>OX579642.1:4373891-5573891 GCA_951230915.1 Antitrichia curtipendula | reverse complement strand
TTTAGTTGCTATGAGTCTTTGAAAATTTTGCAAATACTACGTGATTATGACTTTGGAAATTTGGAATTTTTTCTCTTGTATATGATTTGATTGAATTAAATTTGTTGCTTATTTAGCAGATGAATATTAGATATTGCGATGTTTGGTTCATCAACGAACAAGTACATTATAACAATTTGTTTGTGAACGAGCAGACAAGTTATTAAATGAGCATACAAGTTACTGAACGAGCAGACAGATTATGCAGTACTCAATTGACGAACAAACAAATTTGCTATTGGATTAGCTCTAGGAAGGTCGGAAATGCAACCAGCTGGCTTTAAATTCCAGTGAATGAATGACGAAGGTCAATGATTATCGTGCATAATTGTCATGCTCTTAACCGACGTCCAAGCGACACATCTGCGAGATTTGTGTCCCGGCTGTTTACGTCAGAATGAAGGTCCTGTAGGGGTTGGGATAGGGTCCTTTATTGACTATATTTAATTTCTGTAGCAATCAGTAATCTATTTGGAAAGTCTCCACCATAGGAACAAAATAACACAGCCATAGTATTGGCCTACAGGTGATTATAGAAACCTATGACTCCTGACTTTGAACTTCAGTGCAATAATTTTCATGCTATTATTTTATATTTTTCTTGCATCCTTGGACTAGTCGTAAAAAGGCTAATCTTCTGAATGTTTCCTTCGACTTCCTGGATTCTTCGAAGTACCCTAAACCCTTAAACAGACGGGTATGGGTTCACCTACCTTAGTAAATGCATCATTAATTACACGAGTTCAACCCTCTTCAGCTGCACTCCTTCACGTACAATTGAACGTCAAAAATGGGTTCCAAAATCTATTCACGATTCAACAAGCGGAAATAAATTGTACATGAGAGATTCTATCTCAGGACATAGAAGGAATGTGCAACTACTGAAGGTAACCCAGCCTAATATCTACCTTAAATATTTAAGGTAGGAGGCTGTTAAAGCAACCCTGTAAGAGCTGATTGCGTTTTCAGGGAAGCTAAACTCCTTGAAACAATTTTCAGTAAATTTTACTAGGAAGAAAAATGGAATTGGCATCTAATCCAAGTCGTTTCATATTTTTTGGCCCTTCGTGGAATTAGTTACAAATTTTTGAAGTTGAAACGCAGTGGTTTCTAAAAGTGACCCCCTCCTGAAATGTATAACGTTGGTACATTGAAGAAAGTAAAATGTACCTTTGTGTTAGAGGTCGCTTTTAGTGATAGGTCGCTTTTATAGACCCCTACTTTAGAGTGGAACATTTTCATTATAAATTGTATACAATGAATACAGTTGTTGACTTCTCAACACTAACGTGGCTCCATCCTAGTGGCAACCTATCATCACTGCCATTACAAGTTGCAACTCATAACCACTACAAGAAAATGGGGGTATAAATGACTTGTCCACAATGACTGCACCGACAACAATGACTGTAAAATAGTCATTTTGCAGTCATTTTGCAATCATTGTTGTCAGTGCAGTCATTGTGGACAAGTCATTTATACCCCCATTTTCCTATAGTGAACCTTTTTTTCTTTCAACTTGCTTCCTACATCCTTGGGATCATGAAGATCAGAAGTTGTAATTGAAAAATGTATTACTAGTTATGTATGACAACCAATTCGCCACTAGTGCAACTCAATGATTATCTAATACATAGCACAAGGGTGGAATTGAGATGAGAGTGGTAATAGCATCTGCAGTGCATAGTGACAATATCGGCATTGTGTCGAGTAGTTTGTGGTTTGTAATTAAAATTGCACTCCAATGCAACCGTTACAAGGGGCTCCACTTCCACAGCCTTGGTATGCATCCCCCGGAATTGTCAAATTTGCAAATATATGAAGGGTCCGCAAGTTGGCTCACGGTAGTAATAATCATTATTGTCAATCCTTTTATGCATTGTTGATTAATTCAACCTTCCCTTGTTCCACTTAATAGTCTTTTTTTTTATAATGCATAAAATTCCACTTGACATTGGGATTGACGGCTTTGCATTGGATCAATCTTTCCAAAGACATTACAAAAAATTTCAGCCCTCGACAATGCTGTTTAGAAAGTTTTTTCGGCCCCCCCCCCCCCCCCCCCGCGGTACAGTTACAGAAAAATAAAAAATAAAAATTTTAATTTCTTTTAATTTCTTTTTAATTAAAATTATAAAAAAAAATTCTCCCATCTGACATGGCACAAGTAGTGCCACGTCATATTTCCCCCAAAAAAAATTAAAAAAAACAAAACAACAAAACATTTTTTTCCCTAATTGCACCACAGCCATGCAAAACTCGCGGCACTCCCGAGGGTTGAAATTTTTTGTATTGAATGAACCGGCACTTCTACCACTTGCCGTGACAGGGCTTGTATGCCGAGCAGGCGAGCACCCATTGCCTCTAATACGTTGGTTTATAAGTTAATAGGCTGGTAACCCTTGCATTACAGAGGGTTGGACTCTTCCTTTGGACTCTGACACCACTATCCGACCTCGATTTGTATAGGGCAATGCCCGACGACGAGAGTCATTGCCCGGCGTAAACCGCAGCTAGCAAATCAGCAGAATACGAAACATTCGGGATGATATTTGAATAGAGGATGAAAAATCCGTAATGCCCGATTGCGCGGGCAAACCCTCGTAATCGGGCATTACAACCTGATTGCGGTACAGAAGCAGCCCGCAAAGTGAACGGGCCATTTGCTGGCAGTGGTTTATGAAGCTGGTGATCCCTCCCTCCCTCCGTCATTTCCCTCATTTCCCCTGAGGCCCTGACCTGGCTTTCCTCCTTTGCATTGGAGATCCCATTTGTTGCTGCATCCGTCCCTGTGAACTCAGATTCTGTTCTTACCTCGTGAGATGGATCTCGTTGGGGACATTTGCAGCAGCAGCATTCATCAACCACCACTTGCAATCCAACGTGCCGGGGGCATGGCACCTTGTCAATCACAAACTTAAACACACCCTCTGTCCACGAATTATGGGCAGGCAGCAGGGTTGTTTGATTGGTTTGGAACGAATTTCCATTGCTTGGGCTGGGGTGGGGTTGGGTTGGGTTCGGAAGAGCCTGACTCATCATAGGCAACCCAATTTGATATGGCAGAACCACCCAGAGTCGGACACTTAAGTAATTCTGCACATGTTCTAGAGCAGCAGAAATAAGGCAACATAAATCTTCTGCCATGTAGGAAGATAGAAATCACAGGGATTGCAAATTTTTTTGGTAATTTTATGCCTAGAATTGAAATCACTATGAGTTTTGGAAGTCAAAAGTTGACCTAAACTTGTACCCAACGTATACACTCTTCCAATTCCGGTCATTCGAGAACTACTTTCATGCTCACTGCTTCCTACTTTCTTGCTCACTACTTTGGGACATGTGTCATGATCTCATTAAAAATAAACTTGAAAAGGAGAAAAAACACATTCCAAGCTTTGGTTGGAAATAGATGCACCTTACAGGCTTGGTATGGATCCCTGATTGGGAATAGGGGGTTCTACCATAAATATTGCCAGAATCAATGAAGAACACTCACTGCCAATGTGTTTTGTGAATACATAAATAAGAACTGGACCAAAACAAAAAGTCCCAGAGGACTTGCACAAAATTAAAAATACAGAGAAGAGCTTTGTGTCGGTGCTCCCTCTCTGTCAATGAAGTAATGGTTTGTAGTGAGGATAAGAAAGGTTTTAATTGGCACTGATTTTGTTGGTCGTACTGTGAAGAGCCTGATTCAAATGCTACCAAATTTTTTAAGTTGCTTGGCTTGATGAAGAACTTTGCAAGAGTTTGTCAAAACATAAACTGGACCAAAACAAGTCCCCATACGGCCATCACAGAAGTACTGAAAAAAGCACGAGGCCGAATTTGGACACTTATGTCATGTACTCCCTCTGTCGATCAGTTACCTTGCTTTGTTTGTTTGAAATGTTTGGCACCAATTTTGTTCATCATGTTGTGAAGAGCATAATTTCAAGCAACAGAATTTTTATATTGCCAGAATCAATGAGGAACTTTGCTGTAGCAGGAGACCAAATTTGGACACTTACGTCGTGAACTACCTTAGTAGAATGCCTAATGCAAATAACTCCAAATTTTATACTACTAGAATCAATGAAGAACAATTTTTGGAAGGTTGATCAATTTGTGCTGATTTAACCCCTAGAGTTCTTTGACTATGTTTTGTCAGAAATGCTCCAAAACTACCATTTTAGTACAAGTACCAAATTTTATTTTTTCTAAACATCTTTAGACATGTGTAACCTTAGAATATTGTAGTACACTGGTTTGGAAAGATGTGGAAAAAATTTCAGAAATTTTCACCATGTAGATTGCAAGATATTAGCATTTGAAGTGACAAAAATCCTTTTTTTGGCTTTGCAAAAAATCGGGCAATTGCACTTCACAAGGTCACATTTGTATGAAAAAATGTCCATGTTTGTGGTGCTTGTTTGAATTCATTCTTCAAGGCAAATTGGGTACATACTTGAAAATTTTCAAATCATTTGGAATAGTACAACATATAGGAAAAATATATAGTAAGTAGAAAGAAATAGAGAATGATTCAAAATACTAAATTGTTAAGAATTTAGTTATTTATTTAAGAAATTCCGATTTCAATGGTTGTAATGTTGTACTTACCTCTTTCCCTCTAAAAAATCCAAACCAAGCACAATTTGTGTCCTACTAAAAGTTCCATTTGCTAATTTTGACCATTGAGTAAGTGTTGGCCATGTTGAATGACCGTGTGGGGGCAAGTGGCAAGTGATCAAGGAGCATTCCTCTCCTAGCAAGCTTGACCTTGCCCATATGAGGCACCTTGTACTTGTTGCTTCCTCAAACAATTGTGTTGACAATGGATTCAAGCCCACTTGGGCGCTATGAAGATTTGTTCATAAAAAGGGACCATATTTTCTTGATGCGGGTATTTAGGTTGGAATCAAATATTTCTAGAATCCCATTGTAGCCATCAACCTTTAAATCATTATGAATGACAAGTTGGAAACACTCACAAATATTGCTCAAAGATGATACTTTTTGCATGGATTTTGGATGCATGAACAACGACGCGTAAGTTGGAGATTTTGCATAGATTTAGGAGATGGATTATTGGTTCTTGGAGAAGGTTTTGGGGGAAGGTTTCTAAAGATTTTTAGAGGCATAGAGGGGGTTATAAACAATTTATATCCTATGATTTTATTTTTTTCAAAAATAATGAAAATTGAGTTAAAGAAAGGACTTCAAAATTTTATTTTAGAGTAGAGAATCCATAATTGCCTACAAACTAAAACTCCTTACAATTTCCATCTCATCAATCAAAATGGAGTGATTCAAAGCTTTCCGTCTATATATAAATCTATTAAAAAATTTATAATTTTTTTTTCTTCAAAAGGTGATTTTCTTTTATCAGCCCATATTGCCTAGTCTAGACAAAACAACTACATATTATACAATAACTTTTTAACCATGTAGTGGAAAGTTATGAAAATTGTTGGACCTTAAAGAAAAGCCTCATCTTCATGTTGTGCAAAAATTTCAAAGAAAAATAATTCCATTCGTAGTAAGTTGTCTAAACTTGCTATGTTGCCCCCAAAAAATGCAATTTGGGCCTTTAGGAATTAAAATCTCATAAACTAGGACCCCAACTTTAGGAAGTATATATCTATAAGATCACCTCCAAGACTACATTGTCTCAGTGCCTCAACTTTACTATAGAATTAAAGTGGTGATGATCAATACAATGGAACCTTTCTAAAACAATAAGTTAAGGCCAAGACTAGATTGATTGTAGTATATTTTAGAGAGGTTATTACATTAGGGAGGGTCATTGTATTCATAATGTTTGTATATGGCCCAAGCCAAGATAGAGCAATCAAATATTACTTTAGAAAGGTTATTACTTTAAAGAGTATTTGTAGATGACCGATCGGAAATGAATTTTTGATGTACATTTTGAGTGTATTTACCTCATTTTGGCAATTTGTTTTCTAGTTGCATGTGCAATTTGGTGATTTTGGTAAGGTACTTTAACCAAATTGGAAGTGTTTCAATTCGGAATCTTGATTCAATAGTCAAGTATATGGATGTGCAGGTGACAGGAATGTCAACTAGGTAGTTTGGGCATTCCAATTTGGTTTTGTGATTTGGTTTTAGGAGAGTTCCAAATTGGTAGTTGATGGAGCAATTAGGTCGTCTTCTTTGTTTAGTAATTGTCAAATTTTTTTTATCTCCTATTTAGGTCCGTGTTTCTAATTTGGTGTTCACCCATTGTTGAAGAGCGTCCAATGGGAGTCCCAGTCAGTGTACTGCGTATTTTCATTTTTTTCGGTGAATGTGAGTGTGAGATTCAATGTGGAGTCTGTGAGTTAGAGTGCTAGTTGGATGAGGAGCAATAATGGTAGTATGTGTGTGAGAGGGAGATGTGATGGAGTTTCAAGGTTACCATTTTGTGATGGCGAAGAAGGAAGAATCTGTGAGATGCTAGTGGAAGAAAGAATTGAAATGAGGTGTATTAGCTGTTGAGCAGAATTAAAATTTGCACCAAGTCGGAATTAATATGATACACAATTCAATCCTGATGGGTGTCAATGTGAGTGTGCATATGTGACTAATCAAATTTGCAAAGTGTAGTATGGCTGGCTGTGAGTTAATTAAAAATCGTTTGAGGAGTCTGTGAATGAGACGCTGGTCCAAATTGCAATTAAGTTGCAGCCTGGGTCGATGGTGCATGTCTCAAGTGTAGTTGATGCTGTTGTGAGTTGTGCAATATGAATGGGAGAATCAAGCGTGAATGCTTAATCTTGAGTGAGAGTTCGAATTGGAATAATTATCTTGTTTTGCAGTGAGAGTATATATGGTCTCAGTGTTATATTTTGTTGATTTGGAATGATTGAGTCCTGATGGTTACTTGTGCATGTGTCCAATCTGTGTGCGTGATTTGGAAATTGTTGCTGAATTGGATTATTGAGAATTATAAGTATCAAGGAAGAGTCTAAGTGTAGTTGAGTATGGTGTGATGAGAGAAGTTATAACAATGAAAGTAGTCCGAGTGGTTGTTCTTGAATCAATTTTTGGGTGAAACTATGACATGCTGGTGATTTATGCGTGTGTATGTTGGGCTTGAATGTTTGAACCAAGTTTGTATAATTTGGAGTTGAAGTTATTCAAGTGTCTGAGTGTCCTACTAAATTGGTGATTTTATGAGACTAATACATAAGATGATGAATTTAGTGTGTAAAGAGATTTAATGAAAATAGGGTCAAGTTAGTTTAGTGATTAAGGGTGTTAAGCAAATTGGAGTAAGAGATCTGAACTGGAATACATAAAGTCTAAATGTTGTTATCTTATTTCATTCCATTTGGTACAGCAAAGTGAGTATGACGTTTGCCAAATTGGAGTGAGTTTATTGAGTGTGTGGGGGTAGTTTGCGTAATTTGATTTAAGAAATTATCTTGTTCAAGAATGAGTGATGTGAGAAGTAAGAAGATCAATTCCAAATTGGTGAGCAGTAATTGTAAGTTCTGCAAATCTCAAAGTTTAGTAAAATTAAGTTGTGAAGTTAACGATGTGGAAGTCAAGTTGGTGAAGTAAGATCATGTTGTTTCCATAAAAGGAAACAAGACAAAGTTGTGAGCACGGAGTTTGATTTGTAGAAAGAATGAAGTTATAAGTTTAAATTAAAGATTATAAAGAATTAATTGGGAGATTAACTCAACCATTGTGGCTTTTAAGAGTGGAGTGAAAAAATTTAGTAATTAGCTCAATGCATGAAGAAGAACATATGATATGGAGTCAAGGAACATTTTCTTTGTTATTTTTGGTTGCAATGACCAATTAGGAATTTATAAGAAGCATCCCTATTAAACAAACTCACTAGAACGAATTATAAACTACTTGCTTACTTTTCCAAATTGGATTCAAGCTCATCTACAATATTATTTTAGAGAGTTTCTACTATATATGACAACTATTCTTCAAGATGACTTTGTAACAAAATATTTGCAAGTAGGTCTCTCAAACTCCAGGAACCCGATAGTACAAAAGAATATTTTTTACACAATCATTATGGACAATATAGTTAGAGAGTTGAAATACTGTCTTGACTTCTATGATAATATTGCGGTGAATTTCATGTCGTAGTAATATATTAGAGCTTTGTCACTCTTACTTTCCAAATGAGCCCCACACAATAGGAAAGCAAGGAGGTTCAAAATAGCACCCTACCATTCAACAAAACTAGGAAGAGAGCATGCAAGCACGAGCATGGGAACATAGGAACACGAGCATGCACTTTTCTTTGATAGAAAAATTAAATCTTATTTTTATTTAAAAAATTCAAATATTGATCACACAAAAAATAGTATAGAATTTGATATTTTAAGGACACATAAGTGCCTATTACTATTGATCTAATATGATGGTTCTAAATTGAAAATATTTGTGTAGGTCTAATTTCCATCAAAATCCCTCACATAGGGATGACAACTTTCCATATCACAAATATGGCGCTACTAAAAAAGGACTATAGCGAGCATTTTTAAAGAACCCACCCACTCAATCAAAGTTGATCAATCAAAAATTCCATAACCATAAACAAATAACGTGTTTGACACTTATTTGCCAATTATAAAATTAAATTGAAAAAAGTTGGTTCAACATTTAATTTTTGATTTACAAAATTTCAACATTTTTTAATTCAATTAATGTAGAATTTGGCAAGTTGCTTTCACCATGTGTGTCTTGCACATCTTTATAAGTGCCTTCACCTTGATTTATGGCAAAAAAGCAAGTGATTTATAGAAATGGAGAAGTAGAAGGTACAACAAGCTATGTGGAATATGTAATTAGGACATAAAAGTGATCAATTGCTTATAGTCAAGTCAATTGCACTAATTTTTTTTTATGACCACACTTCAAACTTCATTTTAGAATTGTAAAATAACTTTTTTCAAAACTTGATCAACTAGTAAAATGTAGAAAATCCAATATTCCAATTACTTTCAAATCTAAAATTGCTTGTGATTTGAGGTCTTCAATCAAAAGTTATGGACAAAGTTTAGCAAAGGATTGGAAATAATGTTTTTATACATTGTCTCTGCACTTTCTTTTAGAAATCTTCTTTCAAATCCTGCATTTACAGAGCTAATAGAACAAATAAATTATATTCTCTTTCTATTTTTTCTAATCATTTCTATTTTTTCTAATGAACTCAATTGGTTTTTTAGCTTCTACTTGATGAAGGTTTTTGAATGTAAAATATATATTTCTTAGTTGCACCAAGGTGAAATTGTTCAATGAATTAAGGGATCCAATCAAATGCTACTCAAACACCAAATACAAAAACTACTCCTAATCACAAATATATTTTTGGTAATTAAATTTAACTTAATTTTCCACAATTTGTTTGACTAAATTATAAAAAATAAAATAAATTATAAAGCATAAATAAAGCTTAAAGTATAGAGGTGAATGCAATTTTTGCATTTTTTTGAGTGGTCAAGCTTCCATGGCTTGCTTCAAATATCCCGTAACCTTTGAGGAGTGATGAAGAGCAATGAGCTTAACTACTGGAAGAGTTTTCCAACCTTCCCTTTTTCAATATATCAATGAAGTTAGCCTTTCATAATTCATACCACCACACAAACATATCTTGACATTTGATGGTCCATGTGATACTTTAATCATTTTTAAACTATTCAAATTTTGATATTATATGACTTGAATTTCACTTGATTTTTATAGATGCAACTATTAATTTAAGCAAACAAACAAACAAATATCTTTTTGAGTTATTTTTTTGTTGAGTTTAACTACTAGAATTTTTATTTTCTAATAATAACCTGTTTTGAAGGGATTCAAATATAAATGCTAAAATTAATGCACTTCTTGATGCACTTCCCACTCTCATAGGAAATGATAGGTGGGTGGGTAGCCTCACCTTCTATTTCTACATGTATCATTATTATTAATCTTTCACTACATTTGAAGATATGTAAACTAACAAAGAAACGGGCAAAAAAATTGAATGTAGAATTAATGATCTATATGATACATTATAACTTTGCATTTACTATGTCCATTGGGGATTTTACCACTAATCCTCAACTACAATTAATTAGATTGCACAAAGCACTATGTATGCACTTTCAATTATGCAACCATACATAATCCTAATCCCTAAAAATGTCTTCATAAAGGATCATTCCTTAACCAACTTTAATAAGTCTATAATTTGTTTTGCTTCTTCTAATATACAAGCTTGCTCTGTAGCAACCCTACCTACCATTAGACTAGATTGTAGATCAACTTAGCTTTAACAAATTTGCTTCCGGGCTCTTCACCTTTTGAAAAAATTTCATTGTGCTTTGCCCACATTCCTTGTCGTTGTTGAATTTGGTATTTTATTTTCTTGACATAAAAATCTAAAAATGAAGAAGAATTTGAGCTATTTTCAAGAATTTGGTTTTCCACCAACATTCTTAAATAGAAATCATCAATCTCAAAACAATTGTAGCTAGGCATACCAAAAATAAAATTTGACAAAAAAATTGTTCACCTCACTTTATTCTCATTTTTTGGAGTTTGGCCAAATCTTCCCTACATTTATTCACATTCCTTGTAATTTCTATCATGGGGTTCTATTGTAGGATTCTCGTTGGATTTGACATTTTTGAACCAAAAAATCTAAAAACAAAAAGGAATTTGAGCACATTCCAAATATTATAGCCTTTCATTGACATTTTTAAATAGAGACTGTGGATCCCTAGAGAACGTTGACAAAAAAAAGTTGTTCACTTCATCTCATTCTTACCTTTTAGAGCTTGTCTAAATCTTCTCCGAGGTTGCTCACATTCCCTTGTCCTTAGTTTGGTTAGATTTATTTTTCTAAAAAAAATCTAAAAAAAAGAGAATTTTAGCCTTTCATAAACATTTTAAAATAAAGATTGTGGGTCCCAAAAGAAAGTTGACAAAAAAGAGTTGTTAATTTCACCTCATTTTTATCTTTTGGAGCCCATCTAGATCTTCTTTGTGGCTGCTCACATTTTCTTCATTTTCATGTCCTTGTTTTGATTGGATTTGACATTTTTGAACAAAAAAATCCAAAATAAAGAAGGAAAATGAGCAAATTTCAAGAATTATAGCCTTTCACCAACATTCTTAAACAGAGACTTGGGTCTTGAAAGAGGATCTTGATAAGAAAGAGATGTCACTTCAACCTATTCTCACTTTACATAGAATCTGTCCAAATCCCTATGGTTGTTCACATTCCCTACAATTTTATAGTCCTTGCAATTTTCCAATCCCTACAATTTTTGTCCTTGGTTTGATTGGATTTGAAATTGTGGAACAAAAATCTAAAAATAAAAATGAACAAATTTCAAGAATTCCATCCTTTCACCGGCATTCTTAAATAGAGATTGGTCCTTGAAAAGAACATTGATAAGAAAGATCTATCACTTCAACCTATTCTCACTTTACTGAGTCTATCTAAATCCCTGTGGGCTGCTCACATTCCCTCTAGCTACTCACATTCCCTGCAATTTTTGTCCTTAGTTTGGTTGGATTTGACATTATGGAACAAAAATGTAAAAATGAAAATGAACTTGAACAAATTTCAAGAATTCCATCCTTTCACCGACATTCTTAAATAGAGATTGTGGTCCTTGAAAAGAACATTGATAAAAAAGAGTTGTCACTTCAACCTATTTTCACTTTATTGAGTCTATCTAAATCCTTGTAGTTGTTCATATTCCATGTGGCTACTCACATTCCCTGCAATTTTTGTCCTTGGTTTGATTGGATTTGACATTGTAGAACAAAAAAATCTAAAAATGAAAATGAATTCAAACAGATTTCAAGAATTCCAGTCTTCCATTGACATTCTTAACAAAGATTGTGGTCCCTGTCACTTCATAATATTCTCACTTTACGGAGTATGTCTAAATTTTCCTTGTAGTTGCTCACATTCTTTGCAATTTCTATCTTTGGTTTGGTTGGATTTGACATTTTTAAACAAAAAATCTAAAAATGAAAATGAATTTAAACAAGATTTCAAGAGTTTTGACCTTTCACCAACATTCTAAAACAGAGACCGTGGATCGAAAAAGAACATTGATAAGAAATAATTGTTCACTTCACCATGTGGAGCCCGTCTAAATCTTCCCCGTGCTTGCTCACATTCTTGATGGGGATTGTTGGTCCCAAGAGAACTATAGGTATACCAAGAATAAACATCAACAAAAATAATTGTGTCTCATGTAAGGCATACAATAGAACCTACCTACCCTCTCTCCTTTGTAATATCTAGATTCATTTTAGATTAAAAGGGACCTTGGTATACAAATGTTACTTGGCAATACTTTTACATTGAGTGTGGATGAACACATAAACAAGGTATTGGATTCCTCTCTTATCCAAACTTTGTATTTATTGATTGATAATAGTAATTTCTATTAATTAAACCAAAGGTGAAAATTAAATTGCTTGTTATCTAATCAACTTGAGAATTTTAATATCCATAAATTAAATTAAAGAAGCAATCAAAGATATGACTAAACTTCTTGTACATAAATGGATAAAGTGAGACAAGTGCAATCATTCATCCAAAATTTCATGGAACTAAAACTGGACAAAAGAATTCCACGTAAAGGTTGGGCCTCCAAAATGCACCGCTAATCCTAAACCGCCATCTTCACTTTGTTTACATCTCCAAAATCAAATTTGTCCATACATGGAAGAAATTGATGTAGAACCAAACTTTGTTCCTTTGTAACTTTTGCATATGGTATCCAAATACTGTGTTCTTTGGTTCATTTGAGCCTCCTTCCAGTTGCCAACAAGAAAATCAATAAAAAAAATTGACCAATTTAATCGTAGTAACTAGGCACAGTAGCAAAAAGTGACGGTTTTGGAGGTACCCACCTTATAACCTTCCTAAAACTATTGGAAAAAACATGAAACTAAACTTAGACACTAAATCCCTAATGTAGGTTGCCCATGTTCATACGGTGACCATGTAAAGAGGATCTAAAAATACAAGTGGCATTTACTGTAGCATAGCATGTTGTATGGAGCTAATTTATTTTTTATATCCTTACAAAAAAAATAGGGGAGCATGTTATGAAATTTGCATATTTTTTGGGACACCAACTACAAGTGGCTTGGCGAGGGAAAAAAAAAAAAAAAAAAAATAGACAACAAACCCAACAAAGAGAAAAGGAGGACCATCTCAGGGCCAGTGCTCAAGTTTGCATTTTTTTTAGTAAGCAAAGAATTATGAAAAAAATTCTTGTATTTAGCCTTGCAATGAAGGAATACAAGAAACAATAGACCATACCGTGGTTCCTACCTTCATCGGGGGTTAACCTTAGAAGGGCTTGAAAGTCCTTTGCGGCTATATGGTAATACGGTGGTATTTGACTAGAAAAACATTGACCAAATATTGTTCAGTACAAAGTAAATTAATGATCATGGTAGTATGTAAATAACAATGCATATAGTAAACCACAATTGAAGAGTTATAACGGGCTAAATACGGTGCGTATACAGGTACCCCTAGGGCCTTTCAAGGGTTAAGTTAACTTCCTTCCTGTGGCAGTGGACGTATTATTTTTGTTGATGATTGTGCTGTTTTTTCTGAGCCAGTTTCAGTGTTTTTGCAATAATGGATGGGTGCAGGTATAGGGTATGCAAGTTGTGAGTACCTTGCGAGATTGAAGCTATAGCTATACGTTCATGCATGTCCTGGGCAGAGGGGGAGGTGTGTGTGTGTTAGTCAGTCTGGCACCATATCTCCATCCAACGATTGCTGTGCCAGAACTCACATATCTCAGTCAATATCTGTAAAAAAGGATCAGCTCAGCTTGATCAGTTTGGGTGTCCTGCTGCTGCGTGGCGCAAAGTACGAACGATACTTGCAGGTTTCAATTCTACGGTCGAGCCACAAGGAAGAGTCACAACTCACAACTCACCACTTACCCCATGACTGAGCCATGACCTTGCAACTGATCTCCTCACACGACATTGTCTACACTAGCAGCCGCAGCAGCAGCAACAGCGCGGCTCACATGTGCACGTACTACTTGCCCTCCCAATGTGGAAAAAGCATCCTTGATCCACACAGAGTTTGACGTGGACGCTGCAACTTGCAGTACCAAGACGGTTGAGTAATTGGAAAGGAGGTTTTGTTTTTTTCCCCAATATTCATGTGTGTTTGTTTGTTACCGTTGATGGGTAGGCAAAATTCCAAGGTCTGGGATAATGAGATTTCATTAACATTGTTAGGTAAGCAACAACTCGAGCTGCCCTCCCTCTCCATATGAAAAAAAAATAGCCTTGACAGAGGTTGATGTTGATGCAGCAACTTGCAGTACAATGACGTGAGCAACTTTGAGATTTTTTTTTAATGTGGGTTGGATCATTTCTACGTATTTTTTCAATATTCTTTGTGTATTTATGGGCTACTGGTGGGAAAATTTTTCAAGGCCTCAGTTAATTATTTCATGAAGAAGACAGGCTAGGTCTAAGCTTATTGTTTGGAGACGTTTCCAACCAAGAGGATTTTCCCATCTTTGACAGCAAAGCATCTTCCCCATGTCTGCCCAGATTTGCACCTTGTTTACTTCATTGCCGTTTTCATATATAAACCACCATTGATTTGGAGCTCAAAGTAAGAAGGTATTTTTTCCCAGCAGAGCTTTATTGAAGGTATCCAAGGCCTGTATCAACTGCTGTTGTTTTTGTTTTTTTTAAACAAATGAAAGGAATTTAATTGCATGATCAACTCCAGCAGACACAGCGTACCTCTCTTTCTTCTTCCTTCCTTCCTTCCATTGCACACATTATGCGCAGTAGTCAATGCAGATTTGTCATGTTTTCTGTGTCTGAGATGCTGAGGGTAATTGCAACTTACTCATCATGCTCCATTCAATGAGAGCTCCGTCCTACTTTTGAATTGGTTCATCATTCTAGGATCAAAAATGTTAATGCTAGGATCCATGAGTATACTTTTTGAAATGGATCATGAGTATACTCATGAACATTTTTGATCCTAGCAGCATTAAACTGATGTCCAACAACTTAACTTAACCTTCTGATGCCTCTGTAGACTACTTCAAGATTATCAGTTTCATTAACCTCTAAATCGTTCAGTACTGCAAGATCTCTGATGCCCGTAATTTTGCAATTCCAGGGGCCAGCATCCTGCACAGACTCTGCAGCATTCTGTTTTTTTTGTTTTTTGTTTTTTTCCTTTCTTTCCACCCATCACAAGTCATCTCATCAGACGGTGTTGTCGTTTTGGTGATGAGAACTTTTGGAAGTCTCATCAGGCCTGCCCAGAAGAACTTTTACCCATCATTCATTCTGAAAACCCTGGCAACGAGCTGCACCTTATCCTCGCTGGCCGAGAGAGAGAGAGAAAAAAAAACAGTTGCTGTGATGACTCAACCAGACATGATAATATCTTGTTTTTCATCTTATCTTGCTCGCCAAGTAAGTTAAAAAGTTGAGTTGAGTTCCGCCTGTCCCTCGACTTGTCACCATCTTCCTCCACAGCAGACTGACTCGGTGCCAGTGGATGTCCACATTCCATCGCAACAATTGAGGGACCAAGGCCTGATTACATACCTGGATTTCTGAGCAAGTTTGGCATCTTTGCAGCTCCCCCTCCGCCTGCACGGTTGATTAGAAAGCTGAGTCCAAGGGTGGGACTCACTTCAGCATGTTGTGCGTGCATTCTGGAGCTTCCAAGGGGAAAAATAAAAAATCCAGTGACGAAGTCAATTGAAGTGGGAGATGGCATCATGGATTTGTACTCTGGAGCAGCAGAGGATGTATTGGAATAGCCCCAGCAGTCACAGGCTGGGGGGAAGATCAAGAGTTTTTGTGTTTGTTTAAGGCTCCATACCAAAGTCCACTCGTAACAGATTCACATTCAGATTCACGTTAAGAAGACAAAATGTTGATTCTTATTTGGAGATTGATTTTAATGTAGAGTATGTTTGTACAAGTCCCCACACTTAAAGATCGCATGACACACAAATTCCATTGCAGAGAATCACCTCATTTGAAGCAAAAAAAAAAAAGACTTAAGGTAGAACTACCCAATTTCGTTTAGTGATTCAAATCCGTGGTCTACAGCTTTGTCCCAATTTCGTCAGAAAAACATGCAAATCCGCTTCAGATTCTGACAACAGTAGTTTATTAATGCTATTAAAAGATAACGTGTCAATTAATGATTGGTGGATCTTCAAGTGCTATTAGATACATTGGAAAGCGGTATTGAGTTGTAAGAGGACGTTTATGAATCTAGTCTAGTAACAGTTGTGCAATTTCACTTCAGAAATTCACAGAAATTACAATTTTTATCAAAAAATTATAATTCCACTTGGGTTTGACTCCTGAAACAAAAGCACACCTCTGAAAAATATGTGTCTTTCCTAGAGTTGGCCCCAATATAGTTAGATTGCGAATCAGGGTGGTAATGGGTAGTTCTACCTTAGAACCCAAATGGACCTTTAGAACCATGCTCTCACACTCTAATCTAGCACTCCAAGACAACCTTTCTACTCCTATAATCAAAGTTGTAGATACCAAACACATTTGGAGGACAATCATTGGGCTAAATTCTAAATGTTGGTGTATTTCAAGCATAAGAACAACCTTTATCCCTCTCCATTATTAGAGTACTAAAATTAGAGCTTTATAGACTACTAGAATATTGAATGCCATCACAAAATCATACAATTCACAAAAGCACCCTAGAATTATACAATTGACCAATCAAACTTCAAAATCCTTCATATATTAAATTTTTTTTTTCAAAGATGAAACCATGCGTCTTAAATAAGTCATAAAAATTTCAAATCCTTCTATAACGATCTAAAATTATCATGAAACTTAAAGAAAAAGTGAAAAAACTCATATCAAATTTAAAACACACTGAAAAAATCTGAAATTTCATCATAAATGTATTATACAATGTAGAACACCATGTTGTATAATTCTACAATTAGAAAATTAGTGGGCCCGGTTGTAGGCCCAAAGTTCAAATTTGAAAAGGAGTATGTAAGTTTAGGAACTTTTAAAATTTCAATTTGGAATAGAGACTACAACAATGTTAGTTTGTAAGCCTAAAAATGTGAGCTTAAGAGTTGTGAGCATATGCTTTGTAAGCCTAGAGTACTGACCTGAAAGAAAATTGGAATTTTGAAGCCAATAGTGAGAAAAGTCGAGACATTTTGAAAATTTTCTATTAATAGTAAAATTTTAGCCCTATTATCATGGACCTATGACCATGAGAGTGTGGTTATCACACGCTCTGCACTTGGCCTGGCATGCTAGCGGACTATAGTTTTAACCTACTTCAAGCTCCATTTTTTTTCTTCTCACAAAATATTTGCTCAAGCTCAACCTCCTTAAGGGATTCCAAGGGGAAACAAATATTTTGGATGGGTGACCAAGGGCTCATATAGTAGGCACCACCTCTAAAATGTGCGCAAATTTTTACAGTGTCCCAACCTCGAGACTCTCTAAGGGTCTTCTTTGGTGTTAAGAGGTTCTTAGTTGCAGGAGTCGGCACACATACACTAAAATAATGAAAAAAAGGGATTTTTTATTTTTTTTGAGGGGGGGACAATCCTAAATCCCAACCTCCCTTAGGGGCCTTTCAAGGTGATGGATTCAATCACCCTTTCTTTCAAAAAAAAAGAAAAGAAAAGGTGACAGATTTGTGACCAAAAAAAATTGAAAAAAAAGTTGAAAAAAAGAGTTTTGAGAGTGCCAAACCCCAAATCCCCTAAGGGAGCTCTCAATACTAGGAGGAGTTTTGAGGGCTGACAAAGTTACAAACAAATAAAGTAAAATAAAAAGTTGATAATCTTTTGGAAGGGGAGTCTGAAATCCTAAAACCTCTAAGGGACCTCTTGAGGTGGATGATTCGAAGTAGAAAATAAAAGGAAAAAAAATAGAAAAAAAAAAATAATAACTTTAATTTTTTTTAGAGTTCCAAACCTCCAAACCCACAAGACGATTCTCGGCACTATTGTAAGAGGGTTTTCTAGGGTGATGGAGTCGTGGAAAATTTGGAAAAAAATTGAATAACTGAAAAAATTAAATTTTATATTGAGTCCCAACCTTCCCAATGGCCTCTTGATACCCAGAAAGGTTTATGGGGGGCAATGAAGTTGAAACAAAATGAAATGAAATAAAGAAGATTTTGATTTATTTTTTAGTCCCAAATTTCCAAACCCCAAGGGCCCTCTTGGTACCAAGAGAGGTTTCTAGAGGGTGATGGAGTCGTACCTAAGAAGAATAAAAATTTAAAAAATGGAGAGGATGAATGGACAAGGTGTTTGGAGAACATTTGAAGTGTTCCAACTCTATTTCAAGTCAATTTACATATTCTATGAAGTTCATTAGCTACATGGATCCTAAATTCCTAAACCATAATCATAGGCCCAAAATACAAACAACACACTAAATACCTTTCAAATTAAAGGCTCACAAGCTCTCAAGCTTTTATAATACGTGGATTTAGCATCTTATTTAGTTAAAAATCAATCATATTGTTGTCTGGCTGGTACAGCCACTTTTCAGTGCATTGGCATTGTGACAAATTGTGTTACAACGCACTGAAACACATACCCTCCCCCCCTTTGTATTTAAATTAATAAACTTTTCTATACCCTCCCCCCTCCTTTGTATTAAAATTAATAAATTTATTTTAAATTAAATTAAAATTAATAAAATTTCAAGAACCCCCTCTCCACTTTGTAGTTTCCAGGTGGGGGTGGGGTGACAATTGATATGGGACATATTGTGTATTTCGTATTTCATATATTAACCGTATCTCATGTCCCATACAATATATTGAAGTCGTATCTTGTATCCATATCCATTCCATATTTATACCATATTCATATTCAATATTGTATTTTGGATTCATATCTGGACGGCTTGGATTGAATCTCACAAAGATCAAGGGCTTGTGATTTTTTGAGAAATCAACGGCATCTTGGAGGGGAAACATTTTTCCGTTTTTTTAAATCAACGGTCTATGATTTTTTTGTGAAAGGGGGGAGGAACTAATGCACTGAAAAGAGGTGACAACCTCTTTTCAGTCCATTGTGAAAAGAGGTGACAAGCTCTTTTCAGTCCATTGTGAAAAGAGGTGACAACCTCTTTTCAGTGCATTGTACCTCAAGAATATATTTTCCATCACTACCCACTCTAAACATCTCGCTAAACATACTCCATGAACTCTTCAAAAGAAATTGAATGAATAATCACAATTTGTTTCTAACAACAAACACTCTCTAAGAACTCTTTAAAAGAATTTAGATTAATGATTGCAATTCTTATTCTAGTATTATCCATCTAAAATCATTTATAAACTACAATCTCCCTTGAAGCAAATTCTAAGGTTAATTAACCTACAAGAAACTTAGTCATATTTTTTATTGTTTTTCTTAATTTAGTTTATATTAGACTTCACAAGTTGACTGGAAGACATGAAATTTAATTTCACCTTTACTTTGGTTGAAAGAATGTAATTAAGTCAATTGTATAAAGTTTGGATAAGAAGGGAACCCAATACCATTGCCATGTATTGGGCCATACTTGGTGAAAAGAGTATCACCACTATAGGATTGTCAAATCCTACAACAAAAATATATTCTTAACCATTTGTACATGGATCCTTCTTAACCCCTAAAGGACCGAGGGGGGTTTTCAGGGTGACATTGTCAAAAAGTTGGGATTTTTGGTATGTTATTCAAAAATGAAAATTGGAACTTTTTTTTGAAACTTTGACCGTATTAATCTTAAATTATATATTATACAAGGGTGTGGAAAAAATTTCAGCCCATTTGACCATGCGGATTGAAAGATTATAACATTTGAAGTGAGAAAAAAAACAATTTTTCATTGCTATGAAACAAGGTCAGCAGCATTCGGGCCCTCTTGGAGTAAAATTTTTGCACTACACAAAAATGAAAATTTTGACCGTTGATAAGTATATGATGTTGATGACACTTAAGAAATTTTTTAGAAGCAACAGAGATGTCTAGCTTATAATAAATCACCCTGCAATGCAAAGAGGTCAAGTGAGTTGGCATTACACTAATCATTTTTTGATGATTTCTTGTGCAATGAAAAAAAAAATTATTTGAAATTCGAACAGTGAAAATTTAGAGATGAACAACTGGAGTATGTGGAAAAAATTTCAAGAGTTTTGACTTCATAGATTGCAAGATAATAGGGCTTGAAGTTAGAAGACAGTGTTTTTTCTTGAAACTGCCCTAATATAGGTAATAAAGTTTATCACTTCTTAGAATTTGATTTGAAGACTAAAATTTGTTTTTGTTTTGACAATTGTTTACCATATTTTATTAGTTTCATACATGTCAAATTTCAAAAGTTGATGAGCTTTTTTGCAAAAGATTCTCCAAAGATTTTCAAATTGCCCAAGCTACCCTAAAAGTTCAGAACAGCATAACTTTTGATCCGGGCACCCGATTGGAAAAAAATTAGTTTTTCATCAAGGAGGTGCATGTTTACACATTGTGTTCAAATTTCATGAACATCCAACTGAAGATGACTTTGTAAGAACCTACCTGAGATTTCTTGCGTATGTTGAACGGACACTTGGTCCTTTAGAGGTTAATTTAAAGTGAATTCATGTATCAAAAAGAAAATAAAGTGAGGTGGACTCTAATATGTGCCTTACATGATGGACAATTAGATATGTCAACATTTATTTTGAGTGAAAGGCCCAAACTCTTGAAATTCATTCAAATTCATTTTCATTTAAAAAAAGATTTGTTGAAAAATGTCAAATCCAACCACAACTAGCGACAAAAAACTATGGAGAATGTGAGCAGTTACATAGAAGATTTGGCCAGGCTTCAAAAAAAGAGAATAAAATGAAGTAGGTTGTCCAATATAAAGGACAATTCTATTTTATCAACGTCTATTCTTGGTACGTCTTTGTTTAAGAATGTTGGTGAGAGGCCAAAATTATAGAACTTTGCTAAAATTCCTTTTCATTTTTAAATTTTTCTCTCGGAAAGTGTCAAATCCAACCACAACTAAAGACAAAATCTGAGAAGAATGTAAGTAGTCATGTAGAAGATTTGGCTAAGTTTCAAAAGGGGAGAATTAGATGAGGTGGATTGTCCAATATGAGAGACAATTCTATTTTGTCAACATCTATTAATGGTATGTTTCTATTTAAGAATGTTAGTGAGAGGCTAGAATTCTAGAAATCTGCTCAAATTTCTTTTCATACTTAAATTTTCTTGTTGAAAAGTGCCAACGGCTATCAAAGAACATAAGTAGGCATAAGCGAGATTTGGTAAGGCTCCAAAATGAATGAATAAGGTGAAGTGGGATGCTTTATATGCCCGTTTGCATGATGAACAATTTTATTTTGTCAACACACATTCTAAGTATGTTTCTAATTAAGAATGTCTATGAAAGGTCAAAATCCTTGAAATCTTGCTCAAATTCCTTTTGATAGAAACTCAGGTGACTGTGTGAGAAGGCACATTTGGTTGGGCTCTACAATATAAAAAGTCATGAAGCAAATTTGTTGAATCCAATTTGTTGAGTCTAGTTGGTCATCTAGCCGGGCAAGTGGCCACAATGGAATGCTATTTTGAGCCTCTCCACTCTTCAACAATCTCAAGCTCATTTAGTGAGTAGATTTAGAAGTGATGAAGCTCTAACATATTAACCCTTAAAGGATTCAAGCATTGCCCATATAGTGTTGATACTATTGCAACTTCTAAGTACTAAGGCCATATGCATGTAGAATTGATTTTTATCAATATAGAATTGATTTTTTTATCAATATAGAATTTTTTGAGAGATTGCATAGGAATGCACCTTTACTTTGTGATTTTTGTAGAATTTTTTGCAACATGATTGTGCAAGAAATAAAGTCTTGTATATTAGAATTGTTGAAAGAAGAATTGTCATTGTTGGCCATTATTGGTCTTAACATCCTAAAGGGATTAAAGTAGAACAACCCACTATGGTTCAGAATTAGAAGTTTGCCCTCATGCCATTGCTGAATTTTTTTTTTTAAATTCACATCAAGACAAGTGTGAGAAACAACAAAAGTAATTGAAATTATTTTGAAAATATGAATTTGTTGTGAATTTTTGAAGTGTGCTACCCATCATGGTCCAAAAGAGTCTCTGAACCACTTCCAAACCAACTAATTAGGGTTACTTTACACCTAGAGGTAGAGCTAATTTGCTATGGTAGGGATCCAAAATCCTCAATTTTGATTGGACAAAAGGCTAAAATTGGTCCTAATCTTTTTACACCTAGAGGTTGGGCCAATTTGTTGGAATGAATTTTTTATTCAAAAAAGACATGATTTGACATGGCCCAAGCTCACTAAATTGGGTGCACCAGAAATGGAAGGCCAATTTTTGGCCTTAGGGCCAATGTTAGATTTCAATTTTATAAAAAAATTCTTATAAAATATTGTTTTTTTCAACAAATAAGATCCATTGGATTTTGTGGAATTGGCCTCAAGAGAAATTGACCCGGCCTCTAGGTGGAAAGTGGCCATACAAATTTCATCCCTTTTTTTTCTCTCTTTTCTAGATTTTGTTGAATTGGACTAGCTTCTTGGCCTCAAGACCTATACATATGGGAGAATTGGCCCATATTATAATTTTATTATAATGTGTAGTTGAAGACAACCTTCAATCCAAAAGGGATTGAAAATTTTGTAGAATCGGTGTTAAGGAAAATTGTCTTGTCCTCTAGGTAAAAAGCATCCCTTGTTCACCTAAAGTAGTCGCAATATTTTCTAACACGACTACATTATAAAGACCTAAAACACCCACTTCTTATGATAAATTTTAATTCAAAGTTGAAAGTTCTTCTTGGAGTCAATAATCACCCCATTATCATCACCTAAAACATTGATTGTGACCCAAATTTCATTTATTGGAAAAAACAAACTATAATGGGATCATTCCCTAGTAAGGTATCCATGATGGGTCTTTTGACCACTAGGGTATGAGTTGTTCTACCTTACTACAAGATGATATTCACTGTAATTCTATGGTAAAAGTAACAGCACTATTCTAACTCTCCAAATATGCTGCCAGGAATACGGTGTACAGAAGGCACTACCGTATTGTGCTACCCAATTGATTCTCAAAGACTGCGAGACTTCCTCGCGAACATGTTGCAGCAAATGTCCTCTTGATCGCGTCAAGAATAGTTGTCCCATATTGATCATCACCCCGGATCTATTCTCCCCAACTGTAGTAAAGTTGAGGAGGCACCGAGAGAATGCCACCTGGGGTGCCTTCTTTACACCGAGAGGGCCCAGTTTCTCAGATCTCCGAAGCTTTTGAAAAATCAGCATAAACTGGTGAGCCCATGGTACTGGTTTCATATTTGACAACAGAGACGGACCACACCTTTGCTTGTGTGCATGGCGGGGTTCCCTGACCAGTGATGATCACATCCCAAAGTTTGAGCATTGTAGCGAGAATCCATCCAAAGGAGCATCGTTGATGTTCTTGTTTTTTCTTGTTTTTTTGTTTTTTTTCTGGGAATTTTAACCTACTGTAGTAGTAGCAGGATTGCATTGGGGATCCACCCCACACAAGAGTCCTTTTTCTTTTGGGGCTAAAGGATCGATGGGGAGGCAATGTTGTGTTGTTGTTGTTTTTTCTGTTTTCTTTTCTGGGAATTTTAACCTACTGTAGTAGTAGCAGATTGCATTGGGGATCCACCCCACAAAAGTCCTTTTTCTTTTGGGGCTAAAGGATTGATGGGGAGGCAATGTTGTGTGACCCCTTGCAGCGCTCTTCAGCTGCCTACATAAGCTTAGGTCGACGGTGATGATTCGTAACAGACTCTTGGCAAGTGGTGCAAGATTCCCAAGGATGGATTGAATGTGGTTCGCACTTTTCAGGGAGAGTCAAATTGAACAATAGCCAAAAGTTTGCTTCAAAAAAAACACAAAGGTGCAAAGATGTAGAATAGTTCAATTAGCCCCCAAGTGTCCCCACATAATTTGGAAGTCCAATTTGAAGTACTCTAACTTTTGCATTTGATGTCCAAATTTAGTGAAACTAGCTTGTTGGATACCTGCGCTCTTTCTTCTAGTTTGTGTGGTAAAATTTTCAAATCAATCCAAGATGTATTGATTTTTTGGGAGCCATTTGAAGTTCGTAGGTTCAATTTCAGTTCACACATTTGCATTTTGATGGGGGCAACTTTTGGAGAATATATTTCCTTCAATCAAAGTTTGTTTTCAATCAAATTTCTTGAATTAGATTCTCCTTGAAGTTTAGTTATTGCGATAAAAATTTCAGGTCAATCCAAGTTGTTTTGAATGTTTGGGAGTCAATCGAATTTCAAAATCCGGACATTTTGGGATTATAGTGAACTTCAGCAACATGTTTCTTCATCAAGTATTGTCCTTTTCCCAATAATGTTTTTGAAAAAGTTGCTCATACTTGTCTAGTTTGAATGGTTAAATTTTCATACCAATCCAAAAAGTTATGAGCATCTGAGAAGCATTTCAATAGAATGGGGGTCCATGTTAGTTATTTATAATTTATAATTTTTCTTGCTACATTTTGACATTCCAAAGCCATTTTGCAAATAGCAAGTCACTGTTTGAATGATATTTTTTTTACCAATGTGTTTGTATGCTAATTTTGAAGCACTTTATAATTTTAAAGTTTTTTCATTTGAGTAGGATCAAAAAACAAATTTCACCTCTAATGTGTTGCTAGGAAATTTTCAGCATTTTTTTTCAATAGTATAATATTATAATCTTGCAATCTATGTGGCCAAATGACTCCAAAATTGATTCACGTCATCTACAACATGTACACTACAAGATTGTACAATTGAGATTTCTATACCTTAGTAACATTTAGACTTATAACACTTCAAAAGCAATTATGCTTTTAAACCCAAAATGCTAGGGAAGCTTAGGGGTCATATTAGCCTCTGAAGTTCTTTGATTATGTTTTCACCCAAAACACCCCCAAAACTGCCATTTTCTAGTACAAGTACCAAATTTTAAGAAAAAAAACATTTTTGGACACATATAACCATAGGATTTCTTAGTATGTTGGTTTGAAAAGATGTAAAAAAAATCTCATAAATTTCCACCATGCAAGATATTAGCGTTTGAAATGACTAAAATCTTTTTTTTTGGTCCTACAAAAAAACAAGCAACTGAACTTGACAAGGTCACATTTGTATAAAAAAAAATATACATGCCATTGGTGCTTCTTTGGATTCATTCTTCAAGGCAAGTTGGCTACTTGATTGAGAAATTTGAGATCATTTGGAATTGTACAACACATAGGGAAAAAAATAATAAGTAAAAAGAAGTAGAGAACGATTCAAAATGCGAAACTATTAAGAATTTAGTTAAGGAATTGAAAAAAATGCCAATTTTAAAGGTTGTATTGTTGTAATAAACAATCCTTCAACCTATGATTTTATTTTTTCACAAATTATTGAAAATTGAGTTAAATAAAGAGCTTTAAAGTTTATTTTAGAGTAGATAATCTATACTCCCCGCAAACTAAAACTCTTTGTAACTTTCATCTTAGTTATCAAAATGGAATGATTCAAAGTTTTCCATATATATATATATAAGTCTAAAGAACCAATTTCAAACCATGTTCGAACTGCCCGGTTGAGAATGGGCATTGATAAAATCAAAATTATAATTAAAGAATATTTTTTATTGTAGAAAATGGAAATTACACATTTTTATTGAATTTTTTATATATTGGGGTCTTTTTTGGTGACTTTTCAAGTCAAGACTTGGAAAAGAATTCAAGTGTTTTGTAGAAATGTATTTGAAGCACCTTCAAAATAATCCCAAACCATTCACAAATGATCCTATTACTTTACAATCATATTGTGCTATGTGTAAAATTGTGGACATTTTCACAAGCATGATTCAAGGTCATAGTCATAGTGACTACAGTTCATTGGAAGCCTACTTCACTAAGAGCCTGTTCGCATGCAGGGCCGGACTCGGAGATGGAACTCCAAGAGTCCAGCTCGGAGATCCGGTCAAGGCCACATCTTGCTTCCGGATGCGCACCGGTTCTCACATGAGAATTTCCGCTTTTTTTTGTAACATTTGGAGTTTAGTGGCATGTGGCAACCAATGAATGAGGCAAGCCACGGAAGCAAGTCTTGGAATAGGTGAGACAAGGACACAAAAGAAAAAAACTTTTAGAAAAATAGTAAGTCGGGTTGATGGGGGAAGAGATTGGGCTTGCAAGTCCTATAATCAAGGTGGGTTGAGAAAAGTCGGGACCGGAGCTCCATATCGGAGAACGGGTTCCCAATTTTGCCATGCGAACCCTCCCAGGCCCGGTTGGAGGTCCGTTCGGGTCCAGCATGCGAACAAGCCCTAAATTGGAAGAGAACAAAACCAAGTTCATTTACCTAACTAAAGACCAAAAATTGAAAATAACAAATATTTTTTTGTAATTTTCAAAGATAATTATTTAATTACATTGCTATATTTTGATCTATTTGTTATTATTATAAATATTAATTCTAAATAGCCCCATGTTAACCAAAGTACCTTGGTAACATTAAAAGGATTATTAATTCTTGAAAAAAGATACCTTCCAATCCTCGGGGAGGTCACTTAGCTCTACTACAACAAACCACGTGCGAACAAGTGGTTTCTAATAAACTATAATTTCAACCTAAAATTTTGAGCATTGTTTAATAATGACTATAGGTTTCTATTGCCAAAATTTCAAACTCAAATAAAATATGAAATGATTTCTAGAAGAGGTTGAAAATGAACTAAAATGGCATGTTTTTCAACTAAAAAAATTATAGAGAACACATTTAGATGACCATTGAATCAATATTCAACTCAAAATGAGCTTTCAATAGAGAATTATTTTTAGGAATTTATTTTTTATTTTTTAGACAATTTTTTCTTATATAATATAGGGGTGTGAAAGTTATTTTTTAGTTCTATAGTGTATCTTTTTACTTCAAAAATTTGTAACTAATTATCATTAACAAATAAAAATATCAATAATTCAAAATATAAACTTTCAAAGTAAGAAAATCTATTCATATCTTTTTAATTTTGTTTTATTTAAAATTCAAAAAGTAAATAGGGGGTCCAAAGTTTTGATCGCACGTGGTTTCTAATGGACACTCTAAGTGACCTCCCCGAGTTCCAATCCAACAATCCAAAAAACAACTAAAGTACAAATGTGCTAAACCTATCCTTTAACCCCTAAAGTCCCATTGTCCCCTCAAGGGACAAAATGAATTTTGGGTAGGCTCCTATGGTCTCAAGTGTTGTTTTTTTAAATTTGGCGAGCAAAACAAAATCTTCAAAAAAACTAAAAGTATAAAATTAATTTTTTTCTTTTTGTGCAAATTATATTTTTATGTACATGGGAAACTTTGGTTTATTTTGTTTTGATTTGTTATGTGAAAGTTATGGACGATTTTGTTTTTCAAGCAATCATAGTGTCTTCTTGAAAAAATAACTTGTAGGATTGATTTTTTACCTCATTTTTTACATTAAAAAAACAACAGGTTCATAAGGTTAAAATCTCTTGCTAGAAATATTTCACCATATTTCAATTCCATCTTAGAGCTATTAACAATTTAGATTTTCCTTCAATCTTGAACCTACTTCTACGTAACAATTTTTTAATGAGTGAAAACTAAGTAGGTTTTAAGACAAAAAAATCCTAGACTCTCAATTCAAATTTTTATTATACAAAATGAAATGAAATGTAGTTGAGCAAGGTGCAAAAAATGAAATCCATAAAATGTAGTTGAGCAAGGTGCAAAAAAACTTATTTCCTTCACTTTAATCCTTAAAGGACCATTGTTCCTTCAAGGGCAAATGAGATTTTGGGCAGGTACCTATGGGCTTAATTTTTGTCCTGATTCTTTCAAACTTTTTTTGAAGATAGAAAAATTGATTAGCTTTGTAGGAATATAATTTTTTTTCAATCGATGCCTAGGAACAAAAGCTACGCCCAAATAAGCTAAAAACAAAGGAGAGCAGGCAACAAAAAAAAATTTGCAAAACTTTGAATTTAAAATTCTATTTTCTTTTCTCATAGATTATATTTTTGTCTATTTGGTAAGCTTTGATTCATATCATTTGGATTTGTTATAAAACAAAGTTATGGACAATCTTGTTTTGGGGGCAATTAGATCATCTTCTTTAAAAAAATAACTTGTAGGATTTATTTTTGAATGCAATTTTTGCAATTTTTTATAAACAAAAGTTCCACATGGTTTATTTTGCTTGCTAGAACAGTCTCACCATTGGAATTAGTGCATTTTAATTCCATCTAAAAGATATAAATATTTTAGATTTTTCTTCTATCTCGTACAGACTTCTAATTAATAATTTGTTAAAGAATTAAAAATTAAATTAAATTTTTTTTCCCCCCTAGAATCTTAACTCAATTTTTCACTATAAAGATTTAAAGCTCAAAACTCTACAATGCAAAAAATTTAAGTTAAAAATGTTCAAAGTCAAAAAATAAAGTCCCGCAATGTACTGAAGAACTTTCTTTTTTAAACTTTAAACGCAGATATCTTGCAATCTGTGTGGTCAAAATTCTGAAATTTTATCCACATTCTTATACTATTTAGGTGTAATATCTTGTGGTTAGATGTAAAAAAAAAAAATTTCAGTTTTTTTACTCTTTGCTATAGAAATGACAATTTTGAGTGGTTTTTGGCAGAAAAAAGGCCTCAAACCTTTAGGGTTTAAACACAAATATTTTGCAATCTACATGGTTAAAATTTGTGAAATTTCTTCCACACATTATTATATTAGTCTAATACAAGATCATATGGTTATATATGCAAAAAAACATTTAATTATTTTTTGCTCTTTACTCTTTGATCATATGGAAAATGCACTTTTAAATGTTTTTTGATAGAAAAGAAGCCTTCGGACCTTAGGAATTAATTCTTGAAGGCCTAATGGCCCCTTAAAGAACTGTTTGGAATTTGGATAGGTTCCTATGAGTTGAAATTTTACTTGAATTATTTGAAACTTTTTGTAGATGTGTAGTTTTGCAAGAGCTTTGTAGATATATAATTTCTATTTCAATCTAATGTTGGGTGAATAATTTATAGGCCTTTTTAGACAAATTTCAACTTATAGGATAGGTTGGGTGGCCAAAATTTTGTTGATTGAGGCCAAGGGCAAATGCATAGATTGTATTAGTCAGCAGGACAGAGAATGGGATGGGTTCGGAGATGGACAGCAGTTGAAGACTTGGAATCGTTGGCCACACACACACACACACCGTGTCAAAGCCCTTGGGATCTCATGCCATGGTCTAATGGCATAAATTCTAGGATTCAAGAAATAAATCTACAAATAAATGAGAAATACCAGTGTCATTTGACAATTTGCCATCAAGAAAAATTTAATTGGAAAATTTAGGAATTGCTTCATTGGCATTTGGTGTAAGCTTTGGAGGAGTTGTTTTTATGATGAAATTCATTGTCCATCATGAACCCTCAAAAGATATGGGATAATTTGAAGATGAAAGCTTGAGCGATCATTATCAAAACTAAAAAAAGGGGGGTGAAGTAGAATTTTACACCCCATTTAGGCATAATAAAATAACATTAAAAAAATTTGAATTATTTAAATAAAATTGGAAAATCAAGATAAATTTTATCTCCCAAAATCCATTTGAGATTTAGATCCTTTAATCTCAAACAAAATTTTGGAGATGAAAGTAATTTTGATTTTCAAACTTCTTTCATTTTAAAGCTTTTAAGATAAATTATTCTACTATGCCTAAATGAAATTTAAAATTCTACTTCAAACACAATTTCTACTTTGAACTTAATTGTGAGTGGTTGAGCTCCTACTAATTCTAATTTATATATTCCACATAGATTGTTCTACCTCCTCCTACCCCATATGTATATAAAGAGCTTCTCTTCTTATTTGTAACTCAAAACAAGTTTAAACTACTTCTAAAGCTATGTGAGGCATCTCATTGTATTTAAATTTAAATTTTGTATACTTTAACTTTCAAGCAACAAAATTACCTCACATTGCATACCTCACTTAGTGCCCCTTCTTTGTCCATCCTTGAAGGAAGGTCAAGCTCTTAGAGTTTCCAATAGAAGGAAGAAGTCATGATCAAACCAAGAACAAATGTGAATCTATTTTCCATAGCTTGCCCAAAGCCTTAGCCTATACATTATTCACATAGTTCTTTTGAATTCTATAAGAAGTAGACAATTTGTTAGTATATATTTCAATCTACTATTTAAAGTTCCAAGTTTCAAAATTATGTGGTGGCAAATGTGCTTGAAAAATTAAGTTGTGCATTGTGAACTTTTAGACATTCTCGCATTGCAAGATTTTTTTGGATGTACTCCACGTCATTTTTTGGATTGAAGTTTTTTTAAGACATAAATAACATCATGTTGAGTATAACAAAAATTTAATTCAAAATCCATATTGGAAAAATTTGCCACAAGCAATGGTCAAAGGCATCTAAAATTGTTTATCACAGTGGGAAAAAAAACCATATTTCAATCCCTACAGTCAAATGTCAAAAAATATTTACCACTTCTTTTTCTACAAATCTACTACAAGATAAAACAATTAGATTTTTAGAAAAATATTTTGTTAAATTTTTTGATGAGCACCGCAATAGGGGGGTGTTCATCAAAATGGCTTGGTGTGCAGTAAAATTTTGAGTGTTTTTTCACAAAAAAATGGTTTGGGCCTTTTAGGATTAAGCATTGATCTAACTTTTCAAAGGGATTGCATACATGGAAACATTTTCAATCAAATTTCTATGGAAGACAAATAGAGGCCACACTTGACCCACTTTAATTTTTATCTTTCAAATGATGGTGGAATTAGTAATGATTCTTTAATGAAATGGTATATAGCTCTTGAAGCTTCCTTTCGGTAAAGTCTTTGTTATCAATTCATTAAAAAGTATAAAATTTTCCTACTATAAAAGTACATTTTTAAAAGTAAATTATTTTAGTGTACACAACTGCAACAATAGAAAACAATAATCAAAAACGATATTCCACCTAGTAGATCCATTCTTCAAAAAAATGCAAAAGTGAACAAAAAAAAATTAAAAATGGCCCATACAAACGATATTCAAAGTAGTTTTAAGTTACTTTGCATCTTTCAAAGTAGTCAGAAACACCACTCTAATTTCAAGAACATGTATTAATATGACATTACGTATTTATTGTGGTTCATTAGATATTAGATATTTTGTATAATGATTTGTATTTGAAGTTTGAATAGTCAATTTCCAACATACTTGATCCTCTTTGATAGCTCTATTAATACAGTTTTGGTGTATCTTCATAATCTTTTCCATCACATACATATTTGATTGGAGATTATTCACATATGAAGTTTCTAACACCAATACAAATAGTACAATTGTCCCCCTATATGTATTTGTCATGCCAAATGGTTGAATACGCAAGGATGAAGGATATAAATTAGTTGGCAAAAACAAGAGACTTTATAGACAAGTTTTTGAACCATTGTTGGCCATGATGTTTATAGGCATTGATGTGCCCTTGAAAAAATTAATTTTTGTCTCGTATTGATCCACTAATGAATCCAAATATTTTGTTTTTGTGATCCTCCATATGGGCATTGATGTCAGACATTGACTTATATATATATATATATTTCAAAATAGCCTATTTGTTTTTTTCTCTTCTCTATCAATATGAATAAAATTTCAAATACACTAAACAAGTATACTACATAATACGGTTACTTGAAAGTGCAAAAATGGTGTGCTTTTCAAGAAGAACAAAAAAACATTCAAGTTTATAAAAACTTCTTCACATTATTAAAAAAAATTAAATCATTTGCATTGAAAGATTTGAACTTTTAAAATTAAAAAAAAAATGTTGAAATCTAAGGTGATTTAAAATTGATTGATTTTGTTTATTATGAATAGTATTATCCACACTACATATACCTTTAGTATTGGTACTCCAAGTTTTTATTTTCAATTATTTCAAAATAATAATATTCATATTCTCATCGTGACACAATAATCACAATGTGATGATAATTACAATCATACCCATGTCATAACCCATTGCTGACAAGGCCCGTGCAGGGGAACTCACGTTCCCATGGAATAAGTTACTGTAGTGAGGACCCATTCATACTTAAATTGACCCACGTGACGGGGTGAGCTTCCAAAGACGGCCTATCATATGCAGAATCATCACACCATGGCCTCAGTCCGTCTCAGTCCACTGATTTGCATTGTTCGCATAAAGCTAAAAGGGAACAGCCAAACGAGAATTAATGACGCTGGTCATGGGGTCTCCGCCATTGGCTCATCAGCTCAGGTCCAAACAATAAGAACTCTTTTGTAGCAAAATGAGGTCAGGTGCCTGAGTGCAGAAGTCCAGTTTAAAAGTTACCCCGGGCAGTATGTCTAAGGTAACTACACCTAAAATTGCACAAAATAAGTTATGTGGCACTACAGTATGCTCTAGAAAATGAACTACAACTTCTGCACATTGATGAAAGATTATGAATCAAAATGCAAGTGGCTTCATCATTTTGTGAAACTAAGTAGGGAGGATATCCAAAAATGAAGTGCATTGCAAGGACAAATTGTAAGGTGAATTTTGAGTAGTGTGCAGCTCTATTTATAGTATTGTGGAGGTGACAACTTTAGAAGTGGACAACTTTGGATACACTTTTTGCTGCTTTAACTTCTTCTCTAATATCATTCTTCATGTGCATCAAATGCATTTTGGCCTCATGGAGTTCACTTAGAGTATCCATTAAAAACCACGTGCAAATAAAACTTTGGACTCGTATTTACTTTTTGAATTTTAAATTTAAATTAAAAAAATAAAATATGAATAGATTTTCTTACTTTGAAAGTTTATGTTTTGAATTATTGATATTTTTATTTGTTAATAATAATTAGTTACAAATTTTTGAAGTAAAAAGATACACTATAGAACTCAAAAATAACTTTCACACTCCTATATTATATAAGAAAAAATTGTCTAAAAAATGAACAAAAAATTCCTAAAAATAAATCTCTATTGAAAGCTCATTTTGAGTTGAATATTGATTCAATGATCATCTAAATGTGTTCTCTATAATTATTTGAGTTGAAAAACATGCCATTTTAGCTCATTTTCAACCTCTTCTAGAAATCATTTCATATTTTATTTGAGTTGGAAATTTTGGCAATAGAAACCTATAGTCATTATTAAACAATGCTCAAAATTTTAGGTTGAAATTATAGTTTATTAGAAACCATTTGTTCACACGTGGTTTGTTGTAGTAGAACTAAGTGCACCCCCCCAAGATTTGGGCATCACCTACGTGACACTTTTAGCACCCTACACCTTGCATCTTTGAAAATTTGTAACTAATTCACAATGTGTCCAAAAATTGTGGAACCACTTGCATTTTGATTCATAGTCCTTCATCAATGTGCAGAAGTTGTTGTTCATTTTCTAGAGCATATTGTCATGCCACGTAACTTATTTGTGTGATTTTAGGTGTAGTTACCTCATACCTATTTGGACAACACATAGAATTGAAGTAGAGATTGAGGATTGTAAGCAAGGCGTTGGGAGACAATCCCAAAGAAATAAAATAGAGTAGAAGGCTTGAAAACCGCTCATCTAAGGGTTGATTCACCTTTGTCATATATTTCTTTCAATGGGAGTATTTTTAGCTCATTTTTCAAACAAAGATACAAAAAAATAGTAGCGAAATGTAACACAAGTGGTTTCATATTTTTCAATTATTTATGAATTTTCAAACAAGTTGTATCATAGGCACCTATTTATGACCCTAGGTTTTTCATAAATTGTTCACTTGTAACTTGTGAAGAGTAATAGAAATAGCAAGGAGGATGCTTGACTTTTGCAATAAATATTATTTTTTGTCTTGATCCATTCAATGACTATAGAGGTCAATCTAAAGATTGTTTTATATCCATTTTAGAACTAATTATAGGAGTGATTCTAAACACCCGATTGGAACTTGAGCCTCCTATCTTAATGATATAAATGAAGAACAAGATAACAACAAAGATCATGCTAGAAGAACTTCATCAAGCCCTAAAATTGCTCCTAACAAGCTAAGCACCAAGAAAAGATGGGCTATCGGCTGAATTTTTCTCGGTAATGTAGGAGACAATATGCAAGGATCTTCATGCAAACTCTTAGGAAGAGCTTCATTTAGGTAAGGTGCACCAACACTTAAAACCTCCAAAGCCCAAGGAATTCGGACAAAATACAAATGTATTATAAAATACAAATTTTGTAACTATTTTGAAGTTTGCACCCAAAAAACAATCTAAAGCATAAAAAATAAAAAATATCTATATATAAAACTATTTCAGGTTCTTTTTACTTGAATTTGAAGATACAACTTTAAAAATCCATCAAAAATACAATTCTATCTATAGCATTTGAATTTTGTTTTTGATTAGTTAAAGTTGTAGTTTCTATTGATTTGTGAAAAAATACATAGGATTTTGGAATGAGGATACCAACACTTTTTTCAAATTTTGATTTTTCCTACACTAGGCAAATTCTAAACACATTGTGCTATTTCTCTTATAATTTTCGTTTAATTGTAGTGATCTTAGTTTTGAATATAAATATTAAAAGACAACCCAATCTTTTGAAAAAAAATTAAAAGTTAGGCAAAGAACATAAAATGGTCGCTTGAGCACTTAGAAATTAACATTAGTATATAGCCTAATCTCTACAAGAGGTTCAAAATCTAATATTAAAAATTAGAGACCCACAATACTATTAGGCACAATATATAATCGTTGCAAAAATATTAGCTAGAAGGCTTGAAGTCAAGAATGTTATTTTGTGAGCATGGGAGCATGAATTCGATAGCCTGAGAACTTGTGAGCTTCAAAACTGTGAGGTATTTATTGTGTTGTTTGGATTTTGGACCTATGATTGTGGTTTAGGAATTTAGGATCTTTAAAGCTAGTAAATTCTTGAAATAGCTTGGAATTGAAATTCATAAAAAAATATAAAATAAATTAAATTTTTTTCTTTTTGTTGGAACTTTGTCACCTATAAAAAGCCCCTTAAGGAGTCTGGAATTTAGAACTCTCTAAAAAAATTCAAAATTATTTTTTGAAATTTTTTCTGCTGTTGTTGTTGTTGTTACTACTACTATTATTATTATTATTATTATTATTATTATTATTATTATTATTATTATTATTATTATTATTATTATTTTACAATTTCATCACTCCTAGAAAGACCTCTCGATACCCAAAGGTCTCTTGGAGGGTCTAGGATTTGGAACTCTCAAATATTTCAATTTTTTTTTTCAATTTTTTTTCTATGACTTTATCACCCATCCAAAACCCACTTGATACTAAAAGGTCTTTCGGAAGGTCTGGTGATTGGGACTCAAAAAAAAATTATAAAAAAAAAAATTCAATTTTTATTTCAATTTTTTTGTGACTTTATTACCTCTATAAATCCCTCGTATTAGCAAAAGTACCTATGGGAGCTTTGGGATTTGAATCTCTCAATTAAAAAATTAAAAATAGTTTAATGAATTAATTAAATTTTTTGCGACTTTGACACCCCCAATACCCTTCTTGGTACCAAGAGATCCCTTGTGGGTTTTTTGGATTTGGTACTCTCAAGTTTTGATTATAAAAAAAATTAAAAAAAATTAATTAATTTTTAAATTAACTTTTTGCAACTTTGTCACCCCAATAAATCCTTCTCGATATCAAGAGCCCCCTTGCGGGGTTTGGAATTTAGGAATCTTAAGTTTAAATTGCCCTTCCAAAGGCTAAACTCTGTCCAGAACATCGGGTTTGAATTAATTTTATGTTTTTGGAAATAGAATTATTTTATTTCTAATTTAAATTTGATAGTTTGTAACTGTAATTTTTGCTCCAAAAACCACAATAGCCTCCTTGAAATTGGCCATTGGCCTAAAGTAGGGTGTATTTTAAGTTATTTAATTGATTTCTAGATTGGTTTGTATTGCATTTCATATCACTTGACCCCTAAAGGGCCAAACTACATTTTTTGGTAACATAGCAATTTGGGGCAGCTCACGACAAATGGAGTTTTTATTTTTTCTCTTTAAAATTTTCACACAACATGCCCGAGGAGTAGTTTTAACCCTCAAAGGACCATTTGCCTCCTCAGGAGACAATTTGGGTCTGGGTAGGTTCAAATTGTCTCAATTTGTAGTGAATACTATAAAAAAAATTTGAAGACGTGCGGTCCTATGAGAGCTTTATGGATATATAATTTTTATTTCAATTGGTGCCTGGGAGAAAAAATTATGGCAGGCATCACAAAAAAATCACAAAAAGTCAATATAATTAAAAAAATAAAATTTAATAAAATATTATGTTTTTTTTTATCTACATGTGAATCTTTGATTCATTCTATTTGGACTAGGGATGAGAAAGTTATGGACAATCTTGTTTTTTGGGCAATCTCGTAGGCAATCTAAGCATCTTCTTCAAGAAAAACTTTTTGTCCAACTTTGAATAATAATATCTTCCAATCTGTACGGTTAAATTTGATGAAATTTTTACTATAAGATTTCAAAGAAGTTAAGTACAAGATCCTACAATTTTATTCTAAAAAACAAAATAGTTTTTAGAATGATTTTCTTGGATAAAAATGGTTTTCTTGGATGAAACGCAGCAGAAGTGATAGTTTGAATTGGTTTTGACAGAAAATGGCCCAAGTCTTTTAAAGAGTAAGGCCCAAAAAATTACATAACTTTTTACTTTGTGATTAAAAAGTTATTGTATGATATATCATTTTCTTTGAATTACAAGCAGCTTGGGCAACTCAAAAAAATTCTTAAAAAATCACTTTCTTAAAAAATAAAAATTTAAATTAGTTCTCTATATTTATATATATACATGTGGAAAGCTTCAAATCTTTCCATTTTGATTAATGAGACGAAAGTTATGAAGAGTTTTAGTTTGTGCATAGTTATGGAATCTTTACTCTAAAATAAACTTTGAAGTCATTTATTTAACTCAATTTTCAATATTTTTGGATAAAATAAAATCATAGGATGTAGGTTGTTTATTACAACATTGCAACCTTTGGGATTGGCATTTTTTATGTCCATGACAAAATTCTTATCAATTTAGTATTTTGAATCATATTCTATTTTTTTCTACTTACTCTTTATTTCCTAAATATTTTACAATTCCAAATGATCTAAATTTTTTAAGAATGTAACCAACCTTCCTTGAAGAAGGAATCCCCAAAAGAACCACCAACTTGAGTATTGTTTGATACAAATGTGACCTTGTGAAGTGCAGCTATCCTATCTTTTGCAAGGCCCAAAAAATAGATTTTTGTCACTTCAAATGCTAATATCTTGCAGTATACATTGTGGAAATTTCTAAAAAGGATTTCACGTCTCTTGAATCCAATATACTACAAGATCCTGTGGGTACATATGTCCCAAAATTATTTTTTTCCTAAAATTTAGTAGTTGTAATAGAAATGGAAATTTTGGAACATTTTTGGTGAAAACATACCCAAAAATCTTTAGGTATTAAACACATAAAAAGATTTATTGCTTGGAAAGTACAATGAACCATGCCTAGGCATCCAATTATTATTTTTTTGCTTAAACACTAAAAAATTGGTTGTGCTTGTTTAATACCAAAGATGGATATTAAAGCACTCACATGGCTCACCAACTTAGGCAACCTTCCTATGGCCAATTGGTGTTGAATAATGGAATCTTCATCAAAATGTCAGTGTTGCTACATATAGGCCAAAAAACCACCAAAACATCTTTTTTGGACATGCAAACACGCTTGTAGGGTTTGGTCGCAATTTAAAGAGACAAAACGAGTGCTAAATCAACATATGAATCTTTTATGGAGGAGATCATCACTAGAATCCCCCTTGGCTTGTTCAACACTAACGGTCACTGTACTCCCTCTACTTGCTCATTCAACATTTTAGGGGATGTTTTGACATCTGCAATTTTCTGAAGAATTTGGTGTGCACATAATAGATTCATCTTCCAATATAAAACTGTCAACATTGTCCAAACTTGCACCTTAGCTTAGAGGGATACCATCCTTGTGGGCATGGCCAAAAGGATCCACACCCTCACTTTCTTCAATTGTTGTATTGAGAATAGACAACATGTTATTTGTCATGATTTTTGAGATACTTAGTGCAAAAATGATATTTTTTTGTTCCAATAGCTTCCACTAGCTCAAATGACTTTTTTTCCTTATCTTGCCTTCTAGACTAAATCATCCGTATAAACAAAAGTAGTTGTAACCTTCTTTTTGTTTCTTGATTTACCCCGTCATTTTGGAAAAAAAAAATAGAGATTGGAGAACATGTTTATATTTGGATACAAATGAAGAGATGTTATTGGTAACAACAATGTAAATAGACTCCACATATTGGAAACAATTCCAATAACAATTGGGAACAAGCAAGATGTGAAGTATATATACAATATGTAGGTGATGATTACTTATGAAGTTTTGTGTCACTTATTAAAAGGATTTTGGAGGGGCAAATTGTAAGACCTCAACCAATAGTAGATAAGAACTCCATGCCATTAAATGTTTTTGGGTTGGGCATTGGAGGGCCGTTTCAAGCCCATTTCCAATGATGTGAACCAACCATGGTTGATTAGAATAAAAAATGATAAAATAATATAAAATATTAAAAAATAATTAAAAAATAATAATTAAAGAAATAATTTATTATCTAATATGGTAGTCGCTTTGCCACGTCAACCTATTGTAGTGGCCGAGTTTCTACAATCTGAGAACTTGAGGGAATTCCCAACCCTTAAGATTAGTTGAATATTATCTAATGCATGATTCAGTGGATCTCAAAGTTTGTGTCTTTTCTACACATAAGTAAATAATCTAAAGTTTAGAGGTATAAGAGGTGTTAATCTATTATATATCGTAGAATGGGGTCGGTGGAGTGATGGCCTTTGGAATACCTAGACTATGTTCTTTAAAAGCTTTCAAGAAAAAAATGAATTAGATTAGAAAATAAAATAAAAAATAAAAAAATCCATTGGCTTCAAACTTTAGTAATGTAATAGCGGGAAAAAAAGGTTTAACTTATGCAATTTCTATTCTTTAGCCTTTGGTTGCTAGCTATATGTTAGTCTTGGTTGTCATTGAACCTTGTAAGCTTTGCGGTTGAAGGCTAGAGAGCTTTGTGTTTATAGGTGAAGAAAAGGTGGTGTTGGGTGCAAGCTAAAGATTGAAGCACCATAGTGCCTCTATTTTTGACCTTCATCGCATTGAGCTATGTTACATGAGTGATAACAATATATATTGCAAAGAATTTTCAATATGATTTCACTACCAAATATTATGAATTAGACCGCTCCTCACATTGTTTTGTTATTGTACTTTATTTAATTCTAATCCTTAGTTATGAAACTCACTTATCCAAAAATAGGGGCACAAAACTTTTGTGCAACTATGCAACATGTGCTTGTAAGAACAAATTGTTTTAAAGCATTTGCAGGATCACAAATGATGGAAGTGTTGAATGTATGTGCCTTGCTCAAATTCATATTTTACTCCCTCATATATATTCCAAGTGAAGTATTTCTAACTATAATATTTTATCATGCGGAAAGACATTTGATTTGAGATAGAGTGGTTGTACCTCCGGAAGCATTAAATTTGACAATTGTAGAACATTAATTAAATCATTTATGTCACCATGTTATGATTATGAGTTTTTTAAAGGAGAAACGTAACCCTTTTTGGAAACTAATATAGATCACGGAGTTAGGTCAATTTTTTACACCTAGTAGAATGGTAGAACTTGCTAGAAATGTAAGGTGTTTCTTTACATACTTGAAATTTGATAGTCCTACAACAATTTAAATGACTCTTAGATTACTTTATTGATTCTTAGTCAAACTAACCCTTTTTCACAATTGGATATTAGCCTTTAATCCTCACAATCATGTTGATTTGTTGCTCTCAACAAGGATAACATAAAAAAATATTGCAAAAATCCTTTTTCATGTGGCACACCAACGTGATCAAAGAGTATGGTAAGTACAATAAGCACCTTCAATCAAGTACTAATCCATACAAAATTTAAATTTGTAATTTATAAATTCTTAAAACTTGAGCCCAATAGACAACAATTCCATGGTGGAGAAGGAAGAGGGATGAGGCGATCCCCGCCATGATTCATTCTTGTCCAACCTCCATTGCCTACGATCACTTGCAAAATCCATTCCAACTCGATTTGTATACAAAGGACGACCTTAAATTGTTACCTACATCTTATAATCAAATGGAAAGGTCCATTTTAAAGAACCACAACATCTACTGGAATGAACCTAAAACCCTCTCCACATTGAAGAATAGTTGGAAGTTGCATATGGGAAGAAACCTCCATCTTTGATTGAGCTACGGTACACAACATCTTTACGTCTCTGAAAATGGCACACCTCATTTATATAATAAATCCAGGAGTTTTCTAAGCAAGCTTATCACATCGTTGGAAAAAAGGTAGCATCTAATGCAAGCATCTTTTGATCCTTCATGCTTCAAATTTTGTTGTAAAGAATGGTTGAAAATATACAAGAATAAATAGAAGAATATATATATAGCCATTGGAAAGGGTGAATCATCAGATATAGCATAGAGGTCATTATAAGATACAACAATTGTCTCCAATCTCTATGGTTCCCACGTATGCCATATCAGTGCCATGTGGCTATAGTATTTTTATAGTATTGTTAACTAGCTAAGATCCTTCCCCTTTAAGTAAATAGATAGATTGATTGGTTTTAAAATTGGTGGTGGAATTCTATCAATAGTTGGTCAAAGCATCCTTGGGCCACCCTATGAGGAACCATTGCACCAGCAAGTTTTGCGTATGTTACAGAAAAGTCACTTAAACATGTGCCAATGCTAACAGCACATCTCACGTTCCTTTCACCCACTCAACACTTATTGGCTTTTGCACGGCAAAAATTGACCCTTTGTTGTGCCTTCCAAATTCTTCTACATTTTTTGATCAACACTAATAATAGCAACAATTCAATCTTGAAAGATACAAAGGTGAAAAAAATATTGGCATCAAAGCAAATCCGGACCCCTCTGCACTTCTTGCAACCTTTTAAGGTTCCAAGTACCGTCGATGGATTGAAGCACTTGCAAGAGTAAAGGACACAACAAAAAAAGGAGACTTGAATACACACTACATGTATTGTTGCAATGCTTGTCTATTAGCATAGCATTGAAGATGTTCTCAGCATTATTGGTTGAGTTCATGAGCGATGAGTTGATGGTGACAAAGTCAACAATGGTGAATTGAAGGAGTGCTACATGTATGTGGGCCTAAAGTGTTTTTGCAAGGAGTGACTTTGCAAGATGCAATACGGGGGCTCCCGGTTTCTAGGGAGCAAAAGGGACCCCTAGTATTGGTTAACAATGTTATGTTCCATACTCTTTATAAGTAAATAAATAATCAAGTGATATGTCAAACATGATTGCTCTGCATATATAATCTTCTATTGTAAATGCAGTGTTGCTCCAAATTTTACACGACCAGGTTCATTAGAGCATCGCCACTCATTCATGGGGATGCTCTTTGGCCCGGGCTTGGGAGTGGTTGGCAAGGAAAAAGTGGTCCACCACGGACCCGGCTAGGGACAAAAGGAGCTTGATCATGGCACAATTCTCTCTCCAAATACTAGGAGAGCGTCCCCACCATGCTTGTTGACTCATGCTTTATCTTGTTGATTTATTGATTTGTGGGCCATTTCTAACATTTTTTATAATTAATTGGCATGATGGTTGACTTTTAATTCTTCTAAGTCATTACTGCATGAGATTGACTTGTTGTGGCGAAGCAGCCCGGGAGCTACACGGCTTGGGCCAACCCATTTTCCCAACCCTGTTTGGGAGGAATGGATGGGGATGCTCTTATTAGAAGCTTAAAATTTGACACCCCCCACTCACATCTGTTTCTGAACAAAGTGATTTCTGAATCCACTTTGTGCAATTTACATTTCTGTTTCCAGTACATGAGTAGCAACAGACCGGACCACGGCACTTTGGGGCTTCATGGGGTCACTGGCTTATCTTAACAGGGTTTAGCGTATTAATAATGTACTGTGATGAAAGTGCAACTGGACAGCATCATGCATGGTCTCACACTCTCCCTGATCGTGTGGGAGAGCTTCATTGGGTTTTGTGGATTCTTTTCATTTGGCTGTAGTTGATCAAGAGTACTTAAACCTTAATTACGGCAGTACTTAGTTTCAGTTTAGTACCATCAACAATTTTCATCAACAATTTTCATCAACAATTTTCATCAACAATTTCATCAATAGCTTTGTAGTGCGTGGTAAGGTAAGTAGTAAGTAAGGTACCTTATAACTCCGCAGCATGGCATGATGCAAGAGACATCTCAAGTACTGGGGAACTGAGATCCCTGCTGCTCTGGTAGATTGATTTGTACTGTACAACTTTTAAGTTAGCCATCCAGTTGTGAGTCACACACGACAGGACAGGACAGGATCATCCAACTAGGGAATTTACTAGTTGACATGTCAGCAACAATCATGCAGGGGGGATAAGCTACTGTAGAAGATTCAACAAACAGCTCAGGGAGGGAGGAGGTGCATAAAAGGTGGGTACTTACCACAAATCCACATTTACTAGTTACCATTATTAACTTACACTGGTCAAATTCCCGGCTTTTCTTCTTGCCAAGTGAGACGAGGTTCCAACGCACCAAAGAATGCGGCATTTGGATGTTGTATGCAAAAGTTAGGATGGGTCAAAGTTTTCCTTTGGTAGAGGTTCTAATAATAATTTCTTCTTCTCGCAATCTTGTGGAGAATTTGGTACACAGGCAATAGATTTGTTTATGACAAAGAGAACATCAACTATATCCCAACTTGTGTTAGGGTAGGGAAGATGGACATCAATTAATTTGTCAAGTATTCCCCAACACTTTGTGCAAAACCAATGTTTTTTGCTCTAGCAATTTCATTGGCCCAAGTAGCACCTTTTCCTTAGCGTCTCCACAAGTTGAATTGTCCGCAAGAAATAGACTTGTTGTACCCTCTTTTCTTGTTCTTTAATTCCACCATCACTTTGAAAAAGATTTGTTTCTTCTACATAGGTACATATTGATCTAGGAGATGTACCTAGAGTGATGATGGTGGTCTAGAGTTAGTGGCGCATTTTGGGGGTGCCCATCTCACCCCTATAGGACCAAGCTGTATTTTTTGGCAACATATCAATTATAGGTGGGTACTTATGACTGGAGATTTGCATATTTTAGGCTAAAATTATAGGTGAAGATGAGGAATGTATTTCATATACACTAAATTTCATGACATTTGGAGATGTGAGTCAAAAGTTATGGCCTATTGTGTTACTTTTTTCCTTGGACGGGTGATCCGGGGAGATTCTTAAAATTAATTTTTTAGAACAATAATTTGAAATTGATTTTCTAGATTTATATATACGCGGAAAGCTTTGAATTATTCCATTTTGATCAATAATTCAAACGTTACAAGGAGTATTAGTTTGCAGGGAGTTATGGATTCTCTACTCTAAAATAAACTTTAAAGTCCTTTATTTTACTTGATTTTCAATACTTTTGGAAAAAACTAAAATAATAGGATGTAGTTTTTTTATTGCAACATTTCAACCATTAGGATTGGCATTTTTCAATTCCATAAATAAATTGTTAACAATTTAGTATTTTTAATCATTCTCTATATCTTTGTACTTACTATATTTTTCCTATATGTTGCACAATTCCAAATTATCTGAAAATTTTCAAGCATGTAGCTAACTTGCCTTGAAGATTGAATCCAAAGAAGCACTACCATTTTGTACATTTTTTCAAACAAATGTGACCTTGTGAAGTGTAGTTGCTCGGTTTTCTGCAGGGCCCCCAAAAAGATTTTTGTCACTTCAAACACTAATATCTTGCAATCTACAAGGTGGAAATTTCTGAAATTTTTTTCCACATCTTTTCAATCTAGCATACTATAAGATCCTATAATTTCATATTTCCAAAAATGATATTTTTCAATAATTTGGTACTTGTATTAAAAATGACAGTTTTGGAGCGTTTTTGGTGATAACATAGTTAAGAAACTTTAGAGGTTAAGGTGATTGTTGAAGAGTTGATTGCAATTTGGGAATTGTCAACTACTTGAAATATTTTTTCAGTAAACTTTCCTTGAAAGAATAATAGAAGTTGCATCTATTATAAGTAATTTTTTTATTTTTTGGATTCTTGAGGAATTAGTTATGAAATTTGAAATTGTGCACTTATAGATAGTGTCTCCTCCCTTAACCTCTAAATTGTCACAGTTGTGGAGTGATAAATTTTAGTGTTTCAGATAGGTTCCAATGATGTCAAATCTTACTATAATTTTTTGAAACTTATTTTGAAGGTGAGGGAATGTATTAGCATTTTGATAATATTATTTATTTATTTATTTGGTGTCCTAGAAAAAAAATTATAGACATCTATGCATAAAACGCTCAAGCGCAGGCAACATTGAAGAAATGCAAAAAGATGAAATTAATTTATAATTTTTTTCCATTCATAGCGTATATTTATGTCTGTATAGAAAACTTTGATTCATTCCATCTACATCAATGATGAAGAGTCTTGGTTTCCAAGCAAACAACCATCTTCCTGAAAAAAAAACCATTTAGAAATCATTTTCAAACTCAATTTGCTTGTATTATTTCCCCTTGCAATGGAAATTGTCCATGTATTTCACAAAAAAACTAACTCAATTTTCACAGTTTTTCAAAACAAACAAATATGCAGGGTGTAAATTATATGCTAAAACAATCTCATTGTTAGCATTGACAAATTTCAATTGTATTTTAAGACTCTTGGCAATTTGATTTTTTCCTTCAATCTTGTACCTACTAAGTTTTAATGAAAATTTCCAAAGTGATCATTATTAATTTACTTTAATTTTGGAATTTTTCTTAGATTTTCAAATCAATTATGCACTTTAAAGCGTTAATCTTCAAATTTTTTGTAGTGCAATGAAATCAAGTTAAGGAGATTTAAAGTTTGAAGACGTAGTCATAAACCTTTAGGGGGTAAATTTACAACTTAAGTACATTAAAGAATCCAATATTATTCTATACATTGGATTTGAATAGCACTCTTTTAGAATTTTGGTGGTTTATGCACAATCAACCTTACACTCATTTATCCTATTAGTGCATGCAACACTAATTTTTCAAAAGTTACACTATTTTAAATGAGTGTAGTCTCAAACTTTATTTTGTGAAAGTAATATAAGGTAAACTAGCCCATTGTGGTCAGAATTTCGAGTCTGCCCTCATGCCATTGCTGAAAATTTTCAAATTTTTTCTCACTCAGAGATAAGTGTGAGAAATAGTGAGAGCAATTGAAATTTTATTTTTCAGACAAAGTGTGAATCAGTTATGTATTTTTGAAGTGATCTTCCCAACACAATCTACACGCTGCCCCATAACCAACAAAAAGTGTATCCAATATGCTCATCTTAATCACCTAAAGTGGTCACAATAATTTCTAATGTGAAATGCCATGAAAAATCACATCCTACAATGATTTACACTGAAAAAATTGGGTGTTCCTAATGAGGTCACTAATCACTCCATAGGTGTCAAGTTAGATATTGATTGTGGTCTGAAAAACCATAATGGGGTCATAAGATGTCCACTATGAGTCATCTGACCGTAATGGGCTGGTTTACCTTACTCAAGTTTTGTAGGACACAACAGTTTGGTCAACAAGTTGTATTCCTTCTATCTTTGTTTTTCAACCCTTGATTGATTGAAGAGAACCCACTTTGCGTTTTTTCAGAACTTGGGCAACTTCTATTAACTTCATAATTTTAAAAAAATTCTTGAAATTTTGTGTATAGATACTAATCATCATAATCTTCGTAAGAAACTTGTTTTACATCATTATGATATATATATTGCAAAAGTTATAAGTTTTTTTTTGTATTTCAATGTCAAGCAGACAGCTGGAAATATATTCAGAAAAAGGTCTAATTAATTCTATTGGATTGTATAGATTGATAATCACTCAAAAAACATTTGAGCCATTCAATTCCAAATAATGAGATGAAAGTTACGAGGAGTTTTATTTTGCAAGCATGGAGGTAGAAAAACATATGAAGTTGTTTTTGAATTCAATTTAAAAAACATCCAAATAAAATTTAAAAAATATAGGATGTATGTTGCTTAGTATTATATTTTCACCATTAGAATTTTCAATTTTCAATTTCATGTAAAAGTTATCTGTAATTCAAAAAAAATTCCGTCAAGTACGACTTTTGTTTTAAATATTTTTAAAGATGAATATATTAAAAAATGGTTGAATTTTTCCATAGAATCTCAGTTCATTTTTCCACATATTGACTAAATTGCACAAGTTATGGGACATACATGTTTTTTCTTTAAATTGTTGGAAGACAAATCTTCACCTTTGGGAAAGGCTAGAAAAAGTATTTTGGAAAGTTTAGGCACGTTGAACTTGCAATTGGTGTTGATTTTCACTCTAAATATTTTAGAAGGATGTACTTGAATAAGTTAATTATAGGATCTCATGGTTGGATTTGTTAAAGAATAAATACAAGTCAAGATTTTAGCCTTGCTTTGTATATAAGTATCTTGAAGCAATTTTGGGTCTCAAAACACTGAAGTTAATTATTTATGGATTAATTGAAACTATCACATGTTACTAATTTAAATATATTAAATATAGTGCATCTTTTGTTATATAGTATAATATACTTAAATAAGATGAACCAATCTATTCAAATCATTTGAATTATTGATCATTATATAAATCCCTAAAGGCCCTTTGTCCCCTCAAAGGACAAATGGATTTAAGCAGATTACTATAATCTCAATTTTTAGTGAATTTTTTTGAAATTTTATCATAAGAGAGAAAAACTTCTTAGCTTCATGGGAATATCATCTTTATTTCAATTGGTTCTTGGGAAGAAAAGTTATACCACAAGAAGCCCAAATTTTCATTTAGCGGACAAAAAAAATCCACAAAAATTTGAAACTTAAATTTAATTTTTTCTTCTTATAAATAATACTTTTGTCTACGTGTGAAGCTTTGATTCATTTCATTTGGATCAGTGATGTGAAAATTATGAACAATCTTGTTTTTCAGGCAATCTAATCATCTTCTTGAAAAACTAGCATATAGAACTCATTTTTTAATGCAATTTTTATAATTTTTCAAAAGAAATTGTTTAACAAGGTTTAAGTTTGATTTCTAAGAAAATCTCATTGTTGAGATTATTGTGTTTCAATCCCCATCTTAGAGCTATTAACAATTTAGTGGTTTTTTCAATCTTGGACCTACTTCTATTTAACAATTTCTTAAAGAATGAAAATTAAGTATATGTGTGTTTTTCTTTCAATTCAGTTCTTCGACACAATTTGTTTTTAATTCAAAGTACAAAGTGCAATTTTTTTCCACAAGTGGTAGTCAAAGTCATTTCAAATTGTATGTCACTATTCAAAATTTTTTTTTTTTCAACTTTGAATGCTAATATCTCTCAATCTATGCAATCAAACTTCATGAAATTTTTACCACATGATCTCAAATAAGTAAACTATAATATCCTTTGGTTAGATTCTTTAATTTTTTTCTTAAATGAACGCAGCAAAAATGGAAATTTTGAGAGTTTTTTGATAAAACAATGACTTTGGTATTTAGGGATTAACCCCTAAAGTTCCATTGTCCTCTCAAGAGACAAATGAAAGGGTTTGGGCAAGTTTTGGTGATTTCAGTTCTAGTTAGGTTTTATGATTGTAATTTTTTTCCAAAATAAAAACACATTAGCTTTAGAAGAATATAATTTTTTGCCTAAGAGAAAAATTATACCACTTAAGCTAAAACTAATTGAGTTTTAATAGCAAAAAATCAAAATCGAAATCTTTACAATAAATTCTGAAGTTTAAAGGATTTAAAGTCTTGTAATCAAGTCACACAAGGTGTAAGAAAATAATTTCTTTACTTTAAACATGAACATCTTGCAATCCAAACAGTCAAAGTATTTGGAAACTCTCTGCATTTCTATGCTAATTTGGTGCAAATTCCTACAAATATATAAATGCAAAAATTGAAATTTTAATCTTTTGTTGTTTGTAACAAAAATGGTACTTTTGAGTGTTTTTTGATGAAAAAACCTTGAACTTTATAATTTAAATCACATAAAATTTGTCTCTTGTTGGAAATGTTTTGATTCTACTTACATTACTAATGGCTTCTCTCCAACTTTTCAATCTCTAAAAAATACATGAGTTGACAAATACTCCCTCTATCCTTCTAAAAATCTCCAAACCTTCCCTATGAAGGATTAAATGTATTTTTAGTCTTTGTTGCTACTGATACATGCATTCAAAAATTATAAATCCACTCTCCACATCTAAAGATCATCTCCAACTTATGCGCCATTTTTCAGGTATCCAAAATCCATGCAGAAAGTATCATATTTGAGCATCATTCCTAAATGCTGCTAGTTCGTCATTCTTGATGATTTAAAGGTTGGTGGCAACAATGTGATTCTAGAAATATTTTCTCCCAACCTAAATACTCGCATCAAGGAAATATGATCCCCTTCATAAACAAGTCTTCATAGCGCCTAAGTAGTCACCAAATCCATTGTAACTATGATTGTTTGAGGAAGCTACAAGTACAAGGTGCCTCATATGGGCAAGGCCAAGCTTGCTAAGAGAGGAATGCTACCTAATTGCCTGCCACCTGCCCTCATTAGGTCATTCGATACAATCAATGCTTACTCAATGGATAAAATTAGTAAACGAAGCTTTATAGTGGGACACAAATTGTACATGATTTTGGAGGTTTTTAGAAGGATAGAGAGAGTAGCTTCCAGCTCCAAGGCACCTAAATAGCAAATTTGTTTGGTAACAGATATGAGTTTACCTTATATCTCCTACATCCATACATACCTATTGTCAAAGAAACAGTTTTAGAACATCTACTAGGAAAACTTTGATCCTTCATAACTTTTGTATATCATATCCAAATGATGCATTCTTTGATGCATTGAAATCCTCTTTCACTTGTCAATGGACTATCAATATAATTGCTAGATCAATTTAATAATAGAATCCTTGTACAATAAGAAAAAAAATGATTTTAGATGTCCCTACTTTAGATCTAGTACCAAACATGACAACAATCAATAATCTTGAGTGAATTTTTTTCTAGCCTTTAACCCCTAAAGTCCCATTGTCCACTTGGGGGACAAAATGGATTTTGGGCAGGCTCCTATGGTCTCAATATTTGTCGTGATTTTTTTTGTAAAGGTATAAAAACACATTAGCTTTCCAAAAATGTGTTTTTTATTTCAATCGGAGCACATGAGAAAAAGTTATGGCACTAAAAGCCCTTTTTCCTAGTTTGACAAGTAGAAAAAATCCATTAGGAAAAATTTCAGCCCTCTAGAAGGCTGCGAGTTTGGCACTTACGGAAAAAAACCCAAATAAAAAATTACTTTTTAATATTTAAAAATGGGTTGCTGACGTGGCACTAATAGTGCCACGTCAGATTTATATTATTTTAATATTATTTTAATATTAAAAAAATATATATATTTAAAAATAAAAATAAAATTTTTATTCATTCTGAAATTGCACCAAAGGGGTCCCGTAAATCAATTCCTTAGCGGCCTTCTGGAGGGCTGAAATTTTTCCTAATGCTTCAAAAAACTTAAAGTAAAATATTTAAATTTTTTGTTTTGTATAGATTATATTTTTATGTACTTGGGAAGCTTTAATTTATTCCATTTGGATTTGTTATGTGAAAGTTATGAATAAACTTGTTTTTTCAGGCAATTAGAGCATCTTCTTGAAAAAATTACTTGTAGGATTCATCTTTGACCTCGATTTTCACAATATTTTACAAAAAAAAGTTCCACAAGGTTAAGATCTCTTCTTAGAACAATCTCACCATTGAAATTAGTGTATTTCAATTCCATCTTAGAGCTATTACCAATTTACATTTTCCTTCAATCTTAAACTTATTTTTTTCAATAATTTTTTAATGAGTAAAAACTAAATGATTTTTCTTAACAAAAATTACTAGACTTTCAACTCAATTTTTATCACATAAAATTAGAAAGTCAAAATCATTAGAGCAAAAATGATAAGCTATGAAGGTTCAAAGCCCAAAAATGTAACTGAACAAGGTGCAAAAAAACTTGTTTCCTTCACTTTAAATGCAAATATCTTGCAATGTACATTGTCAAAGTTTGTGAAATTTCTTCCACACGTTCTTATACTAGTCTAGTATAAGATCCTACGTTTGAATATGCAAAAAATAACTTTTAAAAACTTTTTTTGCTCTTTGCTATAGAAATGGTAGCTTTGAGTGGGTTTTGATGGAAAAGAGGCCTCGGAACTTCGCCCCAAAAATTTATGTTCTCTTTGCTCGTCAGCTCTTTATTGTCCAGCCTTACGGCTTGGCTGTTTTGTATGTTTTCTTTATTTTTTATTTTATTAATGGAGTGGGTTTCCCATTTGTTAAAAAATAAAAATAAAAAATAAAAAATAAAAATCGCCCCAAAATTCAGCATATGCCTTCTCTGATTCCATGGCCACCCTCCCTCCCTCCATCATGAGTTGAACTCATCAATGCCAGCGAAGCCAGATTAAATTTACAGTTTCTCATTCATTCGTTCATTCATTCATTTCACTGATGCTTGAAAGGGTTGGGCAGCCGGTCGGCCACGACCTGGCGCAGTTATTAATTTGCGATAAGATTTTACTATTATTGTGTGTTTTTTATGAAAAAAAGAACTACACAAATGTGACTTTATTATTGTTCTTTTTTCATTAAAAAAAGAAGGAAAGGTGACCATTTCAGAGAGAAAAAAACACGCAGGGAAAAAACAATCAATCAGGCGCCCTAGGCCTGCTTAACCTAGGTGGCAAGTAGAGACCTTATTACTGTTCTTGAACGAATATCAATTAAAGTGTGCGTCCGTCCGTCTGTCTGTTCGTCCGTTCCATTCCATTCCAGCCCCGTCCGTCACTGACTGCATAAATTTAAAATGCTACTGAAAACTGGGCCTCATTCAATTGTTCAAGGCCGTGTTGTCCATGACGGAGTTAATTGGACTGAGATTCTGGCATCAAAGTCACCGTTACATTTGAGAGGCCGGGTGTGCTCCTGCAAATCCAACTCTGAAGATCTAGCCTGCTGAAGTTCAGGGTAAGTACCGTTGTCCTTTCACGGACTGCCCTAGATTAGCGCACCCACATACGGCATTAACCCGGGAAAGGACGGCCTCTTAACTCAGCAGGACGCTAAACCCGTCCTACCAACTCGGCCCAGCAGGGTGAATTAACCCCTAGAGTAAACACAGGAATTTTTTATTTGCTACACATAATCATTTTTGTTTTTATTTTTTATTTTTTACACAAATGAAACTAAATTTCATTGCAAGGGGAGAAAAAATTACAAACTGACAGCCACTTGTGGCCTGGCTGGGACATGACATATGCAAAGGGCAATTAAGGTAATATACTCTTAAAGCGACCATTTAAGGGCTGGTTTGCCTTTTCGCAGGATTGGGCGGATAAAAATATTTTTAGACCATTTTTCAGAGAAAGAAAAATAGATGTGGTACCTAACAGAAGTGGTTTGGTATTTTTCCAAGCATTTTTGAATTACTTATGAATTTTCAAAGATTCGGGGCATGGATACCAATTTGTGAACATAGGTCTTCCAAAATCTGTCCACTTACAACTTGTAAAGAGATGTGCAGAAATCAAAGACTATGATTGGCTCTTGCAATAGGAATAAAATAAATTCTTGATGCATTCAATTGCTAAACTGGTCCATTTAAGGATCATCCCATCTCCATTATCCATTATAGAGGCGGTTTGAAGAAGATGGGCGCTTTTAGAGCACACTACCTTAATTCCTAAAAAACCAAGGGGTTCGAACAAAGCACAAATGTGTTATAAAATATAAGTTCTATAACTTTTTTGAAGTTTGTATCAAAGAAGATAATGTGAAGTAAGCATGAAAACTAGAAAGTATCCATATGGTCAAAATTATAAAATTATTTTTAGAATCTCTTCAAATGAATTTGAAAATATAACTTCAAAAATTCACCAAAAATACAATTTCTACCTTTAGGATTTGAATTTTGTTTTGATTGGTCAAAATTGCAGGTTCTATTGATTTGTAAAAAAATGCATAAGATCTAGAAATGAGAACACCAACACTTTTCCGAAATAGTAAGTTTTTAAATACTAGCTGATTCTAAATACTTTGTGTTGTTTCTCTTATAATTTTTTTTGACCGTAGCAATCTGAGTTTTGAATATAGATATTGAAAGACAATCCAATCTTTTGGAGAAAAAAAAATTTGAAAAAATGAAAAAAGTCTATTTTTGTCCAAAATTTTTGCTCAATATTAGGCATCAACCATAAAATGGTTGTTTGAGCGCTTAGGGGTTAAAGACCCCCCAAAAAATTTGCAAATTTTGAATTCATGTTTGCTATCAAAGGCCCCAAATTACTTAGCTAGGAGAAGTGAAGAACATAATATTAACACGGCACTAAATAGGGGGCCTTTTTTTCTATAATTATCATATAGAATCCAAAATTCACCATGCAGGGTCTACTTCATAGGACAGGTTTAGCGTCCTTCTTTCACTTAGGTTTGAGCAATTATATTGAAAGGCTTGCACTTAGATGTTCATAGGATAACTAAGGAAAATTCAACCTATGACAAGCAAAATGGTTGGTTTACCTTGTTGACATTATCAAAAAAATTCAGATTTTTTTTATATACAAATAAATGTGGGAGATGGAGAGAGCAATTGAAATATTAATTTTGTTGCAAAGTATAAACTTGTTATGAATTTTTGAAGTGTGTTGCCCAATTGGCCCAAAAGAATCCGCCATCTATCTCTGAAACCATCCAAAAGTGTATCCATAATAGTCGTCTAAAGTAGTCATAATATTTTTTAACATGGTCATGATATAAAGAAATAATTTTTTTATTTCTTGTGATGAATTTATACTAAAAAGGTGGAAGTTCTTATTGCAATCACTAATGACTCCTTCACCATTACCCAAAGCATTGGCATTGTGGCCACTAACTCAACCTAATTAGCTCAAATTTCATTTATAGCTAGTATTATGTCATGGATTGATGTAAGATTGTAATGAGTCATTTCATAGATGTCTACATTGGTTTGTTTGTTTGTTGTGCATAGTCTAGTTTATGTTACACCTAATTGCATTTGAATAAGTAATTGAATATTTTTGTTATCTTTAAGTTGCCTTAATTTTGCTAAATTTTAATAAAAATCAAAATGATATTTTTTGTTTTTTCTTATGCAATTTCTGCTTATCATTTTACCAAAATATAAATTTTCAAGGTGCACATTAAAAGAACTTCTCAAAAGCTGGTTCATGGATCTTATTACTACACTTAAGATGCTCTACTAATATTATTGTAGGGCCAATTTACTGTTGAGCTCGTGGGCAAACTTGATCTCTATTGTCCAAAATTTTAGTCCACCAAGCAATATGTGAGTCCATAACTTGTGATTGAAGCATTGAAATCTCAAATGGATTTATGGTAATGAAATTTAACTTGATTTAGAAACTTTTTTTTAGTTTAAATTGTTTTGAAAAAAGTTATTTTGCCTACATGAGGTCTGAAATTGTACTTCAAACATATTTCCTTTATTTTGACAATGAATGGTCAAGCTCTCATCTTCAAAGTATCCCATATCCTTTGAGGATTCACAATGAACAATAAATTACAATATATGACATCAAAAAATGTCAAAAAAAAAAATGAAATCTCAACCCTCCATTCTTAAAAATGTCAATGAAGCATTACCTTCATTTTATCATCAGTTTTTTTTTTATGAACTACAATTGCATTGGTGAACTTAAATTGAAACTTATATACTTAAATGATTCCTTCAAATTCAATATATAACAGACTCATGTGAAAATATTACCATACAAACTTGACAAGTAGGTATACCTTTTCCAACAAGTTTGATTGAATTTGACAAATGGATGCAAAAGCTATAGCTTCTCAAAGTTCATTGTAGCCCCAAAACATACAAAATATGTTCATGGGGATTGTACTTCAATTTGTGAAGTTGTTCAGAAGACTTCTCCAATTGATGTTTACACTACAACCAGTCAAGACTTCTTGAAAAAACCAGTCAAGGCATTATTTTATTGTCTGTCCATCTTCTCCAACATCCCTCTAGTTGCCTCAAATAACCATGTCTTGGCCAAAACTTCTTAACTAACCAATGCACTTCTCCACCGTAGTCTAAAGGGGACCTAAGATATGGAAACATATGCAAAACAGTTTTGAATGCTTGCTTGAGGCATTCATATCTTCTGCCACTCCTGTTGGGTGCCCATCCCACTTTTATAGTATAGTAACCCTAACTGCAAGGAACTATAACTATCATAACTGTACAATATCAAAATACAACAATTAGGGACTTGGATACAGTATACAATTCGATTTTAATTTTTTTTATAAATTTAACCAAGTACTGCAGGCAGGGACCAAAAAAGGTTTCTTTTGATGAATGGAAAGGTCTACAGGTGACAGAGAACGACTGGTTTTCATCCCGATTTTTAGGGAGGAGTGGCATGTAGGTTTCGGCACCAATAACTCAGTGAATGATGATAACAATAGTTTTAGAGCAATGTTGATACCTAAAATATAGATCACTTTGTATGGTAGTATGCTCTGAAATTATAAAGGACCAAGGTTATTTTATGGGTCAAAACGACTCAAAACTGCCATTTCTGCTACATTCACCCAAGAAAATTAGAAATAAATAAATTTTAGAATCTAACAGTAGGAGATTGTACTCCACTTGTCTAAGATCATGTGGTAAAATTTTCATGAAGTCTGACCGTATACATTGGAAGATACTTGCATTCAAAGTTGAAAAAAAATGTTTTTTGAACATTGGCTTGCAATTTCAAATGACTTTGACTGTCATTTGTGGAATGTTTTTGCACTATGAACTTTGAATTTAATCTTTTTCTGTCTTGAAGGATTGAGTTTAAAGTCTAAGAAAATAATTTCAAAAAATCCCTCCTTGGTTTTCATTCTTTAAAAAATTGTTAAGTAGAAGTAGGTTCAAGATTGAAAGAAAAACTAAATTGTTAATAGCTCTAAGATAGAATTGAAATACAATACTTTCAACAATGAGATTGTTCTAGCAAGAAAACTTAACCTTGTCAAATGCTTTTTTTTGAAAAATTGTGAAAATTGCATTAAAAAATGAATCCTATAAGTTAAAAAGATGATTAGGTTGCCTCCAAAACAAGATTGTTTATAACCTTCACATTACTAATTCAAATGGAATGAATCAAAGCTTCACATGTAGACAAAAATGTGATCTATTAGAGAGAAAAGAATTTAATTTAAATTTCAAGTTTTTGTGGATTTCTTTTTGTACCCGGCTACGTGAAATTTATGTTTAGGGTGGCATAATTATTGCCCCTAGGGATTGATTAAAATGGATATTATATTTTTTTGAAGCTAAGAAAATTTTCTATCTTATGAGAAAGTTTTAAAAAAATTCATTGAGAATCAAAGTCATGGTACGTGCCCAAAATCCATTTTGTTCCCCGAGTAGACAATGGTCCTTTAGGAAGGAAAATCAAATTGGCATCTAATCCAAGTCCTTTTATATTTTTTAGACCTTCTTGGAATTAGTTACAAATTTTTGAAGTTGAAATGCAGTAATTACTAAAAACGACCACTTCCTGAAATGTATACCGTTGATACAAAGAAAAATATACTTCTGTGTCATGATCGATTCTAGATCATGGGCAACTTTAGAGCAAACTACCTTTAGTTAGTGTATTTTAGCAATTTGTGTTCCTTTCTTTGAATCTGAATTTGAACCATAAATATGATCTTTTTTGAAGTTGAATCCATCTATTGAAATGAAGCTTTACAATTCTACTTTCTACTCCAATCTAAAATTTGAAAATCTACAAAAATTCAATGTTTCATTGGAATTTGAACTTAGGACCTATTACCATGGGTGCTAATTTTCTAATTATATGATAATTTATTTTGCATCATAATATTTTAAACTACAATGTGCACTTATAGAGAGAATTTTGTATTTTTAAGCATATATTATATTTGGTATGAATTTTTTACTTTATAATTAAAAAAATATAATCATTTCAAATTTCCACAAGAAATATCTCAAATTTTTCAGCCATATAAAAGACATATAACTTAATCTCTGAAAAATAAAAAATAAAAATTCCATTCATTTTCAATGGCAAAATGAAGCATCTAGGGTGAAGGACTTTGATGTTTGATCATATAGTCATAAACTCCATTGTTTCCGAGTCAAGCAAGTAGAAATATTATTCACTACAAGAATAAAAAAATGAAGACTCCAATCCTTTTATAGGTACCGACATGTATAGAGAGTCTAACTTTGTAAGCGGACATTGGAAGATTGGAAGAACAAAACATCACACTAAAATCAAAGGAATCATCATGAACAGAGTCTAGAGCACTATGAAGTGCCTACATTGTCATTGGTTTGGCAAGGGATGTCAGGGTGCGGACTAAGATCGGTAGTGCTTTTGTCACAAGTGGAGCTCAATCTTCTTTTGAATGTGGGGCAAACCTACATTATTTGCTTACATTCATAAAGATACATAGATCGTAAGAAGGTGGAGTCAGTAGTTAAGAGGAGCTTGGCGTGAAAATTTTGTTAGGGTTAAGATTTGGAAAAGGTGGATTTGTAGAAGATGGCTGCTATGCAGATTTGGCCATGACAACAATGATTAGGGCGGAGGGACAAATCGAGCTAAAGCTTGTGGCGACAGTTTTGAGTATGAGGAAGAATGATTGATTCCACTCCACTGCAACAATGCTAAGCGAGGAGCTGCACTCTGGTTTCTTGAAGAATTATATTGGGTTGTTGTTCAACAATAAGACCCTAAAGATACATGTTAATCAAGTGTTGGTTAGATAGGAGATGGAGTATCTCTAAAAGCATGCTATTGTAGCATACTTTTGGGGGAGCAAACCCTTGCAGGAGGTCATCACTTTGTGGATGTGTAGACCGCCACCCAAAAGCTACTAATGTTCACACCACATAGATCCAGGTAGGCCACCTGTATCTTGTAGACATGGATTCCCAACTTTAGTGCCAATAAACCATCAGGGCTTTGTGTACCAATCTGAATGACATTGAAAGATGTCCCATGTGAATTTTGAGGTGTTTTATTAAAGATAGTGAAAGGTCTTGGAGAACTCTTGAGGATAGACAATCGTAACAAATACACAACAGATTAGAGTTTTTATATTGGGTTCACCCCATGTTCAAGATGGACATTTCAAGTGGTGGTTACCAACAAATTCACAAGCAAAGAAGTGATAATCAAGGTGGACTATTATCACATGTCCATCAGATGTTGGAGTTGCTTTGCAACGAATCATCTAGCTAAAGATTGCCCATGGCAGAGTGCAAGGTCGAAAAGAGAGTCTGAAGCTCTTCATGTGCTAACAAAAGTGGATCACAATCAACCTAAAGAGGGGGGCAAGTCCTGTAGCCTCAACAAGTACAAAGATGCAAGGGCCAACAATCCAACTAGCAAGCCCAGCGGTACTATCGCCTCCTTTGGCCATCGTTCAAAGATAGAAGTCAGCCAAAAATGCCCTAGTTCGAGCAACAATAAACAAATTGGAGGAGCAACAAGCACCTAGGGACTCAACAAGTGGAGGTAAACAATCAAAACTACCCTACTCATAGATGGATCACAAGACAACGGAATTTTTACTTCCAAAAGCAAAAGCAATGATTCAAGATCAAGAGCCATGCCCGTATTCAAGTGGAATGGATGGGAGAAGGTCTTACATGGCCCCAAAGTGCGTGGCCCAAGCCTCCTAGATGTAAAAATGAGAGCTCAAGGGGGCTTCGGTCGGTTTGAACTCCAAGACCCCACAACATCCTAGTACAAGAAAGAGTGTCCGTGGATCCACCTTCGAGATCAACCTCCACACCTTGCAAAAAATCAAAATCAAAAAAAGAATATATTGACAATTGAGAGAGGCTTACCAAAGCTTGTAGTAGTGAGCGAGGTACAGCCAAGGTCACTGCTCTAACACAAGGCGAGATGGAAGCTAAGGAGTCAACTGGAGAATAGGTTAGCGGAATGGAAGACATCCCAAGGCTTACAAGTGAAGAGAAGGTAGAAAGAGAGACAACAAGTAGACAACATGTGACTAGGGTTGCAATAAGTGTGACGACAATGAGTAGAAAGGCCGACAGAAGTATGGTGGCAGCTTTGATACAAGGTGGGACAACAAGGGAGGTATGTAACAACCTTAAAGTGGCCGTTCCATAGTACAACTTTGGAGTGATAGTGTCATTGAAATCAGGGTCTGATGCCCTACATTTCTCGGGTGAGTGGATGGAAGTAGAAGCCTTGGAAATGGGTAGGTGACATGACATGAGCACATGCTTTGGATATAGGAGAGCAACATGACATTGGCAAATTCATGGCGTTGGACCATGCAAGAGGACAAGGGGACAATAGGCAGAGCTTTGACTTAAATGGGGTTGCCCTAGGCTTCTTGGTGTTAGTGTGTAGAAGGCTCCAAGGTGGCACCCAAGGTATAGGTCCCAGAAGATTTGGGATGAGCATTGAAAGGCTAGGGTAGGCTCTACCAACATTGAACGCGTCCACACCGCGGACGCCCACATTATCATGGTCACTCAACCCCCTGCTTGATTACCTACAAGTATTGTTTGTGGAGTGGTACATGACAAATGTTGGGGGATTCCTAATCCCCTAACCTAAAAGGTTGATGGAAAAACAACTTCAATGTAGAGCGGAAGCCTCATCTTTTGGAAGAAGGCTCCATACCTCCATGCTCCAAGAAAGATGACACACACCTAGCAGATCGGAGGTTGACAGGACAATTTCAAGAAGCGTCTTAGCAAATAAAGAGGGTCTAGGGGTCCATTATTGTTCCAATCCAACCTCCAGCCATTGTTATGATAGTTCAGGGTGTTGATTGCCCTTCGAAGGTTGACACTGTCAAGAATTATTATTGGTCTCTGAAATCAAGTTTGGAGGTTCTTTGTTTCTAAAAACATCGATTGCGGGAAAACATGCTATTGTTGTTTGGTCACATAATATGGCCCAAGGCAAAATTCTATTGCCAAGAAGCATCAATAGGATATAGGCATGGTATTGAGGACTTAAGGGAGGACAAAGGTGGTGTATGCATGTGGATCTCCCCGATAATTCAACATATGGTAATCAACTTCGATTTTTCTAGGTGGGGACGGGCACAATGGATGAGGTTGGGTGGCGCCCCTAGGGGAGTATATCTATTTCAAATGTATACGCCTCCACATCGATAATGGAATGCATTGAATTTTGGTCAGAATTGGTTACTAGCTTGGCAAAAGATTGCAAGTGGTTTTTATGTGGAGATTGGAATTTTGTAGAACATAGGATAGATAAATCTAGCTCTTGTGCGAAGCTTATTTCATCCTTGGAGAAACATGCTTTTGATCTACTTATAGGGGCACTCAACGTAGAGGAATATTTTTCCAACACTAGTCCCATCAAGTTTTTTTGGGACAATAGGCCTAAGGATGGGGCAAGGGTATTAGATAGATTGGATTGTATTTATTATTTTTAGCTAGGTAAAGGCCAGCCTAGTCCAATGATGGAATACTTTATAAAAAGGGATAATAAATACTCAGATCACCTTCCAGTTTGGAGCAAATTCTTCCTCAAAGTAGTGGCTCCAAGAAAATCCTCTTATAAAATGAGTGCATGCATCTTGGAAGAAATAGAGGTGTACAATAGGATCACATCTATATGGACCTCCAACTCTTCAGGAGGCTTCTTTAGTAAACTTTCCAAAGTAGTGAAGTAATTTAAAGAATTCAGTTTGAAGCAGACTAAAGTATAAAGGGTGATTGAGTCTCATTTAAAGGCTCATCTAGTGGAAGTACTAGAAGCTCTTCAAGAAGAACCTAGAAGCCCTCAATACCAAAGCAAGCTTAGTAATATTGGAGAGCAATTAGGGGTAGTGAAAAACAACAACATGGAAGGCCTCAAAGTTTGTAATAGGATTTAGTAGAAAAAGGTCAGTCAATGCCAACAGGAGTCACTAAAGGACTCATTTTCCTTCTTCATAAGGATAGAGAAAGGAACAAACTTACCAACTAGCGCCCCATAACGTTGCTAAACGTTTTATACAAAATCTATGCTAAAGCACTATAGAGGCGTCTACAGCCAGTGCTCATGAAAATCATATCCCTAGACCAACCAACCTTCTTACCACTATGTTCCATCTTGGACAATATATTCCTAACACACGAGACTTTGGAAACATGGTGGACCTTAGCTTCCTCACCAGAGCTATGTTGACCTTAGGCTTTCCAAAGAAGTTTGTCTCTATGAACATGCTCATTTTTCAAGGAGCAATAACATCAGTGAAAGTAAATGGGGCTCAATCACCTGCTTTCCCCATCCAAAGAGGTGTTAGACAAGGCTGCCCACTAGCTCCTTATCTTTTTCTCATTGTGGCAAAAGTGTTGAACACAATGATTACGCTAAGGATTGCAGAAGGGGTGATAAAAGAAATTTGGTTTCAGACAGAGGACCATCAGCAAGTGAAGGCTCAGGCTTGATATTAAATTGGGATAAATTATGTGGATATTGAAAACATTAAGGCTCCCATGCGCGCCCACCATGGACCAATCAACTCAGGATTACTTGGACAGAGGAAGGGGACATTGGCAAACTATTGGGCACCCTTTTTAAACTAGTGTCTAGCGTTTAGAAAGTAGATACATTTTTACTTAATAAGGTGAACAAGAAATTAGCCTTTTGGTACATGGCTAAGATCAACACGACTAGCTGGATAGTCATAGTGAATCACGTGCTTTCATCTGCTTTGTACTTTTTTATAGCCATTTGGGCAGGATATCTAGCTAGAGTAGCAAAATATAAGAGCACAATTATGAATTTTATGTGGTCTGTCTCTTTACATCATTCAAGGACAAAGGTGGCATGGCAGTAGTACTTCCAAAACAAAGATAAAGGTGGAATCGGTCTGATTAACCCTGACAATGCCTTCATTGTTCTAATGGTCAAATGGATTTTGAAGGCTTGTAAACCTAGCTTTTCCAATATCTATGCATTGCTTAGATCTAGATTATCCAATTGCCAACCCTTCAATGGTGGGAATTGGGTTTCAAGTCTAGAATATTTTACTATCCCTAGGTTCTAAGCCAAGAAAGGGTCTAAGACTTGGAACCGAGTTGGAGAAGCTTGGAGGAAGTTGGTAGGGGATATTGTTCTAGTCCCACCAAATCTTCTTGAGGAAACATTGTCAGAATCTATATGGTGGTCCACCTTTTCTTCATAGATTGGCCTTAGCTTCTCAAGGGCCTCAAGCATTAAAATTACATCAAACAGGTTTATGACTCATCATGGATGTTTAACAAGGAGGGAGGTTTCTTACAAGTCAGGAGGTGGCAAGACGCTATGGCCTACTCGGGGCGGAATCTGGTGCATGGGATGCTACGGTCAGGTTTTTCAACTGTATTTGGGGTTCCTTGTTTACTTTAGGGGTTGCACCACCACAACTAAGCGAGTGGTCAGGGTGCTTCAAAAGCAATGCTGACCTCTTTCAAATCATGGTCCTCCAAAATGCGACGGCCAAGCATTTTGATTGATGGATAGGCTAAGGCTTGGGATCTTCCTCCACAGGGTTGAGTAATGGAAGTAAAGCTATCCTCCGGCATACTAGTTGTCTGGCAGTTGAGCGACCCATTAATGGTTGGACATGGTAATCAGGGTCAAGTCTCCAGAGTCTTCCATAGAGTGCGTATTATTGGCGTAGCTTGGGGCCCCAAAAAAGTCGAAACTTTGTTTTATTACGAAAGGATCAATATGCTTAGCTAGGACCCAAATAAACGGAGCTAGCAAAGCTCGCATGACTTGTTACCATTCATGGATTATAATGCCAAAGTCAGACGCAAGCTTCTGAGATCCAAGCATGTGGTCCCTTGTGTGATTGAGAATAAATGGCAATGCATTTTGCCATTTTCTCAAAGATTGTGTTGGAAATTATTGTAGGCTAAATTTTGCACTCCCAAAGAAGTAGGACTTCTTTGGTTGATTTGGCATCAAGCAGTGGCGGTGAATGCGTAGAAATGCAGGATTCATCATGTAAGTGACATGGGGTGCCCTGTATGCCCATTACATTTGCATGAATATGTCCTCCATAGGTTTTGGAAGTATAGTTCTGCTCGTTGAGCCTGGCAGTGGGGGATTCATATTCTTAATGTCCTTATTTTGCCTAAAGGCTTGATGGGTTCATGGTGCCCCTTGACGTTGTCGAGTAGAGAGGCCTTGCCTTGGGAAAGCGCCGGGCTTCTGGCTGCAAGTAGACTTGGCCGGGAAATAAAGGGGCCCGTGATTCAACAAAAACGTGTATGCATGCTCATAAAATCTTCATGATGCACCATAAACTCCCAATATAATATCACATGCTTGTAGAAAATAGTTGGAGTTGCTCATAAACCGAATAGTTCCCTTCTAGGGAGATCCTGTCACTAAAATGAATGCCACAACCGTTCCAAAACTCCAAATTGAGAATGAAACATCTCTCTAGAAACCTAACAACAATATCTACAAACCCTCCAAAATTCAACTCAAAATATCATACTGTCCGACTTTTATAGTTGGTCAAAGTTTGCTCTCTTCAACTCCAAGGCAGCTCACCACTACTCTTCTCCCAAGACCATAACTCTCATATAAAAACTTCAAATTGATCGTGTGATATCTCTATAGAAAGATAACACAATAATCTACACAAATATTAAGTTTCAACTCAAAATAAGATACTGTCCAACTTTTATAGTCGGTCAAAGTTAACCCTCTCCATTTCAAAGGCAGCTCATCACTACTCTTCTTTCAAGACCATAACTCTCACATTAAAACTCCAAATTGACCGTGTGATGTCTCTATAGAAAGTTAACATGCTAATATACACCCCTCCCAGATTTCAACACAAAATAAGATATTGTTCGATTTTTACAGCCGTTTGAAGTTCTCTTTCTTCAAATCAAGGGCAGCCTCTCACTACTTCACCTCTAACCCTATAACTTTTGCATACTACCTCCAAATTAAGAGAATGATAGATCTTTAGAAAGATAATATCTAGATACACACTCTCATAAAATCTCAAAGCAAAAAAAATTCTCACCCAGAATTTATGAACCCTCAAAAGTTCTGTCCTCTCGCTTCATGGCAATTATCCCTCTTTCACTCCATCAAGCATAACTTTCACACAAAAACTCCAAATTGAGCGAGTAATAGGTTTTTGAAAATCTCAAAACAAGATAAACAAGCTTCCAAAATTTCATTACAAAAAAACTCCTATACAATCTGTCATCACTCTCCAAAGTTTCGGTTCCCTTAAGCAAAACTAAGAAGAGGAAGAAGAAGGCCCTCCACCTTATCTTCCACCTCACCCCCCATCCCCTCCACCTAAACAAATTGCCACATGCCATTAAAGGTCACATGGACCACAGTTTGTCCATTGACCACCCCTTTTGCCCCATAACTCTATCCTTATTTCCTACGTGGCGACTACATGGCCTTCAAATCTCTTTTAAAATCCAAAAGAAAGATAAAACAATCTTTATCTTTCCATTTAACAACTTTTAAAATCTACAAACAAAGTTTAAAATGCTTTCAACTAAAGAAATAAAAGAACTAATGCCTAATGGTTGTCTAATAGAGGTAAAAAATGTAGAATCTTCTCCATGTGGATCTTTAGACTCTCCAAAAAACCCTCTAATTTGACAACATTTAGTTATTTTTACATAGTGTATGCATACACGATGCGACAACGTGAAAATAAAGCATTTTTTTGGAGCACATCTCGTGCAAATTCGAACCCGTGGACATGATTTGGACAATTTTATGGACTATCATCATGTGGACTTTGTGGCTTGAATGCAATGATGTTGCATTCAATGACATTCATTGAGTTTCTGACAAGTTTCTTCAGTACATCTGGTTGGATATATTTGATCATGGTAGGGTAGAGTGGGACTCTGTATGTAGGTTGTTTCCTAGGTAGCTTCAAAGGTAGGAAGGGGCTAGGTCTCGGTTTGTAGGTAGATGGCTCTACAACGACGTCTTTGCAAAGTGGATTGATGGCTCCTCTCAGTAGGCACTCTCAAGTCTACGGGCTGGTTTCATTTTTCAACCACCATAGGCTTTTTGCACCTTGGTGGGTCGTCGGAAACTGACCTGACCATTAGTATCTATCGTTGTATTTTAGGTTCTGGTCTATCTTAGTTGTTTGTCCTTCCTAGGCTGCTTACAGTTGGATTCTTGTGGGATTTTTCCAAAGATTTCCTTTATTTGTGTAAAAATAAATAAAAAATCAAAGGGATGGAATCTGAAACCAAACTAAAAATAAAATAGAATTAGAAATAAATAAAAACTTCAACTTGTTGGATATTAAATATATAAACCTTCACTTGTTTAGCTATTGATTATTCTTAAAGTCTCAAAGACCTATTCCATCAAAATCACTCAAAATTACCATTTCTATAATTTCAAAGAGAATTTATTTTGGAAAACATTTTTTTTGCATGTTAAATTAAAGGATCTTGCACTAAACTAGTATAAGTATGTAGAATTTTTTTTAGGAACTTTGATTGTGTAGATTGCAAGATATTTGCATTAAAAGTGAAGAAAACATGATTTTTTGCACCTTGTATGACTAAATAATAAGACTTTGAATCTTCTTTGTATAAAAATTTTGCACTATATTTTATATTTAAAATTTTTATATTGAAGAATTGAGTTGAAATCTAGGATTTAAAACAAAAACAGAACACTTTGTGTTCATTCTTTTAAAACTTTCTTAATGTAGAAGTAGGTAAAAACTAAATCATTAATAGCTCTAAGATGGAATTAAAATATGCTAATTCCAATGGTGAGATTGTTCTGATAAGCATACTTAACTTTGATGACCTTTTTTGTTCTCAAAATTGTGAAAATCAAGCTCAAAAATGGATCCAATGTGTTATTTTCTCAAGAAGATGTAATGATTGCATGTAAAACAAGGAGCTCCATAACTAGTCCATAGGTAATGATTCAAATCTTTTCATGTAGAAAAAAAATTTGAATCATTACTTATAAAAAAAAGATTTTGAAATTTTTACTTTTAACTTTTTGTAATTTTTTTGTGTAGCATGGCAAGCTCCACTTTGGACTAAGTGTGACATAAATTTTTTCCCTAAGCTCTAGTACAAATAAAAATTATATTTCAATAAAGATAAATTATTTTTATATCTTAAGGAAAAACCACTCCAAAAATTGAGATCATAGGTACTTATTCAAATTCTCATTTGTCCTTCAAGGGAATTTTAAGGCTTTAAGGATTAGTTTTGTATGTTTTAACCTCTTCTAGTTGGTCTATGATTCCAAATGTGATTTCAAATTATTCAAATTTGATCACTTGTGATAAACAATAAATTCTATTAATTTTCTTCAAAGAAAAACATTTGCAATTGAGCACCATAGGTTTAAAGCTCGGGGAGGTTACTTAGTTCTACTACAACAAACCACGTGCGAACAAGTGATTTCTAATAAACTATAATTTCAATCTAAAATTTTGACCATTGTTTAATAATGACTATAGATTTCTATTGCCAAAATTTCAAACTCAAATAAAATATGAAATGATTTCTAGGAGAGGTTGAAAATGAACTAAAATGGCATGTTTTTCAACTAAAAAAATTATAGAGAACACATTTAGATGACCATTGAATCAATATTAAACTCAAAATGAGCTTTCAATAGAGAGTTATTTTAAGGAATTTTTTGTTCATTTTTTAGACAATTTTCCCTTATATAATATAGGGGTGTGAAAGTTATTTTTCAGTTCTATAGTGTATCTTTTTACTTCAAAAATTTGTAACTAATTATCATTAACAAATAAAAATATCAATAATTCAAAACATAAACTTTCAAAGTAGAAAAATATGTTCATATTTTTTGAATTTTGTTTTATTTAAAATTAAAAAAAGTAAATAGGGGGTTCAAAATTTTGATCGCACGTGGTTTCTAATGGACACTCTAAGTGACCTCCCCAGGGTTTAAAGTGTACTCACAGAATGTGGGGAGAATGGTTTCCTTGTCTCTACATGATGACTAAATTTTTCAAATTTATGTTCATAAATAGACAAATGTAAGAAAAGGCAATAGCATTTGAAATTATAAAATTTTGATGAAATAAAGATTTTCGTGGACTTTGGTAGCACATTGTCCAAATACTTCAAAGTCAAAACAAGTCATTAGATCCTCCAAATCTAATGTAAGTTCCATCTATAGTAGTCACGCAACTCACCTAAATTGATTGCAATTTTTGCCAAAAATAACCACCATTCATTCACTATAAAGAACCTTTATTTTTAAGTTTAACCCTAATCATTGATGTTTTTCTAAACATCAAGATGTCAAAATGAGTATAGCCCTAAAAGGTAGATTTTTGTAGATGTTGCATAGAATGTTAGCAAATTACTGTAAAAACAAGTTGATGCTATCATTGACATTTATGTTGTATTTGCCACGAATGCAAACATAGTGATGTTTTTTTGAAAGTTTGAAAAATATAGTACTACCACGGTAGAGAGCAAACACATTTTGACTATGGATAAGTCTGTGAAAGTTACTATGGGTTGCGATAAAAGGTTGATTAAATGTGAAAAATATAAAAGAAAGATATCCACATGGCATGCTTTGCAAAAAAAAAGGGAAATGGATGGATGTATACCACAGATTAATAGAAAAGTTTTTTATACAAGTAGGTTGGTAGGAAGTAAAAACAACCCATATGGGATATGTAAAACAAGAATTGTGTTTAATGCATAATTTCTAAAACAACGTTGAGATGTCTAAAAGAACATCCAAATGTCCAACAATCAAGTTTTCATCTTCAAACTATCCCATATCGTTTAAGGATTCATGGTATACAATGGAATTCATTATAAAAATGTCCTCTCTACTTTTCATTGTCATTAATTGTAAATGAAATAATTCCTTTACTTTACCATCAAAAAATCTCTTGATGGTAGATGGTAAATTCTATTTAATTCTTGTTGAATTTGATAATTCTTCTTGTTCATTTTAGACTTTCTTTTAAACAATTATTTTCCATTGACTTTACATATTGTATGCACCATATGCACCAATTGATGTATCAAAAAATGTCTTGATATTTAAGTTGATGTCTCAAAGGACACTATTAAAGTTTTCAAACAACAGAAAAGTGATTTAACATGCCACATCATCCTTGTTGGATACCATATCATTTTTCTGGCTGCCACTTTAGGTACTACCGCATAGACAAGTTAGATGGAAAAAAATCCCACATGGCTCTCCTCACCCATGGAGCGCTTATGTGACACTTAGGTGGTAGCCACATGGTAAGATTTCAAGACCCTCAAAATCCATATTTTTGTGGATGTTAGCTCAAAAACACCTAATATTATGGTACCATTTTGGATGTTTTTGCCAAGTCAATCTTGACACAATTTTTGGAATATTGCTCTGGACGTTGTTCAATGCTACAAAAAACTTCCAACTGTCTTAATGGACGAGTGTAGTAGACACTAGCTTTTTCTAGTGATTGCTTTAAAATAGTCACTTGTTGTAATAGATTTAGAGAAAAATGATGGAAGTTCCAATTGTAGTCACTAATTCAATCCATTTTTGTCCCCAAAGGTTTTTATTCTTATTACTATTCATCTTATTATAGTCCAAATTCATTTCAATTATTTAAGAATGCATGCTTTAGGCTAAAAGCATAATCCATTTCTAATTGTGCACAATGGGATAAATATTTAAAATGGATTCATCCACCTTATATATTGATATGAGTAGTTTCTTGATTCCAAAGAATTGAAGATTGAAAAGATGTTCTTATAGAAAAAACCTTGCAAGTTCAACAAGATCGGTAGTATTTGGATGGCTATTTGCAAGGTTATTTTATGGTCCCTATGGATTAAAGGAAGCAATGTTATCTTCAACAATACTTTTTGGGCCTACATGGAGCTGTTACATAAGATATAGATGGGGTTGATTGATTACATGAGGATGGAGTGGAAGCAAGTACAAGGAAAGGGGGCAAAAAGTTTGCTAAGCTTGCTATATTGTATTAGAATTTCAAGGGATTAGTGTGTAGGAATGATGTTTTTGCCATTTTTGATGACAATAAGCCAAAGTAGAACACCTAAAGACTAATTATAGGCTTTGAGTTTTAGGTTCATTAGGCCCTTGTATTTTGCATAGTTTCACAAAGTTGTGAAAATGTTCTTAAAAGAGCATGGGGAATTTTTAGTGGAAATGCTTTGTGGATATCTCTTTATACCCTTAATTTTCCTACATAATCCTAAAACTATATCCAAATTCCTATTCTATAATTTCCATTATAATTTACAAATTGCCATAGCTACCTTTGGCCTAGCATAAATGATGGACAATTAATCAAAAAAATTCTTCAATGTAGATCATCTTGTCAAGTATTCATATATTATGTTTCATTCAAATTTAAAATATCGTCCAATTTTGGTGGACATTTTCCTATTACTAACTTTCTAACTCTTCCCAAGATAATCTAGAAATTGCCATAGCTAACTTTGACTTAATATAAATGTTGGAAAATTGCTTCATATGTATTGAAACTTTTCTACAATGTAGATCAACCATTCAAATATTTGCATACCAATTTTCACTTTGATATACGATATTGTCCAACTTTGGCAAACATTTCTCCACTATTGACTATTTGCCAACTGTCACGTTCTTCACACTTCATTTCTATTTTGTGCATAATTTCTAGGTCATATCACAATAAATCAATAAGGTAGAAGCTCCCAAATACACCATACTTGGTTGTTGGGTGATTGTCAAAAACACTTGTCCTATTTTTTGTCCCCTTGGCCTCGAACAAGTGGTTATTGCTCATAACTTATGCAACATATGTCAATTTTATATGAAGGTACATGTGCTAGTTGTAGGCATTGAATAATTTTTTACATCTTTTAAAAACTATTTTATTATATGTAAACACCCTTCAATTAGATGTCTATCTTATCCTTTTTGGAGGATTTTAGTACCATTTTGATCCAAAAATGAGAATTTGAAGCTCAAAATTTGGATACAAGTACTTCTACTAAAATTACATAAGCCACTAAGATATTTTTTTAAATTATTAAACTACCAATCTTCTACATATACTCCTGTGCACTCCCTTTGCACAAGTGTAGAGAACACAATTTTTTTCTCCCAAAGATGAAATGGTTGAGAAGGAGCATCTTCAAGTTAGAAAAAAACTATTTTTTGAATTTTATTTTATTTTATTTCTTTAAAATTTTATATAAATCAAACATCAAAGTATCTATTTTTTTGGTATTTTCCTTACATTGTTTTTTTGTGTATAACTTTTTGAGATAAATTTTTCTAGGTCTAAATTTTTTCATACATATTATTTTTAATGCTTTACAAATTATCCCTATTTAATTTCTTTTAAAGAAACTTACTTCAAAGTCACAATATTCACTAAAATAGGTTGTTTTGAGCCAAAAATGGCAAGTGTTTTTTGCAATGACCTGCCTTAGATTTCAACACCACCACTTCAAAGTCTCATAATTATTTTTTATAATAGATTTAAATATAAAAATTGATATTATGATAAATCAACTATTCAAAAACTTAAATACAAAAATTTGGCTTGATCCAACACATTATCAAAACACAAACACAAAATTTCTCACATCAATGCCTCACATCAATGCCTCACACCAACCAACATACAACCTAGCACTCAAGTGCATTCCACACTTCAAAAACCACCAAAAACCAATAGAAAAACAAAAGAACAACCCTTGCATCTAAAAATCCTACCATAACTCTAGAAGACTAGCCTCTAGCTAACCCTATCCCTAATGTTAGCTACTAATTAATTGGATATCAACTGACAACTAATAAAAACTTCCAACACTACACACATTTTTTTAACATATGAAGATGTTTACTTCAATTAGTAATCAATCTACATCACAACAACAATTCAACTAGAAAGAAGATTACTATGGTGTGACACTCTTTCTAATATAAAGAAATATGAGTGGTCATGGTATGGAAAATTGTTTTATTTTAGAAAATCACATGGATGTTGACTTAGGCATTTACGTTTGTAAAAAATTTCATTTGATACATCTATTTTTACCTTGCAGTAAATGCAATCTTCTTGCATGGCTAGGTATGGTTAGTGAAGTGGTGTTAGCATGGGCAAATGTAGGTGAAGTACTATAGGTGTGGTGCATATGCTCCAATGTTGAGATAACAATGATATATATATATATATATATATATATATATATATATATATATCATTTTTATCTTATAAAAGAACAAATATAGAAAATTAACAGACAATTTTTACTAGGATGAATGTAGATGTGACTTCAATACTAAAAGTAGAAATTCAAAGGTGTTAATTTGAAAAGGAAAATGCAAGTGAGGGGTGACTACTTGATAGTGTGTGTGAAATTAGGTTTAATACTAAGGGCCAAATGTAGAAAACCTGAAATGGACAATGTAGATGAAGGTCATTTTGATGTACAATACACTAGTAGAATAGTGGATTGAAATGAACGGATGATAAGTTGATAACCCTAGCATACGTCTTTGTGTGGGTTTTAAGACACAAATCTACACCTTAAATTTTTTAATTAAGTTGGATACTAATTTATCTCTTAAAGTACATATCCAACCTCTCAGGCATTCCTACATTAGAATAATCAAAACTATTGGTTTATGAGTTAGTGGTTTGTATATTGGATGGACTTGTTGTATATTTGTATTTGCACAAAGATCATATATGTTGCAATGGTTGCACTGGTACAACGCAATTGATATTTCTTGATGTGCACAAGGGAGATTGTTTGATCCAAAGTTTAGATTATGTGAAGCCAAAGACACTACCCGTGTAGATAGAGTAGCAGTGAACAATGCACGAGCAAAAACTCCCCTTGTGTCCTTGCCTTACTAGGGTGATTGCTCTCATTTATTTAGTTGCTAACCTACTCAATTACTTATGCCTATGCCCTAAAATTTTATACAAGATTCTTTGGGTTGCACTATCAAGAACAAATTGTCTTCCTTTAATTCTTAAAGGACATTTCATGCCCCTCGGGCCTCCTATCTAAGGACTAATAAGAATTGTAGAAGTTGTTGTAAACTATTGGGTGATTGCAAAAAATACTTGTACTATTTTCTATTACATCTTGTGTAATGAGTTGTTTTTTGGCCATAACTTTTGAATTATCATTTCAAATGACTCAAGATTCACGGGAAAGATATTCATGACTATTATACATTTTGGACTTACTTTTCCATCTTTCAAAAATATTTTATTGTCCAAAACTAGCCCCCAATTTTTGTCACACTTATCAATTTGGGATTTTAAAATACTATTTTGTATCCTATAAAACAAATTTGGAGTTGAAATTTGGAAATGATGGTCTTCTAATAGACTTGTAGCTACTATTCAAAGAAATTCTAAAAATAATTAATTGTTTTATATAAGAAAGTCTAAAAAATGAGCTTCTTTTTGCTTGCATTTTGAAACATATAAAATATTATTTTGGTAGTTCTTTAGGCAAATGACCATCTCTAAAGAATTTTTATAAATTAATGTTCATTTAAAAAAAAATTAAATCCCTATTTTTTACAAATTAAAACATTGAAGTTTCTTTTTTTTAGAGATTTAGCATTTTTTAATTCTCATGCTTAGATAACTTTTTATGTATTATCTTCTGAAGGCACAATCTTCTTAAAAGTGTATACATTGATCATATTTTTGGATTTTCTAATTTTTTTTCTAATTTTAAAGTACTCCAAAAAAATAAGCATAAGTACTATGAAAATGCAACAAAATAAGCAAGTATTTTCTGAAATCACCTGGCTTTTTCTTTTCTTAAATTGCATTTTTTTCCCTCCCTATAGATATCAAATGTGGTTGCACTACTTTGAAGTTTTTTTGCCTTGATGGTAGTGTTGTACATCGGGAAGTGTTCACTAATGAGGTGCTTAGGGGCCTTGGGGCACTTTTTGGGTTGCATGATAGAAGAGAGAGACATTTAGTTCACAACGAAAGGTCATATTCGTTATATTAAGATTTCTCGCAGTCTCATTTGTATCCTCGAATCGAAGATAAACTACTTTATCTCTTTAGTAGTATTTTTTTATAAATAGGTAACAACACCAACTTTTAGAATTTAATTATAAAATCAATATTTTAGCATTATTTATTTTTGGTTTTAATTATCATTCTTTTTAATTAATTTTTCAATAACTAGCATTCTGTCTCAAAATTTGCAAAAAGTCTCAATATAACGATATGGAAAAAAGTCTCAATATAACGAATATGTACAAATATGTTCACCATTTACATGCAATTCCATTTTTTCTTGCTTGCCCAATTTGAAATCACTACCTTATTTCCTTCAGATGTTCTCTAATAGAAACAAAACTGTCCTCCAAGGGTTTAGGGATAAAAAATTGCAGATGTGGGTGGGTCATGTTCCATAAAACAGGATTGACATGCAATCCCACACATTTCTTATGAGATAAGAGTATGGCCACCTTTACTTGCAAAACTTGGCACACTCAAATTTTCCATCTAATTTTGAAGGGCCCTCAATTTACTTGTCCCTCAACCTTCCTCACCAAATACGACCCATAAATAATTAAGTGGAATAAAGGATAAAACAACTAAACTTACAATGAACAATGATTTCAAAAGCCATTCTTTTGACATGCTTGGCTTGAGTACGCTACGCTTGAGTGTCAAGAATATTATGAAGGATCCATAGTACTTTTCATCCACATTTGAAGAGTTTCTGACCCCAAGCCAGGCCAAAGAGAATTGACACCCTCATTGTTCCAATTGTGGATGGATGGGGATGAGGGGGCCACGCCCTATCCATCCCTAACCTACCTGCCTCCCTTCCCTTCTAACCTACTTGCTTCCTTCTCCCTCCGACCGCTCAATCCAACCTCCCTTCTCGGCGACAACTTCTTCCAATATTCAATCTCGTTTTTTCTTCTCTTAAAATGCTCTCCACCAAATCTTCTCCAAATGTTGATGCTCCTTTCGACGCTCCTTGAATGTTTCAAAAAAGCGGATGCTGCAATGTGGAAACTTTCTTGTTGTTTCAATATTCATTTGCCCTGATGTTGTGTTTCCATTTGCAAGTTTGCTATCTATTTTCAGTCTCACTTCATCCGACCTACTTTTGTAAGTATCTGCATTTTGTGCAATGACACTTTGATACAAACTCAGAATCTGTTTAATGGGTCTTGTTTGGCTGTTGTTTTTGTTCACGTGTCTGAGAGTTGATGATTGAGATTTTTAGGTTTATATTGCTTGTGACTAATTTCTTCCTTGGTTGAAACTCAATTTGCAGCCTTGGTAGAAATCCCTATTGCATAGACCCTCATACAGCCCATCAACCGCAAATGTGAATCACTTTCCAGCTTTTGCATTCAAATGTTTTGTTATTCTTGTGGTCGAGACAACAACCAGATGCATGATCCGGCGTTGGTAAGAATGATCAAAATTGAATGGCAGAATATAAAGGAGTCCTACGATATTGGAAGGACAACACTCACAAATGGAATGTATACCTCATAATTATTCAAAGATTTCTCGAATAGATTGTTGAAGCATACAAATTCCATAAGACCTACACTTGATGAACTTACACCTAAACCTCCAATCCACAAAGTTTGTTAAGATATCCAAACTTAATATAAGCGTCCCGGGCATCCATGGCCCCTTGTATGCATTCAATAAGGGTTGGAGTTCAACCATAGTTTTAATTGATTGCTTGATAATTATTAAAGTCTCAGAAATGATCTCAAAATGGAACTTCACCAAGAACTTCAAGACATACCTCAAGTACACAACACTCATTTCATATGATTTCTAAGTTCATGTGTGTCTATAAATGAAAGTACTTAATTGTAGCTAGATGCTAACAATCACTTTCAAGTGGTTTCAAAATTAAGATGAAGATTGAATTTGTGTACCAACTTAACCCTTGAACAACAAACCGGTCACCGTGAAAATCATCTGTTTGGATATTGTATGAATTGTTGGCTTAAAAAAAATGAAAAAACACTGATTGGAAGTCAAACTACTATAGAAGATTTTTCCTTTCTACACAAAATTTGGAGGATGAATAGTTGCACTTTTGTCTTGCATGAAGAGATTCTTTGTCATTCATCGGCCAAAAAACATCCTCTACATCATTTATGGGTTAATCATCTTCAGTCTTGAAACAACAAGTATGAGGTTGGTTCTAAACATTTGTACTTTGATATTTTAAATTTTAAATTATGACAAATATGAATTTCATTATGAAAATTATTCTATACAAACCTTGAGTTTCATGATCTATTTTGTTCAAACTTCTTCTTTTAGTTACAAGATGGAATTAAAAGTACTTCAATACTTGAGGGAGGGTTTTGAATTAAACAAGCATTTGGATTTGTAAATTCATAACAATTTGAAGATATTTATTTTACTTGTTCTATCATGCAATTTTCAATGTTGGATGAATTTGTGATCAAATTCCAACCTTTGTATCTCTTATTGTATACCTTCAATGTTTAAAATAATATAAATATTTCAATGCAACATGACTCAATTAGTTTATAATGGTGGAATGTACTCTATTGATTGATATACATACTTACTTGTAGGAGGCCAAAAGAGAAATCATCAATATATTGTTGCATACTTATTTACCTTAAAAATATTTGAAGATTGTTATAAGATTGTATGTAGTTTTACAAATTTTAAATTCATATATTTTATCTAGGACTTGTGAAATTATTATGTGATTATCAAGATTTAATAGACTATAAATGTATTTTGTTGAATCAAGATTTTAATAAATATCATTGTTATAATATAATAACCTAAGATAACATATAATTAATCCTTTGAGGACCACAAGTAGTCCACATTTCCAAAATTATAGCAGTTTATTATACAATGCAACTTAGAATACTAACGTATTGATGGTTCCCAAATAAAGTTATAACTGTGTCATATTCTAATCTATAGATGGTCAATTTCATTAAAATGGCAGTATTATTGCACCATTTTGACGGAATGTCATTTTGACCATCTAAGACATGTGTAGAGTTCTAAATAGGCGTTCTCAAACATCTAGGACAGGTATAGATTTCAAAATAGTTGGTCCAAACTGTAAAAGCGCCAAAGTTCATTAATACTGCTGTTTTAATGAAATTGACCATATAGATATAAACTATTTGTAGCTTTTGTTTGAAAAATCCTTTTATTATCTATTTAGCTATAACTTGTAAAATATGATCTATAGATAAAACATATGTATTTTTCAAAATATTTTGTTTTTTTAGATTAAAAATGTGAAGTTTTGATTATAGCTAGTTTTGAAAAAAATTATCTTACTTATTTTTTGAAGTAATTTTGGAGGTTATGTTCTTTAATTGAAAAAGTGAGTTTGAAGTAATTTTAATCTAGCTTGTTTATGAATCACGATTTACCTTAAATATATTTCTTGCATTAGACACTTAAGGATCCTCACAATTATTCTGGTGACATGGCATGGATGCTTTCAAATATCTGCATTTCAAGTTTCTATTAGCAAAAAAACCAAAAAATATTAGTAAAAATTCAAAAAATAAATTCATGCATGAGAAAAAGAAAAATTGCAAGGGGAGAACGGAGGAGGGAAGAAGGCACAGGGAGGAGGAGAGTTCACAAGGGGTCACAAGGAGGAGGGAGGTACGAGGTCGCGGATGTTGAAAAGAGGTAGGAGGAATCACTCAAACAACCCCTTCATCCCCTCCATCCACATTTGGGGCAATGAAGGGGTCAATTTGCCCTGACTGCACACGGGTGATCATGCTTTAAGGCCCTCCTGCCATGTGAGCCAAGCCAGCAAAGAAGTTGCTAGTGTCCAAATTTTCACGGGTGTTGTAGATGGTAGGATGTTTAGGGTTCAGGCTTGCAAAACCTTCGTTGGCGGATTTCGGGGATCGGAAAAGCAGGATTTTGAGTTTCACCGATCAATTGGTTGCCCCTTCATTTGCGATTAGAGGTCAAAATTCTTTTTTATAACCTCCGATAGAAGATCATTTGACTATTTAAACATGATTTCAACCCTCTCAAAGTCTTTTCAATACTGAATTATAATCCACTTGCTGAAATCGTGTTGTATCGTCACCAAGTCATAAAGTGTTGCACCCCCACACATGGCAGAATGAAGCTAGCAGTTCCAATGGAGTCTGCATGTGGACATTACCGGAGCCGGGCAAAGTCAATACATCTTTGCTGGCTCGGCTCACATGGCAGGAGGGCCAGCTTAGGGCCTCACTCCATTGCCCTCCTAGACCTCTAGGCGCTGGAGGCCCGGGGGTTCAGGTCGGAGGAGGCTCCAGGCCTCCAGGTGTTCTCCATTGTGCCTGGAGGGCGGGCCGTGGAGCACCCTTTTCGCTCTTAATAATTATCCTATTGCTATCAAGTTACCTTTTACATACTTCAAGACTCTTTGAAGGAGCGGCATGTAAATGCTTTGTTTGATGAAAAATTGTGTGCAAAAGCTTGAGATCTTAGAATCCAATTAAATTAGAACATCTTAAAGAAAAAAATTAGTGTTTTTGGATGTAAGTATATTTTGGACAAATACATTTTAAATTTTTTTATTAATTATATTCACAAAAGGGTACATATTGAAACCTACTCCAAACAATTGAAAGCGTCAAAATATCAAATTTGAAATAATGAGGTAAAAGTTATGAAGAGTTTTGTTTTTCATTCATACTTGGAACATCACAAAACATATGAAATCTTTTGCCATCAATTCATCAAATTTTCAAATAAACATAAAATTAGAGGATTTTATTTCTGTACTGGAACACTCTCACCATTATTTAGGTTAAACAATTTAAAAATTCTTCAAAACGGTTTTAGCATATTAGGCATATCTTTCATTCAATAACACCTTCCGACCACTTCATGTCATTTTGCTCATAAATAAATATGAAAATTTTATTGGTTTTATTTTTTAACCTCTAAAGGTCAGATACTATATTTTCACCAAAAACACTCCCAAACTGCCATTTCTAATACATTTAGATGACCATTGCATTATTATTGAAGGAAAATGAACTTTGATTAAAGAGTTATCTTCAACAATTTTTTGTTCATTTATTAGACTATTTTTTCTTATATAAAATAGAAGTGTGAAAGTTATTTTCACCTTTGTAGTGCATCTTTTTAATTTAGAAGTTTTCAAACTAATTATAATTAAAAAATTAAAAAATCAATAATTTGAAACAAAAACTTTCAAAGACAAGAAATCAACTCATATTATTATTTTTAATTATTTTTTACATTGTAGGATATAATATTGGGGGCTTAAAATATTAACGCACATAGTTTGTAATGGACACTCTAAGTAACTTCTAATAAATTCTAAAGCCGAATTCATGTTTATTGCATTGAAATTTGATTATGTGGGGTCTATTTTTTGCCTCATCACGTGTAGGCCAACAAAAATGGGTACATATTTAGTAAAGAAAATAAATCAAAAATTTAATGTTGTATTTCCAAACTGCACAAAAGAAAAACATTGACCTCCTTAATATGTGGAGCTTTCTTTTTGTGCCATTTTGTGGCGTTTGAAAATACGAACTCGGAGTTATGAATTATGAAGTTTTACAAAATTTTCTTTTATTTATGAAAAGCAACAACTTTCACACAAAAGCATGTCCAAACGCCACAACACAAAATTGTTTGCACTCCTTTTAGCCTAAAGCTTTCTACATTACACCAAGAAGGCAACTTCGCACAATCCTTTGTGAAACTTATTCAATTCCAAAGTTACAATGAATTAAAAAATTACTAAATTATTTTTATTTTATAACAATAATATTGTATTAGAATCTTCATTCTTATAAGACATAAATTAACAAGCTAGTTGGTTGACAATGAATAGGTGCCACCCCAAAAAATAAATATGGCACAAAAAAAAAAAAAAAACAAAGAGGCAATGAAGAATAATGAATATAACAAATGGGATTGTGAACTGAAATGTTATTACCTCTCCGAATAAATGACCTCAAGGTCCGTAACTTGGCATGGATAGACTTCCTTGTCTTTTCTAAAAAAAAGGCATCCAGGTTGGGGTCCAGCCCCTCTAGGTCTGCGATTGCTGGGCTGGCAGCCTGGGGCATTGCTCCAATGGAGTCCTCCCGGCCCTCCAACGCCTGGAGGTCCAGGAGCTCAATGGAGCGAGGCCCTTACACAAGAGCCTGGTGGGCAAAGAAAGCAACTAAAAGACAAGAATAGTGCCACCAATGATCGGTAAGTGTGAAAGTAGGAAAGAGAGTTCCACCGATATTAGTGTGTTAGACACTAATGGTAGTCACGGCTTGTTCGTACCGCATGTGAACAATGGAGATCTATGTGGTGGCGGCAAAGGGTTGGCCTCCTTTCGCCGGAATATTCTTAGCATGGTATTGATTGTTCACCTTCAATATCCACCTCCGGAGGTGGATGTTGAGGGTGAACAATCAATATCACGCTAAGAATATTCATTTGTTCTCTTAACTTTCTTTTTTGAACTCCCACTTTGACCTTTGGACTTCTAATTTCGTCTTCATTTCACCTTTTTGGCTCCAAAAAGGACTCCAAGGTAACTCCATTATCCATTCTCCACATTCTACCTCAAAGAGGGTGGTCATAGCTTCTTCTAAAAACGTGGCTTCTCATTGGCTACTACAAACATGCTCCGCTATTGAATCTCCATTGTTCACATGTACCTTGAACAAGCTGTGATTACCACTACTGTAGAAGGAGCATAAAAGTGCTTTCTATATTTCGACCCTGTTGACTCCTCCCACTGACCGATACATGTAAGGAGGCCCTAACTCTGCAGGTTCCAAGTTTCCTTTTTACCGTGCGCTCACATGAGTACGAGAACTTTGCGGTGCATGATCCGTTTGCTCGAATCTGGAACGCTGAAAGGGTAACTTTGGATCCCGATCGATCAGTCAATGATATCAGCCAAATATCAACCCACACGAGATCATGGAAGCTTCAAAATGAAGTTGCTAATATGAATGCGTATCGATTCAGTTCAAAATTCCGAATTCGGAGCACAGTCAACCTGAAGCACAAGTGTTTTGGGAAGCTCCAAATTCGGAGCTCAGTCACTCTAGGGCACTCCAAAGATCGGGGTGGATTGACCCCCTCGCTCGGCCTTACCAGGGGTGCATGTAAAAAAAAAGCCCCCTATTTTGGGCCGTTCCAGGGTATATTTTTGACTTCATTTAACAAATTTGGGGTTTCTGATCGCAAATATGAATTCAAAATTTGCAAAAAAAATCATGCGCAAAAAACAGGGTTTGCCCACAGGGCCGAGCGAGGGGGTCAATCCACCCCGGCCACTCCGAATGGCTCCTCTTCAAATTTGATCTTTGAAAATGCTTTGTTGTTGTTGTTCGATCGACACACGATCTTTCACTTAAGGGTGTCGTTGCCGATCGATCTGTAGGTTCCGAGAATTACGGATCTCAAGATCTGCGGAATGCACCGTCTCGGAGTTGGATCTGTGAGCATTTCTCTAGCCTTGTTTCCAATCACTGTTCCTAAGTAGCAGGTTTCACCCACCCAGATCGCTCCGATCTCAAATTATAACCTTGTCCTCAATCACATCTTGCTCACACTGAAAAGAAAGAAAGGTACCCTGAAACGCAGATCTTGATCATACTAAGTGTTCTTATCTAAATCTCTAGCTCAGACCCGTTCAATCGCCCGTTCAATCGATCCAGATCTACTGGCCTGTTCTCAACTCTATCTGTGTACAGTACTAGCCAAGCAAATGTGGCTCAACAATCAAACTTGATCTCAGTTACTCCTCCTTGCTTAGCGCATTATGTAGAATGAGCCCAACAACACTTTCTGCACGGTTGAAGAAGTTGAACGGATTGATCAAAGTCTTTGAGGAGAGTACAAGGCTCCTTCAGTGGCGACTGCCGTACGCGTAGGTCAGTTTAAGAAATAACTACTGTAGGGAAAACTTGGGTCATGTCGAAAATTTTATAAATTGTACAACTATTTCCTAAAATCGGAAAAAAACTTCATTGTTGCTAATCCTGAATATCCAAAAATTATTTTTGAGAAAATTTAGAAAAAGAAGATATATATGGATGAATAGAAAAACTCAATCCAAAATTAGCGCCTCATTAAAAAAAATTCTAATTTTCTAGTCTCTTAACTCATAAAAACTTCCAAATTTTATATCTTTTGCCAAGTGTCAGAATGCCAAGAAACAAAGCCCGTGCACCCCCTCCTTGCAAAGGGCTTTCTAATGGTACCAAGAACGTTACTAGAAAACACATGATTCCATGATAAATAAAACAAACAATCTAATTTAAGATATGAATAGTAATGCTAGACTTAGCTAAGATGGGCAATTTCGTTAAAATGGCGGTATTCCGTTAGTTTGGCACTTTTAACTGTTCAGACCGTGCACTCTGAAATGGTCTGAAATCTACATCTATTTTAGATTTCTGACATCTATATCATTCCTAGATATCTGAAATCTATAAAAGTCCTAGATTTTTCAAAATTTTCAGTCTAAAATCTATAATATTCATAGACTTCTGAAATCTACAACAGTCCTAGATCTTTGAAATCTATCTTTGTCCTAGATGTCGCTTCTATGGTTTAGAGTGGGCACTTTAAAAATGGCACATGGAATACCGCCATTTTAACGAAATTGCCCATTAAGCTAGAATCTTGCCCAAGTTGCACACTACCAAAATTTGGATGAAGGTTCCGAGGCCATCACCTTTGCATCGATATTAGCCAATCAATTATGGGTGATGTTTAAGGGAGTTCAAATGTTAAGGTACATAAGTTTCTTTATAATTACAGTATACTAATTAAAATGAAGTGTTTTTGAGAAATTTGAAAAATGTCCATAATAAATGCACATCGAAATTGAGGTAGAGGATCATTTTTGGAGGATAAAGGTCACCTAGACTACTTCACCACCGCAAAAAAGAGATTAAAAAAAATTAATCTTTATTGTCCCAAGGCTTTTTTTCCATCAAAAAACACTCAGAAATGACCATTTTTCTACTACAAAGGGCATTAAAAACTTTATAAATTATTTTCTTACATATTTAACCAAAAGATGTTGAACTTGACTAGTATAAGAATGTGTCGAAGAAATTTCAGAAACTTTCACCCCATAGATTGCAAGATATATTGTGCTTAAAGTGAAAAAAACAAGTTTTTGAGTACATTTTGCAAGATATTTTGTGACTAGATTATTTTATTTTGAATGTTTTTAACTTCAAATTTTAGCTCTAAACATTTTGAATATTATTTTATTTTATTTTGAAGATTTGAGATGAAAGTCTTAGAAAAAAAGTTATAAAATAAATACTTGATTTTAATTCTATAGAAAATTATTAAGCTGAAGTAGGTACAAAATTGAAGGAAAAACTAAATTGTTAATAGCTTTAAAACATAATATAAACACACTATTCCCAATGGTGAGATTGTTCTTGTAAACATACTTGTGGAATTTTTATTTTTTTTAAATGTGAAAATTGAGCTCAAAAACAAATTCAGTATGTTATCTTCTCAGAAGGTTTCTATGATTGCTTGCAAAACTAGAAAGCTCCATAACTTTCATGTCACTAATCCAAATGGAACTGATAAAAGCTTTTCATATAGCCAAAAATATAATCTATGAGAAAAAATTTCATTAATTTGAAGTTTTTGTAGATTTTTTTGTTGCTCCGTCTCTTCTGATTTGAACTAATTGTTGCATAACTTTTGCTTCCAAGCACCAATAAAAATAAAAATTATATTTCCTAAAAGCTAATGTTTTTTTTTCATAAGAATTTTTTTTTTAAATCACCTCAAAAAATAAGATTACACAAGTCTATCTAAAATCCACTGTGTCTTATAAAGGGACACTTGGACTTTTATTAGAGGTTAAGTGTTTGAAATTAGGAAATTTACATAGAAAGAGTACTTTGTTATAATGCAATTGCATAATAAATTTAGAAATATCATTAAAAACTATTGTGATAAATTTTAATTTTTTTGATGTAGGTTTCTACAATTGAAATTGTGATATATTTTTCAAGTCTTTATTATTTTAGGAATTTTAGAAAATTTTATGTTCAACTTTGAAGGTCAAATTTTTAATCCAATTAAAGGATTTAATAATAAAAATAATCTTTTTTTTCAAAATTTATAATAAAAAATATTTAATGAAAATTGCGAAGATGGATTTGTCTTCAATTTTTTTTCAAAGATCATGAAATATTTGTGGGAAAAAGAATAAATATATACTACTACAGATCTTAGTGCAAAAAATGCATTTTCAATGCAAAACTAGTGTAAATCGAGCATGCTATGTGCACTTGGTGTATGACCGGACTTTGTGTACCATAATGTGCACTTACTCTTCATGCACTATTGGTACACTAGGTGGGCTTCACTACGTATGGATAATGGAGTTTTCAAGGGCTCTTACTATGATGAACATCTCTTGTATAGGTTTGACTAGTCCACACATATGTGAAATCAACCATAGAAATAATACATGTTTATCAACAATCTTGCAATAGAACCTGTCCAAAAGTGTTGGCCATGAAATGTGTCCGTTTGACATTATAGTGGGTTTGTAAAAATATATTCTAGCCTATAAGTGAAGAATTTGAGTTTTGAAGCACCCTGTGAGACTACATTTGGTTGTATGGTCTTTTAAAGTGATCATAAAAGTTCTATATAATCTTAAGCCTCAATTTAATAACATTATCATTCTACTTGTCATGGGGCCCATGTACATGTTGGCAACTATTCCAAAAAATCATTTCAAATATTTTTATTGAAAGGGTAGATGTCGGTGAGGGGTGAATTTGGTAGGGCATATATAGATTTCAACAAGTCCTTAAAAAGTGGAATACCAAAGATCCTTTGTTGAAAGGAAAGAATGTAGATGAGGGGTGACAAAACAAAAGGTGAATGTAGGTGAGGAGAGACTAAGAGTTGTGTTCATATAAATGATAGTTGAGCACATGTAGATGTCAACAAGTGCTCCAAAAGTGGAATATCCGAAAGATTTAGGTGAGGAATGACTTTATGATTGGCAATAGGGCACATAATTATTAAAAATTAGCTAGTGCTCCAAATGTGAAATATCAAAGATATTTTGTTGGATAGGCAAATATAGGTGAGAAATGACTAATGGTAGTGCACATTATCATGTTGGTGACTGCTTTTAAAAATAGAATAGGATGAAAGCATGAAACACTTATACTATTTTGCATCACATATTGTACACTTAACACAATATTGAGCATAACTTCTAGGGATTTTGCTTGCTATACTTAAAATTTGTGTTGAAGATGAAAGGTACATTGCCTAAGTCGATCAACATTATTGTGTAATTTTTAAAAGCATTTTATATTCTATTACAATTGAGGGTTTTGAAGTTTTTTAGTATTGTAATGAGTCCAAAATCACTTCAAAATGATTTTCACTTTGAAATTTGAACATCATGTTCTTCATCTAAGATTGCAAGAATTTACCAAAGGAATTATAAAAAAATAATTTTAATGTCTTCCACATAGATGCAAAGAAGGCTTTTGTGTAAGTTTTCTATGCATTCAAAGTACACTTCTATAAATTTTTAGGTGAAATCTTATTTCTATCAATTTGTTAAAAATGTCTTTTTTTTGTTACATGTTTTGAATGTTTTAATTATTTTCTAGCAATTTAACCAAAAAAATCCAAAAAACTATCATTACTTTTTTGTGCATGACTTCTAGAATAAAGTTTTATAAGTCCCAAATTTTGGCAATCCAGAGACTCCATACCTACCTACCTACAAATTGGAATTCCTTATAACTTTCATCTCATTAATAAATAAAAATGGATTGATCTCATTCAAAGTTTTTTACCTTTAGGTAAATCTTTAGAGCCAATTAGTCAAAAGTTATGAAAATTGTTGGGCCTTAAAGCTACTCCTTGGGCACATGTGGTATGAAATTTTTAAAGAAAAATAAATAAATAAAAACTCCGTTTATAGTGAGTTGCCCAAAGTCTCTTTATTGCCCCCCGAAAATGGTGTTTGGTCCTTTAGGGGTTGAGAGAGCTTCCAACCGAGACGAACCCAGAAAGTTTTGCAGAATCTAATGCCCATTTTTTTTATCAATGGTTGAGCCTTTATCAAATTTCAACGGTCTCCTATGGCAAAGGATACCTTGGGATCCAGTTCAGATTTCCCAAGTGAGGTTTTAAGTCAATGTATCTTCAATCTCGGCCAAAGTAGTAGCATCAAATGATGCAACACGTGCACTCGTACCATCGTAAAAACACATGCCATGCACCCCCACCCCACCCTATCCAATTGATCGTGCAACATGCAGGAATATGAACCACCTTTTATTATTTGGACCCAGGCAACTTGGACTGAATGGAACGGAATGGAAGGGCAGCAGCAGTCCGTCATGAGCGTAATAAGCTTGGTGGCCCACTGATTACAAATCATGGCGAGACACGCAGTGAGGAACCTGTGTATCACATTGCAGCTGAAAAGCTATCATGGGGGTGATAAGCAAGGATGGAAGTGGCCTGGTACCAGAAAAGACTCTCGACAAGCTCGACAAGTTTGATTTAGTTTGAAATACTTCAAAACAATGTAGCCCGAGAAGGACGGCCTGGTGTCACCACGGAAATCATCCTTTTGGGTACCATGTGAATCATTCGGTGAAAAAAACGGAAGAGCACTCATTGGAGGTCAAACTACTCTGCAAGACCTTCCCCTTTTCACACAAAATGAATTCTAAAGATGAACATCTGGCAATTTTGTCTTATATAGAAGGATTTCTTTTGTCATTCATCGGACACTTATTGGTGTGTGCAACCACGTTATAGGATTAACCCTTAAGCACTCCGACGTCCATTTCTGGACGATGAACACAGGGCTTGCAGGCATTGTTTCGTCCAACCAACTTCTCATTCATCCAATGTAACACTTGGATCTTGAGAAGACAACCTTCTTTAAAGCCCAATTTCATGAAATTTCTGTAAATGATGTTTTTGTACAAAGATATAAGCAAAAATGTGCAAAACTTCAAAAAAAGGATTGAGGCGTTAAGGGGTTAAACATCACACATATTCAAAATGTAGTTGCTTGAGCAAAAAATTGGAATCTTTCTACTATTGTACAGTAGATTGGCCTATAATACAATGGAGTTAGGCGTCATTTGAATTCATTGTCAAAAGGATAATTGGGAGGTTGGTAGCTTAGGCTCAATAGTTCTTAGAACAATTGCAAGCTTTTTGTGGACTCAATCCTTGCAGGACCTTGCAAGTCCGAGAGGCATGTTGAAAGTCAAACTTCAATTTTCACATAGTTTTTATTTATTTTAAATTTATGAAAGCTTAACTAAGAAAAGGCATCTCTAATCATTTGTTATTTACTGCATTCTTTTCATTTGTAAAAATTGTAGTTTTTGTGACACTTTAAAAGTAACATTTTAAAAGTTCATAATAAGAAACTAGTGAAGTTTGACGAATCTCGGACATGAAATGTCTTTTAAGAGTTAAGTGCACATCCTTCACATTTGAGGGGGCTCAAGAGGGTCAAATTGCATTAAACAAAAATCTCTACTTCTACTCAAGTATTCATGAAGGGTTGTTTTTTCCAGCTTATTTTATTTTTTACAAATGGTGTGCCTAGTTTTGCCTAATTGGGATGTAAAAGTGACTGACTTAACTAAAAAAAGATATTTGATCAGAAGATGGAAGACTTTACAAATGCATTGCTTCACCAAAATATTAGTGATTGTCATCTTGGAACTTTTTCAAAAATTGAAAACAAACTTGTGCACATTGAGAGAAATTTCAATTTTCAAACCATTTAAATCAATCTTTAATGTAATTATTAGAAAATTCAAAAGCAACTTTTAAATTTACGTAAATACAAACCAAATTTGAATGGATTTTTTAACCACTAAAGGACCAAGACCATTATTTTGTCGAAAATCACTCAAAGCTACCAATTCTACTGCGTTCAGCTAAGAAAATAGAAAGATATATTCTTTAGGATCTAACATAAGATCTTATAATTTACTTGTCTGAGATAATGTGGTAAAAATTTCATTAAGTTTGACCACACAAATTGAGAGATACTAGCATTCATAATTGAAAAAAAAAGTTGTTTGGAATAGTGGCTTGCAATTTCATATGACTTTGACCGCCATCTGTGGAATTTTTTGCACTATAGACTTTGAATTTTTTTAAATTGTGTTGAATAATTGAATGATTCTATGGTGAATGTGCAATGTGTCCTCTCAAGTACAAAACACGTGAAAGTAGCTATTAATTGTGCTCAATCCCATTAGTTAACATCTATTGTGGTCTTGTGCTTAATTCCATTAGTTAAAATTAAAAAATGAAAGAAATAATCTTTCATCATCAAATTAAATTTGAAGTACATTGTTAGTAAAGGGAACAAGTAATTTGGGACAAATAAAATAAAATAAAGGAATTAGACAATATTATAGGATGGAGGGAGTAACTTATCGTCTACTTTGTCAAAATTTCTGAATTTCTTCCAGAAATTTTCATATAAAGCCTAATGCAAGATCCTATGGTTGGAGTGCCAAAAAATTGGGGAGTGATTTTAAGTGAAACATAGTTATGAAACTTTAGGCCTAGTTAACCCTTAAAGAACCACAAAATCTCAAAGTGGCACTTAGATGAATTCAAATGAGAAAAACATTACACCACTACCTACTGATCATGGGGTAGGCAATGACTGCCTCTTTTAGGTGCATTGGCATTGTGACAAAAGTGTCACAATGCACCCAAAATCCAATTTTTTAAATTACTTCTACGGTAACCTCCTAGAATTTTTTGAAATTAATGTTTAAATTTTCATACCCTCCCCCTTTCCCCTGCCTTCTTGTAATTTTCAAAAAAGAATGCAATTGACAAACAATATGGGATAAACAACATCCCGTATCTTGTACCCGTATCCGTACCCATATTCACATCTTGTATTGTATTGTATTTGTATCCATATTCACATTCTGTATTTATTGTATATTTGTATAAAATACTATATCCGTACCCAATATTCATTTTGGTATCCGTATCCATATTGATATTTGGACGACTCAAGTTAAATCTCACAAAATCAATGGCTTGTGATTTTCTGAGAAATCAACATCGATTTTGAAGGTAAGCATTTTTTAAAAACAAACAATTAATGGCCTTTAAATTTTTTGAGAAAGGGGGGGGGGGGGGGCAACTAATACAAACCAGAGGTGACAGCCTCTTTTCACTGGATTGGGATTGTGGAAAGGTGCATTTTATTCATTCTATTTACTCTCTAAAAGTTTTTGGGATGCGTTTGCACACAATATTGGTCGAAATTCTCCCATTTAGATGTTTTGACTTGTCTACAAAAGAAGATGCTAAAAAAATTAATCACAAAAGATGCTTTTCATTAGTGTATTTAGACAATTTTGTATTTCTTTAATCTAAATATGAATTTCAGCAAAAATATTGATTTAAAAAAATTGATCTCCACTAATGAAATGAAATAAACTAATTGTAAGTCCACTTTCTTCTCTACTTTGAAATTCTGAAAATATTATAAAATTAAACTATTAATTACAACTATTAAAATTTTGGATTTGTAACTACAATACATTGATTTTTCTAATTATAAAATGACACATACATTTGAACTATACCATAATGTTCCACACTATAATATACACCTATGAAAAAAAATTCAAAATTTTAAAGTACATATTGTATTTGATATGAATTTTCTTCATTCTTACTTAGAAGGGATCTTGAAATTGTTCACACAATTATAGGCTTTATCCTTTAACTCCAAAATGATGGAACCCATAATTGCTCGAGGGGTGTAGTCCTTTAAAAAAATAAGGATATAGGTGCAAACACTAGGTATTTAATAGGGGGGGTGGGGGTAATACTTTTTGTCTTTTGTTTATTTTTCACCCTATCATTTTGTTATTTTCTAATGTGGCTCATTAAACAAGGGGCATACATTAATTGTAATTCCCAATTGCAATGAATATATCAGATTCTATATTAGTTCAATTATTTTTGCACTACTCACAATTACAAAATTTGGTGTAGGATTTAGGATTCACAATTAGTGGGCTTTTAATTTTCTTAGCACTCTAATGTCCAAAAATTTGTATCTAATTCCAAAAAGCTCCAAAAAATATGAAACGACTTGGGTTAAATGCCAATTCTATTTGTCTTCCAAAAAAAGTTATTGGAAAATATTTCAAGAAGTTCATCATCATTGACCTTGGTAGTTTCATAAACCTAATAAAATTTGAGATGTGTTCGCTCAAGTTTGTGACTAGTTTCTCATTCAAAGTACTGAAAACAAGCGTTTCTAAAAGCAACCATAGACTCTCATGAATAGTGGGAGTACATTTCAGGCCATAATTTGTAGTGTGATATTTTAGGAAGTGTGCAATTTTAGACGTAGTTACCTTATTCATATATGTTAGGGTGACGACCCTCATTTAATTTTCAAACTAAAATTGGTACATAAATTATATCAATAGAGGTCAAAGAACCTAACAAGGAAATGTAAAAATGTTGGATTAAATGCCAACCCTAAATTCATAATTAAGACTTTTGTTCTACTAAAATAATAAAAGGGGTATCCTAAGTCTAATTTTTTTCCTAATGCATCCCATTATTCCACACCCTATAGTATTTACAATACATCCAATGATATTTTATGTAGTATAATTAATCGCTTTATAATTTTTAACCTTGGTGTTTTTTCAGCCCCTACATTTGTTTGTACCTATATGGCTACTTCTACCACTTACTACACCCCCCAAGCATAATTGTGTAGTCAAACCTAGAAGTGGATCTTCCATTTTTTTGCTATATATGAGCAAATTTTTTATTTTTATTTTTTAAAGATTAAAACATGTGTCTAATGTATGTCATAGAATTTTCAGAATTTTTGTGGAATTTTCAAAATATCATGAATTTTAAAAAGAAATGAAGAAATTTTATATCCAATACAAAACATGCTTCAAAATCTTAAATTTTTTGGAATAGAAGTAAATTATAGTGTAGACCATTGTGATATAAAGAAAATTTCCATATCACTCCATATTAAAAAACTTGGTTATAGAACTTTACCTTCAAACTTCAGTGGATGGTTTAATTTTTACAAAGTTTTCAAAATTTATAAGTGAAGTAGAAACTAAACTTGAGGAGCTTCATTTTGTCAATCTTGCTCAACAGGAAAATAAATTATTTTTCTCAAAGTTTGTTTAAGGGTTAAGTCAATGATGTGGATATAGCATCCAAAAAGTTGCAGTCTTAAAAAGTCTTAAAAAATCAGGATGAAATCATCCATTCTTCAACATGCATGAAGCTTGTTTGACCTTCCAAAGGACAAAAAAACGTTCTTTGCATCCTTCTAGGGTTGTTAACCCATAAACGCTGTTGAGGACGTTTTCTGGCCGATGAATGACAAAGAATCTCTCCATGTAGGACATAAGTGCAACTATTCACCCTCCCAATTTTGTGTGAAAAGGGGCGATCATCTACAATAGTTTGTCTTCCAATAAGTGCTTTTGCATTATTTTAATCCAACAATTCACGCGGTGACAAAACAGATGGATTTCCACGGTTATGAGCCCGTCGTTTAAAGGTTAATGTCTGCTAAGGCATCTTCTTGAGGAATATCTTCTGAATTCTGTTGCAACCCAACTAGCCAAGGATGCATATTGCAACTTTTTAATTTCTTTTACTCAAATGAAATGAACACATTGCAATTTCATAATGTTGAAAACATCTTTAAAAATAAGATAAATATTTGGATTTTCAAGTAAAGAGTTGGCTCCAAGTTTCATACAATACCATGACTATCTGACGCATGAAGCCGGTCATTCACAAGCAGGTAAGGTACAGTCAGGACTCCATTGCACCGGAAGTCCCAGACCCATACCCACTCCAGTACAGGGGACCGTGGGTGACGTTGGGTTTTTTTGTTTTTTTGTTTTTGTTTGTTTTTGCCTTTGATTCCGGACCTAATTTTAGTGAAATAGTTATTGCACCTCAACGGTTGAGGAGGAGTTTCATTTCATTCCTAGGCAATATTATTTTGTTCATAAGGTAGCATGACATTATTAACTCCTAAAGGACCACAAGGTCACCAAGTGCCTTTTGCAACACGGGTTTGTGCACGGGTGGTCCTTTAGGCATTAAAGAACGTTTGGTGGGGGGTCCTTTTGTTTTCCCCCAAGCGGGAGTTTTTGGAGTTGCAACTTCCAAGTCAACCAATGACACCAAGGTAGTCTATACTAAAAACAACTGTGCTCTAAAAGTAATTATGACACTTAGGTGAATTTTGCTTTCTTCAATGTACCAACATTGTACATTTCAAGAGGTGTTCGCTTTTAGTGACCACTACATTTCAACTTCAAAAATTCATAATAAAATGCCATGAAGGTCCCAAAACTATGAAGCAACTGGGTTAGATGCCAATTCCATTTTTCTTCCTACAAAAACTCATTGGAGATTGATTTAAGAAGTTTACCTTCCCTCCAAAGGCAATCAACTCTTAAATGGTTGCTTTAATCCTTAAAGGTCCAAACAATGGTTTTGGGGCAATATAAAGATCCTAGGTAGATTGCTACGAATGAATTCTATTTTTTTCCATTGAAATATCCACCCAACATGTGCCTATGAAATAGCTTTTAAGGAACAACAATTTTCATAACTATTGACTACATAGTAAAAAAGTTATTTTGTGATGTATAATTTTCATTGCTTGGTGGGCCATTTGGGCAGCTAAAAAATTTATTTTTTTAAGAAATACAAGTTTGAAATTGGTTTTCTATATTTATATATACTTGTAAATCTTTGAATCATTCCATTTTTATTAACCCCTAAAGGACCAAGGCCTTTTTCGCCAAAAAACACTCAAAACTGCCATTTCCGTTGCAAATTGTAAAAAAAAATTGAATAATGTGTTTTTTGCACATCTATGAGAATGTGTGCAATAAATTTTATAATTTTTGACCGTTATATATTGCAAGATATTTGCTTTTAAAGTAAATAAAAAAAAAAAAATTGTACATTGAGGGTCTAAATCATTTGACTTTGAACCTTTTTAAATAAATTTATGTGCACTACTGAGTTTTGACCTTTAAATATCTATAGTGAGGAATTGAATTGAGAGTCTGGGTATAAAAGAAATTTAAAAAAACTTAATATTCATTCTTCAAAAAATTGTTAAGTAGAAGTAGGTACAAGATAGAAGAAAAATCTAAACTATTGATATTTCTAAGAGGTAATTAAAATGCACTAATTCCAATGGTGAGACTGTTCTACACTAAATAGGGGTATTAAGGGGACCAAAAAATTAAAGGGACTTATTGTAGAAAACTATAGATGTTTGAAACATGATGTACAACCCCTGAACACTTTAATAACTATTGATGTACAATAAAGGTAGAAATTTGTATAGTGTATAATGTCAATTAATTAGTAAGGGTCCCCTTAAAATCCCTATTTAGTGTAGTAAAAAAACTAAACCATATGAAACTATTTATTTTGGAAAATTGTAAAAATTGCATTAAGAAACGAGTCCTACAAGTTATTTTCAAGAAAATGCTCAGGTTGCCTCCAAAACAAGATTGTCCATAACTTTCTCATTACTTATCCAAATGAAATGAATCAAAGATTTTAAAGTAAAAAATATATAAACTATGAAGAAAAAAATCAAAATTCAAAACTCAAATTTTTGAAACTTTTTTTTGTTGCCCAGACTCCCTTTTTATAAACTTATTTGGGCATAACCTTTGTTCCCGGGCACCTATTGAAATAAAATTATATTCCCACAAAGATAATCAATTTATCTATCTTCAATAAAGTTTCAAAAAATCATGACAAAAATTGAGACCATAGGTACCTGCCCAAAATCCAATTTGTCCACTAAAGGGACAATGGTCCTTTAGAGGCTAATGAAATGACAATTACGAGGAGTTTTTGTTTGTTGGTAGTTATAGAATCTCTATTCTAAAATAAAATTTGAAGTCTTTTATTTAAATTAACTTTCAATATTTTTGAAAATAAATAAATATTGGATGTACATTTTTTATTATAGCATTACAACCATTGTAATTGACATTTTTCAAATCCATAACTAAATTCTTAACAATTTAGTATTTTAAATTATACTTTAGTTCTTTCTACTTACTATTTTTTTTAGTTATGAATATAAAACATTTTTGTTTGAAATTTTTTATAAGTATTCCCAACTTATTTTTTCAACATATTGTGTGGAGTAAAAAGCTATAGGATCTATAAATTTTTGTATATAAAGTTTGAAAGACAAAACCTAACCTTTGGAAAGAGTTGAAAATACTTCTTTTTTTAGATTCAAGTGACTTGATCTTGCGATTGGTAAGGTTTCTTAATTTGAAATTTAAGGAGGACTGTATATTTTTACAAGTTAATTAAAGGATCCTACGTTTGGATTGTTACCCCCTAAAGGTCAGAGACTATGTTTTCACCAAAACCGCTCCAAAACTGCTATTTCTAATACAAGTATCAAATTTTTGAATAAAAACATTTTTGAAAAATTGTAACCATAGGATCTTGTATGAAGCTAGTTTGAAAAGTTGTGGAAAAAATTTCAGAATTTTCCACTATGTGGATTGCAAGATAATAGCATTTGAATTGACAAAAATCCTTTTTTTGTCCCTGCGAAAATCCAGGCAGCTGCACTTCACAAGGTCACACTTATATGAAAATATGTCCAAAGTGGTGGTTACTCTTTGGATTCATTCTTCAAGGCAAGTTGGCTACATGCTTAAAAAATTTCGGATCATTTGGAATTGTAAAACATATAGGAAAAAAATAGTAAGTAGAAAAAGATAGAGAATGTTCAAAACACTAAATTGTTAAGAATTTAACTATGAAATTGAAACATGCCAATCCCAACAGTTATAAGGTTGCATTAAACAATCTACACCCAATATTTTTATTTTTTTTCAAAAATACTGAAAATTGAGTTAAATAAAGGACTTCGAAGTTGATTTCAAAGTAGAGATTCCATAACTACCCTCAAACTAAAGCTCTTCACAACTTTCATCTCATTAATCCAAATGGAATGATTTAAAGCATCCCATGTATATATAAATCTAAAGAACCAATTTATAATTTTTATTTTAAAAAAAAGTGATTTTTAAAGAAGTTTTTTCAATTGCCCGGGCTGCTCACCAAACAATGAAAATGACATATTATGCAATAACTTTTTATTCACGTAATCAAAAGTTATGAAAATTGTTGGGCCTTAAAGCTACTCCTCGGGCACATCTTGTGTGAAAATTTCAAAGAAATAAAATAAAAATTCAGGTTCTAATGAGCTGCCCAAAATCGCTATGTTGTCAAAAAACGGTGTTTGGTCCTTTAGGGGTTAATGGATAAATATAGATGAAGATTTTAGCCTTGCTTAGCATTTAAATACCTTCAAGCAATTTTGGGCCTAAAAACATCAAATGGCTTAAGCAGTTAAGCTGGTTAACAATGATCTATGGAAGGTCCAGGCTCTAAAAGTGTCCTTTAATATGGAGGTAAATTTTACTTTTTTAATTATCCATAAATGTATAAGTGGTGTATATTTCAAGGTGGTGGACACTTTTAGTGACCATTATACTTCAACTTCAAAAATTTGTAACTAAGTCCATAATAGTCCAAAATATATGAAACTACTTGAATTAGATGACAATTCCATTTTTTCTTGGATGAAAATTTACTAGAAAATAACTCAAAATCTTTTTAACCCCTAAAGGTTCAAACACCATTTTTTAGCAACATAGCAATTTTGGGCAGCTCACTTCAAACAAAAAATTTATTTTATTTCTTTGAAAATTTTATATCACATGTGCCCAAGGAGTAGCTTTAAGGCCCAACAATTTTCATAACTCTTGACTCTATAGTTTAAAAGCTATTGCATGATATGTAATTTTGTTGCTTGGCAAGCAACTTGGCAGCTCAAAAAAATTCTTTAAAAATCATCTTTTTTAAAAAGAAAAATTTGAAGATGGTTCTGTATATTTATTTATATGTACATAGCTGTGAATCATTCCATTTTGATTAATGAAATTGTGAAAAGTTATGTTAGCTTCTATGAAGCTATCATTCATTCTATTTGGAGTTTTTATAAGTGAGTTGTAAGTGTTGAAGTGAAGAAGGGTCTCCTACTCTCAATACTAAGGGCTGAAATTTTGGGTGGCCATAGAAGTTGGACAGAATATAGGAATAATTCGAGATTTGGACGAAAAGTAAGTAATTATATCAGCTTTCCCAGAAGCTATCACTCATCTCATTTGAACTCTTAAAGCAACAGTGGCATGAAATCTTAATTTGGTTAAAGATTTGAAGTTGGAGGAGACTTTAAAGACTTGTGTATTGTAGCTTGTGACTTTTCCTTTCCTTGTGAACTTTTGTTGTTGCGGGTGGCATGGATTAAACCATTGCTTAACCTCATGTTGTGTTATAGCGACAAAATGGATTTTTTTGCCTACATGATCGAGACTTGCTGTCAATTCTACCTATCCCGTATCTTGTGGGGTTTTATCCCTACTTTGACCTATAAGCCAACTTAGAGCCCAAATAAAATAGGCCAACATAGAGCAGTTCCATGGTGGTGTAAAAGATTTTACACGGCTACAACTTTTTCTGTTCTTAAGGCTTTCCTAGTCGCCACCATGATTCTCGTGATTTCCTAAAGCAAACCTTTCTCTACTCAACAATATATTATATAATGAAATTATAAAAAGACCTTTAGTAAGTACAAACCAAACTTAATCCTTAAAGTTTCAAGGCCTTTTTCCATAAAAAAACACTCAAAATTACTATTTCAATAGCAAAAAGCAAAATGAAAATGAAAATGCTTTTTTGCATATCTAACCGTAGAATCTTGTACTAGACTAGTGTAAGAATGTGTGGAAAGAAATTTTAGAAACTTTAACCATATAGATTGCAAGATATTTGCATTCAAAGTGAAAAAAACAAGTTTTTTGCACTTTGCTCAACTACATTTGGCTCTAAACCTTTATAAACTTAATACTTTTGTTGTATTGATTTTGAATTTTGAATTTTATTTGATGAAGAATTGAGTTTAAAGTCTAACACTTAGTTTTCACTCGCAAAAACTTTATTAAGTAGAACTAGGTTCAAAATTGAAGGAAAACAAACCGTTTATAGCTCTAAGATGGAATTGAAACATACTAATCTCATTTATAAGATTGTTCTAATAAGATGAGATTTTAAACATATAATTTTTGTTTTTTTAATTGTAAAAATTGAATTCAGAATCCTATAAGTTATTTTCTAAGACAATGCTTTGATTGCCTAAAAAACAAGATTGCCCATAACTTTCACATAACAAATCCAAATGAAATAAATAAACTCTTTCCATGTAGATAAAAATGAAATCTATATGAAACAAATTTAAAAAAAATTCATTTTAAATACTTTTGAGGATTTTATCTATCAATCAAACTTAAAAAATGACTTTTTGTACTATAACCATTGCTTCCAAGCACTGATTGGAATAAAAATTATATTTCTAGAAGATAATATATTTTTCTATCTTCACAAAAGAAATTCAGAAGATCACAAGAAATATTGAGACTATAGGAGCATGTTCTCAATCCATTTTGTCCCTTGAGGGGACAATGGGACTTTAGGGGTTAAGAAAATTGATTTGTAACTTCATCAATCCGTTCTACTTCACCTTACCAAAGAAACTAAGATTAGTCTTTTTAAACAAAAAAATTCATTCAATTTGTTGTCAGTTTTTTCCCTTTCATAGTTTCAATGACAATTTTTAGGTTTGAATAGGTTTAGCCAATATTTGGTGACATATATTTATGTATAGATGAATATAGGGTGCACCATTTGTGAAGAGACAAACAAACTTGACTTTGGCTATGGAATTTTGAGGCATACAAGTCCAAGCCATAAAATGAAGCCATGGCTTGGCCATGGAATCAATAAAATCATAAAGTCACACTATCTTGTGAAAAGAGACAGGCACCCTTGCCTTGACATACTTCTAAAAAAAATGAACAATCGTGAGATTTAAAAAAAACAACTAATAACCCAACCCCTGTGTCGTTCGATTGGAAGTGAAAAACCAACCGTCAAAGGCACTTACAAGAGACCCACGCGCATATTTTGGAGGTTGCAACGGAAGAGAGGGTGTGGCGGAGGAGAGTCGCCACGCAACGAAGCAAATCCGCCCACACGGCATGTACGTATGAGTGTGTACCCTCTGCATGTGGAGATGAAGGCGAAAGTTTTGGCTGGAAAAGAATTGTGTTCTTTGTGTTTGTACTCATGTACATGTAATTTGTAAAGTTGGAATTATTTTTGAAATTTTAGTGTATGTATTGTGTGTGTATTGATGGATTTTATTAAACTATTGGGTTGTTGGAGTCCTAATTTGGTTATTTTGGAGAGTGTTTTTACCAATTTGGATTTTTTTCAGTGTTTTTTTAGGACAAGTCAATCAAATGAGGTGGCAGATTCTGAAATTGTGGAAGAGGTTGCCTAGTTGGGGTTGGATTTTGTCAAAGTACTTTGAAGGAATAATGTGGCCTAGTTGGAATGGAACTTATGTTCAAGCGAGCTTGAAATGGGAATGGTTAGTAATTGGCAATTAGTTGTTGTGGAGCAATTCCAATTTGGTAGTTGTTGATGGTTAGGTCGTCTCCTTCTTGTGAGGTAACTATCGACTTGCATCCTATTAAGGGTGGTTCTTCTTCATTTTTTTTATCTACTTAGAGAGAGCCAGTGCGTGTCCCAACTAGTTTGAGCTGTGTTCTGTTTTTTGTTTGTGAAATTGTGTCTTAGTTAAAAGTCAGGAAGATGAAGAGTTTGTGTGTGAGATGATGTCTGTGAGTGTAAGAGTTTATGGAGATGAAGAATGAAGTGCAAAGAGTGATCCCAATTGGTGAGATTATGTTTGATTTTGTTGGAAATTGAGATCTAGTGAGTGGTTATGAATGAGAAGACGAGGAGACCAAATTGGAAAGTTTATGTTTGTAATGGCAATAGAAATGAAAGACAAGCAAAAATTGATGAAGTATTAGTGTTGTATGACAAATCTATAGGATTTAATGGTGACGTTTTCACAAAATGGAAAGTAATAAAAAAATATAATTAGAATGAGTATGTGTATGTGTATATTATTGATTATATCTTGGTAGTGTAGAAGTTTAGTTTGAGAGCCTAGTTGGAAATTCCTTGTGTTAATGTTTGATTTGAGCCTTGAGTGAAGTGTCTTTGTAATAATGTTTTTGGCTATGAAATTCCAAATTGGATTATTGAATTTTAGTCAAGATATTTCAAATTTAGATACTAAACCTATTAGCATAGATTTCCTATTCGACCGTCTCCCTTGGAACAAAAATATTATACTAAATGGATAATTTCCAAATAGGTCATTATTCAATAGTGTATATGCAGGCTCAATAGTAGATACTCTTCTATGCCGCGCAACAAAGCAGATCTACTAGTTTTGTACTTGTGAAAGAATCGTGTTCTTCATGGATTTTTTTTCATATTTTGTTCCTGTTGTTTTGTAGAGAATGGATGCCATATTTAACTACTTTTGGACTTTTAAGGGAATTTTGGACTTTGTCGATCGTGAGATCCCCCGATGTCATAGATATCTAAAATCTAAACCTGTTGTACATTTTTCAAACCACCTAGTCCAAAATCTATATCATTTCTAGATTCATAAAATCTATAGAAGTCAAAATCTACAATTGTCGTAGATGTCCCTTTACCAATTTTGGACTTTGCAAAGTCCAAAAGTAGTTAAATATGGCATATGGAGAACTGCAATCCAGAATTGTGTTTTAGAACTTTGTACTTCTACAGGCGCAATTTGACGGCTATAAGCTGGGATTTGAGCCGCAAAAAACAATTGTTTGTTATTTTGACCTTGCAGATGGTGGCCTACTTGATGGAGGCCACCTTTATAAGTAGATGCAAGCTATTCATATAGAACCATCAAAGAGGGGTACAAGTCTATTTATAATTTTTTGCTTTAGAAAGGTGAATACTTCACACAAGTATACTCACAAGATGCTTGAAGGCTAGATGTTGAGGTGTATTCATAGAAAGTTATATCTGTGACAAAGTCATATTACGGCCTCTACTTCATGAGCAATTACCTCATAAATTATGGTAGCACTGAGTGCCAATGATGTAATTCCTATATTTTCCACTTGTATTTGCTTGAATTTGGAGCTTCATGGAGGCATTGCTTTAAGAAAGGGGAGTAATGGTCATTGCATTATTGATTGACAACAAAAGGATGCAAGAGAATAAGAGTTGTGCGGCGATATTCTTCAACATAATTGAGATGCACTTGTCCACTTGACTACATCAGAGAGGTTTGTTTCTCTGCAACACTAGTCGGTCATGTCAATTAATGTAAAAAATAGAACTGCCCATGTCGCAAATCATAAAGGTAGCAATCTCGTAAGGTGGGCACTTAGGAGAAAAGAAAGCAACAAATTTCCAAGAAAAAATAGATACAACTGTTGTAAAAAAGACTGCACATAACAAAAAAGCAAATAAAAAAACACAACCAAATAAAAGGTCTCTTGCAGACAAAAGAATTGGATCTCAGTGTCACTATTGTTGTGGGCAATTTTGACATTTTCCTTTATTGTTTGAAGAAATTGAACAATTCATCCAAAATGAATGTGTCTCTAGGTTGTGCTCTATTGAATAAGATGGAACTCTGTCTAGGTTCCACCTACAAATGGTTTGTTGGATTTGGGTACCTTTTGGCTGCCACGATAAGTAAATGCATTAAAAGTTACCTTGGATGGGATAAGGTCGAATTAGCCCCAATAGACCACCACATTTTCACTTAAACCCTTAGAAACACCGGTTTGTACACTTATGTTGGTATGCTTGGATATTGCATTAAAGACAAAGAAGAAGAGCATTTTGATTGTGTGCATTGCAATGTCACCCTTGAGCAGATAGTAGAAGGCGTTGAGGAGTAAGTCAAACACAACACTTCATCTGTGAAGAACAGAGTCATATTGACTCACAAAAACCTCACTAAGAGGGCTGCGATATTTTGGAGGTATAAAATGAAGAGGCAGTTGGGAAGTACTCTTTCCGACTACATGTTTATAATATTGCAATCTAGGCAGTATATGCCTTTAGCATTGTGGGTGCTACATGTTTGCCAAGGTGGGATGGAGTACACCAAAGCATTAACGCTCTAGAAGTGTATGATGCAACTAAATAGTATCACTATAGATGATGTCACTCAAAAAAAATTGAGCATACAAATCCAAGATCTCAGCTAGCAGACTTGGGATGGCAAAGACTAGCAACAGACCTGGACAATGCTTAACCCCTAAAGTTCCGTGACTATGTTTTCACTGAAAATGCTCAAGAACTGCCATTTTTAGTACAAGTACCAAATTTTTGAAAAAAACTTTTTTTTTGACTTATGTAACCGTAGGATCTTGTATTATGCTGACTTGAGAATATGTGGTAAAAATTTCAGAAATTTTCACCACGTGGATTGCAAGGTATAAGCATTCAAAATCAATGAAATCGTTTTTTGACCCCTGCAAAAAACCGGGCAGCTGCACTTCAAAAGCTCACTTTTCTATGAAAAAATGTCCAAAATGGTGGTGCTTCTTTGGATTCTTTTTCTTAAACAAGTTGGCTACATGCTTAAAAAATTTCACATCATTTGGAATTGTGCAACATATAGGAAAAAAATAGTAAGTAGAATGAAGTAGAGAATGATTCAAAATACTAAATTGTTAAGAATTTAGATATGAAATTGAAAAATGCCAATCCCAATGGTTGAAATGTTGTATTAAACAATCTACATCCTATGATTTTATTTTTTTCAAAAAATATTGAAAATTGAGTAAGATAAAAGACTTCAAAGTTTATTTTAGAGTAGAGATTCCAAAACTGCCCGCAAACTAAAACTCCTCATAACTTTTGACTCATTGGTCAAAATGGAATGATTAAAAGCTTTCCACGTATAGATAGCTCTGGAAAACCAGTTTCGAATTTTTGTTTCTAAAAAAAATGATTTTTTCCAATCTGACCTAATTGCCCGGCTGAGAAAAAAAGTAACATATTAGGCCATAACTTTTGACTCGTATTTCCAAATGTCATAAAATTTAGTTCAAATGAAAGGTACTCCTCGTCCACAACTTCTATTAAAATTTCAGCCTCAAACTTGTAAATCTCTGGCCACATGTACCTGCCCAATTTTTTTATGTTGCCAAATTCTGCAGGCTGGTCCTTTAGGGGTTAAGAAGGTGCACAATGCGAGTATGTAGTTCCAGGTATTGTCCTACCAAAGAAATTTTCCTTATGAGAGTTTTATTTATTTATATTTTGTCATATTATATTTCCAAATGATATTTTTTCTTATATGTAGGAACTGTTCTAGGAAAGCCACAACAACAAGTGCACAATGTCATTATGCTCAATGATAGTGAAGATGGGACTACATATCCTACACAATTGGTCGAGAGTGAAGGTGGTCTATAAAATGCACGTGCTCCTATGTATATTCCGATGGTTTATAGTGACCGGAATGTGCTCAATAGTTTTTTAGTGTAATTATGACCATTGAAACACTTTTTGTGTTTGGTATAATAAATGTGATGGAATATAGGAAAATGAAAATCATTTCCAACTAATGAAGGTGTGCCATATAAGCAAAAGTTATTTTTAACTACCCTACTATTGCATTTGTACATAGTGTTACACTATCACCTCAAAAAAGGCAATTGAAGCCATGAAATAAAGCCTTACAAGTGCAACCATAACTAAAGCTTCAAATGATTTGTGTGTCACTTCATCCACAATTGCATTATTTTTATAAAAGCAAATTAAACCTTTGAAAGTTGAAGGGTTTTTTTCAAGTGCAAGTTTAGTTATGAATTTGTTTTGAGTATTATATTTTATTGCCAATAGAGAGAATGTTTTATTAAAGCTAATCATAAGAATATAGGTTGCATGTAAATACATCTATTTTCAATACAACACAACATAAACACATCAACATCAATTCAACATTTTAATACATTTATAAACAAGGGCTCCAATGCTCTCCATGCTACTAGTGAGGACCATTGAAAATTGAAGTTTTTGAGGCGTGTTTCTAGCCCAAGAGACCTTGGCGGAAAAATTTGATCCTTATTCATGATACAAATTTAGCAACTTGAAATGAGCAGTCTTCATAATAGGTTGCCTTCTTGAGGAGAATATACATAGAGTGGAACAACAAACTCAAATAAAGCATGAAATAAAAGTCATAATGGTCATGGAGGTCACTTGATCACATGCACAGATGAATTATGATGCATCTTCCATTGGAAGTGATCATTCTTTAAGGTTACAGTTTACTATCTCAACAAAATTTAGCGACACATGGAATTGTTTTTCACAATTCTAAACAAATACATTTGGAAGGTAATTATTGCGAAAGTCATAATAATATTCTTTCAATTTCCATCTCAATGCAAGCATCGTAGTAAATTTACTTTAAATTATTCACTAATTTTTCTATTTTATTTAATGGATTGATGCTTGTGTTGAAACAATGACCATTCAAGGGCTGATCAATTGAAATGAGGTCAATCCAACCATTTAGTTAAGTGTTTAAAACCTCTTATTCACTCTATTTTGATTAACTCCTAAAGTCCCAAGTGTCTCCTTGATGGACATAGAAGGTCCTTGAGAAGGTCAGTTCAGTTCTTACAATCTCAATTTTGGGTATGAATTTTGGATTTTCTTAAGATAGAAAATGAATTAGCTTTTTTGAAACATAATTTTGATTTAAATTGATGATTGGGAGAAAAATTTATGCCATACAAAGCTCAAAATAGTTGAGCTTGGACAACAAAAAATTAAAAATTAAAATTGAAATTATATTTTTTTGTTATACATTATATTTTGTCTCTCTCTATATAAAGATTTATTCATTTCAAATGGATTAGTATTGTGAAAGTTATGGAGCATCTTGTTTTGAGGTTAGTCATACTATCTTCTTGGGAAAATATCATATTGGAACCATTTTAAAACTCAATTTTCACAATTAAAAAAAAGGTGCTCAAGATGTGTATTTTTTATTAAAAATCTTACCATTGGAATTTGTGCACTTCAAGTCCATCTTAAGAATCTTATTGATTTAGTTTTTCCTTTAATTTGGTAACCACTTCTACTTAATAGTTTTTTGAAGAATGGAAATCAATTTTTTTTCTCCCCCCCCCCCCCCTTAAATTTTCAACACAAAATTTCAACACAAAAAAATTTAATTCAAAAATTTGTATCTAGCTAATAAAAGTTTTCAAAATTTCTTCTGCACGTTTTCATACAAGACTACCGTAGCCAGAGGTCACCTTCGGCGGAAAATAATTAAAAAATTTTAAGCCGAATGATTTTGAAAATTAACAAGTTACCTTGCCGAATTTAAGAAAAATTCACTGTTAAGAAAGCCGAAATCCTAGAAAATGTTCCATGACATCTACATGCCAATACATGTCCTCTAAGTTATGGGTAGAGAGGTCATTTTTATAGTGAAGTTCATGAATCCTCAAAGGATACGGGACAATTTGAAGATGAGCTTGAACTCTCATTGTCAAAACGCAGGAATAGTGTTTAATGTAGAACTTTAGACCTCGTTTTGGCATAGTAGAATAACTTTTTTCAAAAAGCTTTGAACTAATAAAAGTTGATAAATTAAGCCTAATTTCATCTCCAAAAATCCATTTGAGATTTCAAGACTCCGTTAAAAAGTTATGGACAGAATTCAGAGAAGATGTTTGAAAATGTCAAAGAAAATTTTCTCTCCTAACACCCTCTCTGAATTTTGTCCATAACTTTTTATTGGAGACTCAATATCTCAAACGGATTTTTGGAGATGAAATAAGGGTTGATTTACCAACTTTTCTTAGTTCAAAGTTTTATTAAAAAAGTTATTCTTCTATGTCAAAATGAGGTCTGAATTTTGACATTGAGCACAATTTTTGCTTTTGAGTTAACTAGGTATGAGCGGTTGAGCTTCTACTAATCCAAATTTACATATCTCACATGGGTTGTTCCACCTCTACCACCTCACTTGTATAAAGACATTGTCTATACATCTTCTTCCACTCACAACAAAGGTGACTTTTGAATCTATGAAAGGTGATTGCCGGAAATTACAATATTATTTATTTTAATGCCGAATTTTTTTAAGAAATTATATTTTAAAGTGCCGAAGTGCTTTTGGACTTTAATTAATTATTCGGCAGACATGTGCCGAAGGTGACCTCTGGGTAAGATCCTAAAGCTACATATTCAAAAATCAAATGTTTAGAATTTTGCTCTATGCATTTGAAATGGCAATTTTGAATGGTTTTTGGTTATAATATGGCTTTGGGACTTCAAGGGTTAAGGACCTGGAGGTGCTTCTTTTGAAAATTGCTTATCTATTGAATATTTGTAATTTTTACTTTTCATATTTGTAATTTGTATTTATAATATTTCATGATAAATTTTAAGTCATATCATTTTCAATTGTTAACCTTCATTTCGGTGTTATCAATAATATGGAGAGTAGTGCAGCCCTAGTATAGATTTCAATTTTTAAATTTAAATCAAAACTTTCAAATAATGGCTAATTAGAATATTAATATTGATAACTTTGTAACACGCTAAGACTTGTTGGTTTTAAGTGATTAATTTATAGCAAACAATTAAAATTGAATGTCTAATGTAACATCAAATTATATAAATGAAAAAATTGACCCTAGTTTGATTTTCTTTTATTTCTTTTTTTAGTTTAAAATAAATAAACTTTTTTTCAATTTTAGATCATGTTTTGGAGATGAGTCTACACTAAATGATTAGAAGGAGCATCTTTCTTATTGTTGTTTTAGAATGATGTCGCCATTGTCAACTTGTCAAGGTCTTGAAGACCAATTCACTTTTAATTGAAATGTGATATTGTGTAAAATCACAATCATGATTATTATAGTATTTTAGAATTTATTCACAAAAAAAAATGGAGCTTTTGTATCATATAAATTACATACCTACCAAATTTCAAAATTATAAGAGGAATTTTGCACATACTACCTAAATTTCCCTCAACTACCCCAGAAGTTCAAGGCAACGTAATTTTTTATCCAGGCACCCAACTAGAAAAATATATATATTTCCATTGAGGGTACACATCTCACATCTTGCAAGATGTTCACGCCTTGTATCAAAAATTGAAGAAAATCTATTAAAAAATGACTTCATACGCACCTACTTGAGATTATTTGCATACATTTAATGGTCATTTGGTCCTTTAGAGGTTAATATTGTGACTCCTCTTTTTTCCTTTTTCAATGATAAATATCACAAAAATGCTACAAAATAGACTTGGAAAGTTTGCATTCTTTTTAAGATGAAAGCATATAATGTTTGATGAATAAATAAGTTGTCATTTACATTTAGCACGTTTTATATATGTCTATGGATGATATTGGCTTCATCACTTCTAAATTATTTTTAATATTTTTATAAAATAAAAAAAATACAAGAATTCAAAGTGCATGAATAATTTAATTTGGCCTTAAGCCAAGATGAAATATACCTTGTGGAATGGGATGATTGATCATAGTAGAGTGAATGAAAATATACATGGACCATTTGCAAAGCGTCTCTACCCTCTCTTGAGTAGGTTGATAAGCACATTGAAGAATTCAATGCTCCATGATGAATGAAACTTAGCTGGGATATGCTAGGATCTAAATAAAAAGGACCTCAGAATTCAATTGTCACAATAGGGGACGTCAACATTAATGCCGTATGGTGGATGAAATTTGATTGGAATATGCTACGATCTTAATAGAGAAAGGATCAGACAAGGGGCATCATCATTGATGCCGAATGGTGCATGAACCTTGGTGATATGTCAGAATCTTAATAGAAATACACAAGGCTGTCAGTAGTCAAAATCACAGACTTCAAAATCAATTGATGTTGAATGGTGAGTAAAACTTGGTTAGGATATTCTACAATCTTGATAGATAAATGATCACACAAACTATTAGTCATAATAAGGGTATCAAAGTTGGGTTTCTAAGCAAGATTTTGAAAATAACAAAAAAACTGAAAATCTGTTTTTGGTCTTCTGTTAAGCTTTTTGAAACTTTGGGAACTTTGAAAAAAGAATAGAGAATTAGGAATTCACAAAATGCAACTTTGACGCACATTGATATATGGTATTGCTTAAGTTTTTACATAAATAGAAACACGTGGTTAGACAATGGTAGTCTATTTTGTGTAACCAAAGTATCAAGTCATCATTTGGGAGTGTGACATCATTGTACAACATATCAATGATAAGATTGTGGTAGGGCGTGTAATATTGATTATAGAGTAGACAAAATGTAAACCATCCTTTCAGTAATTATTTACTTGCATTTGTTTTTCAATCGTGTTTAGATTGTTCTATCATCCACATTTGGGATGATAATTGAATTCAAATATCATTACATCCAAAGACTGAAATATCTGTTAGAATATTGAGTTGGTTTCATAATAATTGCACTATGTAGATTTTCAAAATATTTGCATTTGGTAATTGTTCTTCAATTCAAAGAGCCCATATATTTTTCTCCATAAAAATTAAATTTTCCAATTCACAAAATGACCACTCAAATAAAACTTCAATAAAATTTTGATATAATAAAAAATTCAAATCTAAGATTATATTTTATAAATTAAAAAAGGCACTAAAGAAATTTATTTATTTAAAATGAAAACCATAAACATTCAATCACTAATAGTAGATTTAACCATGGATACATGATGAGTAATTGAGTAGATTACACATATTTGTTTAAAATTTATGATTTTCTTTTTCCAAATTGTACTTTACATCTTTATATTTCCAAAAAATGGGTCTCTCTCAAGGGCTTGTAGGGGTTAAATGTAAAAAAGTTGTTGCGTATTTTCTTGAGTTTAATATTAAAAAATTAAAAAATTGGACTGAATTATGTATTAAAATCCTACAATTGGCCTTCATATTTCCTTACAATAGTGCCAAATCTGAATCCATCTAAGTGTGGACAACAAGTCTTTCATAGGAGTTTTTTGTTTTTTTCCAAAACAAATTAGTGATCCATATCTAAGTTAGACTAATTGTTTTGATTGTTTCGTTTCGTTTGTTTATTTGTTAAGTGAGATCTCTAAGACCGTGCTTCCCCCGGTTGCATTTTTAGTATCGTTGGAAAGCTTTTAGCAAGGAGAGGCATGCAGACTTTGTTTCATGGTGTTTGGACCTACAATTGAATTTCAAAGTTTTATGAATCAAAAAATCAAAAAATTATTTTACTTTTATTTTGGCTATAACAATGGCACAAGACACACTATACATTTAAAAACCATAGATTCTAGCATGAAGATCTTGAGCCCATGAGCCTAGGAGTCTATCTAGCCCCTATGTTATGAATACCTATATTATAGTATTTTTCATAGTTATAAGATAATTATATTATGGGTGTCCATGTTATAAACACCTTCCATGGTTATAAGGTACTTATATTATTAGTATGCATTTTATAAACACCTTCAATAGTTGTAGAGAACCTACTTACACCTAGGCTCAAGGCTCATGGGATTACATCTCTAGGCTTGAATACTAGCATCATTGATTTTAAAACTGCCTCATGTTTTGCAATTGATTAATTATGTGTTTCAAGTGGAAATTTATTGAGGAACCTCTTCTACAATTTAATAATGTAATGCTTCCAAAGAGTTCATCATTTCAATAACCTCTAAAGCCCCGTAGCATGATTTCAAGCCATTTCTCATTGTGAGGCAAGCCTTCCTTGATACAATATGTATTGTATTTTTGTGAAATCTTTATGAGAGTTGAATTTTATTACTAAATTGATGCCTAGAAAATTTTACAAAAAACCAAGTTGTAGTTTAAAAATTATGCCTCAAAAAGACATTTAATTTAAAGTAGGGGCAATTTGGGCAGTCACAATCAATAGGTCAAATTGGTTTGAAATTTTTTATACATAGTTTCAATAAGCTTGATATCATAATCTCTAAATTGAAAGTCATGCAAGCATATGATTTGGACTTACAAGCACTTGGGCTTTTTAAGTTTTGGGTGATTGCAAGAAAGACTAAACAACTTTAGTAGGATTTTGCCAAACTAGTTTTGTCTTCTACTATAACTTTTGAAATTTAAATTCAATGCCAAAAATAAAAAATAGATTTTTAGATGTTTTGATTGTAATTGTATCCCTTATTTTTTTTAATTTAAAAATCATTTCATATTTAAAATTCAATTTCTCTAATGTGTCACATTTTTTTTATTTTTTAGTACTAGAGAGTACCCAAATTTATTGATGTAGAGCTAAAATTTTTGTGGACTATTTCTACACTAGTGGGTCATATTTCATATGAAGGGCATAAAAAAAAATAGTATTTTATGTCCTTCATGTTCATGCAAATAGGCCCCCAAAGGGATTCCATGGCGTGCACATTTTTGAATATTAAAGATAGTCTCAAGTTCATTTTTGGGGTGAAATATCATCTCACAGATGGATCATATTGATTTTATTTATTTTTATATAATTGATTTATTAAAAATCAAAATGTTGAAATATTCTTATCCTACCTACAATTCTAAATGTCCCAGAAAAGGTATTTTTCAAGATTTTGATTTTAAATAAATCAATCTTAACAAAATTTAAAAACTAGAAATTGTCCATTTGTGAAAACTTGATGGTGATGATATTTCAACAAAAAAATGAACTTGAAACGATCTTCAATGTTCAGAAGTGCACGTGCCATGGAATCCCTATTTGGGCCTATTTGTGTGAACGTAGAGGACATAATATAACGCATTTTTTGATGCCCTTCATATGGAACATGCCCCCACTAGTGTAGAAATAGACCACCAAAATTTGGGTCATTAAATTTTAGCTCTGCATCATTAAATTTGGGTACTCCCTAGTACTAAAAACAACAAAATAAAAAAATATTGACAAATTAGAAAAATTGAATTTTAAATATAAAATAATTTATATATATTTATTAAAAATAAAGGATATAATTCCAATTAAAATATCTAAAAATAGATTTTTTTGGAGCATTTGATCTAAAATTCAAAAGTTATAGCTTAGATAAAAAACAATTTGGCAAAATGCTACCAAAATTGTTCGGTCTTTCTTGCAATCACCCTTTTGAACATTACCCAAAGGATGAAAACTTATTTCAAAGGCTTGTAAGTCAAAATCACATGCTTGTATGCCTTTCAACTTTTGGGATTATATTAAATCCTAAAAGACCAAACAATGTTTTATGGCAATATAAAAAATTTGGACAACTTAGCAAAGACAGAATTTTCATTTTTATTCTTTGAAATTTTAACACAATATGTGGTCAAGCAATAGCTTTAAGGCACAACAATTTTCATAACTTTTGACAACATGGTTAAAATATTATTATATGATATGTAGTTTTTTTTATCAACTCAAGAAGCCCTAGGCGACTAAAAGAAAATCATTTTCTTAAGAAACATAAATTTGAAATTATTTTTCTAGATTTATACATACGTAGAAAGCTTTGATTCGTTCCATTTTGATTACCTCCTTAACACCCTAGGGGACCAAAAGTGTCTTCACATAGTTTCAAATCCAATTCAAAGTACTGTAACTTTTGCATCCAATGTACAAATTCAATCAAACTTGTTGGAAAATTTTCACTCCCTGATCTATTTTTTATGATAAACTTTCAAGATCAATCCAAGATGTATTGATTTTTTGTGAGCCAATTGAAGTTTAGAGGTTCGATTTTAGTTCACCAAACTACATTTAGATGGCTACAACTTTGGAGGCTTGTCTTTACTTCATACAAGTAAGTTTTCAATAAAAAAAATCTATTGGTTTATATTCCTCTTGAAGTCTAGTTATTGTGGTAAGATTTTCATGTCAATCCAAGTTTTTTTGAATGTTCAAGAGCAATTCAAAATTCAAAATCATGACATTTTTGGATTATATTGAATTTTGGTAGTTTGTTTCTTCTTCATAAAATGTTTGTTTCCAATATTTTTTGGATGAAAGTTGCTCATACTAGTCTAGTTTGTGCGACTAAAATTTCATACCAAATCCAAGAAATTATGAGTCACTAAGAAGCATTTTAGTAGAAGGAGGTCTAGCCTCAAATGTATTTTTTGCAACTTTTCTTGCTATTTTTTACATTTCAAAGCCATTTTGTAGATAGAATGAGTTGATTGAATGATATTTTTCTTACCAATGTGTTTATATGCTAGTTTTGAATCATTTTACAATCATTTTACTGTTTAAATTTTTTTTCATTTGAGTAGGTTTAGAAATCAAATTTCACCTTCTAATGTGTTGCTAGGAAAAATTCAGAGTTCTTTTTTTCAACACTAACATTATAATCTTGAAACCTATGTGGCCAAATGACTCCAAATTTAATTCACATCATCTACAATACGTATACTACAAGATTGTACAAATGAGATTTCTATACCTTAGTGACATTTAGATCTACAATACTTCAAAAGCAATGATGTTTTTGAACTCAAAAAGGCCTTGGGCTTTTACGGGTTGATGAGATGAAAGTTATGAGGGATTTTTGTTTTTAGGCAGTTATGGAATCTCTACACTAAAATAAACTTTTAAATTATTTGCTTAACTCAATTTTTAATATTTAAAAATAATAATAATAAATCATAGGATGCAGACTGTTTATTACAACAGTACAACCATTGGGATTGGCATTTTTCAGTTCCATAACTAAATTCTTAACAATTTAGCAATGATGCTAGCTCATGAGCACTGAAATGTAAGCTTACGAGCCTTAGACCTAGTTGTAGGTATTTACCTACAACCATTTGAAGGTGTTTATAACATATGTACCTATAACATAGGTACATTATAACATGGAAAGAGTATGACATAAGTACCTATAATATAGACACCTATATCATAGAAGGTGTTTACAATATAGATTCCTAGGCTCATAGGCTCATCAATTTCTATGCTCACATGCTAGCACTCCCCACAATTTAGTATTTTGAATGATTTTTTATTTTTTTCAATCATGAAACTGAAAAAAAAAAATTGAATTTTCTTATGTGTATTTCTAACTTGTTTCTTCAACATATTATGAAGATTTGCAAGTTATAGGATCTACACATTTTTGGGTAAATTGTTTGAAAGCCTATGCAAATAGAATGCACTATCTTAGTGTCAACATGCACCATTTTGTTGGGCAAAATGATGCCATTGCATGTGGTTATAACCATTGCAATAGTCATGCCATAGCACAAAGGATTTGGTAGTAATTACTTTTTAGAACTCCCCATTACAAAAGCAAATGCAAGGCGCATCACTATATTAAAGGTGGAAAGGTGGATCTCAGGCGGTGTAGCTATAGAGACATGCTCTCCCCTTCAACACACTACTCTCCAAGTTGCTCCAATACTAAACGCAAGACATATTGTGGTTTGGAGTTACTGTCATTCAAGTTTATGTTGCTATGATTTTGTTGTACAAGAATACTCTCCACCTTTGAAATTGAAGGTGCTCTTTTGATCAAAATGAGAAAAAGTTGTGGAGACCTCAAGGTAGCATGAGAATTGATCATAATAAAGTATATGCCAACTCCAAGAGCATTGCGCCAAATGGTTGATAGGTAGCTCTTTACTAGAAGTGCACTAAAGTATTGCGAATTTCCCAACAAGACGACAATGTTGAGGTCATAATAAATTATATATTTTTTTTTTTAAACTTGAAAATACTATTTTTTTAAAATAAAAGATGAAATAAATTCATATCACATATAAAATACGATTTTAAGAAATGAAATTTTCTTCCCATACGTACATTGTAGTAAAAAACATCATGATGCAAATCAAGCTATAAATTTGTTCTAAAATTTAAAAAAATATAAAATCATGTTTATAGGATCGAGCTCAATTTGAATAAAATGTCAAATTTTAGGAAATTTTCAAATTCAAACTAGATAAAACAGATTGAAAAACTTATATATATATATATATATATATATATATATATATATATATATATATATATATATATAATTATTTTTTGGCTAAAATCTAAAATAAAGATTAGAAGCTAAAAATAGCCAAAATACATTATACGGTACTCCAAAGAACAAAGATCTTTTGCCAAAACACTGTCAATGCCTGCAAATAGCTTCATGAGGATAATCCCTTCAGATAGTGGTTGTCAACCAATAGGTTGGGCAATTCAAGTAAATATAAAAATGAAGTAGAAAGGGCTTGTAAAGGTTCCTGAGATGCTACGATTTGAAGGCAGTCTTGAATAACTCTTTGCGTGTGTGCCAAGGTGGAAGTAAATCCTTGAAGTGTCAAACAAGAATCAATAAAGGTAGTAAATCACGTCCTTCTCCTGCATCACAAATATATGCAAAAATTTCCTCAAATCCAATAGAATTAGTACACATGGGAAATATATTGCAAAAGCACTACACTCAAGCATAGTCTCTGCAAACATATTCACTATAGTTGCTACAAACGCTATAGGGATGGACTATTTTTTTCCATCACGAGAAGACCAACCCAGTTTGATCCATGCCCTCTAAATCCAATTATCAAAACCAAAATCAAGAGGATAAAAAGTTTGTTGACCAACTAATATATCATAGTTGGTAGCATTCGTAATAATACATTTCACAAATAAGTGAGAATAAATTTAGGTTTGCTTTCACATGAAGAATCAAACATAGAGGTTCCTTGTTGTAACATGTTTCAAGCTACATACTCCCTACAGAAGTCACTATATAGTAGAATAAATGTGCATTATTCTAGCTAATGTTTTTAATTAAATTTAACACAATTGTATTGAAAATAACTCAGATTTATAGAGCTACGACTAAAATAATATTGAAATTGCGTTATTTTCAACACAATTGTATTGGATTTAACAACAAACATCAACTAGGATAACATAAATTTCTTCTAGTGATAATAAATGGAGAAGGCTTTAAGTGAATGATGTCAGACCAAAACTCTTAGCAAGCATCTTGCCAATTATGATCAATTGAACACTTGAATCCATTAAAACTCTCAATGGTGTAGCACAAATAGTATAACTACATGTGTATGGAACAACAAATAGGGCAAATGTAGAACTCCAAGTCAAAAACTCTAGCACTTCCAAGCAAATTCTACATAAACATCTACAAGATAGGTTGCTCCCGTTGCAAGGGATGTGTCCAGAAATGGAAATGCTAAAGGATGAATATCACTATACTTTTTAAAAGCAAAATGGTCTCAATTGCAAGTTTAGTTCACAATATAACTAACTCTTGAAAGTCTTTAGCTAGAGGCATGTTAACAACAATTTAGAAAACCTAAAAAGATGACAAATCTATTGTACCTTCCAACAGTTTCCTAGCCAAATGAAAAGCTCCAATATCCCTAAAGCATGGTGCCATCAGCTCTAAACCAAAGAAAATTGACATTTACAAAACCTTATGCAGCCAAAGATTGCATAACATCCTTTAAAATATAATCACCGCCTCTCAAAGGCAAAAGGCTTTGGCCCTTAACTATAATAGCAATGTTTGCTATGCCAAATGATAAAGGCAAATGTGCTTGACCAATCTAGTGTACCGGACTACTATATAGCAAGCTCAAAAGTTTAATTGCCATCTCCACTAGAAGAAGTCATATACTTCTCCACTATTTGAGCATGAATAGCAATTGCAACTACTATCTCTCTAGAAGCCTTAGATGTGGATGTGCTAATATTATCTCCAAAAACTATTATTGACTCAGAGATCTGAGCAAGAGAAATAAAAGTCTTGAGTTCACACTTAAGCTTTGCAACTTTAGCCTTAAGAGACTTTTTCTAGTGTATCTTAGTTGTTGTATAACCTAGAATGCACAATTTTGGATGAAGCACAAAGCAATGTTTGTCATCATGGTTGATTTTACGACAATGAATGCACTTACAAATCTTTCTTCTAGGCCTTGCTTCACCCTTCACCTCATTTTTTAGAGCATCTCTAGCGGTTTGTGCCACAAGGGACGCACCATACCGCCTATGCCGTGTATTAGAGCAGAGAAAGGGGCCAACATACTACCAGGATTTTACCAACATCCAACAAAGATCCAATTTTCAAGGTTGGAGTCTTGACTTCATATTCCACATGAAATCTTATGTTTTTCTGAACTAGCTTGCCATTGGTTCATCATCTCAACCATGAGTTTTTAGGGAGAGGGGCTTTTACTCTGGGTTGGTCAATTCCCTTATGGCTAAGCACACGGGATATTGGTTGCACCTACCAAACAAACCATGTTGCTAGTGACTTCATGCCTCAAAAACACCAACACACCTTCCCCTTTCTATCATATTGTGTCCCAAGTCAAATGGAATTGTCACTACAAGTTGCCGTGTGTTGGCTATATTTTGAAGGGGCCAGTGTTGAAAATGAAGCCCGTCTACAATTGATGGGACACCTTCCAGCTTGGCACGCCAAAACATTTGCCGAGGCAATTTGCCGTGCTTGGGTGGAAATGCTCTTAAATCATCTTTTTTCTTAGACCTTTGAGACTGAGGTGAATCCTTTAGAAACTCTAGGCACTCCGATTTCTTTTTGGCGTGACTATCTTAGCTACACCGCTAGCAATATAAATGTAGATTCAACTTAGTATTAGTCAAACTACCGGAAACTAAAAGAATATTTTTAGACTTTGAAGACTTAGCCATCTATAAAACCAAGTTAGTAGCATCATGTTGACAAACGGCCCAATCACGCCTTTCTACAACAAAGAAGGCTTGGGCCAAAGTAGTCCTATCTTTATGGTAAAAAATCATCCATAGTGAAGCCAAATCTAATAACCACTTGTCAATCTTGAAAATAAAAATCTTGATCAACTAGTACTTTAATAAAAACACCTTTGGATTTGATTTTCAAGTTTGCTAATGGAACGTGCGTGGTCCTAGGATTATCTTCCTTCCCTTCTTTGAAGTCTTAAATCCATTGCATATGATCTCAATGGAACCCCTTATATGCAACATCAAGATGCTCAAGAAATAAGCATAAGAAATATTAAGCACAATGTCTCAAAAGCAAATGGTGGCCTGATAGTTTGTAGAGCATTAGGGTAGTTATTGCCATCCGAGATATAAATTGGCCCCTCTCATGTTTCCTTGTAGGCATCAATTACTTCCCCTTCGTAGTTTCTTCAAAGTTTCTTTAGCAGATGTCTTGGCCTCTCGAAAATAAAGAAAATCTTTCCATATAGACAAAGTATTCTATATTAGAAACAAAATTTTAATAATTTTGTTTTGAGTTTTGCAATTATTTTTGTGTTGCCCAATGAACTTGTTTTCAAACTTGGTATAATATCTTTTGTTCCCCAATATTAATTGCAGTACAAATTCTATTCTCCCGAAACTAATGTATTTTCCTATCTTCAAAAAAAGTTTCAAAAAATCATGTAAAGGTCAAAATTAGATAGTGCCAAATTCTATACAAAGTTGAGTCAAACTTTATTGATCTTGTTTGATAGTGCCTAAATTTTATTTTTTTCTAGCTACATTATAAGCTTGCATTCTAAAAGGTCAAATGGTCAAAAGCAAATTCATGGCATTCCTATAGTAGATGATATAAATTTGCACGGTTGAACTTCAAAAATTACTTTTATTTTTGAATTTTCTCATTGCATTTGGAGGCATTCTTTTGTAAAACATGGTGAAAGAACTATATGAGTTCAAACACACATCATCTCTGCAATAGATGCCTTAGGTCTTAAGGATTAAGAGAAAAAAATTTAAAGAATTTCTTAAAATTATTTATGATCTACATCAAGTTATAGAATTTGTATTTCAAAGGATTCTAAAGTCTTATCATTTAAAAATTGAATCAGTGTATTATAAAACCCACATTCTTTACCTCAAGTGATGTTAGATGACATGATTTAGATTGCATACTTGCAATAATGCCTCCCTATTGTGCTAAGAAAATGCATATTATATGAGAATTTAAATGCAATCTAGAATAAAATAAAAATTAAAGACCAAATAGAGGGTGACATCTCACAACTTTTCAGATAATTCTATATTACCAAAAATATTGTTTACCATTAAGTAAACATGTAATAAACAATGGGGTTTGGAACAGGGTGTTGGACTAATGGTCATTTGACCTTTTTTCAAAAAGGTTTTGAGTTTTCTTGCTCCTTCATTTTGGAGGCTTAAATTGAAGTAAGCCAATTTTGAATATGTAATTAAAGTTTATTTTTTTGCTCTTTGCTATAGAAATGGCAGTTTTGAGTGGTTTTTGATGGAAAAGAGACTTTGGGACTTTGGGGGTTAACTTAACTTTCAATATTCAAGGAAAAAATTAAAATTATAGGATATAGATTATTTATCACAACATTACAACCGTTGGGATTGGCATTTTCAAGTCCATAAATAAATTCTTCACAATTTTGTATTTTGAATCATTTGCTACTTCTTTCTACTTACTATTTTTTTCCTATATGTTGTAGAATTCCAAATGATTTGATAATTTTCAAGCATGTAGCCTACTTGACTTGAAGAATGAATCTAAAGAAGCACCACCGTTTTGGATTATTTTTCATACAAATGTAACCTTGTAAAGTGCAATTGCCCTATTTTTTGCAGGGCCCTTCAAAAGATTTTTGTCACTTCCAAATGCTAATATCTTGCAATCCACACGGTGAAGATTTCTGAAATTTTTCCACATCTTCTCAAATGTGCACATTACAAGATCCTACAATTAAGGTAAACCAGCCTATGACAGGCAGAATGATTGATTTGGTATGTTGCCATTAGCAAAATAAAATCAGATTTTTTTCTAGCAGAGACAACTTTGAGAAATGAAAGAAGTAGTTAAAATTTTAGTTTTTGGACAAAGTAGGAATTTGTTATGAATTTTTTAAGTATTTTTCCAAAACAGTCTGTAGACTACTTGAAATCAATAAAATATGTCTTCATGATGGTCATCTTACCACCTAATGCAGTCTTCAGATTTCCTAACACAACTACAAGAATTTTTAATGTGGCCATCACACAAAGGAATAAAAAAAAACTCTCTATGATGAGTTTACACTCACAATGTGTAAGTGTCCTATGACAGTCATTACTAATTCTATCACAATCACCTAATGCACTAATGTAGGCCACTAACCAACCTAATTAAATTGTAGAAGCAAAAATCTGAAATGGACTGTAATGGGGGGGTTATGTAGATGTCTACATTAGACAGTTGGCCTGTCATAGGCTAATTTACCTTACATGTGTCCTAAAATGTTTCTTTTCTAAAATTTGGCACTTGTATTAGAAATGACAAACTTTGGAGCATTTTTGGTGAATACATAGTCAAGGATAAATCAAGGCTTGTTTACACCTAAAAGTGTTGGGTTGGAGCCCTAAGAAATGGGATGTTTTGATTGGAAGATAGTTATCCACCCAAAGTGAAGACCCAATCTAAACACTCCATTTCTGTGGGCTCCAACCCCAATTTTTTTTTTGTGTAAACAGGCCCCCTGTGTTGTGGCTTTTTAATCTAGGTAGTAAACATATGGCCCCACCATCACCGAAGTTCTTGGGGTTCGGTGATTTCGTCGGTTGCCTCAGGATGACTGTCTGTAAGACTAATTTTGGGATACTCTATTTCAAGTCCAATTTCACACATGTGACATGTCTTCCGAGCAGGAGCAGATAAAGCCTGCTTGGGACCTCCAAAGAGTCGGGAGACTAAAAATAAAAACTCCGTACATTGCGTGTAGTTCAAAACAGCGTTGGGGATTTTTTTGAGTTTCACCAGCTATTTTCCTTTCATTTCCATATTGACTGAAACTGTTTTTTTCAAGATCCGAGTTGGGGTTTTTCTCTATTTTTTACTCCAAATAAAAAATTTGTAGATTTTTTCACCATTTTTTTTCTAAAAGTTATTTCACTATTTTTTACAAAAAAGTATTCGAAACTATCATTTCATAGTGTGTGAGCATAACTAAAATATTAAAACATTTTTCAAACTTTCAACTGTCCAAATTTGGTGAAATATTTTTAGGTCATTTGACGTCGTAGATTGCAAAATTATAACGTTTGAAGTTAGAAGAAAATAAATTTGGACCTTCCCAACAAGGTCAGCATAATTTGACTCAACTTTGTGGAGAAGGAGGTAGTATCCAACTTTGAGAACTTAGACCGTTTGGTAAATAGTTATGTTAGTCACTTGCATGCCAATTTTCAATAATAGTAGAGGTGTGTAACATACTATTTATACAAAGGATCTTGCATTCAAAAGATGTCTAAAAAAAAGCAACCATATGAGTAAGATTTCAAAAAATATACTCATTTTTTGAATACATAAATGAGTACTCATTTTTTAGAAGAATCAAAATCCCAACCGTCAACTCAAATATTTCCTTCTCTAAATCAAATAGAAAAAAAATTCATGAATTAACACTAGAATTTGAGCTAATAGTTCTATAATAATTCTGAAATTGCCATTTTTAGAGCATTGAGCCAAAATTAGAATTTTTTTTTTTTTTTCCAATTTCACGTACATATCATTGACCTATACTACCTTCAGAATGTTTGGAGTTCTCTTAAGCCCTTTTGACTTCATAGATTGTGAGATATAAGCATTCAAAATTAATGGAAAAATATTCACAATTTACCTAGCTCCTTGCTATCACTATTAGCATGTTGCCCAAGCTTCTCATGAACATTCAAACCCTATAATTTTTTATCCAATTATCCAATCATAAAATAAATTATATTTTCACAAAGCACACATCTTTGGTAAAAAATTCACATTCATCCATTCAAAAATGACTTTGTATGAACCTACTTGAGCCTTCAAAAAGCTCTAAGGGAACTTATTTTACCTTCAGGGTTTAATTTGCCCAATAAGGGAACTTATTTTACCTTCAGGGCTTAATTTGCCCAATAGAAGAGTTGTCAATAATTGGAAGTCTAATATTGAGTTGTATTGATGGGGCAAAAGAGTGACATGTTCTATACATAAGTAGCCCGGCTTGCTAAAATTGATGACGTTTTAGTATATACTGATAAGCATGCTCTTATGTATAGATAAGTAGTCTACGTTCATCTAAAAAATATTCTAGCCAAGTCGATACAATTCTTCTGAATGTGCATACGTTGAAAAAATGATTATGATGTATGACAACAAAGAAATAAGATAACTTGAGGTAACCTTGTCAATATGGATATAGAAGACAAAATGAGTATGATGAATTTTGATTTTAGCATTTTGGTAATAAGGGCAGTGTCCTTCAAAGGTTAAGGGTTGACAAAACTATAATGCAGAGCTTGGACCAAAAGTGTCCAATGGATGACTTCATTCAATTGTTCACTGTAGAAACAAAGATTGTGCCTATTGATCCTTTAATTGGAGCATTTTGGTGACTACCTTGATCATGGGGGCCATGTCCTTCAACCTCGCCTTCAACTAAAGGGTTAAGTCCTTTAGGGTTAACAAAACCATAATGTAGAGTCTATATAACTTAAATTTACCGTTGATGGCTCACCTTCCAAGTCTCAACACAAGCTTGAGAAAGAATTTTGGTTGACCCGACCTATTCATACAGATAATTTATACAAATAAGGTAAGTACATCTAAAATGGCATGCTAGCTAAAATGGCACATTGAATATTCTTGCCTAAAATGTACTCCCATTGTTCATGAGAGTCTATGTCCATTTTTATGAATACATATTTTTAGCACTTTGAAAACTCATAGTTTATTCATATGGTGTCCAAAAAATGCATTCTAAGAGAATCTAGAATCTCTTTTTTACTACCAACATGACCCCACCAAAAAAATTCCAACATAGTAATGGGAACTATGTTGAACTGCTTATTTGTGCAATTTTAGGAGTAGTTACCTTATACCAAATTCTTACCCGATTTCCTTACGCAACTACAGTTTTATATACTTGGAAGTCAAGCAATTGAGTGACATGAATCTTTGAGGATGTTTTTATTTTTATTTTTTTACACAAATGTTTTGAGGATGCTTTGTAACTCATCTGCAAGAATGAAAAAACAGTAAGAAGCCTAATTTATGTTATGCCTCTAAATTTCTATAGTAATTTGAGGCACTTTGTGCCATGATTTTGCAACTTGTGCACATTCAAATAGTGGCAACCCTAACATTGACAAAGTCAAAAGTCATGGTTGCACATCATGGGGTCAGAAAAGTAGGAAGCACTCTGTTTTGCACATACATTTCTTTTTACAAGCTCCATTTGAATAGCACCTTTAAATATAAGATCCAATACATTAGTGGATTGTAAGATATTAGTGTTCATAGTGAAAATAATTTCTTTTTTGCAATTGTTTTGCTAGATTTTTTAAATTTTGAATCCCCTTGACTTCATTTTTTTGTACTACAAAGTTTTGAAGTTTCAATCTTTGTAGAAAATGAGATCATTGTAGAAAATAATCTACATTGAGTTAAAAAAAATTCTGTACAATATTTTACATAAAGATGCACTAATAGCCTCCCAAACAAGATTCTTTATAGCTTTCATATCACTCATTTAAATGGAAGGAATAAAAGCTTGTTATATACATATGAACATACTATATAAGAAAAAATAATTTAAATTTAATTTTGAAGTTTTGTGGGTTTTTTAGAGACTCAAATACTTGGGCTATAGTATTCTTACTTAGGAGGGCATAATTTTTGGCCTCACATATTGATTGAAATAAAAACTATTATCTCCAGGAGCTAGTACATTCTCTTTTCTTTAAAAGAATGTTTCAAAAAATTATAATAAAGTTTGACACCATAAGAACTTGCTTGAAATTTGTTTAAAAAAAACCATTCTAGGACCTCAGGGACTAATCAAAATTATAAAAGTAGAGATCTTGGAAATTTCAAGAGACTTTGAGATGATGAAATGCTGTAATCCTTACCCCCTTACCCCTAAAGATCCTTGAATCCAAAAAGTGAATGCATCTTGGTCAAATTTGTTTGTAACTTTCAAATATTTTTTTTGGTTTTGATTTAAGCTTAGAGCATAAAGCATAATAAGTTGTAATTCTATTCCATTCAAAAACATTCAAAAATTTAAAAATTTAACAGGTTATTGCAATTGAAAAGTGTATATATTAAAATCCAAATAAAACAATATTGCCTTTATATTTCATTCGTATCTTCCTCTATAAAAATGATTTTTAAATTTAGATTACAAAATATTGCTTCTCATTCTAACCTTTATTTTTGTCAAAATCTCAAATTAATCTAATTTTTGTTCTAATTGATATAGTTATTTAGATTTCACTTTTTAAAATCAAAATCATTTTATTCTTTCATCAAAAACTCTAAAAAGACCAACATCTATAGAAAAAGTGTTTTATTCAAACAAAATAACCATCAAGAAAATTCTGTCATTTAAAAACAAACAAACTTTATAGTCATCACAAAATAACCATCAAGAAAATTCTATCATTTTTACAAAATTAGCTTTATAGTCAGCACCAATATTTATGAATAGAATGAATAGAATAAAAGTCATCACCAACATTGTTTTGGGGTTGTAAAAAAAAACAATTACTTTAAAAGTTTTATACTATTCATCATGGCTACTTTGATTATCGATTTATTTAAAATTGTAAGGTTAAAATTCATTATGTAAATTTTGTAAAAATAAATCAATTAATTTGAATTCATCCAAGGGATATGCAAAATTTATCAATTTATTTAAAATTATAAGGTTAAAATTCATAATTTATTATGAAACTAATAAGATCTTTTACATTGATGGCTAACAAATAGTATCATGTAAAACAAACATTACATTAAAATTCAAATATGATTTAATTCCTAAAGTCTCAAGAGTCTCCTTGAGGAACTTTTAGAAATTTGGATAAGTTCAGGTAATTTCAATTTTTGGCATGATTTTTTTTTAATTCTTCAAAATACAAAAAGTGAATAGCTTCAAGACAGTGTGATTTTTATTTCAATTATTGCTTGGGAGAAGAAGCTATATGATCCAAACTAAAATGTAGGCTAGGTTGGCCAATCAAAAAAATTTGAAATATTTTATAAAATTAATTTCTTATAGATTATACTTATGCCCATGTAGAATGATTTGATTCATTTCATCTAGACTAGTGATGTGAAAGTTATGTGCAATCTTAGCAAATTCTTTATAAAAAAATTGTATTAGAGTTGTGTTTAAACTCAATTTTCATAATTTTAAGAAATAAATTTCACATGGTTTAGTTTCCTTGCTAAAACAATTTCAGCATTGGAATTTGTGTGTTTCAATTTCAATTTTATGCTATTAACAATTTTTTTTTCCCTTCTATCTTATATCTATTGTGACCAAATGTTTTTTTAAAGAATGAAATGAAGGAGGGTTTATGTGAATTTTTTCATCCAAAATCTCAACTCAATTCTTCAATATAATTTTTTTTGATTAAAGATTTGTAGTACAAACAATTTAAGTTAAAAGGATTCAAAGCCTTATATTCTAGTCAAGCTAGGGGCAAAACAAATTGTTTCTTTACATTAACCCTTTAGGGCCTAAGGAGCCCCAAGCAACCTCTTGAATTCTTTTGGAATCAAATTTGCATATTAAAATTTTATAATTTAATTTAATTATTATTTTTCTACCAAATAAACATTTATATCTTCTATTTGATCTGATATTTTAATATTTTTTGGAAAAAAAATGAAATTTATAAGATTTTTTAGGATTTCTATCTTTGAAAATTTATAGTAATTACAGAAAAGCTCACTTTACCATGAAATTTTGGTAGAAAATAGAAGAAATTATAATGAACATTATGGTGAAGTTGGCATGCTCTCTTTAGTTATACACAAATAAATTTGATAGAGAAACATGTTCCACAGTGCATTTTGAAACTCTAGAAATCCCAACTTCAAATTGCCATAGACAAATCATTGTTGCTCCAAATTGAATGGCCAATGGCTCATTGGAAGTGGAATTTCTCTGCCCTCACATCTCGTTCACACCTCATAGGCAACTGAGGCTAGGAAAGTGTTCTAATTCCCAAAATTCAGTTTAAAATGACCAAATTTGGCATGCTCGGCCCTAAAGGGTTAAACTATATGATCGAAGTTTCTGAAATTCCTTCTAGAGACTCCTACGGTAGTCTAATGCAAAATCATAAGTTTGCATATGCAAAAGAAAAAATTGTTTAAAACTATTTGTTCTTTTCATTGAAAATGACAGTTTTTACTTTTTTTGCCAAAGAATTGGCCCTAGGACTTCAAAGATTGAAAGGCTAAATTGAGATAAAAAAAATAAGTTTGACTATATGGGTCTTTTAGTACCAAAAATAATCCATATTTTCAAAATAGATAAGATGTATCATAAAATTCAATTTAGGGTAATAATTTAGCGATGAAACTAAACAAAAGTTGTAAGACATGATCCACGTATCAAATCCATATGGTTGGATCTATTCATCTACTACTACTGTAATTGATAATCTGCAATTAAATTCAAACTAAATTATTATTTTTTCCTAAAATAGATTACATGGATTGAATATGTATAATTTTCAAAAGAAAAATTTCCTTTAAATTCAAAATGTTAAGCTCTACACGTGATGATTTTTCAAGATTTTTATTTTTACAGAATTATTCAAGTTGTTTTTGATGTGTCTTTTTTTAACTTGGATAAGTTGTTTTTTGAGGCCAAACATTCCCATACAAGCATATCTCTCAAATTGTAGAATATTTGGACAAAGAAGTTTTTTTAAATCTACACCATTCAGGCATAAGAGAATAAAGACAATCATCCACAGATATCTAAATGGGTGAAGAAAAAAAAAAACTTCTTGTGCTTGGAGCATTTTTGCATTCATCCATCGTTCAAAGCTGGAATGTCTAATCTTTAGGGGGGTAGATATTGGAATATGTAAATTTCTAAATTCTAAAAATTTAATTAAATCACTTTATGACAAAATGGTGAACCTTCTCTAGTAATGGTTACAACCAAGGTTTTTACTTTATATTTGTGAAGCACCAAAGTGGCAATATAAAATGTTATAGTGGTGCTCCAAATTTCAACATTCATCTATATATTGAATAGAAAATATTAAATTAGCACATATCACATATCCTTCATTATGTTTTCATCCACTATCTTGTAATTTCATCCAAGTTTTTTTATTTTAAATTTGAAGTTTTTTTATTTTTAAATTTGAAGTTTTTTTAGCAAATAAACTTCATGAGTTGCTGTCATTTTTCAGCCACTTTTTTTCCGGGTGCAATCTGGCACTATTTCACCCCACCCCACCCCAAAGCCCTGGTTGCGACATCACACTGAACCGTGGAAATAGCTTCTCCTGCTGATTGTTTTTAGGACAGTCAATATTGTAGCTTTGGGATGGTCAAAGATTTCCCCTCAAAACCCGAATTTTATGCTTGGAAACAGCCTACCCATGTTTCCAAAGTTGGAGAACTGAAACTCAATTTTGATAGTAAAAATTATCACGCAAATTTAGTGAACCAATTCTTTATCTCCACGACCAACCACGGTGTTCCACTTTTGGTGGGTTACAATTCTGTCATCACCCCCATACAATCCAATTGTGTATTGACAGGCCAAGACGAATGAATACTAATACGTAAACAAGACATGTTAACTTTGTTCTTGGCACAATATATAAGTAAGTTGTAACAAGTCCCTAACAAACCTGCCATCCATCCATTGAACACTCATCGCCACCTATTTATGAGGGAGAGCAACGCATGAGATACCTGAACTTAGGTCACGACAAACTAACCCATATCACACCGCTGCTGGAGACTTTCATAAGCTTAGCAACACACGCCAAGACTTGGTGGGTGGTTGTGGCTTGAATGTGGGATTCATCAATCAATCAATATCACCCAAACTATCAATGGAAAATTTGAGCCATCACTCCCAGATCTTGAAGCACTCAGCAGCGAGCTGGGGTTAACTCAAATCAAGTTTTTAAGTTACAGCTGTGATTATCATTGGGTTGATGATCTTCTTTACAGAAATTCACTTAAGGAAAAGAATCGTGGAAAAATAAAAAATTGAGATCAAGGAAGTTCATTAAATATTTTATTTCCATCACCCATCACTTCTCCATTGATATGAATGGTATGCAGTATGAATAAGGGCTGTTCAATTGCAATGGATGAATAATTAATGTGTCCTTTCTCACAAATTTAACCAAAGAGGTGGTAAAAAGCTACTACGCAACTTTCAAGGGGGTAAAAATACCATAATATATAAATAAATAAAAAATATGACTATCCAATTACAATGATGTCATGTGATTATTGAGTTTAATGGGTATTATGTATTTAATTAGTATGGCAATATGTATCTTGAGATCAAAATGTCAACTTCTAACACAGTGAGCCCTCTTTAATCACTTTTTATATGTTGTATATTTATAATATATTTTGAGAAACTTTCCAATTCATACAATTTGACATTGTTCACCTCTTAGGTTTCTAGCATTTCTTCAAAGAGCATCTTTGCGTGTTTGATGTCATGGCATAAGTGGAATGTACATCAACATTTGATCACAAATGCAATTTGTGAAAAAAAAAATCTATCAAAATGACTAGGGGTAGTTGAAATGAGGGAGGTATGACAATTTTTTTTTTCCTTTAAGACATTTGGCAATGACATTTTGAATTTTGTAGTAAAGAAAATAAATTTCTAAAGATGAAAAAAGGCCAACATGACAAATGAGTTGTGGAACAAAAAGTGCTTACCTATTTTATTCTTATTTTTTTGTTGACATTTAGGCAATGTCAAAAGCTTTTGTGTAACATCAATTGCAACTTTTCCAATTCTTTCTTAGTTTACTTGCAAGAATTTCAAAAGTGATTTTAAAACTTAAGGGAAACTTATAAACAAATGAGTTTATTCATGTATGAAATGGACCACAATATATAAACTTCACGGTTAAGAGCCAAAGGTAATTAAAGGGACAACAAAAAAAACACCATCTCATCATGCACGACAACCATTTATAACTAAAAATTGAAGATTAAAAATTGTAAAAAATTACAACTCAAACAATCAAATCAATGACCTAACTAAAAATCTACTAGAGCTGCAAAAATAGAGTGTATTGGGTGGAAAAACACTATGGAGAGTGAAATCACTTAATGTAGTAGCATGCTAAAGTTGACATCATGAACTTAGGAATAGAGGATATGTAGTGCAACAAATGGGCAATAAAGTAGGAGAGCATGGATAAAGTATAAAAGATCCATGATTGTAGGAATTTTAAACCATCTATTCTATTGCACTAAATAAGGAAGTTGCTCTAGGTCCTACTATTGTCTAATTAAAAAAGTTGCAACTCCAATTGTGGTGGTTGTATAGCCTATGTATTTCATCACCCTTGAACAAATTTTCTATTAGTCCTTGATGAATCTATAGAAGAACCAAATTTTCTTTTGGCATTGGTAATTAATTGATCCAAATAAAATATGAATGAACTTTAATTTTTACACCCCCCATTGAAAAATTAGATATCCTTTCTCTCTCCTCTATTGACACTTATAATACATGAATCATTTCTTAATATCATAAAGTTTTACTAAGTAGAAATGTGGCAAATAATAAGGCTTTATTGCCTCTTTTGAATGCATAGTATATCCTTGTATTTTCATCTTCTAAAAAATTCTCTCTCTCTCTGTCTATCTATATATATATATTTCTTTCTTTCCTAAAATACCTAGAAGAATTCCATTTAACATGATAAGTAGAACAACTAGGATATAAAATTGAGATTTAATTTGGAAGCACCTTGCATGCAAAAAAAGGCATCAAAAGTAGTTTATCTAGCATCCATCCTCTTCAACAATTCTTTCCAAACAATTTGACAAAACAACATATGCATTCTTCATTGGCATTGCTATACAATATCTAAACAAAAAACTATAATCATATATATTTTTTAAATTGTAGTTCAACAATAGCACAAAAATATCTATTCTGATGACTGCAAACATGGATTTGGCCAAGAACCCTAGCATGGGAGTTAGGGCCACTTCACATGTTCCATTGCTAGTGGACAAATTTGAAAGGGGGTGCTACAAGTCCAAGCAAGTAATTGCACTTTCACGTGGATTCGATGGGGGAGGATACAATTATATTTTTCCACGTATTGATTCCTCATAATTGACCAACCAGTTGTCCCCTTAGTTAGGTGAAACAAGGATTCCTCAAGATTGACTAGCCCATTCTCCACTAATTTTGGTGAATTTAAGATTCCTCGAGATTGACCAACCAGCTGTCCCCTTAGTTAGGTGAAACAAGGATTCCTCAAGATTGACTAGCCCATTCTCCACTAATTTCGGTGAATTTAAGATTCCTTGAGATTGACCAACCAACTGTTCCCTTAGTTGGGTGAAACAAGGATTCCTCCAAATTGACCAACCAGCTGTTCCCTTAGTTAGGTGAAACAAGGATTCCTCCAGATTGACCAACCAGTTGTCCCCTTAGTTAGGTGGAACAAGGATTCCTCCAGATTGACCAACCAGTTGTCCCCTTAGTTAGATGAAACAAGGATTCTTCAAGATTGACCAACCAGCTGTTCCCTTAGTTAGGTGAAACAAAGATTCCTCAAGATTGACTAGCCAATTCTCCATAGATTTCGGTGAGTCTAAAATTCCTCAAGATTTACCAACCAGCTGTCCATTGATTCCGGTGAAACAAGGATTCTTCAAGATTGACTAGCCAATTCTCCACTGATTTCGGTGAGTCTAAAATTCTTCAAGATTGACCAACCAGCTGTCCATTAATTTCGGTGAGTCTAAAATTCTTCAAGATTGACCAACCAGCTGTCCACTGATTTTGGTGAGTCTAAGATTTTTTAAGATTGACCAACCAGCTGTCCACTAATTTGGGTGAGTCTAAGATTCTTTAAGATTGACCAACCAGCTGTCCACTAATTTTGGTGAGTCTAAGATTCTTTAAGATTGACCAACCAGCTGTCCACTAATTCCGGTGAAACAAAGATTTTTCAAGATTGAAAAGCTAGTTGTCCATTGATTTTGATGAAACTAGAAAATCTTGATTTTTCGCCCACCTGCTCTAATAAGTCAATTTGTAAAGCTAATTTTATCTTATTACTTCAATTCGCACAAATCACCGGACCGGGCCAAAACACAAGGAGGCCCTTAGAGGGTTAGTAGTGTCACAATATTCATCTTCCACCCAAGAGTCGATTGGAAGTTCATGCTCCACGCACAAACAAAACACGGATTCGAAGTAATTTACTGTCCACACTAATAAGAAATGCCAGCTCGGATTAACCCCAGAGTACTCAACCGCGGGGTTGGGAAAGAGACCAATCCGCGCGGCACTGGTGGACAGCGACGTCATCCATTCAAAACATCCATCCGTAGCGACGTCGTTCGTCCACTTCAGGAATCATTCGTTCCCGTGCACAGACACGCTTCTCGAGGGTCCCTGAGGCAGCACTCTCAAAGGCCAAAGCCATAGCCACTGTCGGCTCTTTCTCAGTGTGCTTTCTCTACAATAGCCGGCGCTCGCCTCACCCCGTCTTCTCTACAACTAGTTCTCCTTACTCAGCGATCGTCGCTGTCGCTCCTGCAGCTCATTGCGGGTCCCGCATTCGGATTTTCCGCGTCATTTGGAGCCATTTCTCGCGTTTTTTGACCAAGTTTTGGTGGAGTTTTAGTGAGTACGTCCTGGAGTTGAGCTTGTTTGGTAAGTGATGGTGATGGAAAGGCTGTTATAAAGAAGTGAGTGGGCGAAGGAGAGAGAGTGTTTCGAAGCTCGAGTGTTTGCTGGTGTTGTAGCGGAGTTCGGAGCCGAAGAGATTATGTGAGTTGGAGTTTTGGACTGTTGGAGAGCGAACGGGCTTGGTAGGAGAGGAGATTGGTTGTGGTTTCTGTGGTTGATTGTAAAGCGATGATGTGTTTTGCAGAATGAGGTTATTGTGGAGGGTGTTTTTGTAGAGTTTCAGTCGTGCTGGTCTGGTTCATCGAGGTGTCAAGGGGAGTGAGTTATTGCAGTGGTAGGTGGCGAGTCATCGAGTGCTGCGTTTCTTGGTTGGTACGGTTAGTGTGAGAGGCAGGTGCGCTAAGGCCACGTTTAAATAGAAAGTGAGACTGGGAATGGCGCATCTGTAAATTGGATGAAATGAGGGCTTTCGGTTTGTTGACACGGTGGGAATCGAGAGCATTGTGTTTCTGTTGTTTTGGTCAAGTCCAGGGGCACTAGACTCTGAGGGTGTTAGAAACGTGCCTTAATAGAAATGCAGCGCGTGGATTTGTTGGAGTTTGTTCGGCTGATTGTCATCGTGCATGGTTTGATACTCGAATTGATTGCCGTCTTGTTTTGCGTGCAGAGCTTTCTCTATATCGTCGATCAATTCCGCCAGCAGCAAGCTCTGTATGTCTGTAGCGGTTTGCTTCGCTTCGCTGCAATTGCAAATGCCTCGATGCAGCTGTTGCACTTGCTGAAAATCTCCGAGTTTCCACTATTGCTTTCCAAGGCGAAGGATATGCCTGTTATAAGCGGGATTCACGAAAAATGATCCACACTCTGTTTCTCACCATTGATCAATTGCCTGCCTGAGCCACAGTTAATCCGATCTTGTCCCGCAGAGTGAGATTGTAGCCAACGTACATTCTGTTAAATACACACTTATTTCTTGGACGATTTTTATTTTCTTTGATCAGGAGCAAAGTTCTGGATACCGGCCCTCTGTGTATAGCTGAGAAAGAATAATTTCCTCAAAATCTCTGAAAGGTTTATATCGGTGCACTGAATACATTTGTCAAGTAAATTGCATAGTAGTAGACGTTTCCCTAAGCCATTATTATCTCGATAGCCAGTCACAATTGCGCCGCCATCAGTACGAATGCCTGGACTCCGCTGCCCTGGGCCGACTATAACTTCGCCGTATGGAAACTATTCCTTCCTCCAAGATGTTCAAACGCCTACCGGCAAAGACTCCACTTGGGACCGGCCTGTAGATGTCAATTTTCAGCACTTGCCAGCAGGGGATGCTGTGCCGTTCGTCCCTAATATGCACAAAGCATGCCGTCCACCTCAGTTCTATGCGGAGTGGATGAAAGGCAAGGCGGGCGCTGCTTCTAATGCGTTCAGTGGCACTGGTTGCCCTATGAGTGTCAGCTCCTCGTCTCATGTTAATGGTGGCAATGACTACGACGACGGACTTGCGGACATGGTGGACGATTTCATCGAGAGCGGCTCTTCTACCTTCCTTGAGGGATATGACAGTGACGGTGGACCTCCCAATATTGCAAAACTTTGCAACACCTTGCAGGTATATTGCGTTGTGTTGCGATTATTGAATTTGATCATGGTCCATACCGCAACAGGAAACTTGGCTACACTTGTGACTTTCCAAACATGGCGAGTAGTGTCTAACGCCGTTGATTTCACTGCCCGTTCTGGGTTTTCTGACAGGCTGGTTTAGAGTTCGGCTTTTCAGACTGTGGTACCGTATGTTCCGCTACATCCGCTGGTTCTCGGTTCAGATGTGCCTTGCAAACATTTGAAATAGTTGACTACTGTTTCCGTCTAATTGTGCCGGTTGCGCGTTAACCTTGGCTTCCTCGCACGGTACTTAGTTGAAAAGTTGTTGGAGCGCTGACTCGTCTACGCGCTCTGGAGAACACGTTATTCGTTTCGCTATGTAATCATGCGAAGGCCTCAAGTTGCCCTAGCAGTGAGCCATACCGTCCAAAGTAGTCTTTATTTTGCATTGACGTTAGTTTGTGTTGGAGACGTGACGAATGGACGGTGCTGAAGGTCGATAGAACCAATTCACCTTTTTCGTGAGACTATCTGGAGTTGTGAAGCCTTAAACTCTTAGGCCCTCATGATCGTTTTTCTGGTGCAGGCATTGACATCTTCCTATGGGGGCATCGAAGGAGAACTTCTTAATGCCGTTTGGAGGGTAGTTTTAGCCATCGATGTCGACACGGATTTTTGCAATTCTGAAGGAACCGACTGCAGAGGTGGATGTATCAAGCGCCTAGTCGCTAGCCAGTTGCGTGCTGATGGCTACGATGCGGCTGTGTGCAAATCTAAGTGGGAAGGCTCTGGACGTTCCCTCGGAGGTAATTAATGGATCCCTTTTCTCTTCTAAGAGTGATTTTTTGGGATCGAGCTGTTTATAAGAGACTCGGTTATTCTTGCAAAGCGGTACACAATATACACACTCCGCTTGTGTAGTCAGAATCGTTTCACGGGAAGTAGTTTCTTAGGCTCTGATAAGACATATTTAGTAACTCTGTTGGCTTGTACAGGAACAGTGCAAATGGGTGAATACGAGTACATCGACGTGGAAGTGTATTGCAATCAGTCCGTGGAGCGTTTGATAGTCGATGTAGATTTTCAGGACCAGTTTGTACTGGCGAGAGCCACTCCCAACCACCTCACTGCACTCGAGCTTCTTCCCACTGTTTTTGTGGGTACAACGAAGAGATTGGAGCAGACTCTTCAAATTATGTCGGAATCAGTCAAAGTTTCTCTGAAGCAGAATTCCATGGCCCTTCCGCCTTGGCGCACTCTCGATTTCATGACCTCCAAGTGGCTGTCGCCGCATGTACGGGTTGTAGATAAGTCGTGGCCGCGTTCGCCTCGAGGTTCTTCGAGCTTGAGTTTGAAAGGACACCTTCCGTCCATGCCTGAAACTAGGCAATGTAATGAGCAGTTACGACGTGTGAAAGATTCTCTACTTGCGGAAGTGAATGGCTCAAAGCTGAACATCCTAGGGCAGGGAAGAGGTACTCGACAGCACTCGAAGTCGCGTGGGAAGCGTAGCATCCTGTGAGTCATGTCGACAAGGCATACTATTGTTCGGATTTTATCGATGAGAATCGATTCTTATTTTACATGCGGCAACCTGGTATCGACGAGCAGGTCGAACATATTATCTACCAGTTGATCTTTGAGAAGAGGTTTAGTTCCTAGACCTCACGGCATCCTGAAGTGGACTATACTGAGACCCTTTCAATTTTCCCAGACATTGGCAGATGCAAGAATTGGAGACCTAACGTTCGACGAAGAGTTTTTGTATACTTAATTTTAACTCCCGAGTTCTGCATTGTCACTTTCTATAAACTCCTTGGGAAAATGTAAAATCTTACATATTAGACGTTCCCAGCCCAGGCATCTAGTTTGGTGAGAATACAATTTGCTTAGAGACACCTCCATCTCTTGTGGAAGCTTGATATATCTTTTGCTTGGAGTTTGAGTAGGATCTGAGAGATGAAGACTCTACAGTTTTTGTTTTCGACATACACGATATAAATTATGACCTTTTTCCTACGTTTCATATCATAAGTTCTTCACTTCACTCAGGTGTCTCGATTCCCTCAGTTACATACTGAATTAAGTACTAAGGCAAGAATCAACGCTACCTGCGCCAGAGGGTTTTCACTTTGCGTTCCAAGTTATATCTCTGCTTTGTATCTTCTTGTCACATCTACTTTGCCTTAGTTTTTATGAAATCAATTGCTTCCGTCTTTGGGTTTTCTGGAACAGGTTTCCACTTGTGCATCTGTAGAGTGTAATCTCTAATAGATTAAAAAACCAGTAGTAACCAATTTGGGTGCAACTCTTTGGCTGGAACACAACATGATAACCAACTGTGATTGGATTCTCAGTGATCCGTGAGTGTGTGTACTAGGCCTGTGTCTTCTACGCAAAATATTACCTTGCCAAATTACTTGAGAAGATTAGATGTTGCTCTGTCTGCAGAATGCTGGGTTAAGAAAATAGTATAGATCTTCTAGAAACAATGTTGATGGCTATTGCTTCAAAGACAATTAATCAGGCAGTGAAATATTAAACGACTTCCTCAGTTCCTATGCATTCCCCAAAGAAGTTCGCGCGCTCCTGTTGAGCAGAGTGGACCGACAGAATTGAACATTTTACTTCTCACTTTGATTTTTCTTTGTAATAACATAAGTACCATCCTCCCTTGAGTGTTTGGCAAGCTATTCCTGCAGTCCATGCAAGTCTATGGATTGGGACTGAGCATCATGTGCACCTGCCATTAGGGAAGTGGCCAACCAGAGCAACATCATAACATAAAGATATGCAAAATGCATGAACAGACTCAGTCTGCTGAGCCCACTGACTGGGGATGTAATTGTGTAATTGCCACATGCTGGTAACTTTATTAACCCAAATTCCGTCGACCTTGCAGACATTTACCATAATTAGTTCACCTAGCTTGCGGTACCGTACTTACACACAGGCTTCCCAGTACTCTAAATTTTGCTCTCATGCTCCTCAACAGTGGGCTTGCCATTTTGCTATTTGTGTACATGATAAATCCAAATTCAGCTTCCCCAGAATTCAAGTAACATTAACTGGCCTACCTTCTGATAAGGTCATTTGGACACGTCTTTCATGAGTTTAAATTTTTGGCTTTCTTGCCTGCTCCTAAACTGTGCTCCACATGTGTGCTTTTTACAGACTCCACAAGATGTTAATGACGGACTTCTGGCTGGGCTGCAGGAAAAAATGCAAGAAACTTTCACCTTGAGTAATTTCTGCTTCTACAGTTAAAGTGAGAATTACCTGCACACTTTCATGCCCATGCTGGTGGAGATCAATATTAGCAGGCCATGTGGCTGGTTAGTGCAGAGAGAACCATTCAGTTCACTTCACTTCATGCATGTAAAAGTGAAGTAACTCAGAGTCTGTAAACTGAAATTGCCAGTAACTTAATTAAATCTAATTAATCCAGATTATGGGCCTCAGCAAAAATTTGACGCACATGATGTGCTATAAATTTTATTGATCAAAAGTGTAGAAGTGTGAATGTGTGTTTGTAACCCATAAACTCGTAAATTCAATCATTCTTTCAGTCATGAGTAGAAATTCTTGGATGTCGTGCAATCGAGTAAATGACATACAACAGATGAAAGAAAGTTTTCGAGTTATTTCCTCTGCACAAAGACCTCTCATGAACTTCTTCTAATACAAAGTCCATTTTGTATCTTGAGTAGGACTGTCATTTTACCACACACATCCAAAAACTGGAAAACAATTGTCCCAATTACCAAAACAATGACTGTACAATTCAACTACCAATTCAATTGTTGTGGGAACAAATTTTTGTATCACCACCCAATGACTGTACACTGTGCGGCCCAAGGTTGCAAGGAATTTTTAACTATATTTTAGCCTCATTGCTTTAAAATTGCAATAAAATTTGTATGAAGAAATTTGTTTGCATTTTTTGAAAGGTGAATCTTAACATGACATTTAATAGTCATGCTAAATTTCAAAACATGCAAGTCTCTATATTTATGTGGAGAACGATTTGGATTTTGTTTGCACAGTGATCGGCAAGTTTACTCTATAATCATGTTTATACTTCTTTTTTGAACAATTCATCTCCTTGTGAATTGTTTGGAGTCTTCCTAAACACTTGAGCGAGTCAGGGCAAGGACCCTTCTGCAAACCCTTTACTCCTACAAATATACAACCCCCCAAACTCAACCCCTGAATAGCCTTAGCCTAAATCAAACACCAACTTAAACATTTTTAAGGCAAAAAATCAAATGAAAATAGTTCTACATAACACTAACTTCAACAATCTTAGCCTTAGCCTAAAAATTAATTAAAAATAGGTCTAACACTTACTTATAGATTTTTAGATTAGTAGTAGTTCCAGATCTATATGTTAATTAAAAATAAATGTAGTACCAAATTTGATATCTTTTGAGTTGTCTTTACTTATATCTTTATTGAACCACATGACACAAATCATCTTTGCTTCTCTTTTTTACCTTTCTTTGCTTTGTTTTTGTTCTCTTTGTCTACCTTATCTCTATGTCTTTCACTGCATAGTGTTAAACAATATAGAGTTGTCAAGACTCTAGTGCCCTCCTTTAGTATGCTTTTTCATATTCTATTTTAAATTTTAGGTTTAACAATTACTTTATTGTCAAAATTTATTGTTTATAATGTAGTTGGTGATTTCTCATTCGACAAATCCTTGTTGAATTGGCTCCAATTTTCTATATCAATTTTTATTTTTATTTCTTTGATTGGCCTATGCAATTTTAATTTCAGTAGTTACTCTGATAATCATATCAAATTTAGTGCTTCAATTGGTGTCTTATCATTAAGTAGATTTTTTGAAGTGGATCTAGTAATGAAAAACAATACCTAACCATAAACTAAAACTCCTTATAACTTTCATCTCATTAATAAAAATAGAAGGATTAAAAGCTTTTCACCTATAAATAAATCTAGAGAACCAATTTTCAATTTTTTTTTTTTTCAAAGTGATTTTTAAAGAAGTTTTTTGAGTTGCCCAGGCTACCTACTAAGCAATGAAAACGACATGTCATGCAATAACTTTTTAACTATGTAGTCAAAAGTTATGAAAATTGTTGTGCCTTTAAGCTACTCCTCGGACAGATGTTATATGAAAATTTCAAAGAAAAGTAAATAAAAATTCCATTTGTGGTGAGCTGCCCAAAATTGCTATGTTGCCAAAAAACAATATTTGGACCTTTAGGGGGGTATGTGCTATTTAAAACATTATTTAAGAACAAATACAATGAAAGTTTGCACAATTCAATTTTTTATTGATGTCTACTAGGAGCAAAATGGTTGGAACTCAAAATCATTAGCTTGCACTAATATGGTGGTTTATAATACTAAAATTATGAAAATTTTGGAAATGCTCAAATATGACAATTTATGTTCAACTTTCATTCAACATTCATCCCACTTTTAATTGAAATTTGTTCAAAGGTTGACACGAATCAAATACGGTACCTAGCATCTCTATCAAATTTAACCTGTGTTGGCTTCAAAAAAGTTTACAAACAATAACAATAAAACTGTGAGGATCACTTGCAATTAGTGAGGTTTCTTACTTTGAAATTTTACGAGAATTAACTTGAACAAGTTAACTAAAAGATACCATGGTTGAATTTGTTAATGAATAAATATAGATGAAGATTTTAGCTTTACTGTGAATATGAGTATTTTAAAGTAATTTTGGGCCTAAAAACATTGTGGTCCTTTAGGAATTAAAAGAGATATTCCACCCGTTTCAATATTTGCTAGCAACTTAAAACTTTCATTCATAGTGAAGGAAAAAACAACAACTAGTAGAGTGGATTATCTCTCAATCACTAAATGCCCAAGGCACCAAATTTGGGTGTCAACAAAACTTTGAAGTTAAACAAAACCTTACCAAACAACAATTTTTGTAGTTTTTTTTTAATGCATATACTTTTTGAAGTCTATTTTTAGCATCAAAATTTTGATTTTGATAATGAATTATTATGATTTCTCTATTGAAGACTTTGTACAAAGGTGTCCATTGCAAATCTTGATTCTTAAAATAATCTTAGAAATGACCCCCAAATACACTAGATCTTAGAGAAAGAAAGCACATTAAAAATTCATTTAAGAAAATTGTGGAGTAGATTTTGAGAAGATGAAAATCGATTGAGGTTATACATGTAATGTCCTTTTAGCCTCATATTTTTTTGGTGACCTCAATTTTAGATTTGACATGTAAAAAGAGGATTGAAAGACTTCAAATCACTTTAAATCCACAATTTTAACACCCTCATGATCAAACATTATAATCTTTTAATCCGTGAGTGACATTGTTGTGTTTTCTTTTCTCATGTGATCTCTAACATATCTAGTTTTAATTTGTACAATTACAATTCAAAGAAATTTGGTAAAACTTATCAAATCGTTGCCTGGATTTTTGTTCAATTTTGAGCAAAACATTCCAAGCAAATTTCAAGAAGCTCAAAACTAGCCGTGGGCATTTAAAGTGGGTATCTCCAAAACCGCCTCTTTTGGCTAATGTGCCTATTTACTATCATTAGACTAGTCCAATTTTCACAATTTCTTATTGGCAAGTAAAAGGAGGTTCCAGTACTCCAAAGAATGCAACATATGCATAGCATACACTACTATTTATGAAGGATTTTTTTTTGGGTATATTTTAATGTTAATTGAGCTACCAAATAGAATTTCAGACTCTAAAATAGTATTATTCGACCCTGTATGCTAGCTCAGTTGGCGCATCAAGTTGTCAGAAGCGAGAGAGTGGCAGGAATGGATGGGGAGGGAGGCAGGCAAGTCCATGGGTGAAAGTCTGCCACAGAGCCCCGGGGAGCCCATTTGGCGAGGTCCATTTGGCCAGAATGGCTGGCGATGCTCTAATGTATCTCAGTTCGGGAGCTTGTTTTCTTGTCAATTAATGCATCTTCCAATCAAGAATCACTCTTAAGGATGGGTGCACTGAACCTTTGCGCGGCCATGGAAGGTTGTCATCCCCAAGGTTGAAATTTGGCGAGCCTGAGCTCCCTTGTTCCCATTGGCGGGATCGCAGCCAGTGCGATGAGAAAAAACCAGCCCTGCCCTGCCCAATTACATTCCGACCAACTGTTGTGTGTCACAGTGGGGATGCTCTTACAGGGGTTAACTTAAAATATCACCACTGCAACCCCCGACTCCTGAAAGCACTCAACAGTAGTAGTGTACTTGTTAAATTATATAATGAAGACCATGGTACACAAAAATGAAGTCCAGTGTCAGGGATGGTACATGAACTTGGGTGGCTCTTTGGGTGGGCTCTTTGAGTGCCTCTACGCAAAGCAGATCACTGGTTGCAGTGCAGTCAACAAAGCTATTCCATTCCATTTTATATGTATATGCATATTTATGGAGCCCAAATCAAACTCCCTTTCTATTGGAAAGAGAATGCAAAGTACAAAAAAATCTAAGCAGCCAATCACGGCAGGGTGGTGGTGGTCAAAGATCAGAGAATGACCCAAATCAACAATGGGCTCCTCACACCTGCCTGGGAGTGACAAACTACAGAAAGGAGAAAAATCAGCAACAAAAAGCAAGGCTATGCTTGGCCAGTGGGCAGAAAGCTACGCGAGAGATAGAGAGAGGGAGAGAGAATATTGCATGACATCTCCCACCACACGGCATAACACTACTACAAGTCACGCACTCAATCCCATTCTAAGTTATTAACTTATTCCACGCTCAACGGAGATGAAGGATGTACCTGACCAACTATCATAACTTACAAAGTGCCGCGCTCACGGTATGTGCAAAGTTTGCCGAAGGAAAAAAAATTTCAAAAAAATTTCAGAAAAAAATATCCTTGCCGAGAGCTCTGCAAGCCGTTAACTTGCCGTACTTGCCCCCCTTCCCTTCACGGTTCAGTCTGTACCAAAGTGAGTGCAGGTCACGTGGTCATCCCTTCCTGAGAGGGGTCTGAGTTTCGGTGATCTTGCAAATGTGTACGTACATCTTTTGTGATAAAATTGTGTTTTTTTCCAAGATCTTTTCATTTGTAGGCACAGCATTGCACCCAAACTGGGTGCGTGCTTGCTCCCGACAGGGAGCATCTTTCATTGCCTTTACGCAGTGACCTTTTTTTTATATTTGGGATGCATGCTTTGGGGGCCCCAAGAAATGATCACGACATAGTTTTAAATTGTGACAAGTGTATGACAACTGATGGTAGTGTGACAAGTGTATAGGATATTTTAAGATGTAGATTTAGAAGAGGTCCTATTGAAGAGGTTTGAGTGTAGTTCAATCAAAAGATTCTTTGTTTGTTCTAAGCATTTGATTGGTCAAGTCACACAAGGAAGGTTGTCATGGCAAGTATTGGTAAAAAGGAATAAGGTAGATGTCATTGTAGACCTTCATAGTTACACTCTTATGGCTTGTTGGAGGTCCCTTTTCTTCTTCAACATTCAAAGATAGGTGGTGATACACAACCTTGTCAAGTGAAAGACTTAAAATTATAATATTTAAATTTTTCCTCAAGTATCCAAAGGAATTTGTCACGACAAGCAAAATAAAACATGGTTATAAGGTAGATGAGCCCATTGCAAACCTTCCTAACACAATTACCACTTGTTAGGGGGCACTTAGCCTTTCGCAACACGTAGGATGAGATGTACCAATTTCCAATTGCATTGATTTGAATGTTGGTCTTGATGGGACAAAATTATCTTGCTTGTAAACAAATTAGTTGCAACTTTTGGATGAAAGTTGTTTTGATGGATTTAAAATGTAATAATGGCTTGATTTACATTGATTTACACTTCTATCGTGACTTTTACTATACATATGCTATATATTATTTTTATTCTTGTTTTATTTCTATTTCTATAGAGCTTATATTTTTGCAAGTGTAATTTAATTCCCTTGAAAAATGAAAATTTAAAGAAAATGAGTACTTTAAAATCCTATGTATGAAAGACCTACCAACCATGAGAACATTTTGAACATACACTTAACCCCTAAAGGACCAAACTACGTTTTTGTGGCAACAAAAAAATTTCGGGCAGCTCGCTATGAATGCAATTTTTTTTTTCTTTGAAATTTTCACACAACATATAGACAAGGGTTCTCTTTAAGGCCCAACAATTTTCAAAACTTTTGACTACATGGTTCAAAAGTTATTGTATGATATTTAGTTTTTTATTTAGATCGGGCACTTTGAATAGATCAGAAAAAATCACTTTTTTTCAAAAACAAAAGTTTGAATTTGTTTTATATGATTTTTATACCTAGAAATCTTTTAATCATTTTATTTTGGTTGATGAGATGAAAGTTATGAGGAGTTTTAGTTTGAGGGCAATTATGGATTTAGTATTTTGGGAAAAAATAAAAACATTAGGTGTAGATTGTTTATTACAACATTACAACCATTGAGATTGCCACTTTTCAATTCCATAACTAAATTGTTAACAATTTAGTATTTTGAATCATTCACTACTTCTTTTTGCTTTCTATTTCTTTCCTATATGTTGTACAATTCCAAATGATCTGAATTTTTTTGAGTATGTAGCCAACTTGCCTTGAAAAATGAATCCAAAGATAAACCACCAACATGGGCATTTTTTCATTCAATTGTGACCTTGTGAAGTGCAGCTGCCCTGTTTTTTTGCAAGGCCCCCAAAAGGATTTTTGTCAATTCAAATGTTGATATCTTGCAATCCACATGGTGGAAATTTTTGAAATTTTTTCCACATCTTTTGAAATCAGTGTGCTACAAGATTCTATGGTTACATGTGTCCAACAATGTTTTTTTTTCTAAAATTTGACACTTGTACTAAAAATGTCAATTTTGGAGAGATTTTGGTAAAAACATAATCGAGGAACTTTAGTGGTTAAAGAACCTTGAACTACAAGAGTATTCTTTTAGTCTATTTATTGTATGGAAAACATTTCAACCATTATAATAGTTGTAACCTATATTAAAGGTGTTTTTTGCTTGGGCGGTGCACTCTATGTAGATTTTGTGCACCACATGCGTCAATGGGGTATTGTTTAGGGGGGTATTTATCTCCAAGGTAGAAACAAAAGGGTCTCTATAATTACTTAATTTGCAAAAATGACCTATATTATAGCACTTTATCATTACTTATAATTTCCATGCTAATGCAAAATTTTGTACACTACATTATTATAAAGAAAAAATTAAAAAGCAAGATAAAAGTAGAAGTATTAGAAAATAAATATAAACAAAACACACTAAAAGAAAAATGTGTTCACTACAACCGACTGAAATGCAACTACATGTCCTATGCAACTGCCCTGCAACTACAATCTTCTATATTTGCACCAACTTTGACATAGTTACAATGTAGTTACAATGTAATTGCAAAATAGTTGCACAATAGTCGCAACATGTAATTCGCATACGGGAATGTAACAAAAGAGTTGATGTGAGGTACTTTACATCCAATCTTCATCACAATTGTCGATGTGGACAATTTTATGTTCTGTAGAGTCCAATATGTCTATCTACAGTTGCATATAATTTAAATTCGATAGCAATTTAACTAGAATGCAACTAGATTGCAACTGAACTACAATTGGATTGCAATTGGATTGCAATTGGATTGCAACTATAGTGCAACTAAACTACAACTACATTGCAATTACAATTTAACTAGTGTTTGACTTAAAAACAACTAGACTTTAACTTGAAAAAACTAGCATGCAACTAGAAAACAACTAAAATGCAACTACTATTAAGTCTTTTATCAATTGTCCCACATCAATTGTCAAGAATACCATTAGGTTGAACATATAAGAATTGTAAGTTATAGCAATATTGTATAATGAATTTTGATAATGAAATTCTAATATTTATATATTTTGTAGATTTTTACACTTTGTAGATTTCTACAATTTGTAGGTTTTTATAATCTTCAAAAATCTATAAATATTTGAAGTTTAAGATATTTCTAGATTTGGCGACCTAAAAAAAAAGATAGATCGGAAATTTAGAATCTACAAATCTTTGAAATTCAAATTTCAAATCTACAAGTCACAAAGACGCAAACTAGTTGCACATCAATCGCAAACCAGTTGCACATTAGTTGCAAACAAGTTGCACATAAATGACTTCCACATAAGCAACCACGTCAGAAAAGTTCATCGATGAACTTTCAAGTATACTGTCAAATGATAAACAACTTTGAAATTTTTTGCAATTGCTTTGCAACTAGTGCAACTTGTCCACTGCAACTGCCGGCTCTAAATTGTTACCTAGTTGCAAACGGCTCATGCAACTACAAAACCAGTTGCAAACAGTAGTTGCATAACCCCTTGTTTTCTTGTAGTGACATGCATGGGATTTGATACATTTTCATGCATCCATTGTGGTTTGCTTTTAAACAATATTTTTTATCATGACACAAAGTCACATTTTGCTTTATTCATTTCTATGACCATTGTGATTCAACTTAAAAAAAATTTAAGTTAATTCTCTAAAGGTCTCCAAAACATGAAACAACTTTGATTAGATGTCAATTTTTTTTTCTTCCTATATAATTGATCTAAAGATTGTTTCAAAGAGCTTATCTTCCATAGACAAGCAATCAACTCTAGAATAGTGTTGTTTTAGTAAAGTACCTTGGAAAGAAATTAAAAGCTTCATTTAATTGAAACATGCAAGGACATAAGGACAAAACAAACATGACATAATAGAAAATGAGAACTAGAGATTTTATAAACAACATTTATGATCGTGCTTGCAAACAAAATCTCATAGTTGGGGTCATGCACTGACAAATATTAACATTGTTGCCACAATGATGTAACAAGATAATTATTAATGTCTAAGGTAGGAAACTAAAGATATTTGATGCTCCAAAAAATCCTAAATATGGTATACATGTTCTGGTTTTGAATGTAGAGAAAATGTGTCAAAGTTGTAGAATTCTGCAATGACAAATTCAAAATTCAAAATTCAAAATCATAGAGCAGAGTCATCAATCGACTAGCAAACCCTAAATTCAAAATCTCATAGCTGGGGTCACCCACTAACAAACTCTAAACTCAAAATCTCAAAGTTGGGGTCACCCAATGACAAAGTCTAAACTCAAAATCTTAGAGCTGGGGTCACCCAAATAGAAGAATTGAGGTTGTTCTCGCCGCCACGAGGAACAAAGATCTTCTACCCCACCTACCTACAAACACTTGTGTATTTCAATAAATTTGGAGATACCTAAATCTCCGAGAGGGGATGTTTCCAAACGATTTAGCACTAGATTTTTCAAGACCCATGATTAGCACTACTAGGCCAAATTTGTGTCAAAGAAATCGAGGAGGGCCTGCTGCTATTAAGGTGGGTACACCCAAAATCGCCACTTTTTGCTACTGAGCCTAGTTACTACTATTAGACTGGTCAAATTTTCATATATTCTTGTTGGCAAATGAAAGGAGGTTCCAACGCACCAGAGAACGTGGCATTTGGACACCGTAAGCAAAAGTTATTAAGGGTCAAAGTTTGTTTCTGAAAGCGCTCCATCCAAATAGGTACATAACTGATTTTGAAAATGTACACAGCTTGTAGATGGCACTTTAAGGTCAGGTGCCATTTTTGGGGTGCCTACCTTATGTATGATGTTGTACTTGGGTTGAAGCAACATCTGCTTGAGCTAGTCGTAGTACAATAAGCTCGGGCATGTTGTGCAAGAACTCCTTGCACCACTTGTAGATGAGGGTGCATTCAAGGAATGTCTTCAACGTTGCAACAAGTTGATCGTCGGAGATGGATGATGCCTCCCACCCAGTCCATGAGTTCAATCGTTGCAGTGTCCACTACACAATCACATGGATTGCCTGCAAAAGATTTTCATTGGTTAATATCCCTTCTTCCATCATTTTGAATATGTGGGCATTATAACAATTTGAAGGTATTAGGGACCACAATGAAGACACATTCTTAAGTACTTAGTCAGGCATTGGCCTCTTCGTATATGGTTCACAAGACAGCCTATAGCTTAAGAAGGAAGCATTAAAAGCAATCTTATCCCCCCCCCCAAAAAAAAAATTGCCAAGCATCTTTGGCAATACCAATTGCCACAAACTTTGCAAACCAAACTTTTAAGGCTTTATGCTTTAGAATGCATACATTACAGAGAATTTGGAGGACAAAAATTACTTGTAAAAGTATGGAACAATAGTAGTTCTTCAATGTGTGGATAGTTTGTTGAAACCTTACTAGACAACCTACTAAAGAAACAAAGCCTAAAAAATAGAAGAAATGAGCATTAAACCAAGTGAAATAAACTTAGATTCCTTGAATTCTTAGAGAATTTTAATGAAGAGTTTCAAAAATTCATGTCCTAAAAATGTTAAGATATTAATATAAGAATCTTAGAAAAATGGTTGGATGAAATTAGATGTATCTTATTTGGTACTTAAAGTACACTAGTAGATAATAAATAATTGTATGGTATAAATTGAAAGATATTTTGAGTTTTATTTGTGAAAAGAAAAAAAGAAAAAGGATGTTTAGTTCTGTGTATTATAGTTTATTCATTTTTTATTTGTGTCAATTGACTACAAAGAAAGATAAGACATATTATTTTTTGGTGGAATCACCAAATGTTAAAACTGAATTTTTTTCAAGGTCTTACACCAATGACAGAATAGAGAAAGTTGAAGAATATCCGATTTTATTTTGTGGAATCAAGGTGTGTTTACAATTTTATTAATATTGAGTTTGTTAATAAAGGAGTGAAAGAATTCAAAAAAAGGATATTTGGTTGAACCATCCTATATCAAGAATTTATGTATTGAAGGTCTTTCATCAGTGCCCTCATGACAAAGTAGAGAGCGTGGAAGAATGTCTAATTTTTTAATATATAGATTTTACATTAGTATTTTATTTATATTCTATTTGTGTTATTTGACTTGAAAGAAAGACAACATATCAAGGTCCAATCATTCTATATTGAGAGTTACTTTATATACAATAGAAAACATATATCTAAAGATTTCATTCACATTTTGTTTGTATCAATAAATTTACAAAAGAATTAGGATACTTTGGTGAAATTAACTAATATTGTTTATTTGTTCTAGGTCTCATATAAATGTCTACATGATAGAGTAGAGATATAAATACATGATAAGAGTTATTTGTTCAAGGTTTACATTAAGCCTACTTGATTGAGTAAGAGGTAGTGAACTTATATTTGATTCTTCGTAGAAATCATCAAACATTAAGATTTTTTTCAAATTTTATTTGTGTTAATAAAGTAGAAAAATAAAATTTTAATAATTTTAGTAAAATTAATATATAATAAGAGCTTATTTGTTCTAGGTCTCACATCAATGCCTACATGATTGAGCAAAGATATAAAAAATTTAGATTTGTCAATGAATGAAGGTCTCACATCAATATCTTTATGACAAAGTTGAGAGTAAAAGAACATTTGGTTCTTTGCCAAAATCAACAAATACTAAGATTTCAATTATATGTTGATAGGCTATCAAAAAAGTTATGATATCTTTGGTGGAATCATCATACATTATAATAGTAGAGTATCCAAAGAAGTCTATCTTTGGTAAAACCAACATATATCATGAGTCAAGGTCTCACATCAATATTGACATGATATATTACAAAAATAAATAAATGGAAAGTCATCATTATAATGAGTTGTACACTTTTAGATTAGACATATTAGTGCGGTAGACAAGAGAATTTGAATCACAAGTACGCATTACTCTTGTATTCATAATGTTTAATTTCATGATTGTTACACTTGTTACATTGTAATGATACAAATTACTTGGTCGAGTGAAATCTGTATGAAATTACAGAGTTCAAATTGCAAAGATCCCCTCAATTTCCATTAGTATTAGTGCATGATTGACATCTCTTAACTTCAAAAATATATAGTTTCAAATTTTTATAGTTCCAGTTCTTGGAAGAGAAGGCAAAGAGCAAGTAGGCAAGAACATTATGCTTATGAGGTTGATTGTCTATTGGCAATGTAAGCTCAATTTTTTATATAGGTAGATTAGATAGTAAGTTAAATTTGGCACCTTCTTCTCTCCCTCAACAATTCTCAGACCGTCCTTCACCTTTTGTTTTAGTAGATTGTAGTTTAAATGCAATGTAGTCAATTATCCTATGATTTTGTTTTTAGTCAATTGTGGTTTTGCCATTTGTCAATAAATCAACACATGATAAAAGTTGATTCATTCAAGTTCCTACATCATTTTCTATATGACACTTTAGAGTGACACTAAAACTTATTGACAAATTCTTCTATTCTTTTCAACCAACATATTTCTTGCACCCATGAGTGTTCCACTATCTACCATGACATTTGACACCAAAAGAGGCGTGCACTTTTTGTACAAGTGTTAATAACATAAAATATAGACAATGTCCAATAAAATTGTCAAGATGTGTAAGAATTGTATGGTGATGGACAATGGGGAAAAGCTAGTACATGAGCGGGGAGCAGGGATTTCATCTTTTAATTGTTTTGAAATTTTGACAAACCTAAAGAGGCAGACCTATGACCGTGGGTAATAATTGTATGCACTTCTACAAAATATTGGAGGTAGCATCTATTACCGTGGTAATGAAAATAGGTTCTGAAGGGGAGTAGTAGGAAAGTGAACCTACAACCGTGGATGAGGAATGACGATCTAGAACACTAAAGCGGAAGAAAATACCAATTTTTGTAGAGGAGGTCCACATAAACTGTGATAAGAAAAGGATAAATTTATGCCAGCAACATTACTTAGTAATATAAGAAATGACATGCTATTCCACAAGTTCTGGCCACGCAATGGTTTAGGGTAACGCGGTATAAAACAAATAAATGTAGCAGAAGAATTGCAGTCAAGAAAATGTGTAGTCTTTATAACAAAGACAAGACCATAGAAATCAAAGGCAGTGGCCCTTTTAGTCTCATTGCAAAACATGAATGGAAATACAAAAGGTAGCAATCTTGTAGGCAGTGGAACTGCAAAAAGTCTAAGAAGACATACTATCACTACTACAGTCTCCATAGATATCACCAGATCTACAACTGGATTCTGAATCTGAACAATCTGATGGAAACAAAGTATCAACAGCAACATCTATGTCAAGATACTTTAGGACCCTGCGATCTACTCCAAGTCTAGGTTGAGGTGCAAAAGTGGGTCCACTTTTGAGAGAAGCACGTGCCATTGCATTAGCATAGACAGGTAGGGAAAAAGACTTCTCAGGGCTATGAAGCAATCCTGATTGCAAGGCGAAAGTAGGAGTTGGACTCCTCAAGCTTGAGCTGAACATACAAGAAGTCAATGAAGGGATTAGTATAGGAAAGAGTAAAATAAATGCGTAGCAATACAAACTTACTTAAAGCTCCATATTCAAAGCATGATAAAAACTTACTTACAGAATCTATGGCATGCAACAATGGTCGACTTTGCAATCTCTTCATCCACTAAGACCTCAGAGGCCTCTCCAGCATCAAGACGTTGCTTCTTGGAGATCTCAGGGACAGAGACCACGACGAGGGGCTCCAGAATGGCCTTGAAGATCAGCTGATCCACCTCCATGACCACGAAATGCCGACCAACCTTTCGACAAGCGTGGACAAAAGCTCCTGTATTAAATCCAAGAATAAGTAAAGAAATGTGAATGAACAAGAAATCATAACACCTTGATAAAGAGATTCAGCAGGAAGCTCTTACCAGTGGACGCAGTGCAATCAAGCACTATGTCACCAAACTGCGTGGTAGACTCAATCAGCGTCTGAAGAAGTATAGGGTCCTTTTTCCTACCTCCTCTCCAAGGAGTAGTGCCTCTCATCAGCTGTGTGTCCTTTGTCACCAAGTTGAAGAGGACATCATCAGCAGCGACGTTGATACCGATAGATACGAGCTCTGGCACAGGCGTAATGGAGAAGGTGGAGGCTGGTACCCCGGGGAAGCTCCTCACAAAAAGTTGAATGCAGAATCTCAAAGTCTACAAATAAATGAAACAACATATGGAATTAGTAAAAGAGAGGTTAATGGGTGAAGTGCCAATGACAAGAATAAATTGAAAATGCATGATTCACTCACAGTCTTTGAAGCGGTCCTGGCACTAGTCAGAGGTAAGCGATTAACTCCCATGAATTCCTTGAAGAGTGAGAAGTGGTAAGGCCTCAGGCAGCCTCGAATATCAGTCCTCATCTGAAGATCATGTGGATGAAACAGTAGAGCACCCCGTTGTCGTGAACCAATTCACAAGCACTCTCGAAAACCGTCTCCACAAATCGATCTGGAAGCTTGTTCCACTCCGGAATGGATGAGCCATGAGAGGTCACCGTTGGAATCGGAAGACCTTCAGGAATGTCCACCACCATAAGATCGAGAAGGCCGGCAGCGGCTTGAACACCTCTCAAGGCTTGCGCCTTGTCAGATTTGTGCTGCACATGACAAAGAAAATTTAGAATGACACTCACTTCAATACTACCACAATGACATCATAAAGCAATGGAAAATAAGAGATGAGGAATACCTTCTCAAGAAAGGCTTGCAATTCCATCCATTCCTTTGGGAAGGCATTGTGCTGCTTATAATAAGATACAACGGCATCTAGAGATGATGAGAAGAAAAGCTCATCCAAATGCAAAGTCCCCCCAAGCAATCCTGGAAGGCAGGTGATGTACACTGCTGCAATCTTGAAGCTGAGAGCTCAACAAAGGAGGAATCCCACTTGCGAGGGTTCTGTGACATGGATCCAGTGGAAGCCTCTGGGAACACAAGTGCTGGAGTAGAAGCATCACCTGCCTTTGACTTCCCTGATCGCCCAATTTTCTTGGCATCCCTTGGTGCATTCCTTTGTGCATCCCTTTCTGCCTTGTCCCTGACCTTCTGGGCCTCCCTATCAGCCTTAGCCTTGGCCTTTTCCGCATCCCTGGTCCTCTGGTTGAGAATCTTGTTCCTCTCCTTCTCGGGAAGCGTAGAGATGTCCACCTCTTGCACATCACCTTGGTCGGGAGCAACATTGTCAGCTTCATCAGAAGCCTTCTTTGCGTCCTCTTCTTCAACTGGCAGAAGGACTTCCCGCATTCAATGTACCAGCAACATGCCCTGAGATGTGCAATGGACCAAAAGCAAGTATGCCAAGCATTGTACATGCAAAGAACGGATTTCTTGTCTGTCCATGCGGTCAAGTATTGGGGAAGGCGGGGCTCTTCAATTGCACCAAGTGGGAGGAGCTCCCTCTTGAAGTACCTAATGAAGGAAGACAAAGAATAAATTATTATGCTACAATCATCTATATCAATGAAATGCTAAAAACATAAACCAATTATGAATTGAGTTCATACCTATACACGGCTCGCTTCACAGCAAGGTCTGTTTGCTTCTGGTGCACGAATGCCTTCGTCTTTGTGTAGGACTCCTTGCCCTTAAAGAAGCCAACAAATCCATGTTCCCAAATCTGATTATGCCAAGCTTGGATGTACTGAGAGATGGACCTTGGCTTCTGAGCGACATCCATGTTTATCGCCAAGCCATCGTCCTTGACGCTCTTCGAGAATAGATCAACAGCATCGTCCTCAAGCTGTAGGAGATGAAAAAAATGAAACACATTGAAAAGCTCAATGGCCAGGGTTTAGGTGAATAATGTCAACTTCATCACTGCCATATATAAATATGAAATGAAGTAAATGAAGAGTACAACAAACACTAACTCTAAATTTATAGAGTCAACAAATATCACAGTTGATAATGAATTCAAGTATTTGATCACTATAGATCTTGATTACTCACCCCTGTCCAAAATGAGGCCTTGTTTAGCCAACCTTCGAAGTCCTTTTCAGTGAATCCCCTAGGAGGGAAGTGCAATGCCTCACGGGAGTGGATGCTTGAATTCCAATTCTGAAGCCACCTAACTTTGAACTCCGGACCTGCACAAGTCGTTGCAATGAGCTAAAGCTTCTCTAGAGACATCTCTGGCTTCTCATTATTGCTCTAGTGCTTCGTGATCTGCAACAAGTATAGAGGATTGTGAGCCCTCAAGTTAGCACTTGAAGCTCTGGATTTATTTTTTACAATTTACTGTTATTTTTTGGTGTTAATTCATGCAAAATAGCATGAATTAGTAGTTGAGAGGAGTTTGGTAGAAGTCCCTACTAGATTAGTGAGGAACCTTCCTAAATTCATGGAAAGCACAAAATACTCTGCTTTTCTATGTTTATGTCTTAGTTCAGTGTCTTAGAGTCCATATTAACGTGTTAAGAGAAATGTGAAGATGTGAGAGTTAGCCAGTCCTAGTGTCTTGTCCATGTAACTCTTGACATGTGAGTACATGTGACATCCTGGCTAAAGTGCAAGAGTCTATATCAAGGTTTAGAAGTATCTCGATCCAATTCATATAGAATATGGACTAGTTACATGAAGACCTATAAATGTTGAAGGAAATGAATCAGAATGCAAAGTAGAAGAAGGGCGAGGTGATTGGAGCTTATAGAAAGGTGATTTTAGGGTAAAAGCATGCCAAGATCAACAGCGGAGCTAATCATCCACAACAACCCCGGTACTAGAATAATTTTCCCCCGGGCGGAAATTATTAAGGAATTGCTAAACTTAGCATCCTTATTGGAGGTTTGGTTTTGCCTTTGGCCTTTGAACACTTCCCAAAAGATTGCCCAAAAGTTTCGGGATTTTACAAAACTCCACGATGACTCCATGGGAAGTCAACCGCCTTTGAAACTGATGGTAATTTCCTAGAAATTATCCAGAGTGCGGTAAAATCTCACTAAAAATTAGATTAGAGTTTTATGTATTAGATAAGCGACATGTCAAGTTTGAAGACTTTTTGATAGTCAAAAGTACTCGAATCGGCAACAACATCAAATTTAACAAGAATTTACAACACGACGGTGGGTTGACCGGCGAGCCAGGAGCTAGCGGTGTCCGAATGTCGCAAACAAGGAATGTTTTCTTACTCTCACAAACCTTCCAAGCAACCCTATCCAGTTAGTTTTCTCGGGAAACTCAAATTCCATTAGTTGGGATTTTGACTTTTCTCTAGAATTACTGTTAGTGGTTTTTACGAATATTTACAGCTTGGAAGGAGGGGTTTAGGGGTCCCTTCGACTAATTGGGGTCTTCTAAACGCGATGGCACAATCAGTTTTCAATTTGGAGTTTTTTCCTAAAAGATAGACAGGGCCAGCTCTTAGTTTGATTTTTTTAGAGTAATTAGCAGTAATTCGAGGTTAATTAACAAAATATCTTGGTGAAAATTGAAGATTGGATTTAGTTAAGATGTCAAATCTTTCCTTTAAAAGCCAATTTAGATTAAACTAAGAATATTTGGAATTGACCTAGGATTAAATTGCAAAATATCTAGGTTAGTTAGGGTTATTTTCATAAAATCTTTGGGGAAAATCAAGGATTTGATTTAGGCAAGATTCCAAGGCTAATTAGAACCTCCAAGGAACTTGCTTGAGAACCTTCCTTCCCATTAAACAAAGATTAAATGCAAAATATCTCGTAGTAGTTTAGAATTTAATTAGGTAGTTAGTTAAACGTTTTTTAACCGACAACTTACCGGGGAGGGCTTGGCTCGAGTATAAAAGGCCTCCCCTCAAGGTTGTCGGTAACCCTCATCCTCATTTTTCTTGATACTGACACGTTGTCAGACTAGTCTTCATTTTCATTTCCTTGTTGTTGCTCTGTTGTGCTACCAACACGTTGTTGGAGCACTTTTAAGCCAAAAATTGGCTATTCCCTTCTATTTCTTTGCATTTCTCGCTATTTCCCTTGTGTTTTGAAGGACTAGAGGGTCCCTTCAAAACATATTGCTTTTTTTTTGAATTTGGAGGTTGTAAGCCCCAAAACTTTGATTCTTTGCTTAAGATTACTTGAATACTAATCCATTGTAGCACGTGAACGCATTTGGTACTAAAATACTTAAAGCGGCGAGGCTTGACTTTGCCAAAAGTGTTTTAGACTAATTTCCTACTCAAAGTTTGTTGTATAACGGAATTTGAGGTTTAATTGCTAATGTTCGGTTAAACACTTTCATGTGTACCTCCTTTAGCAGTTAATTGATTAACTTTATTTGAAATTTTAGAAGATTTTATTCTAATGTTCGGTTAAACACTGTCATGTGTACCTCCTTTAGCATCTAACTTTCAAAGTACTTAAACTTGTTCTAGAAGCTCCGTTTAAACCTGGGATTGTTCCCGCACGGCGAAGCTTTGTCTTTTTAATTTTACCTTTAAAGAGACCGTTAAATCCTGGGGTTGTCCTTGCACGACGGAGCTTTGACTTGCCAAATTAAGAATTTCTGGAATAAGATTCTTTTAGAACTTATTTAAAGTCCAAAACCATTGATTTAATTCTCTTCCGGTTGGTATACGTGGTGGAGGTCTTTTGCTTCAACATTGGATACTTGTTGTTTCGTTTCCATTGAATTCGCTAGATTTCGCTTATCTTTAAATCTCACAACCAATTAATTTATCTTGTTTCTTCCTTATTCTTTTGCAACGCATGAGAATTAACTTCCTTTATTTCTTAGTCCTATTCTAGTGGTATTTTTTCCCAAAATTGCTTGAGTCCTTAAAGCCAGAAATTTAGTCTTTAGCCAAAAAACAGAAATCCAGTTCATAGAAGCAACAAGGCCAGAAGCCGAGAAGACCAGAAGACGAGAACCAGAGACGACAGAGATCAGAAGACGAGGACCAGACGACGGAGATCAGAAGCGAGAAGCCCAGAAGACGAGAAGACCAAGACGACGGGGAGCAGGTGGTGAGCCGATTGGAATGACGGAGATCAGAAGACGGGAGGACCAAGACGACGGGGAGCAGGTGGTGAGCCGATCGGAATGACGGAGATCAGAAGACGGGAGGACCAAGACGACGGGGAGCAGGTGGTGAGCCGATCGGAATGACGGAGATCAGAAGACGGGAGGACCAAGACGACGGGGAGCAGGTGGTAACCGGGGGGTGGGGGTGGGATTGCCCAATCACGGGGCCACGTGTCGACGCAGTGGGAGTTCGGGAGGTCGCAGCAGTTCGTTGAGTCCAGGAAGTTTGCAAGGGGTGGTCACAGAGGTCCGGTTGGAAAGAAAGGGAAGTCCAGGAGTCTGCAAAGTCCAAATTATCTCCAAAATCATTCATTCACAACTCAAAATTTCATAAGCCAAGGCCGTTGCTCACCACGCACACCAAAATTTTGAGTTTATGGGAAGAAATTGAACACCAAGAATTCTCATCAAATTCACAATTCCCTCTAACACCATAGCTTGTCAAACAACAACAACAAAATAAGGAGGAGAAGAAAGGAGAGATCATAAGAAGATTAGCGAGGAGAGACGAAGAATAAAAGGTTAGTATCTTACTATTGAATTTTGGATTGTTTTGATTATTCTATTCTTTTCGTTAGCATCTTACTATTGAAGTTCGATTATTTGGATTGCAAAATTCCTTTTACTATTCATCGATAGATTTGTTTTGATTATTTTAGCTTATTCTATTAGGTTACTATTCATACGGTTGGTTTTAATTATTAATTAGGATTCCAAAGACAAATTAGTTGGTTGTTTTGTTGTTGGGATTTTGTCTTATTAGGCCTAATAAGCCAAATAGATACAAACAAACAACAACTAATATCTTGGAATATTTAATAAAATAACTATTAAACAATTGGCAATCGAATAAACCTACTATTCATTGAAAACTTAGGAAAATTGAATTAAATTTATCATTTAATTTAAATTTCTAAAACCAAAGGATTATTTTCAATTGCCAAAACTAACAAAACTTGACTTTTAAATAGGATTTAGAACTACAACTCAACAACAATTGACTCAAATTTAACTAAATGATGTGACTCATGAAAGGCAATGGAGAACTACGAGGAGACAATCATGTTTGTGTATTGCGACGACGTAACTGTTGATGTCTTCGATACTGTAAGCTTCCAATTTGTTACTTGGGACTTGTAGAATTATTTTTTTGGAAATTTGCAATTTAAAGTTAAGAAAAATATATAAAAAGCCATAAAAAGAGTGTAGAACCAAAATAGGATTGTAACATACCCATTATAGTATTTGGTCTAGATTTGTGTTTGAACTTGTCAGTGTCAGAAGTCCTAGATTGTGTGTGGGAGTGGGAGTGTGGGACCCCTAAGAGACGGCGAAGCTTTGAACCTGTCAGTATCGAGGAGTCCTAGATCGTGTGTTAAAATAGTAATCAACAAGGGAGCTTTGAACCTAGGGTCCTTAGGAAGTCCTAGAATTGGTGTTAAAGCCACCAAGACCATAAAGCTTTGAGCTCCTCCTATTCCCAACTCCAAAGTTTAGTTTCCAAAACGTGTTTGGAAAATACCAAAGTTTAGCATCCAAAAAATATTAAGGACAAGAGCCGTAGTGAGAACCTTAGAGTCCCCCTCAACCAGCGGAATACTCCCCCTAGTTATTTCCACACCCCAAACCCAGGACTCTAATTTGGAGAAGAAAAGAGAGAAAAAAAAACCCAACCACCCCCCCCCCTTAGTTCTGTTAAAAGTGGGTTGGGGCCAGTTGAGTTTTAGCTTAAAATCAGTTATAGAGTCCCGTTAGGTTCAGCTTGATTAAGTTACAGTCCAGTTAAGTTCAACTTGATTAAGTTACAGTCCAGTTAAGTTTAGCTTGAGCAAGTCAGTCCAGTTAAATTTAGCTGAGCAAGTTACAATCCAGTAAGTTCAGCTTGAGCGAGTCAGCCAGGTTGCAAGAGGGGGTCAGCCAGGTCACAAGTCGGGGGTCAGCCAGGTCGCAGGTCGGGGAGTCACTAGTCGCAGAGTCCCGGAGGTCCAGGGAGTCCAGGAAGTTTGGGGAGTCGGGGTCTTTGGGGAATCGGGGTCTCTCCATCATTTTTTTGTGTTTAGAAGGTTGGTTTAAAAATCTAGAAACTAAGGATCAAGGCTTGACTTAGACAAAACAAAGAATCTAACGCAAAATACCAAGAGAGAGAGGAAAAAAAAGGAAAGGGGGAGAAAGGGAGTCATACGTTGATTTGCCTTAAAAAAACCTGCACACAATATTCACGGACCATCTCTCTCTACACCAAATTGAACCCAACGAGAATGGAAGAGGATTAGAGGGAAGTAGGATGAAATACGATAGGAGGTGGGAGAGACGATAAATAGTGACCTAGGCGTGGCTAAGTACTGTAAGTAGACTTAGGGGAGGAAATCTCAAGAATTTGCAAGCGACCATTAGAAGGCGGATTAGAATGACACAAAAGCAAGGTCGTGTAAGAGGGTAGGAGGGACATTAACCCTCCTCGAAGTTAGAGTCTATAGTTGTAAGACATTCTTAAAGACTTAGGTAGAATAGTGTTAGGGAAGAAAGAAGAAGAAGGGAAAGAAAAAGAGGAAGAAGGGAAGGAGAAAGAAGGAGGAAGGGAAGGAGAAAGGTCTAGATCGCACGGGGTCATAATTTTCCCCAAAAATAAGGGGTGAGCTCGAAGAAATTCAACCGAAATCAAGGACCACCATGGAGCACAAGAATGTGCATACGAACGGGGACGAACTTCTCTCCGATACCGGCAGCGAAGGTGTGAGTTTTTTATTTAATCTTGGGTGTGTGTTCCCAGTTAATTTTTGATTCTTCCCTTAACCTTAAACCCTCTTTCCGTGAATAGTAATCCGTGGTAGGTGAAGTAAAATTTAGGAATAAAAAGCTAGAGTTAGTTTAGGAGTAAAAATCTAGGATTAATTTAGGAGTCAAATCCAAGAGTAAAAATCCATAGTTACATTTAGAGGTTAGAGATTTGAGTAAAAACCAAGCTCAGGATTGGCTTGTAGAATTGGAACTTCCAAGCAAAGTAGTCTTAGAGGTTCGTAGAAGGAACGCGGGGGCTCCCCTTTCACGTAGTTAAGGACGTTAGAAATGACGCCAACTATCCAACCAACCCCAGACAGAGGGTAGTTAGTTAAAACTTAAAAGTTAGAATTTTCTATCACCTTTGATCATTGCAGTCAGCTTGTTAGCCACCCATGCATTTCTAGTAGTATTCGCTGCCATCCACGACACTTAGAAAACGTTAGCACAAAAAGATCCATTGCTTGGAAGGCACAGTGGACCGCGCTTACAACACCCCCATATATTTAAAAGGTGGATAAAGGCATAGAACCTGGTCGGTGTTCGCCCGATTACCAAGGGCCCATAATCTTGCACCCACAGATACCGAGGTATGATTTTCAAAATTCATTTGACTTCTCTCTTCACTCTTTAGATTAGATTTTTAAAATCAAAATTAACAATTAGAAACCCAAATAGCTAGTTAGAATTCAGAAATCCCTAAAATTAGATTAGTAACTTAGAATAGATTCTGGTTTAGATAGAAATTTGATTGCATTCAATTAACCATAGAAGTTTTAATTCTTTAACCATTAGCATGTTTCAAATTACTTAGACTATATCAAAATAAATACAAAAAGTGTCCATTGCTTGGAAGGCCAAAGAACACTACGTTTGATTTCATCCCTTAGAAATTACTTTTCATGCCGCTAGAATCCGTTTGCACGTTTTACCTCTGAAGGGGGGAGATTAAAACACTCACAGGGATGTTAATACATTACAATCAATTAACAAGAAGGTCCCGCAAAGGAGTCTAAAGAGAAAAACCAACCTCTTCAAGGAATTTGTCACCGAACTTCGGGTTGGCAATCGAAAGATACTTGAAGAATTGGCCCTTGAACGATTGATGCTTGATCCTTGCTGCAGCCCTCATGGCCGTAGTAACGCCGGCGTCGGTCCTGACCTCCTTAGGTGTCTCATCATAATACCTTCTTGCCGCATCATCAGAGGCCTCTCCAATCTCTTGCTGCAATTGAAAATGAGTGAGTAGCATTAGCATGGATGATTAAGAAATGTTATGAAATATAGAAATTTGACTAACACAATGAGTCAGTAGGATTATTACCCTGAAGAGGAACGCAACAAAGACATCGGTTGTCAGATGATACCATGTCTTCTCGATGTCGGGGCTGTTTACACACCTCCTGTATTCCTCCTCAGTGAGCCAAGACTTGAGGCTCTCGAGTGGCATGCACCCGACAGACTTCACACGGTATAGTGTGTGCACCATGCTCGTCTTCACATGGGAGTGCTCATTGGACCTGAAGATACAAAATGATAGTAAGAAACAAGCACTTGTAGAAAAAAATAGAAAATCCAAAAAAATGTAGTAAGAAATCTTACTTATTGATGTCGTGCATGGCGTTCATTAGGAGGGCCACCTTGCCCTTCGTATCGAGGCAAATGCTATCCACGGAGTAATGCCACTCCCGTTCATTCCTATGAAGCCGGTCAATGTATTTTGTCCACGCCTTGAAACAATGGTTCCCATCACAAATGAAGAACATACGACCACATAGAAACATGAGATTAGGGTCTAAGGACAAATTGGCCTTGAATTCATCATTAACTGAGGTCCACTGAGGTCTCCAGTTACTAGTGTCCACATCCTTCACAAGCCTCTCCTCCCCATTCTTGTTGGTTGTGGATACATAGAACACGGATGCTCCCGGCCTATATCCATGGGTAAACTCTGCCTCCAACCTCTTGATGTCATGGGCAAGAGTTGGGCGGACTAATGGCATATACACCATCCGACATAGCGGTATCTCAAACCTTGAGGCCTCCTTCGGCGCTAACCTCATGGCTTCGATGCAATGGATGCTGTTTGACTTCTGCTGGTTACACAACTCGTCTTCATTGAGCTTAAACAGGGCCTCCTCTGCCTCATCCTCACTGACATCGATCGCTGTCCGTGGCTCGGAGGTGCCCTCTCCACAAAGCTCGGGATGTAGCGGAGTGTCCCCTATTTGAACCATGATCTACCCGACAAATCCAAGTAATTAGATTATCATTAACTTGCACCTTGTATATAAGGACCATACAACTTTCTTCTCATATGTACATTCCTAAATTCACGAGAATATATACGCACATTAGGAAAGCGAATACTCGAGCAACAGACCTTCAAATATTATAAAAAATCATGCATTTGGAGAATGAGATGTCTAGAATCTCACCTTCAACGGTGATAAATTTCGAGCCTCGAGATCACCGAAGGAGAGACCCTATACCAATTACGGGAAGCAGTATTAGAAATTTAAAAGGACTAAGCATTTGAGTAGGTAAGTTCAGCTTTGGACGGAGGAGTGTTATATTTAATACCTGTGCTCTATGTGTGCCACTTACTTGATTCCACCGAGGGCTGACTAGAGTGCTAGCAATGTCTTCACGTTTCTCCACTCGTTCCTACAATATAAGTTCAACTACATTTACATTTCCGTATTTTGAAATAATGAAGCACATAAAATCACTAAGTCAGTGCAAATGACGATCACTGAGCACATTCAAAAAATAAAGACATAATCACGAAGGCCTTGAAAAGCAATAAAATCGAGCATCATCAGGAAATCCGAGCATACTCACAAAGGCTATGCATCATAGAGAAATCCAGGCTGACTCAAAAAATCCAAAAGTATTTAAGAAAAACAACCATACTTAGCTAGGGGTCCAAATCAAGAGGCTGGGCATATTCATGAAGGCTCTGCAGAATCAAATGGCTATGCATGAAGAAGAGTTAGAAATATACTCTCTGAGTTTCTGACCCCAGATTGAACGTTGAAGACGAATTCAGTGCGTACGCTAAGAGATAATATTGACCGTGAGGACAATTCTATCATTCACCAAATACCACCGTACCTGTTCTCTAACACGGGAAAAGGAAAATACGTGACCCTAGAGCGAACACTACACGATCACGAGTCGTGCAAGTACCTGCGCAAGACGTTCCCGGAGATTCTCTGGGACACCTTGGCCCCGAGGCTGCCCTGGCCAGATCCCCGGAAGATAGCAGAGGCAAGAAACAAGACCTTGACGCCAATTACAACCCATGAGATTCTTATTTCCTGATCTCCCCCAATCTGATAATGTCAAGACGGATCGCCGTACTCTGTGGCTCATGAAGGCTGCCAATGTATTGACGACTGATGAGGGCTGACGGGGGCTGACGAAGTAATAAGTATGAATCGGTCACGAGCTCTTGCCGTTTGTGATTTGATCCAGAAGTCTAAGTCACTGCCACACATGGCATCTTGCACAGTAGGCGAAGGTCCCTCGGCGGCGAGGCTACTCCGGCAGGACATGCGGACGTCATCAGCAGAAGGGTATATCTGAACATTATCGCGATTCTGCTCAGGACTGGGTTTGCAACATCTAACGTCCGGGGGAGATCTTGAGGATCGCTCGGCGCCGAGGCCACTTGCTGGCGTTCACCAGAGACGAGAAGAAGCTCGGAAGTCTTCCAATTTCTATACGCACGGAACATTGATAAAACGCAAATCCTACCTTCTAACTCAACTCACTCCAAGCGCAAACAAACCTCGACACATCTACCCCAAGCCGACCAAAACCCTATGGCTATCGGCTCAAATTCATTCTCACATTGATGAAGATAGGCTCGCCGTCTCGCCGTCCTCGCAACTACGACTGTCTTAATGTGGTGCCGCAAGTCATGTCCGAAGCTGCCGTAGATGAATCCTCGGCGGCGAGGCTGTCATGGGCTTATGGCTGGGCCAGAGGACGTCTACAGCGACAGAAGTTGTTAGTTCAGGTTTTATTTCTCGAGCTCATTTCTGGGTTCTGTCTTATGCTTCGCGGTTCACTGTCAACTACCTAAGGTCCAATTCCCGTGGCTCATTGTTACGGAACACATACTGATGCCTCCGCGGCTACTCATTCATGTGTTTAGGGTACAAGGAATCAATCAAAAACCAATAGACAGTGCGGGAGATAAGGACTAATGGGCATTAGGTCAGCTCAAAGTCCTTTGCCTCTGAGAACGGCCCGAGGCGTATGTCTGTAGTCCTTGGGGCCGAAGCTAAATCCGGGCAACTCCAAGACGTGACGAGAGGCTCGCTCTACTGAAGACAAGCACGACAGTGGGGTTCCCGTCGAACTCCAGAAACATCAAGCGAAGATCATAACTGAACAGACTCTATAGGCGAGTTCTAAGTCAGTTTACATTTTCCTTAGTATGATCCCGTCGGCTGCTCCCGCTCCCTCCCGCCCTTGTCAATCTTTTTGGTGCCTCCGGAGCAAGCTCTTGTCGGCCGCTCCCGCTCCCTCTTGCCCTCGTCGAACTTTTTGATGCCTCCGGAACAAGATCCTCTCGGCCGCTCCCGCTCCCACTCGCACTCAACGAAATGTCGGGTGCCTCCGCGATTTGAACCAGTCGGCCGCTCCCGCTCCCTCTCAGACTTGGCGAGCTTCTTTCTGCCTCCGAAATGCAGTTCAGTCGGCCGCTCCCGCTCTCTCCCGCACTTGAAAAAATCCGGGTAGTCTCAAAGCGCGCACCCACAGGCTGGAAGATAAAAGGTAAAGAATTGCTCACAGGTTGGATGTTAGGAGGAAAAGGGTCGCTCATAGGCTAGAAGATATGAGGCAAAAATCAATGATCACCTGAATACTTAGGTACTCGCGCAGTCCCATTCTCCAATTTGGTCAACGGAGGTTTAGGGTAAACCACGTGCACTCTAATCAGGTGATACTAACTGCGTAATTTCCAAAAATTCGTCCAGTTAAATACTAACAGATACTAATTAGGCCTAAAGGTTCGTTATATTTAGTTTATGGTGGTTGCTTTTCCTTCTCTCAGTGTAGACCTTGTTTTATGTATTAGAGTTTCTAGTCCTCGAAGTCTTAGACAAATGCTTACTGTCACTGAACTTTCTTTAGTCGCTTCTCGGGGAAAGCACATTCAATCGTACCTCGTAACTCAGTAAGGACTATCGGAACATTATAAGGCCACAATCCAGAATATACTATATCAAAACACCCAGTGAAGAGCTCTAAGTGCGAAGAAGGAATTCATCTTTGGATCTGTCACACACATGCTTCGGAAAACATCATGGACCCTAAACCCTGAAATCCAGACTTAATCTGATGAATTCATAATGAATATTACATGGACGTTCTCAAGAACTAATATGAACAAGGAGAAAATCAAGTCTGTAGAGTTGATTCAAGAAATAATATAGGATCAGTTCATAGACAATTTAGTGGTGACATTTACATGGAAGAAGTTGACTCTAACCTCTGTTCATAATAAACAACTTCTTAATCCCTTACGGTTTACAATTCATCAAGAATGATACGATACTAACCTTTATATTGCATCTCTCAGAAGAAATAACATTTCCACATCTTAGCACTACTCTGTCACCATCATGTTCCTCAATACTATGAAGGCATGGTTGAAGACTCGATCCTGGTGCAAAGTCATGATGGTCAGTGTCACCAATCTCACATGGAAATGATAATACCTTGGTAACCGACTCCAAGTGAATTTCTCCAAATTTAGATGACTCCCTCTTCACTCTTGATCGCTGCAAAACTTTCCTGCTAGAATATCTAAATCCTGACCGTCCCTCCTCTTCCTGGTCTCATTGGACACAAGAGCCTCATCTAATTCATTCATTTGCCCTAGAAAAATGTAAACTCCTAGCCTCAAATATTATGAGGATGTGTCCTAAGAGGCCCATCATATATTGTTTACTAAGGTGACAGCTGCGCCAAAAATGTCAGATAATTTAAGGATGGTGATTATGGCTTTAATTATGTTGATAGAATACTGATAGAAAAATTAAACTCCCGCTGTCATGGACAAAATACTTGCAATAAATCCTGAATGCTTTAGGTGCTTTGTAATTTCCTTAAACCTACACTCTATTGTTTTTGAGAATAGCAAGTATGTGCTTCACCTAAGTACGAATAAACCCACTTCTACTAATTAACATAGAAGATTATGAGTTCTTTATCTAATGTTATTATTGAGCTTCTTGGGCATTAGCTACAATGTAAATCATATTACACATCGGCACTATAAACTAAAATATATTAAGTGTGGTAAAGTCCTCTGAAGTCTTTTAATAGAAGAAGTTATAGTATTAGCCCTAATACTAATGTTTAAATCATAAATCATAATATACTTCTACGAAAATGTGAATTTCAACGGCAACATTGATCTACAAATAATATTTCCCAATATTGAAATGCTAAGCAGGCTACCCCATTGATATAGGTACTTCCTTCATTTATGAATTACTGTATATAGATCCTACTCACATTTACCAATTGCAACATGCAATGAACATCACGGACCTACATTCTTAAATATCTCTCCATTACTTGTGTGTTACCGAACTCAGCTTCCTGTTTGACACAACCTCATTTTGGCGATTCCTACTTTAATTTACAGTCATAAACGTCTTTCTTTTGAAAACTATGACAGCTTCACAACCCCATACGTTTGGCCGTTCCATGATTTCTGTGGTTTCATGGAAATGCTCATAGCACTATTCACATTCTCAATCATTCGTTTCACCATGGCTGCTCATATTACTTGTGACCCTAATCCTAGGTTCGCTGTTATCTATTCTAGTAGTGAAAGGGTTTCAATATCTTTTCCGTTAGGCAATGACGGAGTAGCTCATGTCACCTCTTTGAGGTTGAGTCTCAGGTTCCAGATGAATGAGGAAATCATGTTCATTGATGAAGAGGTCTATGATGCACAATCTGGAGATGTAGTTCATACTATTGGCCAGTCTCCAGTTTGTGACGGAGCCACCAAGAAATGGTTGCTCAATGCTGGAAGATATCGAGTATACGGCGTGAGTCAGTTAGTCATGGAAGCATCCACGCCTCCACGGAGTTTGTCACACCCCACCGATCGTCCACGAGCACCGTTTAGGTCACCTCGGCCACACGGGTGAAGTTAGAACATGCTGATGAGTTCATCACAATTCTCATTGAAGATTCAGACGGGAACTTGCCAATAGTACCACTTCCCGTGACTTCTCCATTGGTCAATAGCACTTTTCATGAGTCATGTTTGAAGTCTCCTTCTCCGTTGAGTCATCTTTCACCTCTCGTCTTTACTCATGAGTGCCTTAGTGTTGTTGATTCCTTGAAGAGGATTCGGGCTATTAAAGGAGTTAGGAATGTCTTCAAGACACTTGATTTTGACACTCTTCACATCCAGAGGGTCAAGTTCCTCCCTCCTACATTTAGTGGAGATGTCCTTTTCGAATTACCACCAGTACTAAAGACGGGTCCATTCCATATGATGCATGGAATGGACAACCGTCATGATGGTCATGCTTGGACCAAAACAATTACTTCAAATATTAAGAGTAATGTCAGCTTGACATTTCGCACTTCTACGTGCATTGGCCACCTCCGATGTGACAATCAAGAGTGTGAATACACTACCCACATTCATCGCACCTCCAAGGTCAATGAGAGGGAATGGGATGGATTCATTGTGAAGACGATTCCGGCTGGCCAGTCCGCACTTGCTGGGTCGACACTTGTTTGCAAAATTTGTAAAGTTTCACCAACATGTGTTGCAACTTGTGCTGCTAGAGTCTATTATGTCTATGGAGATGCTAACATGACTCGTGCTTGCCTGCATCTGGGAGTTCATGACCATCTTGTAAAGGTGGGTGAAGACCAGGAGATCAAGGAGAAAATGCGTCAGCTCATTGAGGAGCAGGTCGAGAGGACTCCCAAGGCCACTAACTCTCTAATTGTCATGGAGGCTAGTAAGGAGCTTGTCGGTGTGTTACTCATTAATCCAGAAGGGGCGCTAGTTCGAAAATTTGATCTGGAGGAGCTAGTCCCTGTTCTTGAGAAGTGCAAGTACATAAGCTCCCCAAGCATCAAGAACGATGTCACTACGTTTAGGTACATTTGAAGATTTGGAGTCATGGACGGCATCGCCACACTCAGAGGTTGTAGCCATTGGGCCTACATACAGGAGAACAAGTTTCCGGGACAAGGCTCCGACTCAAACAAGGTATATATTTTCAAGATGTCGGAGGTGGGGCCCGGATCTGGGGTTCACTTGGTCAAACGAATGCAGCCTAGAGGAGATCTGGAGAAATTGTGGATTATGTTTGATCACGTCAAAAGGGTCAAGCATTGGACCACTATGGCTTGCCATGTGTATAACTCCGCTTATTGTCAAGTCATGACCATTGCGGTCTGTGATATGCAGTCAGAGGATGTTGTTGCTCAGATGGTACTTTGGAAGAACATGAATGCTGTCATAGCAAGGCACGGTGTTCCATCACCGAAGTTCAAGGGCTTCATGGCGGACAGCGCGCAAGCAAACTGGAATGATGTTAGGGTGATTTACGGTAGTGGTGATGCCACGATTCCCATGAAGGACCAAGAGAGGACATGCCTCTTCCATTGGGCCCAATCCCTTGAAAAGCATACGAAGGCTGATATCCGTGCCAACCTCCAACACCAGCACCGTCAACTCTGTAGGCAGTACAAAAATGCAGCTTCAGCTTCAGAATCCGAAACTCTATACCTTGCCATTCGTGCATGGTGGCTCTCCTCGGGGGCCACATCCGAGAAGGGATTGAGCCGTCTGGAGCTCTGGTTGGCATTTTGGCACTTCCGCTATCGCCAATGGGGTGGATTCATGTAGTTGGTAAGTTCGCTATTGTTCGTCACTTTGCATATGACACTGTCTTCTCTTTGTGGCATTCTGGTTTTTCATTTTTCCCTTTGATTTTTGTCTGTGTCTTGGTCATGGGCAGGATCTCACCGAATCGGAGCTTGCTGAGATGCCCTCTTGTAATCTCGCCGAATCAATGCATCACAAATGGAATCAGCAGTTTGGCAATCGAGGAACTGATTTGTATACTGCTATTGTCGATGATTTCATCCGGGCACTCATGCAGGTTGTCCAATATTATCAATATCTAAAGGACGACCACGTTGGCACTGGTCATGGAAAAGAAGAATTGCAGCTTCACGCTGCCCAACGCACAGCCGAACGAACTGGGGACCCCAAAGTGCTAAACGTTGCTATGGCCAAACTGCCAGGAATAGAGCTCTTTTGCACTCGTGACCCTCATTTGGCTGGCGAAGAGGTCTTTGGCTCTCAAAAGCAAAAAGCCGATGTTCCTCTCAATTTTGAAGGCGAGTCACACCAGCCGGATAAGGTAAACTTCTCTCGTCCACGGATTGCAACCAGGTCAAGCCGAGCTAACCATGCGAGCTGCAGTCTTCCCGATGTAATGGAAGAACTCTCTCCCGAGCTGCAAGAGGACGAAGCACTCAACAACCAAGACATGACGACCGACATAGGGAGAACTAGTCATGTGACTGTTGTATACAAAACTGCTTGTAAAGAGACGGAGTGGCACATTGCAAGGCTGCACAAGACCTCAGTAAAGGCTTGCTTTGCCCAGCAAGCTATCACCAAGAAGAAGTGCAAGGCCAAAATTGTTCAGTGCTACAAATCCACTGTAACCCCCACATACACTGGCGTCATGCAAAACGCTCACAAAAAGAGGCCAAAGACAATGGAGTTCTTCTTCTGCAACGATGACGTCAAACGCTGTGTCAAAGGTACAAAGCGAAAGTGGGTACAGTCGAGACCGTACATCCCAAGTATATGGCCAGTGAAGATTGGGACCAACCTTTCTAAGAAGGAAATCCTTGATTTAGAGAGTGCTGGTTTCCAATTACCACAGCGCGCAGTCATCTCTCCAAGGAGACTCTTTAGGACGGTAGAGCTTCCCTTTAGCCTCGCTTCATTTCCCACTCCAGCTAATGCAAATGACTGTCCTAAGACCAGATCAGGTAAGTCCATCCGCAAGGACAACAATGCTCCCAACATTCAACAGGCCAACAACTGTGCGTCCGCTCTCACCTTGAAGGGTCAAATACGTAAGATGACGATGATTCCTCATCTAGGATATGGGTGTATTATCACCCTTGATTCTGGAGCTCCACCGAAAGTTCAACAATACTTGATCACCATTGGCACTTTCCCTGAATGCTCTTGTCTGAACCTCAAAGATATGGCAATAAAGTGTTTGGACAGACATGGGAGGTGGGCAAGTTGCAAGCATCTTTATTTTATTTTTACTGTTATAGGTAGCCTAAAGTCCGAGAGAGATGCTTTCATACATGCACCAACTTTTAGCTTCAATGAAATGAAGCAGATTCTAGAAAGCGGTATCCTAGCTTATCGCATTCCAAAAATTCACCAAATGTAATCCTTATGGAATTCATTCAAAAATGGTAGTGAGACTAAAAGGGACACTACCAGCTTTTGGAAATCATGTGTAAACCCTATTTGATTGTTCTGTGGAAAATGTTGGTAACTAAATCTAACTGTGATTAGGAATTATGGTATGCATATTCCAATCCTGTGTTGTACTTTTTATTGACCATTTAGATGAACCCATTCAAATTTTGGAACATTTCTAGCTATTCAAATACTTATTGTCATAATACATTAAATGCAGGTGAGCTCCAGGCTCAAGTTGAAAAATATTATGTAAATTGCCTACATTGAATTATGCATGTTTGGGCAGGAGTGAACATGGCCCTAGGAATTTGATACGTGTCAACTTTCTCAAAAGTTGCTTCTAAGATGCTAAAGTCCATCTAATGCACACTTGAATCTGTAACTCCTTTTAATCTATATTGCTTCTAGCCCTCTCTTTCATCCACTTTTATTTACTCATTGGGTTTTTCTATTCTCCATCTTTCTCCCTCAACTTCTCCCTCTCTTCCTCTCCCTCTCCGTCTCTCAAACTCTTCCTCTCCCTCTCTCATCTTCCATATTTTAATTTTTCCCTCACTCTCACTCTTCTTCTCCCTTGCCCTTTTTATTGGTTTATGTTCTTCCTCTCTCCGACACCTCCTCTCCCTCTCGGTCTTTGTTCCTCCCCTTCTCCAGCTTCTTGTTTTTTCCATTATTTTTTTTCATAGTTTTCAAATTCTTTGTCTTTCTTTTTGTTCCTCGTATAGTCGTATTGTCTCTTTTTCCAACTTAATTAATAGTTCTCCCTCTTTCTCACACGTACTTTCTTCAATTTTTGATGGTAGTAGGCTCTTTTGAACCCACGGTCATAGGTCCCAATTTCACTAAATTTAAATTTTTGAAAATTTAAATCACGAAAAAATTCTATTTTGGATTAAAATTATTTATTTTTGGATTTTTTACAACAATCCCTGCTCCCCGCTCTCTTTTTTCCTGCTCCCCGCTCCAGGCTCACGTACTAGCCACATTTGAGAAGAACACGTTTCTTTGAGATCCTTAAGAAGAAGATACTACAAGGATATATAATATTTTTCTTAAAAACAAATATATTCATGTATTACATATGTCAATAGAAAAAAACAATAAAGATAAATTTGATTTTTGTAGAGTCAATATGTTATATTTTACTCATATTTTATTCATATCAATATAAGAGTAGGAAGAAAGGAACATTTGATTATTTGGTGGAATCATCATATATTATAAGTAAATTTGTCAATATTAATTAGAAACATAGACAACACAAACTCCAACATTGGAGTAACACAAAGTTTTATTTCAATTTCAAATGCACTCTTGAAATTGTGGGATATAAACTCTAAATAAATTAAAGAAGTTGTATTTAATATTATACAAAAGCTATTTACAATACCAAAGTGTCTATAAGAAAACAAAAACAAAATAGGTAAATACTTTTTTCTCACAAATCATCTATCATGTCAGCCTTTTTTTATCTTTAGAAACTGAAATACTTACACTTTAATAACTACAAAATCAAAAAATCTCTAATAATTGATTTTAGAAAAAATTCTTCATGCCACAATAATTTCTTTTGATTTTAGAGGTTTTGATAAATTTCTTTATGTTCACGAACTAGATTTGAGAATGCTTATATACATTCTATTTTATGTCATGACATTGGCCTATAGAAAAAAGTGTTTTTTGTACAGGTGTTAAAAATTTAGCATGTGGACAATGTCAAATTGTATATATACTAGATAGGAAAAATTCTCAAGATATACAAGAAATGTGCAATCATAGAGAAAGTGATTAAAGTGGATAGGTCATTTAGGTGTGTAAGATGATGACATTGCAATCCTAGAATATATTATTTTACTAAATACACAATATCTAGTGAATAACAACAATTAAAAGAGGTTATGATATTTCCTATTTTTGAAGTTTAGTATGGTATTTTTGGCCACCTTGAAAATTTCAAATAATGAGTGGCAATCGTTTCTAGCTTGTTTCTATTCTTTACCTAGTCTTATTCTCCATCCTTTTTTGCAATCCTTGCTTCCTAATCCACTTCTCACACTTTTCATATCAATGGCAATTTTAGCCCATGGTGATAGGCTTTAATTAGACTTGAATGACAATTTTGGCAAATGGTATGGGCCTTCAATTAGATGGTCAATGCAATTACACATCGCCTCATGTCATAAATCCAAATCAATGCCACATACTAACTCAATGTTGGGATCTCATCCCAAAAGTACAATATAGGACTCTAAGCCCACTCGCTACCTTTGCACAATTGATTCGTTTTCCTATTCTTTAGCCTCTCCAAAGTTGACTTGCCCAATTTTACTTAGTGGAACCATTTCATTGAAAATTGCTTGTAACTTTTGAATTGTGAGTAGGATTTGATAAAAATTTATTCAATGGAAACTTAATACAAAACTACATTTTCTACAAAAAATGTAAAAAATGGCATGCCAAAATTTGAGATCATAAGAATGTATTCAAATTCAATTTGTTCCCCAAGAGAACAATTGTACTGTTGGTGTTAATAGTTGATATAGATATTACAATTTGTATATCACCCATTCTTCATTAACCCCTAAACCCCCGAGGGTGTTTTTTGCCAAAAACCACTCAAAACTACCACTTCTATTGTATTCACTTAAGAAAACCAAATTTTTTGGTTTTTTGTGAATTCAACCGTAGGATCTTGTACTTAACTTGTCTGAGATCATGTAGTAAAAATTTCATCAAATTTCACCGTACGGATTGGAAGATATTTCAAAGTTGAACAAAAAAAAATTCTTTCAAGAAAATGCTTAAATTGCCCGGAAAACTAAGATTGTCCATAACTTTTTCATCCCTAGTCCAAATATAATGAATCAAATCTCCACGTATAGGTAAAAACATAATATTTTAGGAAAAAAATTCAAAAAAAATAATTTTGACTTTCTGTAAATTTTTTTGGGCTGCCCGATAATCTCCATTTCTTGCTCATTGTGCCATAACTTTTTCATCCGGCATCCGATTGAAACAAAAATTATATATCCAAAAAGCTCTGGCAAAGATACACAACCTCAAAAAATCTCAAAAAAATTCACTTCAAATTGAGACAATAGGAACCTACCCGGACCCAAATTGTCCCCCGAGGGGACAAGTAGGGTTTTAGGGGTTAAGGAATGTGATAATTAGAGTACATACAATTTTAGCACCTTCTTTCTTACCTAATATTATGGTGTGAACATACTAATATGCATGTTCAAAGGTGACCAAATGGTGATGAGAATTCATGAAAGTTTATTCATAGGATTTGACCATTTTCTAAACTAACAAAACTTTACAAAGATATGCATACTTAATATGGTCTTTTTCTATTGTGTATACTATTTAAACAAGTCCAAGATTTAGAGATTGAAATCATAAATAAATATAGGTAGAGAATAACATAGGTATACTTACCTTTAATCACAAGATAATGGTTGGAAAAGCTAGCTTAGGAATAGGACACAAACCTCTTTTCCAAACTTAACCATTAAAGTCCCATTGTTCCTTCGGGGGACAAAATGGAGTTTGGGCAGGCTCTTGTGGTCTCAATATTTGTTGTGATTTTTTGAATTTTTTTGTAAATATAGAAAAACACATTAACTTTTCTAAAATATAGTTTTTATTTCAATAGGAGCACGGGAGCCAAAGTTATGGTTCAAAAAGTCTTTTTTTTAGTTCGGTGGACAAAAAAAAAACTTCAAGTAAAAGATTTAAAAATTTTGTTTTGTGTATATTATATTTTTGTGTATATGGGAAGCTTTGATTCATTCCATTTGAGTTTGTTATGTGAAAGTTATGGACAATGTATCTTGTTTTTTGGGCAATTAGAGCATCTTATTGAAAAAAAAAACTTGTAGATTCATTTTCGACCTTGAATTTTACAGTTAAAAAAAAAAAAAAATTATACAAGGTTAAGACCTCTTGCTAGAACAATCTCACCGTTGAGATTAGTATATTTCAATTCCATCTTAGAGCTATTAACAATGTAGATTTTCCTTCAATCTTGAACCTAGTTATGTTTCACAATTTTTTAATGCATGAAAATTAAGTGTTCTTTTTTTGAATTTTTTTTCCTAGATTCTCAACTCAATTTTTTTATCATGTGAAATTAGAAATTCAAAATTAGTAGAGGAAAAATCTTAAGTTAAGAAGGTTCAAAGCCAAAAAATGTAGTTGAGCAATTTACAAAAAACTTGTTTCTTTCACTTTAAACGCAGATATCTTGCAATTACATGGTCAAACTTTGTGAAATTTCTTCCACACATTCTTGTACTAGTCTAGTACAAGATCCTATGGTTAAATATGCTAAAAAAACATTAAATTTGTTTTTTTGCTCTTTGCAATAAAAATGATAGTTTGAGTGTTTTTTGATGGAAAAGAGGCCTTGGGACTTTAGGGGTTAATAAAGACTATCAAACTTGAAATCTCCGATTCTCCAAAAGAGTGAAAAGGAATGAAATTATAACCATTGTTTTTTAGTGATGCACTTGCAAAGAGACCACTTTTATTCCTCCTTATAACGCTTATAAAAATAAATAAAAACCAACGGCAAAACTCAAAACTCAAACTCAAAACTCAAAACCCTCGACCTCACTTTTCCAACGACAATGTGTCAAACGGACGTGACGAGAGAGGTTATCAAACTCATAATCTCGTCGGTGTTCTTGACTTGGGAAGATCTTCCGCTCAATTGACGTTCGATGAGATTGTGTCCGCTCGTCAACTTCCGGAGCATACTGTACCTCACTCGATACAGCGAGATTAGAAATTTGGAAGGAATTAGTCCCTGAATGAATTAGGCGAGGAGCTAGAGCCAAGGGGTCGAGAAAAATTGTTCACAGAAGGCGGTTGACGATCATCACACCGTCGCAACCAATTCGCAATGCAGCACGAGATTAATGGCAACCCGGAACTTTCTGCGATCAATTAGATCCTACGGAATCCACAAACGATCGAGAACATCGAGGGATTAAGACAGAGTGCACATCTGCAGTTTCGCTTTGAAAATATGTTGGTGAGAATTAAGAAAAAAATTTAGGTTCGGTCATGTCTGAGAACACAGTAAGATCGCCAACATTGTATTGAGCATACCGGGTATAGTTTCCGACATGACAAGCTCATGTCAAGAAATGCCGAGACAGCACAACCCTAAACCCTAGTTCTGTCGTGGAATTTTCAAAAGTTTCTCAGATTGTCGTGATTGCGCGCAATGCTCCAGATATTACGGTGAAGAAGGCGCAGTGCGTGCATGGATTTTGGTAGAAGGAGAAATTGGTTGATGTTTTGAAAGTGTCTTGAAGTAGGAGGTTGGCTGGTTGGTGAGAGAGCTCCTTGATGGAGGCATTATACTCTGCATGTTGGTTGCCTGGCCTAAATTTGAATATCACACAGCGCGTTACATCGGCTCTGATCCGTTTGCAGTAAGGAATGACAAGAGCGCGGGTGATGAATTCGACTGCTCCAGTCAATTTGTATCCTCAAGCTGACCTGCTCTGATATTTGTTCTCCGTTGCTTCCCTTCTCATCGTCTGTCTCTGCGGATCATCACATCCTTGAGGTACATTCCTGCACCCCTTCTCTGATAAAAGCCCGAACTCTGGTGGTGACTCAACTCATGCAACGTGAAGTACGTATCTCCAGTTGTTCGATTATATTGACATGTGTCGATGATCGTTATATTGTCAAAGACTTGTAGGCCACCGTCACTTCCTGATTAAGATTTTAGTTGTCTTTCCCTTGCTTAGGACGATTGCTTCGCGCCATATACATGACAAAATTTCAAGATATTGCCACTTTTTCATTCGAGCGTTTGAAACTTCAAATCTATACGTGTCCTAGTTTTTTGAGCTCTATGCACTTGTTACGATTTGGAGCTTTGAAACATGTCATTTTTTCCAATATGACTATAGTGCTATTATTTCCTGTGTCACACCAGCAGCTCGAAGTCCATGCCAGCCAACGTAGCTGCTTCAGTTTTTCTCTCTATACCTAATCTTTCTTATCTGACCGTGTTTACGTCTTCCATCGTCCATGTTCTCAATGCTGTCGTAGTTACCAAGAGTATTCAAATGAAGCACCTGCAAGAGTAGCTACAGTAATATTGTTCCCATATGCCAAGAAATCACATTATCGCAATGCTAATTAAGGGGCTCTAGTTCAGGGTGTTCTACAACTGGTTTGGTACTGCTGTGGATATGGTGGTGGATGGGCTTACAGTCCGTGGCGTTGCAAGAGAATAAAAAATTCAGTTGTAATGGTGAAGGAGCTGTATGCTGCAGCAGCTACCGTATTTGAGCAGGTCATCGGTTGTGATGCGAGATGGGGCATGTGAATCCAGGTATGCGTACACACAAGCCTCCGTCCTTCATTTCCGTGGCTGCAACAATGTGAAAGCTTGCGCGTTCAGTTTGTGTCCGACTTAAGCTCTGATTTGCAATATATTCAGATTTGTCCCAATTTGATCTATTGTTTTGATCTTATTCTGTAAGTTTTCGGAGTTTTAGACCGGAGTACTCTTTTGCAGCTCATTGGCAATTTCGTTCGGCTACATTAGTAGGGTTTTAAGTTTCTGTAGGAAGCACCCCTCGTTTCTGTCTGCCATGATTACTTACAACTATTATGTGTTTCAAATCCGACGAAGTCAACGTGTCATTGAGCAATGTTACGTGAGACCATTGTCAGTGGATGTTTGAGAACATTGCCTGAATGGCAAATATTTGGGTCATGAAATCACAATTTGCTGACTCTCTCGAATCCGATATGAACCAAAACAGTGTGATTCGTCACCTACTTGCAATGTTGGATAGTGTTGATGATGTGTAGGCGTTTTTCTTAGGGCTCAAAGGTTCTTAATTATTAATTAGTGACGTAGTAGGTCCGAGTAGGTTGAGTCGATTTGCAGGATGCTCGTGCACTTGCGGCCAGGCTTTCGGCTCTGGAGCAATGAAGTTGATTTTACACTGTAATCTATTAGCCTTCTGACATTTTAGTGTCTAACTCATTTCACAATGTTGAAAATGTCGGAGTCAGCTGTTTGTCAATCTAAGGACAGATGGAGATGGCAAACCTCGAACTCGGAGTACGGAAAATTCTATGTACGAAAACATGAGAGAGAGGTAATGTTCTACAACCACTCTCCTTGCAACTACCCCTTCAAATTCTGAAACTGTTATCAAAGTACAACAAATCCTTGGCGAATAGATCTGGGAGCAAGAAAACATAGAGAAAACTTATCCTGTTTGGTTCCAAATTTTTTTGCTACTTCTCGTTTGAAATTCTGAAACTATGAAACGGTGACTGCATGAAATATTACCAGGTCATTCAAGAGGCGCAGAATGAATGCTTCAAAAAGTGTGAGGAACTGACTAACGAACTTCAAGAAGCTAGAGCTCAACTGGAAAAGCTTAAGCTTTCACGTGATCGGCACATTTGTGGCCCCGGTACAATTCCTGATTACTCACTTTTATTTAATCTTTTGATTCAGTCCATCGGGCGGTCACGGACATCTTTCTACGGGACATTTTTAAACGTTGTCCAAGATCACAGATGTTGCATCTTTCTGTTACCATCTTCATGATTTCTTTTACACACCCATCGCTTCCAACCTTCATCACCTGCGCAAGGTTTTCAAACACGTGCATCTAGATCATAGACCTAGGTTTTCTTCATTTCCTTCAAATACAGGTAAAGTGATCAATGAACCATTATGGCCCAGCAAGTGAAGGGTTGATGGTCCGACATATGCACTGCCGAATGTGAAATTGACTCAAGCTACCGGTAACCAAATCCGAAATTCTTTGCTTTTATTTGAGTAATGGTGAATTGGTGAACAAAAGCTTCGTTATGACGATGATGTGATATAATTTCGCACGCGGCCGTTTGTGCAAAGTTTAAGTGACGTCAAATTCGCCGTTGCTCAACCTTCACTTTTCAATTATGAGCAATAATTTGTCATTTTAATACGACATTTGGAGTGTGGCAGTAATAATACATGATGAGGCTTGCCAAACATCACCCAATTCGCCAAGGCGCGACTGGACAATTGCAACCAAACCAGGCCCTCCTCATAGAAAAATGTACAAGACACAGAAGAAGACCAATTACAACGGACTAGAAGAACATGACACTCAGATGCTGTTGGATCAAGGAAAAGAAGAAAATGCACATCGCGTGAAGCGTGAAAGACAAAAGTTACCATTGTTATCACTTCGAAACGGCAGGAATAACGAGTAAGATCCGATATGTTCATATGCTTTCTACGTTGTTGTAGCTTCACCATGAAATTTCACTATGCTTATTCTGTGAGTTATGATGTTATACATGGTCTCAAGAATTTGTTTACAAGACTAGTGTTCTGGATGGCTTACAAGCAGAGACATCTGTTGTACAGGCGTGACGATGGCGATCAATACAATGAAGTTGTGGAACACCGCAAAACTGGAATGCCATCAGGCTGTGGATTGCGATGCTTGGTGTCGAGGTCGGAGAGTCGAAACTCATCGGGCAGCAGCTCTGCTAAGGACCGCGAGCAGGTTAGCCCTCGCAAGAGAAAGATTCTGCAGAAGCACAGAGGTGCTCCGAAGAAGCAAAAGGGATCCATGATTCAGGCTACCTCGGATCTAAAACGCACTGCTGCAGGCGGTGCTAACCTACCTCCTTCGCAACGTTACAATTTCTACCGGAATTTTGGTAATTGCTCGCCACCTCTTGTATGCACCAGAAGCAGGCAATGAAGTTGTCAAAAGAGTTTATCAACACTCCAAGACTGCAATTTATTTGGGAAGCCACATGACCAGATCATGGACTAGATAACTTGAAAGGAGAGCTTCGTGGTGAGAAATACGGTATGCTATATTATAACTTGAAAGGAGAGATGCTATATTCATCACAAGAGTATGCTTTCACACTACAGGCCGTAACCTCAATTGTTAACCTCAATTGTTAGATGATTTTCAATCATGCTCAATCAAAAGTATTAAAAGGACTTCTCACTAAAGAAGGACAAGATTGGGAGATATACGCATGCTCTCCATATTCAATGCATGATTGCCACCTGCAAAAGAGGGCTGATTTTGGTGACCTAAACCCTAAACGAACATGTAACATTTATTTCGATAAATTGGCAGATTCCTAAAGCTTTGGTACTTTCCGGGGCACGTAGCTTGAAACGCAAATCTACATCTGTCTTGGATTTTAGAGCTTTGTGTAAATGAATGTCACAATTTTTGCCGCCCCAAATCTCACAAACTTAATGAAATTGACGATATGTAGAATGTAGTATGAACAAGCAATATTATGTTCCCAAGAAGCTGCGTAGAGGGATGTTGATTCCAAGGCTATGAAGTATGTATCGAACTTTTGTTTGAATGTGGACCTCAACTACTTGGAACTAACAAAAGCTCTTGATTGTGATTGTGAAGGTTACGGAGGACAAGGTGCCAAAACAAGTAAAGGTTGGCACTCGTTGAAAAATCCATGGATGCCATCTTGATCCATTGCTATAGCCTTGCTCAAGTAACTTTGAAAACAATCGTAGCAATGTTAAGTCTGAGTAGCAGCAAGAGCTCTTCTTTGTAACTATATTAGTAGTAATTTAAACGAATATAGAAGAGAGGGGGGTTTGCGTTGGTAGAAGCTACATCTACAGTGACTGATGAAGTTTGATTAGGTTGCTACCCAAGGTTGGTACTAAAATAGTGTTGCAGTGTGCTAAAGTCTTTTGTGTAGTGTTGTTACTCTCTCAGGTTATACCTATGTATGTTAATTTCATCATGCAATGAGAAATACAGATAAGAAGGTTTGTACCTTTCTTAATGATAGAAAGGAATGACAAATATAACATAGTTCAACAATGGAGATAGCTATAATCAATAGATATCTAGATTGATTAAGTAATAAATCTTTAGCTAATGAAGTTTGGTTATAGGAGAAGATAAAAACAATAAAAACAAATATGTACATTTTTTCCAAGTTTGGCTTGCATCAATAGCTTGTTTGATTGTTTTTGAAGGAGAAAAATTTAAGTCATTCATTCAATATCTACCCTTGTATTTGGGTTATGCTTTTAAATTTTTTCAGGTACCACCAATGGCAAGTTTTTTTCAAAAAAGGATGCAATATTTTCTATTAATGAATTTCATATAATGAAAAGTTAGAAGTGCTCAAAAATTTATAAAGAAGTAAACACAAATTTTAGCTTGAATACAAAAGCTGTAAATCCTAAAAAGCTATGGAATTGGACACTTTGACAAAATTATTTCAAAGCCTTTGATTTGCCTAAAACTACTCATAATATTGGTATTGTTGCTAAATTATAAATACTTAAGAATTAATTGTTTTTGATTTAGACTTGTTGAATTTGCTTTAAGAAAAACTAGGGCACCACTAGTCTCTGTACTACCAGTGATGACCAATTCAAGGTTTGAAGACTATGTCTTAGGATTTGGAGATTTTGGCAACGAGATTTTCTACACAAATATCAGAGCCCCCAAATAATGATTGTCAAAAATGGATTTCATGTACAAAGCGAACATCCCAAGATCGACGCACTTTTTCACTTAAGCCCTCATCATTTACATGTTGTAAATCGACGTCTTCATCGGGATGTAGAATACAATGTCTATAGTATATGCTATCTCAAGAATCCTCACAAGGATTTGTTGGGCCACAACGTACTTGTACAATAGGCCTTCAAGGGCAAGCAATCAAATTTTAAGCATACTTTTAATGTCAAGAAGCAACCACATTGTGTCCAACAACAACCTCATTTGTTGTTCTCCGCACTATTAATGATGAACAATTGGAGGTTTGGGAGCTTTGTGTTTTGATCTAGAGACTTTAGCATTGAAGTTGGGAGGGAGAGTTATAGTTGCCAAAGATGAAAAGGCATGCCTAGATGCACATATTTTTTTACCTCATCAAAGAATATATAATATTCACTAATTTATGAAAAAGAGAATTTAATTGTTTAATTTTGGAGCTTAGTGATGGAGCAATGAAAGTTTATAAGTTTTGGTGACTAAGCATAAATGGCAACTTATTTTGGATTCGACTGTATTTTTTAGGCCTAGACTAGTGACCTCTCCAAGAAAGTAATAAATCCCAAGGGTACTATAGAAATTCAATGTAATTAAAAAATGCAAGGGTTATAATGTAATTGTTGTGTTAACCTTTAAATTGGAGTTGGTTTAAAGCTTGACTTGTATAGAATCTATTTGTTAATGCTACATTTTTGTGGAGCCAACTTTAGGCTTTTTGAGAATTTGACCACACTCTAGTGACTTTACACTTTTAAATTTCTACATATGATTTTTAGAGTAATTTCTAATCATCAATTTCAACAAATGTAACTTTGTTTCAAGCTATTCCAATAATTATGGCAAAAGTCATAAGAATCTTTCAATTTCCATCTCAATGCAGGCATCTTAGAACATTCTCTTGAAAAATTCATTAATTTTTCTAATTTACAAGATGGATGGATGCTTACTCAAAAACCTCTGATTAACCCTTTAATTCAAGATAAAGTCCCAAGTGTTGTAGTGTCCCATTGGGGAATACTTGAAGGTTTGATTACATTTCTATAATCTCAATTTTGGACGTGATTTTTTGAAATCTTAAAAAATATATTAAAAAAAATTAGCTTTCTAGGAGTATAATTTTTATTTAAATCAATGCCTGAGATTAAAATTATGCCACATGAAGTTCAAAATACTTAAATTCTAACACCATGAAAAATCACAAAAATTTGAATAAATTAAAAAAAAAATCATTTTTTATAAATAATATTTTTGCATGTATATAGAAAGATTGATTGATTCCATTTGGTTTAGTATTGTGAAAGTTATAGAGCATCTTGTTTTGAGGGTAGTCATTAGCGTCTTTTTGGAAAAATAACATATTGGATTCATTTTTTAATTCAATTTTCACAATTTCTAGAAGATATAAATTTACACAAGATTTAGTTTTCTTGTTAAAAAAATCATACCTTTTCAATTAGTATGTTTAAAGTCAATCTTAAAATTGTTATTGACTTAGTTTTTCCTTCAATTTGATACTTGCTTATGCTTAACAATATTTTGAAGAATAGAACTTGAGTGACTTTGGGGGAATTTTTTCTTAAATTCTCAACTCAATTCTTTATTATATTTATTTTTTAACTAAAATTTTATAATACAAAATTTTATAATGAAAAAGATTCAAAGTCGTAAGGTGAGAAATGATTCGTTTTCTTCACTTTAAATGCAAATATCTTGCAATCTACCTTCTCAAAGTTCTTGAAATTTCTTCCATATTTTCATACAAGTCTACCATAAGATCCTATGACTTGGGGGGTGCACTTAGTTCTACTACAATAAACCACATGCAAACAAGTGGTTTCTAATAAACTATAATTTCAACCTAAAATTTTGAGCATTGTTTAATAATGACTATAGGTTTCTATTGCCAAAATTTCCAAATAAAATAAAATAAGAAATGATCTCTAAAAGAGGTTAGAAATGAACTAAAATAGCATGTTTTTCAACTCAAATAATTATAGAGAACACATTTAGATGACCATTGAATCAATATTCAACTCAAAATGAGCTTTCAGTAGAGAGTTATTTTTAGAAAATTTTTGTTCATTTTTTAGACAAATTTTTCTTATATAATATAGGAGTGTGAAAGTTATTTTTTAGTTCTACAGTGTATCTTTTTACTTCAAAAATTTGTAACTAATTATTATTAACAAATAAAAATATCAATAATTCAAAACATAAACTTTTAAAGTAGGAAAATCTATTCATAATTGTTTTGTTTTGTTTTATTTAAAATTCAAAAAATAAATAGGGGGTCCAAAGTTTTGTTTGCACATGGTTTCTCATGGACATTCTAAGTGAACTCCCCGAGTCCTATGATTAGATATGCAAACAATCAAAATTTTAGCAATTTTTCTCTTTCTATTGGGAATGGCAGTTTTGATTGTTTTTTTGACCAAAAAATGACCTTGGAATTTGTAGATTGAGCAAGTGGGATATTTCTTTTTAAAATTGATTGTAGGTTGAATATTTGTAATTTTCAAAAAAATAGTGAATATTAGTAACATTGTAGGATAATTTTCACACTATACATTTTCAAACTATCAGTTACAACCTTTAGTTGGGTGTCACTAGTAGTGTGGAGAGTAGCACAATCCTAGTGAATAATGTCATGTTTTCAATCAATATCAACTCAATTTATACAATTATTTGAAACATTAAAATTTAATTTACAAATTCCAATAATGATCTTTAGATTGGATTGGGCACAAAATGTCCACCGAATTTTGAGGCAACACAACTAAAGCCATAAAATGACACGTGAATATGGCCATAGAATTTTGAGGTCAAATGACTAAAGTCATGAATAAAGCAACAACATGGGCAAGGACTTGACAAAATCATGTTACACGATGGAAGACATGAAATGAAGGGAAAAGAAGGCACATGAGTGCAATCACAACTATTGTTTCAATTAATGTATGAGTTTATTTACCCACAAGTTTGATTTTTTATAATAATTAAAAATTAAAAATTAAAAATTAAAAATTAAAAGTCTGAATACATAAAACAAATTTATAAATGAACTAGGGCTCCATTGCTCTTTGTGTTATTAGTGACGCCCAACTAAAGGTTTTCTAAAATATTGACTAGCAATTTGAAAAAATGAACTTTCAACCATGGAGCACAAATTTCCTAAATTAAAAATGACAAAACAAATTAAAAAATATGCGCTATGATGTTTGACACTATAATATAAACTAGTAGAGACCTTTCAATATTTTTGAGCATCATTGCATTTAATATGGATTGTTTCACTTTTTATTTTGAAATTTATGAAAATTTCAAATTTTTTCCAAAATAATGGAATTTTTTACAACTATTGGTTTAAAAGACATGTAATGACATCTCTAAAAATAAATTAAAAAAGTATATATATATATATATATATATATATATATATATATAATTACATTTAAAGGAATTTGAAAAATGAGGTTTAAGAAAATAATTGTAGGTTCGGCCTTTCAAGGTTACACATCTTTTAGACTTTAGTTTCATTAGATGTTTTTTTGGGGCATTGAATGGCCGTTTCAAGTCCATTTCTAATATTGTAAGACAACTAGTGTAGGTCAAAATAATTAATAATATTAAAATAATATTAAAATAATATTAAATAATAATAATAATAATAATAATAAATATGATTTTTTTTTAAACATTTTAAAAGTATTATAAAAAATATTTTTTTGGAAAAAATATATTTTATTTTTATTTATTTATTATATCCAATGGGCAGTCTCTCAACCACATCAGCCTGTTGTTGTGGCCGAGTTCCCACAGTCTAGGAACTCCAGGAATTCACAGCCCTCTACATGGTTGAATTTCATCTAATGACATTGAAGTTTTAGCAAGTGTGAACTCATTATATTAGACTTTGGAGGTGTATGTTGACCAATAGCTCCCGTTGAACTCTATATTTGTCAATAGAAAAACTCCAAAGATCTCCAAAGATTTGGACCCTATAATTGCATAGTGGACTCTTTCAACTCTCATATTTTTTTTAACCCAATTCTTTTATGGCTTTGATTTGTGAAGTAATTAAATCCTATAGGTTTCCATTTGCTCCTTCAAATTACTTTTCAATTCCTTCAATTGAAAAGACTTTGAATTCTTTGTTGGCTTTGAAATTCCATTATTTATATCATGCCACCATTTTCATCGTGGCTTCATTCCACCATTTTCTTAGTAGTGACTTTCAACAAACGGCCACTAAAAAACCCATGTTGCTTTGAACACAATCTACATGATGTTTTTGCAATGAAATTGATGTTTTTATGTTACAAAAAAACGTCATGTAGATTGAGTTTAGAGCAACAAGATTTTCTTCTAGTGCACATAGTCACAAAGTGAATCCTTGCATTTGTCAATACCAAAATTCCATTGGTTGGCTCAAAAACCTTTCAAATCTTATATTTTATTCTTTTAGTTTCAAATTTATTTGGATTTTTTTTGTATAATAATTGAACTCCAAAGGTTTTGATTGATTCCCTCAAAAATATTTGAACTTCCTCAATTGAAAAGATACCGTGGGCTTCAATTTTATGTTTGTGATTTTAAAATTTTAATATTCTCAATTTAACTTCATTCCACCATTTTTGTCTTGGCTTCATTTCACTATTTTTGTTGTGGTTTCATTTCACCATTTTAGTCATGGTGTGTTAAAGGCTTCCCATGGTTACAAAATGAAATCCTATAAATGTCAATGTAGAAATTCCAAAGGTTGCTCCCAAAATCAGCTAAACTACTTCCTAAGGTTTCACGTACTTTAGATCATTTTTAAAAATAAAAAATAATGCAATTGTGGATGAAGGAACTTACACATTAATTAAAGCAATAATTGTGGTTGCATTGGTGTGCCTTCATTTCATGGCTTTAGTTGGATGACATCATATTTTCTATAAAGTCCATGCACATATAGTTGCTTCATTTTATGTTTTTTATGGCTTTAATTATGTGGCATCAAAATTCCATAGCCAAGTCGTGTCTACTTGACTCTTTACACCTAATGCATTGTGTATCTGTCAACATAGTGATATATATCACCTAATATCAATTAAACCAGCTCTGTTCTAAAAGTTTTCATTAGAATAATATTAAGTTGCATTCACTTAATTTTCATAAAGTCAAATTATATTTAAAATTTTTGAACTTGTATTATGTGAGTTATAATAAATTTAGTTATATATATATATTTTTTAATAATATTAAAAAATATGATTAAATACAAAATCTACTAGCAATCTAAAAATTCTTTTGAAAAAATAAAACTAAAATAAACTTAGTGATCAGTAATTCAAATGTAATTATGACAAAAACTTGATAATGAAATATTGAGTAATATAACTGAAGTCACTTTTAACTTAAAATTTTAATTTGTTTTCTCAAAAAAAATGCATGTTGATGAGATAAAAACTAGCAATCAAACATGATTTTAAATAATATTTTCTAAAATATTTTTATTTATTATTTATTTATTTAATGAAATTTGAATTTCTGATTACAAAGTCCAAATATTTTTTGTTGTATTCATAAAAACCATAGTAATGGCTAATAATAGCAATGATTTATTAGAAATTGAAAAGGCTAATGCATGTAGAGCTTTACCACAAAGTACTTGAAAAAAAACAATGTTTATTATTAATACTCTCACCAAGTTTGATATTGAATACCTCGATTGAATGATGTTTGTTCTACCTTTAAAATGGAATCACCTTATGTCTTGTGGTGTAGCAAAAGTATTTTGTAACAATCCAATTGAGGTTCTCGATAAAATTTGAAGTAAATTAGATTGAAGAAATCCTCTTTATCAAATCTATTGCAATTTAGATTGTACATTAACAGAATAGAAACCTACTCAATTTGAGAATGAAGAGCATCGATTATATGAAAGTTTTTGTCCAATGATAATGTGTATGAATACAATACCAGATGATTATGGTACTTTTAAAACAATTGCATATAAGAGTGCGAAATACTCCAACAAACATAATGAAAAAAAGAAATGGTTTGCATTTCCATCGTTGAATTACCTTCCAATTACCTTCCAACAGACATCAAAAAAATTCTAATAGGTGATGCTGGATTATTGGTTTGTTGTGGAGGTCGACAACTGCATCGACCACCTATTTGAGGGTAAAGACTTTTTCTTTTGACACATGATGAAGAAGATGATTATGATAGGGCTAAATATCTTGAAGGACAACCCGTCATACTTATTACAAATTCACTTACTCGCGAATATTATTTCTTACCTCCAATTCCAAACATGATATTACAAGAATTGACTGCATGCATAATTATAACTCCATGCGAAGTGCATACACTCAACATGCGTCAAAGTAGGATTGTTTCATTTTTAGAAAACCGTAGATCTGCACTACAAGAAAATGGCACAATATGCGACTACAAAAGGTGACTGCAAGATAAATATGACTACAGTGTGACTGCACCTCCGTAATTGCACCATCCGCGACCTAGTGGCAGCATCCTAGTCACTTTGCAGTCGAAGGTGCGACTGCACAACGAGGACTTAAGGAGCGCCAATTTTCATCCGCCGTTTTTAGTGGACAACGCCAAGGGATACTGACGTAGACACAATGAACTTTTCTGTATGCAGGACCCACTTCTATTGGCTCACCACGCATTCAGACACCGCGACTGCACATGACTTTGGAGTGACTCAAGAACAGCTGAAAAATGACTACTGGGCAACTTCCAGGAAGTTCTAACAATTTGACGACAGACCCTCGGGCGACTGACTTCATTGCGGTCAGAGAAAAAGAAAAAGACAGCTACCGGAGGGCTACGACAATGCCTTCACAAGATGTCGACTACGGTTCACTGTAAGCCCACTGTAAGATGACTGATGCGTCACTGGGAGGTCTAGTAGTTCTATATGCATGCCTTACTTGTATAAGGGTTCAGGCAGACACGGCAAAGCCAGATTTAGGGTGCTAGTTCACTAATGTAAATGTGTTTTTACATAAATGACAGCTGCGACGTGGGGCAATTTTAGTGCAATAAAGTCTATTGATATCCAGCCTCTAGTTCAGTTAATTTAACCACAATGGTGACCTTAGTTCACATAAACGTGCAACAAGCATGTCACCATACGATCATTTTCAGATTGCGTTGGAAATGTTTATAGCAACCTGAACTGAGGGATTCAAGTTGGCTGTCCTAAAGACAATCACGGCATATTGCGCTCAGTGTACCAATTGTACTCAAGATATGACTTCCTCAAAAACTTGAAGTAGAATTCAAGCCATTCTTATGAAACGACTTCTACATGTCTTTAATGTCTGTGTTCAAATTGTAATGTTCAACTGAAAGCTAGGGGATCCGTTTACGATTATTATGCTACATGAGAGTGGAGCTACTGTAGAGGCATCGTTAAGGGCTAAGACGATGCATGTATTTGCCGAGCTAGCACAACCAAGCTATGGCTAGGACTAGGCACATTAACTGCATTCCTTCCTTTCCAACAACTAAGTTGAAGATCTAATACTTTGTTGATTGGTTCCTTAGCCTATTCTCAAGAATCAATGGAATACTATCCTCCAGGTATCAATCCAACATTATATAGAAGAGAAGATTCATTTCAGGTAGGGCGCATTTGGCAGTACCATAATACTATTGAAAAAATTTCATTTAAAAAAATAGAAACAAAAGAAGAATCTAAACCTTTAGAGAAAAAAGAACATGAGCTGCTTCTAATGATACCACTTTCACGACCTACTATTCATGAAAGTTTAGGATTGACACCTGGATCTAAACAAAAAGAGTCTAAAATGAATGATCCCATGAAAACTAATATAGATACTTATGATACTCCTAGAACAAATGTGTTAGAAGAAAGATGAGTCAATAGTGTTGAAATTGAAACAAATACTTACCACAACCGGTTAGAAGAACATTGTCACTACTATATTATTGTGGTTTTGGGCTATTACCATCAATGTGCTGATGAAGACCATGCAAAAGAAGAAAAACTAGTACTTGCAATATACAAGTCTATCCAAAAAGAAGAAGGTTGGTAGCTTCGACCTTTTCCTTTTATTTCACGTTTAATGCCTACAAAACAAGGTTGAACCGGATTGGCTTTTTTGAAAAAAGATCATTGGATGGTAGTGTATTTTGGAGGCATTTTTGTTGAGGAATATTTAGAAGAAGTTCCACCAAAAGAATTAAAAAATAAGGGAAATGAAAACCTAGGATCATTGGATAGAAAAGGTTATCATAGTGACAATTCTAGCAATCTAAGTTCAAAAAAATCAATTCAAATAGCTCAATTTTTTGTCTTTCAAATCCCAATAGAAACAAACCGCCAATTGGAGATCCTATACTTCCCAAAGGCTCTAAAATAATTGCAGAGGTTGATGAATGTGGCATTGTAAGAAAAAAATTGTGGTGTGAAGAAAGTTCAAGTTCAAGTAGCACTAAATATTCGTCAAATCCTGTTGGCAGTAATACTTTACCACCAAGGCCTGAATATATCCTTATAGAAACAACAAGTCCAGTTGTATTTTATACATCCATTGTTGAATATGATGATTCTACATTGGCATTTTTTTTCAACCTCTTCAACACTAATAAAAGTCATTTACAACCCCCATTATTGTACAACTGTTTGGATGGCAATCAACTATGCCTATGTTGTATGTAGTGACCCAGAACTTAATACTAGCTGATACAATTATGATATTTGCAATTGGATTTGACACATGATCTAATGGAAATCCAATTCCAAGTGGCAATTTCATTCTTGTTACTAAAATGCCCACTAATATTTTTAATGATGTATTTCAAACAATATATTATTTACAAAAATAATTTGAATGCACAAGTGGTAATGGTTTCATTTGCATCCGGGTAATTGATGTTAAGGTTGTTGCAATTTATGATATTCTAAAAAAGTCAAGATATTTGCAAAAATATACTAAATATTTACCTACTAAAGCTAGTGACCATCCCTTTCAAATGTTTAAGAGTTGTGTATACGAACCAAGTTGGTGGCAAAAGACTAATATTGATGATAGAGACAATAATGCTGAAGAATTGATGCACCATTGCACTCCCGAAAAATATCTCAATTGTTTTATGCCAAAATGATCCTATTTCAACATTTATTTAAATTGTTTAACTTCAAGTGGATTCAAAATTACAAGTTATCTTTTTGTAAACGCATGAAAAGCAAACTTGATTATCTCAAGACTATGCAACAAGCTCTTTCAACAAAAACAATCACCACAACACTACAAGTGTCAACAACTAATTGCTTGCCAAATCTAAAAGGAATCCTTACATAAAATGTGCACTATTTTAACTCGAGAACCTAAAATGCTCATTCATGTAGTGTGTAAAAATACATACTAAAATGTGATACTAAAATGTGATGAATCCTCTTTGCCAACACCACCTAAGAAGACACGTCAATAATAAGAGCCATGCTCAGATGCTTATTTTGACACTTTCAGGTGGAGCCATCAACTCTACAACACACTTCCATGAAATGAGCAAAAAAAGCCTTTTCAAAAACAATTTCAGGTACTCATCAACACTCAATTGCAATGCCACTAACATGCCAATATTTGTTGAGATTTGTAACACTAAACTGGCATTGAATTGTGTGATCGTCCTTCAGATTAATATTCACGCAGATCCATCACAATAAATAACAATCTGATGTTTTCAATCTCCAATGTCCTTGCGAAGGAGACGGAAGTGCAAGACGCAGCAATATAAGACACTATAAGAGGGTTATGCTTTTCAGTGCTCCTCTATAGATCCAGTTTTGGAAGGTCAGTGACGAATCACTTCATCTCTTTCAACACTTTTACTCTTCTTGAAGCTTTGTGCAAGTCTCCAACTGAATCAGTTGTAAGGTCATCATTGTAACATGTCACAGAAAATAAAAGCTGAGGGACTATTCAAGCTCAGTAGTGGCGATTTCAAATATTCTCTCATTCTGTGTCGGAGTATAATTTAACTGCCACCGAGCAAAAATCATTCTAAACTGTCAGCTATAGTACACGGTATAATTTAGCTTTCACAAATGACACGGCATAGGATTTTAAACACTTATAAAGCTCAGGTTCGGCAAGAAACCACTACACTCAGCTATAGTATCAGTCACGTCTTTCAAAATCTGAAACTTTTGAAACCGGAATGTTCAATGCACTGGGATGAAGTTAGTGATTGAACAAAGAATCTCAATGATATGTCAGATTGAACTATCTGGTTTGAGAGGGGATGCCCTCTCCTTGTCACTTTGTCATGGACAAGTGACAACAATCAGAACGGGAGTTGTCAAGTTGTTTTACAAGCGACAGAAATGAAAACTCACTGGCCATCAAATCTCCGAAGCGGCATTGTACATAACCTCCAGCTCAAATGTACGCATGGCATCCTCCTTCGGCCTACCGATATGTTCTGCACAAACGGCTCAATGAGCATTAGATTCAGAGCAGACAAACGCTAATTGTAATTTCCTCAGAGGTACTCTTTAGCCCGAAGTGCTGAAATGGTCAAAGGTAGCCCGCTTCCATATCCATAGGAGTTGTGATAAATCATTTAGGAAGCTTCAAGGCGACATGTATAAAACCATGCTTTAAGAATTTACTATGATTCACTATTAGCTTGAGGTTAATCAGAAAGTGCAAACTTTACCATTTAAAGCCATAACTAGCGAAATCAGTTAAGAGGAAGTGAAGACAATATCTGAAAGCAAATTGAGAAAAACCCAGCAATATGAGATGACAAACGCCGAGGGCATAATCAAAATTTCGATACCCGTTCACTTACCATCAGAGAGGAAACAATATAACTGAATTTCATCTAAGTGACTCCACTGCTGAGTACTCGTACAACCCTGCACTCATTTTGCTGGTTGTATCCATTGCCAAGTGATATCTTGCGTGGTAGTGGAATCTTTCAGTTTGTTTATGCCAAAGTGGCACGCTTCCCTTTGCCATCCTGTGATTCCAACAATAATACAGTGCTGAACATTAAGTATGGTATACACTTCATCTGTGCCCAGGATCTGGGCTTGTTTTCTACAACAGAAAATCCACCAAGCCCATCAACCCCATTATCTGGTAGTTCAAAGTGACTGATCTTTCTTTGCAAAAGTACCAACAACATACCTTTGAAGCTGTTGGCTTTCTCACATCCATAAAGGATGCATAAACGTCATTAAATTTTTTCCTTTCAGTGTCAGGTACCGATGGCCTTGCATTCCGAGCTGCAGTTTGCAGGTTTTGCATAGTGATAACTAGTTCCGCGGCTGAATCTATTGAAGCCATTGTTTCCTTGTGCGCCAAGAAGTTATGGACAGACTCCAGCTGTGCATCTGAACATACAGCTTGCAAATCAGCAGCACTGAAGCCATCCGTCATAGTAGCCACAATGTCCAAGTCCACATCCTCTGCAAGCGATAACTGTTGAGCATGCAGACCCACCAATCCCATCATCAGTATCAAAATCAAACATCACCAAATATCTGCAACTTCTGGAGTAATAATTCAAGATGTGTCATCCCATAAACATTATTTTTTCCAAGAAATCCATACAATCAAGAGCAACCAACAGAGTGGTACGACCAAGAAAATAAAGAAATAAGAACAGCAGTTAGACGACTGCTTCTGTTAGAGAAAATAGAAGGTAAAGATCCTACAGAACATGCGACTCTCTCTAACTTCATGCCTAGCACACCCAAAGCAAATTCAACACCTGCTCATAAAGGGAAAAAAAATTACTGATAACTACAGTATGGGATTATTCACACAGAAAACTGATTAGTACATTGATTAATCCCTTGTAAAAATATAGTTCAGATGGAGCAGAATTTTATACCACAACAATCAGTAAAGTCTAGTGCATGTGTTAGTAAAAATAAATAAAACCTCAACAACAACTCAAAACTGCTAAACAAACCACGAGGCTCAATTGGGACCTTTTGGTCCTTTAGAAGGAAAAGAGTAGAAACCAAGCGACAAACCTTTTTGGAGAGCACTCGCAGTATTTCAACACGGTCAGAGATAGAGGGGAAGTCGCACAACAGCATCCGATCCAGCCGACCAGGCCGTAGTAGAGCTGCATCCAATAAATCTGGGCGACTAGACCCATAATAACCATCCGATATTCCCAGTAAGACTATCGATATTCATAACCAAAATCAGGGGCTAAACTATGACAACAGTAAACCGGCTGCAGTGCAGGTCATATTGTAAAAGACATCATGAATGTGAAAAATGAACATGAAGCACCTGGTTGCAGCAAACACAAATACACCATTAAGAGCCTCGACACCATCAAGCTCTGTAAGAAGCTGCATCCAAATCAATCCCGAGTGTTATGGCATTATAGTCCGACACTTATTGCAGCAACAAGGAAATAAAACACAATTTCAATGACTAATTACCACAAAAAAAAGTAGCAATGCATTGATTGCAGGGTGGGTAAATGTATTGCAAGATAAAATAATAAGTTGCGACTTGATGCAATTACTTGATTAACAACACGGTCTGTCACTCCAGTATTGTCATGGCCTCGCTTTGGAGCAATGGCATCAAACTCATCGAAGAACAACAATGCTGGGGCTGCTGCTGCTGCCTTAGCAAAAACATCACGAACCTGAGCTCAAACACACAGTATTTAGCTTTTCGTCACTGCACTTCCATGTAACAATTCATATCCTATTAGCTGAACCAGGTGAATCTTAAAATCTCCAGATGAAGTTTATGTACACCATACTATTTCAAGTCATATACATGCACGATAGAATAGGGCAAAAAAATTCTTACAGCTTGCTCAGAGGCTCCAATATACTTGTTCAGCAGCTCAGGACCCTTAACAGAAATGAAACGAAGAGAGCATGCTGCAGCAGCAGCACCAACAATGTGAGTTTTGCCACATCCAGGTGGACCGTACAGAAGTACACCAGAGCGTAGTCTGAGCGGAGCCCCTTTGAAGAGCTTCCCATGTTTGACTGGCAGCTCCAGTACCTACGACAGACCAAGAGAAATGGTGTCAGATAAGTGAATGCCTTTATAGTGCCCTTACAACATTCAATCTGTATGAGATTACTATCCAACCAAGACCTTTCCTAACTAGCACATCAAGACAATTTCAAACAAGTCCGGCACAAATTGTCTAAATCACCCATAATACCATGATATAATATTAAGACCAAGGTAGACGCTTGGCATTTGCAAGCAACTTGCTGACCTCTTGTAAAGCACGACGTGTCTCCCGCAGACCACCCACGTCATCCCATCCAGATCTTCCAACCTCAGTCCCGCCCTTTGCAATACCTTGCATAGCGGAAGGCACAAAATTGTGCTGAGCTGCTTTGAAGTCCAGAGAGTTGAGTTCAAACTTTTCTCTCCTCGACGACAGAGATTGCTTTGATAGCCATTCAGTGATAGATGCATGTGTAGTGTCTGGAGAAAGGAAGCGAGCAGCTGCCGCATGTGCTGCTCTGTCCACCAATACCTCCTGTACTTCCCATTCAATAGAGCATTAATTATTCGACACTGTGATTTCATGAGATCACCAAAGAAACAGCAGTTTACAACAAAAAAGTAAATTCGCTTTCTTTCTTCAACCTTAGAGGACCAAGTATCCACATCGTGGATACTTGACGGTCATACCCATTATCGACCTTGAAAGGTCAAAAACTACACTACCTAGCAAATACATTTGTCGAATTTCCAAATTTAAATCTAAATTTTCTATGAAAAATATATCATGCAATTCCTCATTGTCACTTGAAACTCCACCCCACCAAAAATCTATGAAGACATTTTGTAATTTTTATGATATTTTATTGCAATATAATCTTTGAAATTGTGCAGATCTCATTTTGTTTCAAAAAAAGTTTAAATTCTTAGAACTACTAGACACATATTTATGGGCATGAAAAATATTTAAAATATTGAGAAAAATAGTTGATGTCCAAATTGTGCATACAAGTGTAGTTAGTTTTTTCTGCGAAGGGCTGCGACGAATGAAGGTTAAGATTGACTACTTACCAGATCGCTGCCGTCAGCCCCATCAAAGCTCATTGCAACTTCAGATGCTACTGATGACCTACAAACAAAGCCGCGAGCAGCTACAGCTTGCTCTAAGATCGTGACTCTCTCTGACGCTGCGGGTGTAGGCAACTCCACGTGATAATCGAATCGCCCTACAAGGCACATAAATAATGCATCCTCGTGAGGTAAAAAACTTATAAGGGATTGAAAGGAAAGATCCACAAGGTTCCTAATGTCCTTACCCTGAACACCCCATGTAAGGCACACTATCAATAACAATTCATAATGTAAGGTTAGCATTCCACAATAAAGGCATGATAAACAAGCATGTCGGAAATCTTAAATTAAAGCACACCTGAAAAGCACAACGTATCCGGAATAGCCATAGGTGATCTTGCAGTAGCGAGAAATGCTATCATCAGATCTTGCCTGCCTCCCTGTGAACAGAAGCATACACCAAGTTAAAAAAAAGCAGTATAAGCAAACACCAAGAGACGCTTGTGAAAAGAAGACATCAAACAGACATATACTAGGTTCGTGCATATAAAAGCTCAAGTTCTCCATGGCAGGTTTATATTTCTGAAAGATGGCAAACATTGCCTTCCAACCAATTGCACACAGTGCTTTACCAGACATAATCAAGGGTTTATTTACAAGGAACATTATTGGTCATAAAAGCATTAAGAATACATAACAAACTCAAGAAACTTTATAGATTAACTCCATATCCCATAAATTCAGGCTCTTAAAGGGTTATATGATAACGATGGTTAAAATTGGAGAAAGAAAATGGCGAAAGCAGCTCATGCCATTTTACACGCTTCTGAAGAGGAAGTATAGCCATGAGATATACATTTAATCCAACCTGCCATGAACTTCTATTGGCACGTATAAAATAAGGGAGGGTAACCTCACCTGGTATAAATCCATAAGATCACCAAGAAACTCAGATAAAGTCATCACTATTGTAGCTGGCTCCGGACCCTCTTCTTTAGGAAGCAAGGCGTCAAGGTCATCCAGAATTATCAAGGTTGGTGCATGGTCCAAGGCTTCGGATACAGCATTGTGAAGCACATTCCGAATTGATCCAGCCTGTTCGCCGACCAGCTCGTTACACCTCACAAGAACCCTGTTGTCACATCACAGAAAAAAAGGTCAGATGAATGATCAAAGATAAGGCATTCAGTACATCAGAATTTCTTACAAATTTGATACAAATGTTCCACAATTCATTTTTAAGCACAAGCTGAAACGATAGCACGAATAAAGAAAGCAAAAACCAAATACCTGTGCGAAAGTAAACTTGGGTCCGCTTGCAGCTCCCGAGCCAGTGCTAAGGCTGCCGTAGTCTTGCCACACGCCTGAAAACATGAAGAGGAGCAACTCAAATTTAAATAACCTAATATCGACAACTATTCCTCTAAATTACTATTGAGAATCCAGATAGTTCCTCAAGTTCAAATCTAAATGAAAGTCCGTATCAGGCACTGGCTCTTAATGGCAAGAGATTAGTCTCCATGGAACTTACAGGGGGTCCGTAAAGAAGAACAGCTCCAGGAAGATCAGTACTACTACTCTGAATGGTAGGTGATAGAAGCAATTTCACTCCTGCAATTCAAGAAGAATGTCCTCCCGTAAATGACCCATCCCAAACAGACTTGATACATTTCCAGCCGAATGTACGAGGAAATGAGCAAAATAAAGCGAGGCGGGGAAAGAAAGACGAACTCACGGAAGAAGGCCTTCTCTAGCGCTTCTCCTAACCATCTCAAAGAAAGCAGGGCCGGCGCACTAGATTCATAACAGTTGGTTAGTCTCCTACAGTATATTGTTTCATAACTGCCAACTTTAACTGGTAATCCAACTCGGTCGCCAAAGATTTTTCCTGGAGCTTCCTTGCCAGAATGGGCTTCTTCATCTGAAAAAATCTGCTTCTGCAACAGAATGTAGCTGTTTGACATCCCCAGAGTTGGAGGTAAGATATTACTGGAATGACTTTGGAATACAATCAGGAATAACATGTCATTTTGGTCCTGCTTTGCGAAGCTCTTTGACGCTCTATGACCACCACCTCTGCTCTCAGGATCTTTTCTCCTCGCAGGCTGCTGAGGAGGTCTAAGATGAATGATAGTTGCTCCAGATACAGGTACATATTTCTCAGTTCCGTCACAACTAACGACAGCTGCCTGTGCTGCCACCCAATCGTGGAGCAACCTTTTTACAGTTCGTAGAGCGCCCTCAGTATTTTTCACGTCTTCAATTTGATGAATTCCCTTCTCTTGGTGATTATCCAGTGCCGAAGCCAAAAATGCTTTATGATTGCTCCATCTTCCTGTTATACTATCTACATGTCTAGCCACAGTCACGCGACTTTTGTTCACCTGGAGTGAATCATCAGGATACGCAGACTCCTCTGTATGGACTGACTCAAATACTGCTGGAGAGAACTCGAGAACAGCAGGCATTGAAGCAGGATCTCCACATGGATGGATACCAATTCCTGCTCAAGGCAATTCGAAAAATTAATACTGGATCGGGGTGTCACAATAAAGCAGAAAGACTGTTGAAATCGCTTCACACAATGAAGCATCAGCATACATAAAACGGAACAGGCAAAATACAATCTAAAACCTTGGAATAGAACCAAAAATGAGAATTATCGTTCTCAACGTTCATTGAACAAAGCTTTACTTAACAAAACGACTATTCTAAAAATATACCCCACCAAGAACGAGCATCGTGCTTGATAATCAGCATCAAATATTGATTTCTCTGAATTAGTCCTAAGTGCCCAAATAGCCAAAGTGTCCGATCCACGCAGAAATAGATCATTAAAGAAGCTTCAAGCAAGGTAACAAAATGAACAAGTAGAAAGAAGAAATCATACCCTACATTTGTAAACGATAAAAATATGATTTAAAAGTTACTATGATCAAATGTTAGCTTCCTAATGTGAGCTTTCTATTCTGGCTTGGACACTTCCGGGTTAACATCACATTCATTGACACTCTCAAAGTTAGCACCACGACACATTGTGTGTAAAACGAAAAGGTCCCGAGTAGACATGATGAAACCAAAGACACTACTTACGTGAATGGCAGCTTAGACCCATGTAAGTTTGAAGTGACTGAGCCAGCATAACGTGACCCTGCAGGGCTAACTCTGAAACCACCGCCATTACAACAACCCTCCTTCCGTAAATTTGAACTTTAGGATTCCCATCAACGAGCTCCGTGACTTCAGCCTCCGTGGAAAGCGATTCCTCCCGCTCCCCATCTCGTGCATTATATGACCTGCCCTTCGTTGAGAGCTCGGACAACGCAACAAGTTGTCCATTCGTTAGCTTTAACTCTTTCGCAGTCAAAGGGCACACGAAGATGGCAGTAGTGGGCTCACTAAGGCAGACCAGTCTGCCAATGTAAACGGGTTGCATAAGAGAAGGATCCAGCTCCTGAACCCGGAGCCAGGTATGTCCAGTCCACATTGGAGCTTTGTCTGCTTTCCCGTTCTCAGAAACCTTCGCATCATTAGACGGCGTTGAAAGCAGTCGTTTCTTCGGAGCAACGACAAGCTCGGAACCAGCACCTAACCGTACCTGAAACCATTGCCAAAAGAAGTTGAAAAAAAAGTGATCATGATAACCACCCTACCATATAACTTAGGTAAACGCTCCAGCAGCTCACCTCGGCAGGACATGTGACAGCGGTGACACCCACAGAGTATGCAACTGACCTAAAATCCAAGGTTGGTGAAGAACAAAGAATTCTAAAGCAAGAGGTACACATTCAAAAAGACGTGAGTACAGCGTAGCACACTAACCAGCTTGCTGGGACTAGTGGAGACGGCTTGAAGCACCAACACACTGCCGCTCTCAATCCACACAGGAAACCGTTGTCCTTCATACAATACTCCCACCTGCGAATTGCATTAGAAGACGACATTAAAACCCACATCCAGTCATAAAACGCACAAATCACGTCCATGTGTACAAACCACCCCAGACACCCAAGATATTTACTACTTAATTAATCACAATCAAAACGATTACAGACAGAAAATATCCATTTTCAATATCCAAGAGCACATCAAACTGATCTCAAAAGTACCGACCCGAGTTAACAAGTGCTCCTCCAGAAACTCAGCATTGAGCTCCAGCAATTCCCAGTCATCTTCACTTGCAGGCTCGATGGCAACCGTATCCGCCACAGCAACCTCAGCCCTAGCTCGGACAATGACCCTGGTATTATTCTCCAGGCCAATGCAGTCTGCGAACTTTTCTGCAACCTGCCCATAAACATTCAGCACTTGGTCGCATCCAAATTTGATGCGATGCAAATCGAAATAAAATGATGCAATTACGATTCTCTCTTCTAGAGCATTCCAAGAAGAAAACTTATGAAAACGTTAAATTTAAAAAAGCCGATTAAATTCGATTGCATATCCAACGTACTCACCTCAATCTGCGAAGAGCGAGAAGCAGAGCCATCCCATGCCACAAACCACGGCCCGCCTTGGCCCTTCTTCCCTGGAACACGAAGCTCGAGCACGAGAGGAAAAGATGGCAGCTGATCCGACAGAAAGGCCTCCAGCAGCGTGTTGGGCAGCGACGCAAAACAATCCTGCTTCCCGACCCTCCGCACCTCCACCTCCATCCTCTCAACGCCTCTCCTGCTTGCGCACCACCGTGATCAAAATCCAAACACTGCCCCTCCAAATTGAAACACAATTGAAACGCGGCATTGCAAAGAAACACGCAAATTCAAGTCCTCATCCTCTCAAAACCCCTAAGGCGCCAAAACCTAAACTGCCACTGCAGCTCCATTGATATACACCCTGTCTACCTCTCCGAAACTTCCAATTTGAGTTCAGACCAGACATAAAAACTCAAGAATCCTCTACAATAAGTTAGTACAATTTGAAACCCAGCAGTCCCCGATCAATCAAAGTTAAAAGCCCGCGCATACGAGGCTTACAGATTCCGTCCGATGTCGGATGTCCGGAGCCCGCGTTTGCTCGGACGCCAAGCCCCAACCGGTCCTGCCGAGAATCGCGCCTGACGTCCGTCGGACGCTCCCCGGCCAACTCTTCAACCCGTTTCACCGGCCGGGGTCAACGGACCCCCTCGCTCGCATCATTGTTATCCGGAGCTCCCAAATGGAGGTATAATTCCCCCCAAAGATACCTTGGGGGATTAAGTATAGGGCAATGCCCAAGGAGGAGGGCATTTCGGGAAATAAAGGGCTGACGAGGAGGGCAGAGCCCGACGAGGAGGCCCTTTATTTCCCAAAATGCCCGACAATGAGAGGCCATTGTCCAACATAAATCACGAGCAAAACTGGATGAATATTGCGGATAAGAAATCAAATTCGGATGAGGAATCCGTAATGCTCGATTATGCAAGAAATCCCACGCAATCAGGCATTACGCTGCAGAAGCCTCCCCGGAAATGAACGACGCATTTCCTAGAGTGGTTTACATTATAATCTAAACCATTTGACTAGCTCGTTGTTCATGCCTTGTCAGTGCTTGGGTTTGCTGGATCATCCCCTGCCTATGCTCTCCCCCCATATGTCATTAAATAGTGTTGTGGGCTCCCCTTTCTACTGAAGCAAAAGGGACCCCATGCTAGTTTAACAATGTTATGTGTCCTCCCCAAGCCATTCTAGGCGTGCATGTAAAAGAAAAGATCCCTATTTTGTGCTTGATTAATTTATCATACCTTATTAGCAAGTTCAACACAGCGTCAAATCTTTATTTAAAGTAGGAAATCAAGGTTCATCAAGATTAAAATGTAATTCATGTTATTTAGGCAATCATTCAAAATTGAACAAAGAATAGGCATTTGATTAGGTTTAGATACTTCATTTAATGGTTTTAAAGAGGATAACGGGTTATTTGCAATTTTTAAATATTAGGCAAGATAAGGGATGAATTTCCAAAAAAAATCGACATCATTTTTATTTTAAATTTATTGACAAATATGCTAGTAAGGTACGGTACTTCTTCACTACTACGGTACTGCTAATAAAGTAAGGTACGGTATGGTCTTCTGCACTACCAAATAGTGAAATTAGATTGCCTTAACAATTAGGTTGCGTACCCAAAGAGGTTACCTCATGACTCACTACTTGTCTACATAGAGGTGCATGTGACTCTCTAAACTTGGGGCATGAACTAATGCACCAACCCATACAACACACATGGTTCCTGCATTTCTACATCTTTTTACGGTAACAATACATATCTATATAGTGTAAATTGTCAAGAAATATAATTTTACTTTTTGTAGAAAGTGAAAGATTATTTTATTTTTTAATTAGGATTTTATTTTAAAATGGTAGCCAACGAAAGTTAGGATTATTTTTTATTTTACTTCAAATTAAACTTTTCCTTTTTTGGATGAGAACAATGAGAAGTTGTTTTTTAAGATATAGTTGAAAATAGTCAAATAGTTGGATATAGAAAAATATACCTAGATTTAGTTGAATTGAATTATATATATAATTAATTCGTGAAAATGGCCACCTCGCTAAAATAGACAAGCCTATTACCATGCAAACTAGAGATAAAAATATTTTGGGCCCAATTCTAAGAGGGTCAAATATTTTTCAAATGTGTACATTTGTTTCACAAATCAAACCAAGTGGATTTATTCCCTCTGTTTCTGAATAATACATTTGTGTCCTCTATGTTTTACAAATGAAATAGAGGTACTATTCAAAAGCAAATTTTTTTTTTTTTTTTTTATTAAAATTATAATTTTTATAAATTTCAAATATCATTTTCATTAAAATTACAAAACTATTAATAAAGTGGAGTCCTAAACATCCTACAAACAATGCATAATTGTTCTCCCATGTTAGTATCTAATGGTATTTAATTATTAAACACTAAAGAATGGCGCGTTGTCGTGTATAGATCGGTTTGTCTCGGGAAACCACAGGGATTCTGGCTACAACCAGAAATGGCTTAGGAATTAAAGAAGTCGTAGTCGTGTAGATTCTTCAAACTTGATCATTGAATCTTCAAATTGCTCTCCGTTGGCCTATCCTATAATAGCTCTAAGTGGATTCAAGGGTTAAGGTAGGTAATAAGAAATCATAGGTTTTGGATGGAAAAATGGGACTGCTAGACCACGAGCTAAACGGTTCGAGAGATGGGCTCCTAAACTTTAAACCAACAGTGACCAGTAATCGTGCCTCACTAATGGGAACAACATAAAAGTACGACCATGTAACCGAAGAACTCCACTTCGTCGTATCCACAACAAAGTGGACAGTCTAGCAATGGTTTCACCCATGCTGTCCACAACAACAAAGTTTATAATGAAAGACAAGCCACAGCACACAAGTCTTTAGTGTCTTTTTTAACTCCAACTTCAACTTCAACTTCAATTCCTTGACTAAACTTAGATTTAGTATCACTATTTTATACAAAATACAAATGAAATGTATAATAACTTTTTGGAAAGCTAACACAGTTATCTATTTATTTTTCTCTAAATTTCAACATATTCTAATACTAAATCCAATTTCTATGGACATCCAAAGTTTTGACCTTGAGAAAAAAAGGCAACAGATCTTTCTTCACTTAATCATTCACAACTCACTCATACAAACTTCAAATAAAATGAATGATAGCTTCATAGAAAATAAACACAATTGTCTATACTTTTTTCAAATTTCATTTCAAACAAAAGATTTGTCCATCTTCTATGTCCAGTCAAAGTCTCTGCCTTTTTACATAGAAAAAAACAGACCTTCCTTCACTTAAATTAGCACAAATTTTGAGTGACAATTCCAAATCAAGTAAGTGAGATTAATTTAGAAACTCCACACCATGATACACAATTTCTCTAATTTTCATTCCAAAATTCTCCAAATACAACACAGTATGGCTCCTCAAACATTCGGGCCTTACAAGCAACAACAAAAGAGACAATGAATAATGTTCCTCATTTTTCTCCATCTTATCTTTTAGCTAAATCACACAATCCAAATGGACTTCAATCCATATTTTGACCATGTGGTTCCTCTAGCACCCATTGATCATGAATTTTGACCATAAAACTAATTTCAAATCCTTAATTAGAAGATAAATCACTCTAAAGTATCTAAAAGGTAAACTATTTGAATATTTTTCTTGTACAACTTCATACACACAAATTTAATTTAGAACAACACTCCAAATATGAAATAAAAAACTAGAATCTAACATATGTCTCAAAGAGGTAAAAAAAATAGAGTTTCAATCGGAATATCACTTCATCTATAAGAAATTGAGAATGCGTTTGACGGTAGCAACGACATAATTAGCACAATCCATTTTAGTTAAAGGATTAACTGACTCTTCCAACCATCATTGGTGACCACGACTTCAATCAATAGGCTTGACCACGCAATAATATTGATTGATGTTTAAACCTTCAAAACAACCTTCAAATGTCACTACAAGGTTATCAGGCTCAACGCAACCAACCTACAACAAGATTATCAATGCCCGAGCGTCTTATTGAAGATTTTTGAGCCATTGTTGCTTCACACAATGTTGTTTCGGTGGTCGAGATGGCCCAACTTCATCTTGTGAACGCCCATGCAGTAATGAAAGACCCAACAACAATTGAGATTAGTCCAGCAATTGCCATAAATAAAATTCAAACTCAAGCTCCGGTTGAGATTCCTCATCTTGAGACTCAAAAAAAATCCTTCACTTCGACATAATATAACTTAAATGAAAAACAAAGAATAATAACATCAAATCAGATGAAGCTCAAAAGGGAACTTTTCTCTTTGTAGTTGTCTATTACAATAGTGAGGAGTGTCACCTTGAAGCCACTCCAAATGATTTAATCTCCTTTACTATTTATAAATACCAAAATCCATCCAAAAAATGTAAATATACATATTTTTACATAATGCCTACATTTGCAGCATGACAACGTTATCCCTTGTTGGTATTAATGTTTGTAGTGATTTTGTCAAAAAATGAATGGATTTGGATGATTTTTTGAACAAAATTGAGGCCAAAAATAGGATGACAAAATTAGGTGGTGAATGAAAATGGGCTAGTCTCTCTTACTTATTTTTATTGTAAGTTAATTTATCTATTCTTCATTGTGACCTTAAGCAATTTAATCTCAAATCAAGTCAAACCTTGAGAAGAAACCTTGTCAAATCCTAAATACACTACCAAAAAAAATACAATATCCTCCCAAAAAGTTGTTTTTGACAAATTTTAGACAATTTTTCAACACTTAAGTGTCGAAAGAACATCGCAAAAATCTTCTTTTTTTATACTATAGTACACATTGAAAACAATGTCAAAAATTGTCGAAAGAATGTCAGAAAGACTATTGAAAAGAGTGTCCAAAAGAATGTTGAAAAACATGACTAAAAAATACAATATTTGATATTATAGGTTGCTTTAGTAGATTGCTTAGATTGCTTGCCTAAAAATTTTAGGGTGTCCAAATTGCCCGCTCCTACCCAAGTTGCCAAGATAGCCCTAGACAACTAACACGAAAAAAGATGGAATTTGAACCCCTTACCTTGTGGTTAATAGTGGAAATTCTTACTGTCTTATAACATATATGCATTTGGAGATTTTATTGTAACTTATATGAGATGATGTGTCTATTTAGCAATTCTTACTTTGATGATCTCCTTTTTTCAAAGTGTACAACCTCTCAAATGCACTTTGTTTTGACATTCTTTTTGACACTTTCTTTAGCAATAGAAATTTATGGCACTTTTTTTTGACACTGAAATATTAAAAATAAATTTTAATATCAATTTTGACACTTTAGTGTCAAAAAAGAAATTAAAATATCATGAATTTTCCAACATCCTCTTTTTCAAAACTTTAGTATTAAAAATGGTGTTGAAAAAAAAGTGTTCAATAAAGTGTTGGAAACAACACCATTTTTTGGTAATGATAGTTCATGAGGAGACAAAAATTGTAAAGTTTTTCATGACATAAAAAATTGGAAGAATGCTAAAAAAGTACACAAGTATGTCTAATTAACCCTTTAAAGACAGGCCATGACAAAAATTCTTGATTTGGTTCCGATCATGGCCATGGGTCCAAAATTGCAACGCTCCTATTTAATGAGAGTATAACTAATTGTAAAGTTAATTCTATAAGCCCCAAGGAGCCCCAAACTAATTTTTAGAGTGAACAAAAAACAAAATTACTCATAATCTGAGAGGAATTAGAAGTGAGTTACTAAATAGAGGTCACCAATTTTTTGAAATAGAAGATGAATTAAAACAGTCCATTTGGAAATTGGAATTGCATGCAATGGTTTTGTACTTTTGTACACAAGTACATCTTTTAATCTCTCTACATATAATATATAGAAATATGTGGAAAGAATTGCAAAAAATATGTCCCTTCTGTGTCTTGAACAACATTGACATTGTATGGGGGAAATAGCAAATGCAAAGAAAGATGGCCACAAGTGGATGGGCATTTTTTTCAAAAGAAGTATTTTATAAAGAAATGTGGCGTTTAACCCCTAAAGGACCAAACACCGTTTATTGACAACATAGCAATTTTGGGCAGCTCACTACGACTGAAATTTTTAATTTTTTTCTTTGAAAATTTCACACGAGATGTGCCCGAGGATTAGCTTTAAGGCCCAACAATTTTCATAAATTTTGACTATGTGGTTAAAAAGTTATTGCATGATATGTCATTTTCACTAGTCAGCGGGCAGCCTGGGCAGCTGAAAAATATTCCTTAGAAATCATTTAATTCTTAAATAAAATTTTGAAATTGGTTCTTTAGATTTATATATACGTTGGAAGCTTTGAATCATTCCATTTTGATTAATGAGATGAAAGTTATGAGGAGTTTTAGTTTGAGCGTAGTTATGGAATCTCTACTCTAAGATAAACTTTGAAGTCTTTTATTTAACTCAATTTTCAATATTTTGAAAAAATAAAAGCATAGGGTGTAGATTTTTTATTACAACATTACAACCGTTGGGATTGGCATTTTTCAATTTCATATTTCAATTCTTAACAATTTAGTGTTTTAAACATTCTCTACCTCTTTCTACTTACTATTTTTTTCCTATATGTTTTACAATTCCAAATTTCTTGAAATTTTTCAAGCTTGTATCCAACTTGCCTTGAAGAATGAATCCAAAGAGTAACCACCATTTTGGACATTTTTTCATACAATTGTGACCTTGTGAAGTGCAGCTGCCCGGATTTTTGCAAGGACAAAAAAAGGATTTCTATCAATTCAAACGCTATTATCTTGCAATCCACAAAGTGGAAATTTCTTGAAATTTTTTCCACAACTTCTCAAACTAGTTTAACACAAGATCCTATGATAACATTTTTCCAAAAATATTCTTTTTCTAAACTTTGTTACTTATATTAGAAATAGCAATTTTGGAGCGGTTTTGGTGAAAACATAGTCTCTGACCTTTAGGGGTTAATATTGTGTATAGCAATGTTTTCAGTACTTCTAGATATAATGGTCAACAATGTGCTTGTTTAGATTCTTTTTTCCATATTTTGTTGTAGACAATGGCTTCAACTACCTTCATACAAGTGTCAATCAGTAACAAGAGAAATACAATTGAACTTATATTAATTTTGAGTAGAAGATTCTATTTATGCACTCGTCAAGTGTTTTTCAAATTAATCATGTATTTTCATGCATAGAAGGTATATTTTTCACTATTGATTACTCAATTATATGAATCATAAAAGCAAGGTCTATTAAATCCAAAGGTCCTTGCAGTGAATCTTGTATAAGGTCACTAGTATTGCAAGCCCAGATTTGTGCATATTTCGTACATCCATGTCAAAAACATTGAATACACTACCCATAAACTCTTAATTCTTGTAATACCAATGACAGATTGTCCTAATTTTTTGCACTCATTATCTATCATTCATTTTCTAATTTGGTACGGTTACTTTTATCACTTCAACTTCTCTATACTCAATAACTCCACAATTGCTAATATAAACTTTGTATATGTCCTTGTTATGACCAAAAAACTTTGAGACTTAAAAAATCAAGCCATTGTGGTCATTGATGACCAAGGTGATTGTAGTGTCTGAGAGTTTTAGGAAAATAAGTGGTTAGAATGTTCTTTTACAACAAATTTAGTTTCAAACACCTTATTGAAACATTTATGGGCAGATTTTGAAAGAAAACATTAGAAGAGATCTAAGGCCATTAAGAGACCACAAGTTCTCAAGTTGTCTCTATAAGTCCACTTTTATTGGTTGGACAGGAATGAACTGAATGTGGTTGAGAGATTGCCAAATCAAACAATAAATTTATTGTATGCGGATAGCAATATCAACGTAAGTTAATAAAAAATGAAGGACAATATAAAAAATCCATTGAGTCGGTTCTCCATCTTCCATTTGACCATCTACCTTGAAGAAGTTTATTGATGGCTAAATGAAAGAATGAATTCAATGAGATTTTGTGAGATATGATGGTGGGGTGATTGCAAGAAAGATTGAATGATTTTGGTAGCATTTTGCCAAATTGGTTTTTATCCAAGCTCTAACTTTTGAATTATAAATCCAATGCCAAAAATTTTAAAAATCTATTCCTAAATGTTTTGGTTGTTTTTGTATCCCTTCTAAAAAAACTAGAAATTGTTTTATATTTAAAATTCAATTTCTCTAACTTGTCACACTTTGGGGATTTTTTATTTTTAGTATTGGGAAATACCCAAATTTAATATACTAGAGCTAAAATTTTGTTGGTACATTTCCACAGTAGTAGGTCATATTCCATATAAAGGGCATAAAAAATATGTTATTCTATATCCTCCACGTTCGTGCAAATAGGCCAAAAAAAAGGCTCCACGGCGCGCACACTTTTGAGCATTGAAGATGGTTTCAAGTTCATTTTTTTTGTGAGATCTCATTACCATCAAGTCCACACAAATGGCCAATTTTTAGTTTTTAATATTATTTTATTATTATTAAATTAAAAATCAAAATGTTGAAGTATACCTTTTATAGGACATTTAGAATTGTAGATAGAATAGGGATATTTCAACATTTTGATTTTTAATAAATCAATAATAATAAAATTATAGAAAAAAAGAATTGGCCATTTGTATAGACTTGATGGTAATGAGATTTCACAAAAAAAATGAATTTGAAACCATCTTCAATACTCAGAAGTGTGTGCGCTATGAAGTCCCTTTTGGGGGCCTATTTGTACAAATGGGAAGACATAAAATAACGTATTTTTTGATGCCCTTCATAAAGAACATGACCTATTAGTGTGGAAATGAAACAATTAAATTTAGCTCTAGTATATTAAATTTGGGTACTTCCCAATATTAAAAACAAAAAATTCCAAAAGTGTGACAAATTAGAGAAATTGAATTTCAAATTGAACTTCATTTAATTTATTTATTTGAGAATAAGAGATATAATTACAATCAAAATACCTAAAATTATATTTTTGAAATTTGTGGCATTGGATTTAAAATTCAAAAGTCATAGTAAAAGACAAAACCAATTTTGTTCAACCTTGCCAAAATCGTTCGGTCTTTCTTGCAATCACTAAATGAAGAGGGTTTTTTTATAGTGAAATGCATTGTCCATCATAAATCTCAAAAGCCATGGGATAATTTGAAGATGAGAGCTTGATTGCTTATTGGCAAAACATAGGAATTTTGTTTAAAATAAAATTTCAGACTTCATTTAGGCGTAATAGATTTAATTTTTTCAAAAATTTGTTTTAGATGTAGAGCCTTCAATAAAAAATTATGGACAAAATTCAAACAGGGGGTGGAAGTTTATTGATGGCTAAAGGAAAGAATGAATTCAATAGGAGGCTAATGAAGTTGTATCTCATGATTGTCAACTTTGAATGTCAAGCTAATTTTTAATAAGTAATATTTTGAAGTGTCAAACTTTAATTAATTGATAGTTCAGGAACAATGTGACAAACTTGAACCACCAATCATCAACATTCTTGAGACGCGTTCCTCATTTTCCCACAAAGAATATAGTAAGTGGGAACTTTAGGAATTTATGAAGAGAGCAAGAATGCGAACCAAAATGGAATGATCTTCCAAAGGCCTCAAATCTCCTCTAATGTAAAATACAAGACTGCAATTATCGACATGGATCATTGGAATGCATAGGGAAGAAATAATCTTTTGAGTTGTGACTTAACATCTAGTGCCGAATTTGTGAAAAAATGGCCTTGCTTTCCACCGTCTAGGTTGTAGACCTTCTTCTGTAGGTTTGACGTGTAGCGCACGTGAAACCTTGATAACTTACATCTCAAGGATTGTTCGTTCAATGAATACTGATTGTGTGCAAGATCAGTAAATCACAAGAATAGACCATTCACCTTTGAATACCCCAATGCCTCAAATTTGGCCTCTCAAAATTAAAAAAATTCCTTATTTGACTATTATAATCTTTTCAACAATACAGGCAAAGAAAGTGTCCCCTTTCCTTAGAGCTCTGAGCTTGTCTCTACTACCAATCGCTACAGTCAATTTATGTGGATCTCTTTTCAGATGATAGTTTGATTGGAATGAGTTAAGAAGGGTTTGGATGTTAGTAAATACGCGTTGGGCGCTCGGAGGTTAAGCTTACCATCTAGAATTTTCTCTTCCCAAAGTTGCCTTGTTCTAAAAATCATATTGCTTCGTAATATGGACTATGCCTAGCTTGACTTTGTCATCATGTCAACCATTTTTTTCAATATCATAGCACTAGGAGAAGGAAACCCTGTCCTCAACATATTGTTCAATTCTCTCACAGTACTAAATGGGGAATTTCATTAAAATGGCACCGTTCCGCGACTTTGGCAATTTTTACAATTTAGACTGGGTGGTTTCAATTGTATAATTGTTCTAGATGTTTGAAATCTATGCCCTTCCTAGATGTCTAAAATCTACATTTGTCCTAAACGATACTTTTTAGGTTCAAACATATGGTCTAAAATCGATATAAATTATAGATTTTTGAAATCTACATGAGTCCTAGATGGCACTTTGACAGTTTAGACCGAGTAGTTTGAAAATGACACACGAAATACTGCCATTTTAGCGAAATTCCCCATAATCAACCTTCCAGCATACTGCCCCTCTCGATCAAGGCCAAGTGCTGCATCCCTTAAATTAAGGCCAAATTTGAAAAATCATTTCTCTTTTCATCGGTCGACGGTAGTGTGCACAGTCGTCTTCATTGTCTTTATGGCTTCTGATTGATCTCGATATTGTAGTTTGAGTCCATGTCTGCAGCTTGCTTCTTCTTTCACAATTATTTTGAGCACCTGTTCCAAAGTTCTCCAAGAGGGTGTCTCCCATTTAATTAGCACATGTAGAATAACAATCCCACGTCCATTCTGCTTTTCCGTACATCTCAGATGTTGAAGCCAACTCAACCACCATTCACGTGATTGGCAAAGTGGAGCAATTTGATTTTTTTTCTGCTAAGTGATAAGGTAACAGGTCCAGAAATCGCCCACCGAAGAGCTGAAACACCTAAGAGCTGAAACTGAATTTTTCGAAGGCGAAACTTCTTGAAATATTTTTCAGGAAATTTTCCTTGAAAGAGAAGTGGATTTGGCATCTAACCTAAGTCGTTTCATATTTTTTGGAGCTTTTTGAAATTAGTTATAAAATTTTGAAGTTGAACTAGCATAGGGCTCCAAAATCGTCCACCCGTGAAATGTACATTGTTTGTACATCAATGAAGGCTATAAAAAAACAGCATGTACAAATCATGTACATTTTACAGGTGGGCGGTTCTTAATGCCTGAACTATTCTCGAGCCTTCTACCTTATCACAAGATTTCTTCAGCAACAGTCAAAGGCCATGGAAATCATCCTTTTGGGTACGGAGTGAATTGTTTGCTCAAAAACTCAAGAGTACTTGTTGGAGGGCAACCCCCTATGCAAAACCTTCCCTCTTCACACAAAATGAACATATATACTCTTGTCTCTTATAGAAATATTCTTTGTCATCCATCAGACACTTAGTGTTTATGATGTCCTTCTAGGGTTAAACTTAGTCCCTCAGTTGACGCTCCATACACAATAGACTCCTCTCACAAACTCGCAATTCTATTGTATAGCAAACATCAAAGCTCAAACGTAAAAGTGGATACAATGCATCATCGGACACCCTTGGAGAATGTCTACATATGTGCAACTAAATCATCTGAATGAGCATCTAAAGTCAAAGGACCTAATTCCAATCTTTCAAGGAATTTTGGTGCTAAAAACTTATTGAAACTAAATCTGAAATTTTAAGTAGCCTAAGAAGTTAAGAACTTTCACCCAAAATGTTTAAAAGATTAATAATCATGTTTAGAAAAAAATCATTCAATCAACGAAGTTGAGTTGATGTAGTCATCAATACCTATAACCAATCTTCCAAATTGTCTTTATTGGATTGACTCAACTTGACTCAAGAACAAGAATTTGATTGGTCAATCACTACAAGAAAAAGAGGTCCTAATTTACAAGAAAAAGAGGTCCTAATTAACAGAAGATCAATGCATTTTTGTTGATTACAAAAAAAAATTCGGACTCAATTGATTCAGCACTCCTCTAAACATCAATTAAGATAATTTTGTTGATTTGACCAAAAAGAAATTTGTTCAAGTGATTTGGCAATCCTCTAAACCTCATTTTCATTTTCCCACATATTGTAGTAGTAGGGCAGGGTCATCAAAAATTAATTATTTAAAAGTAAACCAATAAATAAATAAAATGAATTTGGCAAAAATTAAACGACCAAGATGTTGTAAAAATTGAAAATGTCCAATGTTAGCTAGATAGTCCAAAATAAACTCCAATGATTATTTATCATCAAGGAATCTTTAAATGCCACAGTGAAGGACATACTTCATTGATTGACATTTAGTGAGTGTGTGGGATAAAGAGGTTTTCTTTTTAATGAAATCCATTGTCCGTCATGTCCATCACGAATCCTCAAAGGATATGCGGGACAATTTAGTGAAGATAAAAGCTTCACTGCTCATTGTCAAAATGTGAGAATTGTGTGTAAAGTATAATTTTAGACCTCATTTTGGCATAGTAAAATAACATTTTTTTAAAACTTTAAACTAAGAAAAGCTCTAAAATAAATCCAACATTCATCTTCAATAATCCTTTTGAATTCTAAGTCTCCAATAAAAAGTTATGGACAAATTTTAGAGAGGATATTTGAAATTGTCAAGAAAATGTCTGTTCTAATGCCTCTCTAAATTTGACCATAACTTTTGATTGAAATCTTGAAATCTCAAACGGATTTTTGAAGATGAAAGTTAGTTTGATTTTATACATTACCTTGGTTCAAAGCTTTTTAGAAAAAATTATTATACACTACCTAAATGAGGCCTAAAACTATACTTTTTAACCGCAATTCCTACTTTTGACTTAACTATGAGCGATTGAGCTCCTTCAATATTCCTAATTTACATATTCCATGTGGGTTGTCTTACTTCCTACCACCCCACTTGTATAAAAAGTTTGTCTTCTCATCTTGATAAACATTGAAGCAAGTGACATTGATGGATGTAGTGATGAATTTTTTTAAATCAAATTTTTACGTAGATTAGACTGTCACAATGCAAATACGGTCATGCAAGCAGGGTTGTTGTGTCAACAAATCAACAAGAGGGTAGGCTTGCCATGTCACCAACCCCCATGGTTGCCAGAGGGATTTGAATCCCCAACCACATACCAAATAATTAATTCAAGGTTTCAAAATAGATTCTATACTTTATAAAAATTATAATTTTTAAAAATTCGACCATATCTAGAAATAAAATCAATATAGAAGTGTTGGTTATTGTTTGAACCAAAATGTCCTAATCAACTGTTCAAATCAACTTACATTTTTTAATTTTCCTATTGAATTGGACACTGAATTTTCTAATAATGAATGCACTTGGATTTGGAAGTGGAAATGAAATTCAAGAGATGGTTTGCATTTACTTTCAATTGTTGGAAATAAAATTGGGGCAAGGATCAGAATAAGGCCTTTCTACCTAATGGTTTCATTAATAAATAATCAATTAAATGAGAATTTATAATTTTTTGGTTGTATTTTGTAGTCACCATATGAATAAATTATAAAATTTCAAAGTTTTGATTACAAGTACTTCTAAAATTCTAAAATTGACCCCAAGCTCTTACATTAAGAGAATTTATATATTAGGCAAATATCTAGATGGAATAGGACTTTATAGTCTTAGGGTTGAAAAATTGTGAAATCAACTCCTTAAGGACTGTACTAATTTAATTTAGTATTATCTAAATTCATTGATTAAAAAACTTAAAACTTAATAATCTCCATGAATATTATTACCAATTTTATTTGTAGGGATCATCCTCTTAAAAATGTATTGATATATATATTTTTGGTAAAAATATTGATGAATATCCAACTAGAGGACTTTGCACTAGACTAGTATGAGATTGTATAGAAGAAATTTCAGAAACTTTGACCATATCGATCACAAGATATATTAAGCATTTGCTCTCGGACAATGATTAAAATAAAAATTATATTTTGAGAAAGCTAATTGATTTTCCTATCTTGAAAAATAATTCAAAAAATCTTAACAAAAATTGAGACCATAGGCACCTACCCAAACCTTTAAGAGTTCTCCAAGGGAATTCTTAGGATTGTAAGGATTAAGCAAAGTGTTAAAACTAGAACTTTGTTTACCCCTTGAAGTCCAACTTAATTTTAACTCAATTACAACATTTTTTCTTTAAGCTTCTACCTTGCTTCAAATATTTCATAACCTTTGTGGATACAGTAGTATTTTAATATTAGGTAAACCAACACATGGTATACAAAAAGCCCATCATAGACACCTAGGAAATAGCCCATTGCATTCTTGCTTCAACCTATGATAGACTTTTTCTAATAAATGAGATTTGGGCTACATGGGTTTGAGTATTGGACACAATCAATGTCTTGGATGTTGGTAATGGAGTGATTAGTGATTGCAATAGGAACTTCTACCTTTTGAGTGGAAAGTCATCATAGCCAAAATGACTTTTTTAGGCCTTTATATTGTGACTATGTGAGGAAATGTTGTGATTGCTTTATATGAATAAGGTGACCAGTATGAATACACTTTTTTGGGTTGGTTTTGGGTAGTCTAGAGACTCTTTTGGGCCAATTGGGTAGCACACTTCAAAAATTCACAACAAATTGTCAAAAAAAAATTTGCTCTCTCCATTTTTCACGTTTGTCTTTACATGGAGTTTTTAAAAAAAAATTCTGCAATGTCAACAGGACAAACCAATCATTCTATCCAGTATAGGTTGGTTTACCTTAGGGACTACATAACTTAGGAATTTGACAATCATCAACAATATGTCCCGGGGAGGACACTCCCCGCGTTTTAGCAACCCACGTGCGGCGGAATATGTAATACATGTAATACATCTTAAAATTTAATTGTTTTTCCAAAAAAGAATTATGGATAGATTTTACTACTTTAAAAGTTTATATTTTGAATTATTGGTATTTTTTATGCTAATAGTAATTAGTTATAAATTTTTTAAGAAAAAAGATACACTGTAAAGCTGAAAATAATTTTCACACCCCTATATTATATAAGAAAAAAAATTTGAAAAATAAAAAAAAATTCTATAGAATAGCTTTCTATTGAAAGTTTATTTTGGTTGAATATTGATGCAATAGTCATATTCATGTGAGCTCTATAAATATTTTAGTTGGAGAACATGCCATTTTAGTTCATTTTTCAACCCTTTCTAGACAATATATCTTATGTTATTTGGAATTGAAATTTTTGTCAATAGAAACCTTAAGTCATTGTTAAACAAAGCTCAAAATTTTAGGATGAAATTATAGTTTATTCAAAAGTAAATAGGGGGTCAAAAAATCACTCCGCCACACGTGGGTACCCCAAATGTAGTGAGAGTGACCTCCCCGAGCAATACGTATAGCAATGCAAAGCCCTAGTTATCCATGTTTGATGATATTTAGCTCATAGTACTCCTAGTTATCACACCAAATGCAACAAAATCATAAAGTGTTTCTTGTAATCCCCCTACTCTAGTGGTCTAACAACACTAAATGTTAAATTGGCAAAATTCCACAACTTTGAAACATTTAAGAGCATTTGGCCTGAAACATACATCTATGTAAGTCCTGGTGTTCAGAGCTTTGTGCTCATGAGTCTTAGTGTCTAGAGTCAAGACAACTTAATGAAATTGACGATACTAAATATTACTTGAATGATCAATTAATTCCTTCTCTGTGATGTTGGAGCTCTACTCAATTGAAATGCAAGCAACTCTACTATTTGGTGAGAAGTTGCAAACACTCTGCCTTGGTCCCTGCCCCCCGATTCAATTATTCTCCACCGTTTGATGACCTTGTAACAAAATGACCCCTTCTTGGCTGTAAGATCAAATGTTAAAAATAAAACGTACACTGTTCATCGTTGATTCATCACAACTGTGGATACTAAATATGGATACAATACAAAATACAAATTATGAACATATGGTATTGGGGAATGAAACACATATATATGGAATACGGATATTGATTTACAAATATGAATACAAATGATATACATACGGAAATCACATAATCCCATATTGATTGCAAGGGGGACTGTTTGGAAAAAAATATAAGTAAAGGGATGGGGGAGGTGAAAATTTTAATCAAAAAATTAATCAAGGATTAGTACGCACGAGTGAAAATTCATGAGTGATTAAAGGATTAATGTACCTTATTTGAATGTATGAAGCAAAAGGCTATTTTGGGATATAATAGTGGAATTTTAGGAGCTCATGGTGTGAGATATTGTGATATTGTGATTAATTACACTATGCACTCAGAAGACGGTGCACACACTATACAACACCTATCAGATTGTCCAAGCAAAACAAACAATAATGGATTTCTACATCTTCAAATCCTTAGACAATCTCCAGGAGTAGTTATGCTATATACAATATTAAAAAATAGTGCCCAAATCAGGATATTTTGTTGCTTCAGTTGGTTTGATTTGTACATGAATTAACCCATAAACAACACGGAGGACGTTTTTTGGCCGATGAAGGACAAAAGTGCAACTATTCATCCTCCAATTTTTGTGGTTTGTCATCATTTAAAGGTTAATATAATTGTGTTGATTTGAGCGACTTGATTTGAACATTGTTTTCTACCAGTGCAATATACATCTATGAATGTTTGGAGCTGTAACTTGCAACCACTGAATCCAGAGCTCTGAAAGTAAATTTCGTTGAATTATTTAGAAGATATTCCTGACTTTGCCACTTTCAAGGTGGGCTCCCTGCAAAACAAATCTATTCCAGTCCCAGTGAAGCTTGAATGTGCTGTTGAAAGTCACAATTTCGACACTCTGAATTGCGTCATTACAACAAAATGATGTTTCCAGTTTTATTGGAAACATCAATTAGCATCTAACATGGATTTCCATATACCTAAACTTCATTGTAATCATGATATACCTCCAACCTGAATGCTAATCAAGAAATCCAAGTATGAGAAATGAATTAAAACGACAACTCTTATCCTCTACAAAGATATGTAGAGATGCAAGCGTTTGATAAAGGGGTACCTGGTCAGGTCGTTATAATACAGTCCGTAGCATTCGAATTCATGCGAGCTCATTTCATCTTCTGTTCTTCATCTCCAATGCTCAATGAATTGAATTTTCAGCAAGTTTAGGGTTACCTCCGTGAAAAACTTGAGGGCCCTAAGGAGGTAACCCTTCATTGAAACATTGAAACAGGGTAGCATACAACATTGACAGAATTTACTGTCAAAAGGCATTCGCAGGGTGATGGGCTCGCTTACATAACATTCATTAGCCTTCAGAGAGGCTGCCTTTTCCTCTCTGGAGTCCTCATCCACAGAATTCATCCTCTCAGCATTAATGCAAGCTTCGGTACCGGGATAGTGACAGTAAATTATGATATTCTCTACTTTCTTTTGTTAATTTTAGGACCAAACATACAAATTTAGTTTGCCAAAATCACTAAAAATCCAATGAGTAATACACTATTGTAAGCTTACCATTTGCCATCAATAACTCATTTGAGATTTCTAGTGAGAAGACACTCTTTATATACACATGGGTTGGTAGGAGGTAGAACAAATCATGTGGGATAAACAAGTTAGAATTTTTTGTTTGTGAAGCACTCATAGTTAAGTCAAAAACAAATAATTTTGTTAAAAGTGAAATTTCAGACCTCATTTAGGCATAGTAGAATGATTCTTCTCAAAAAACTTTGAACTAAAAGAAGTTTGTAAGTGAAGATAAGTTTCACCTCCGAAAATCCGTTTGGAATTTTGAATATCCAATCAAAAGTTAGGGACAAATTTGAGAGAGGGGTTGGAAAAATGCTAAAGAAATTGTCCATTCCAACCCCTCTCTCAAATTTGTCCATAACTTTTGAGTGGATATTCAAAATGCCAAACGGATTTTTGGAGGTGAAACTTATCTTCACTTAAAAACTTCTTTTAGTTCAAAGTTTTTTGAGAAGAATCATTATACTATGCCTAAATAAGGTCTGAAATTTCACTTTTAACAAAATTAATTGTTTTTGACTTAACTATGAGTGCTTCACAAACAACAAATTCTAACTTGTTTATCCCACATGGGCTGTTCTACCTCCTACCACTCCAAGTGTATATATATAGCTTTCTTGACCACTGGAAACTCAAAATAGCATTAGTTTTATGTAAATGCAAGCCAAAAGTTAGGAAAATAATTAATCATGTTTTTGACTTGCATTCATACAAAATCAATAATGTTTAAAGTTTTCAAAACATACAATGTATAGGTGTAGAATGCTGATTATTGTGTATTTGATTTAATGGGTGTCTGGACATTGGTTTTATTTTAATTTTTAATGTATGTTGTACAGTTGCAGCCAACTGACTTACCCTCTGACAAATTTTGACACGTGTCCCTATAGTTACTGATGGTGTGGAATAGTCCACACCATATCATCCGGCGGATGAAATGGTGTGGAATATTGCACACCATTCTGTCAGGGGGAAGGCAGCCCTTCCCTCTGCTACTGAATGTTATGTAACTTGTGCACTGAAATGAAAGAGTCATTCAATGTTAAGAATTTTCATTCAATTTTGATGTCACAACTGCAGTAATCCTTGAACTTCCATTCCAATTACAATCTGGAGGGTAGGGAAAGCCACTCCCTTGAATGGCTTGACCAATGAAAAGGCAATTGTACACGAGGTTGTAAAGTTCAACCTCAATTGCTTACATCTAAGAGTCAAAAATGGAGTGGCTTTTATCCTTCAAAAAGAACTGAGAAAATTATACCATCGAGTGCACAACTCTTAGATTTCTTTAGTTCCAACTGTATGATGCAATTGAGCATACAAGACTCCCATGATATTGGTTCCACCATTGACTCAAAATGCTCATGCTCCAAAAGATAGCTTGGACTGCGATTGGTTGTATGACTTGGAGGCCTCAGCTAACAGCAAAAATATTCCGAGAAATAAAACACTGTTGTTGTGGCCTGCACAAAGTACTGATGCACATGGTGTCAGCACTCGGAGTTTGGGACGCAGTTACCTTGGTTTTGTCAGCAATAAGCTTAAAACTGCCCCTGGCTTTGCTTATATCATTGAGTGTGTTCTTAGCTCTTAGCTTTTATTGATGTTGTGCTCAAAGTAGAAATCAGCCTCACTTGTGTTCGTACGAAATGAGCACACTTTGTTGGACTAGCTAATTGCAAAGTAGGTCAAGTCATCAAGAATAATCACTGGTTTAGGACCTATAGAGCTACAGGCGGCAAGGTTGGTGTTGACCTACAAATATTCTTGATAACTTATCCTACTTTGCAATTATCAAACATAATGTCAATGTAGGAGAGTTGAGCCGTTTTACTTTTTTTATTGCTTAACCAATCAAAACATGCCACAACAGTGAAACTCTTGTGCATTTAGATTATGCTAGGTGAATCCACACTCACTAAGTTAATACCGGTTGGTAGTAGTAGAGATTTTTCCCTAATTTCTCTCATTGTCAGAACAATGAGACTTCTACTTCATACCCACCATGTTGAAAATTTGCACAAGGCAAGCACTAAGCATTATTAGTCTTAATTTGTCCCTCAAGCAATTGAAACATGCCACAACGACGAAATTCTCTCCTACATTGACATTATGTACTACAAAAATGCTCCAAGTTCACTTTGACATCCTATGGATGAGCTTCGTTGTAGGTAATCCAAATAAGTGTGGTATGCCTGTAAGGTAGTCCAGCACATGGTGTTCCTTTGAAAAAGGCGGAAAAACAAGCAGCTATGCTACAAGAGTCTCTCTCTCTTTGTATCTTTGTTGATGTCCTTTGAAAAAAGGCAAAAGAACAAACAACTATGCTATGAGAGGCTCTCTCTCTTTGTGTCTTTGTATCATTACTTCACATCTTGAGTAAAGGCATACACAAACTTCCTCATTTGTAGCTTTTGTCCATGCAAAGTCTCCTCCCTTTTGGTCCAGAGCCAATAATTCCCCACCCGACAACGTCATTGAGAGAGTATCTGTTGTAGGAACGCCTGTGGGGTACATGGAAGCTCCGGTGGTAACAGCATGTCGCTGTTTCGGTACACCCCCTTTTGTGATTCAAAGAGAATAATAATTTCGGCAGACGTCATTCTCACTCCATCCTCTGTAATTATATTCCAGTACGAAAACGAATCAAAAATGACATAAAAACCCGGTCCTATTTTGAAAGATCAGAGTGAATGAAAAGTTTGTCTATTCAACTGAAATAGCCCCACCACACCAAAGTCCACAGAAGCGTGGAAAGAGAGTACAGGAACTACTGGTCTAAGATATTCCCAGTACAAAGCTCTTCAACAGTCAAGCGTGCAACCTTTTTCAAAGTACCTAAATCAGTAATGAAATTGAATCGCACAAAGATGTTTACCGCTATGAAGAAGACAACTGCGCAAGAGCACCGATGCAAATGTCACATGATAAGTGTTTAGTTACAGGGTTTCCTGGTGAGGTTAGTCAGTCTTGTTACAAGCTGATTCAAAGCTGATTGATTCAACAACCTCCGTAAACTACACAAGTGTCAGCAAGCTTTAGTGTATATGAAGGCACACCCATGTTTCGTTTCGTTTTGTTTTGTTTGACATAAATGAAACGGAATTTCATTGCAAGACACACCCATGTTTACGTTATTCTATTTCATTCAACATTCTTGACATTATTGAGGATCTGCCTTGGTACTCTTGAACGAGGAATCCACTTTCTTTTTTAACTCTATCTTGAAGCAAAAGCAACAAAAAGACGGGCTTTGGGAAGGAACAAAAAGTTGCAAAAAGATAGACGTTGAATGGTCAGTGAGTAACTTATTACCATGCACGCTCTCTAAACATTGCCTGTGAAGACTTTTGTGCTTTAGGGGACCTGCTAAAGAATGTTATGAATGTCCAGTGAAATTGAAAATTGAAAAGTGAGGGCATGGACAATGGAAAACATTGACAACATTGACACCAAGCACGTCACAAATGCAAACCCTGCATGACGTTGTACATTGCATGTCAATTATTGTAGCTCAAAACATACCTGAAATGCCAAGGAACACGTACATTCAATACCGAAGAATAGATCTTTTTTTCAATTTTTTTTTCGTCAACCGTAAAGAGAGTATGATTTCAATAAAGAGTTTGTTCCCTGTGTCCCACATTTGGGGAGAGTACTAACGTAGTTTCCAGTCTACATGAATAAACTGCCGGGGAAATAAGAATCGCGACTCATCTCTTCCCTCCTCAGAGGTGGACACCTTCGCCTTCTCTGTTTTATCTATTATACAGGTTTGCAGCCTTTGCTGCTCTTTTCAAAGAGCCTAAACCTATACTAGTTACCGTACTACTATGTGGGCTATGACGCCTGGGTCTCCATGGACGTCAATCACGTCCCAACCTCCGAAGTACTACAAGTACAACATTCTACATGTAAAGGAAAATATAGTATCTCTACAGTTCCTATGTGGGCACTTTTCAAAAATGGCACCCTTTAAAAATGATAACGAGAATGTTGCACAGATTCCATGTGCATAATGAGATCTATCACCCGATGACTGCAAGAGAAAACACAAAAGAAAGGTTAGAAAACGAGTGAATACCAAGTTTGAGACAAAATAAAAACTTCGCAGTAAATGTCATCTAAAGAAAATCAGTGTACCCAAGATTACGAATGTGGATTTGGAAATATGGATCAGATTACAAGTAGTCACAAGTTCTAATCGAAATTGTCAGAACCATCTTCGCAAACCATGGTGCAATAGACCAAGGCCATATTGCCATGGAAAATAACCAAATACTAGTAGAAACCATGTCCTAATCTAGGCAGGTATTTCGGATGATACTGTATAGATTAGTTCCAACGAACTTCACAGTAACTCGTGAAGTAAAACGAAGACCTTTTTTTCAGGCAAAGACCTTATTTCCATGAACGGAGACCAAAAAATAGAGGAAATCATGTCTGGTTTGCACCATGAAGTCCACCTAACTCGGCCGAAACTGTTTACTAGGTCCCACAAGGTACAACTGATAAGACGAGATGTTTCTGACAACTCCATGAGTTACTAGATTGCCATCAGCAAAACCATTTTGCTCAAGGACAAGACCATGTCGCAACCAACAGAAACCATATCGTTACAAACCAAACCAAATAGGTATAGACAGAGTCCACATTGAAGGAGACAGAGACTCAAATCCCAAGACCAAACCAGACGCAAACAACGTCAAAGAGTGTCGGTACGTCGGCATGCATATCCCCACTCGTTGTCAAACCACGCAACAAGCTCAAAAAACAAACTTAGCAGCGAACACGAAACCAACCTAGGCATCGAAAACCACAAAACCATATTTCCAGCAACTAAAATCACACTCTTCTTGTTATGGAGCAAGCGCATACTGCTATCAAACAAGACCATGTTGCCAGTAGACAAAGTTAGACCTTGTCACAGTTGACACCATTAATCACAACCAAACAACGTCAACAGGTGTCGGTACCTGTCTCCGCACTCGTTGTCAAACCACGCAACAAGCTCAAGAGATAGACTTATAAGCCAACACGAAACCAACCTAGGCATCGAAAACCAGAATTGGAATCTCTAAGACCATACTTCCATCCACTAGAACTGCATCATGTTGTTATTGTTGTTACGGACCAAGCGCATACTGTTATCAAACAAGATCATGTTGCAAGTCGACAAAGCTAGAGCTTGTCACAGTTGACACGGTTAATCACAATCGAACAATTCCAAAACAACGTCAACAAGTGTCGATCAGTACCTGTATCCCCACTCATTATCAAACCACGCCACCACCTTGACAAAATTCCCCTCCAACGCACCCCCGGCCTTCACATCCACCACACTCGACCTCGTCTCCCCCACAAAGTCGCTCCTCTCCTCCTCTTCCTCACAACACCCCACCACCCCTTTCATCTTCCCCTCCGCCTCCTCCCTCACGGCCTCACACACCTCCTCATAGCCGACTCGCCTCTCCAAACGCACCGTCAAGTCCACCAAGCTCGCATCCGGAGTCGGCACCCGAAATGCCACACTTCGCACTTTCCCATTCAACGTCGGGATCACTCTTCCCATGACTTTCGAGGCGCTCGTGGAGCTTGGAATGAGATCAAACTCCCCTGTCCTCCAATCCTTGAGGGAGGATGATCCGGGGGTTGCGGGTGGTTTGGGGGTGGTGGCAGTTAAAGAGTGGATGGTCGTCATGTGAGCCTCGGTGACGGTGAACCGGTCGTGCAGAAGTTGGAGGAGAGGAGTGAGGCAGTGGGTGGTGGAAGAGGCTAAGGAGATCACGTGGTGGGAGGAAGGGTTGTAGAGGTGGTGGTTGACGCCGAAGACGAAAGTGGGCGCGTCTTTGGAGAAGGAGGTGATGAGGACTTTCTTGGCGCCGCCTTTGAGGTGAAGGGAGGCGCGGTCCTTGGAGGTGTAGTTGCCGGTGCATTCCACGACGTAGTCGGCGTTGTGCTTGAGCCAGGGGATCTTCGCTAAGTCCCTGCACAGAAGAAGAAATGGAAGGCGAGATTGAGCGGGTTAGGAATTGGCAATAGTGAGGTTCTGAATACTAGCCACTTGGAGGTGGAGACGGCTTGCCGAATGAGCCACTTGCGTTTTGCAACGACTGTTGATTGCTCCGAAGTTGCAACTCGTTTGTAAGAAGGTAGAATCGAGGACCTCCCTTGTGATATACACAGGCCGGCACCCCCATGGAGGATGCCTGTACTAGAGGCATTCTGCAGTGGAGGTCCCTGATTCTACATGGGTACCCTACTCGTCGATTTCTCGTCTTAAAACTCGGGTGTTGACTGTGGGGTGCTACTCTGGTGGAGTACTGAAACCAGACTTTCAACTCTATCTGAGAGCTGGTATCTCTGTTAAGAATTTCAGGTTCAGAATTGATGAAAAAGGACAGGAGGACGAGATTTTGGAAGTCACGTACTCATTGTACTTTGGGATTGCAGACTAGTGATCATACTACAGGCACTGAAAACTTACGGAGTCGAGAAAAGATGAGATTATCAAGAAACCAGAGCTTTTAATTAACCTCTCTTATTGGTTTTCCCATGACTCCAAAGGTGGGAACACAGATCGTGTCCCAAGTACTAACGTACTCTGAAACCCAGTTACTCTATTATCGAAGATGAGGGGCAAACGAGATATGGCGAGTAATGGACTTACTTCTGTCCGTAGACAGCGACCTTCTTGCCGGCGAAAGACAGCGTGTGCGCGTCTTGAGCGTAGATATCCCCTTTGCATTTCTGTCCATGGACGGTGTCGTATGTAAACATGTACGCCTGCATTCACGTTTGGTATTAGCGAAGACACAATCGATTACAGAAGAGAACGACGCTAGTGTTCGTAAAAGTTTGGCTACGAGGGGGGAGCTATCATCGTACCATATAATCGGTGCTGATGAAGGGGTCGTTCACAGCGACGAGCTCAATGTCGTCCCGCTCGAGCGCCACTCGGGCAACCAAGCGGCCGAAGCGGCCGAAGCCATTGATCCCGATTCGTATCTTGCCATTGCCTGGGGGAGGCTTAGCGGCAGTGCCGGCACCTACGCAACAACATCAGCACAGTGTACACAATGAGCCAGATTCCATCACCATAGAATTCATTCCCTCCGGCCCAAACTGGACTTCCCCAAAGCTCCCACAATCAATAGCTTCAACCCACACCCAAATCAACCTGCAGTCATTAACCTATTTCCATTGTTCTTCAACAAAGAATGCCAAACGAAGAATCGTCATGTACCTCTTCCCATCCTCAAGACCTCCACGAATCCACTTTGACTCCCGAAGCAAGACTTCACCTTCCGAGCATGCACACTTCAATTGCACCTTAACTTCCAATTCCCCTAAAAACTCCCAGTGCACACAACTTCCACGCTACCTCACAGCTAGACTCCACCAAGCGTCACCCTGCAGATCCAGGAGAACAACAATCGTCAGGCAACCTTCAATCCACCGCCCAACTTCAACACCCTCTCACTCACGACGACGATTGTCCACTCACAATTACTCACCCAAATCAAAAAGGAACCCAAACACTCACCCACTCCGATCCCGAATCTCTCACCTTCCAACCCTCGATCACCCGCACGAACACACAATTAAACTCTCACTCCAACTTGGGCTCCAACCAGCTAATATTCCGTTACATCCGATCCCTACAATGAATGTGTGCCGTTACGTTCCATATAATAACGCTAGCTCACCGTTTTGCTAACGTTGACAGATTCAAACTCGGGGTTCAAACTCGCAATTCAATTCAAACTGGCGCCCCCACGTAACGGCACCTAGCTAGGCCTGATCGATTGATCGATTGGTGGGAGGTTCGTGATTGAGTGATTGACGTCGAGGTCCAGTCTTCGCTCAGGCTATGATCGATCGACGATCGAGTATGTGCGACAAAGCGGAAGACGACAAGCTCGCTCCTCTGACGGACACTCACGGCTACTGCTGGCTCTTTTTCCCTGGAATTTGAAACAACGGTCGGGGTATGATGCACAGTGACCTCGGAGCTATCGATCGAGTGGTCACACTGCAGGGGTTGATCGATCGATCACGGGGAGATGGGAGCATGACGAGTGGAGGAAAAAGATTGTTGGGAATGGGGGGTGTTTATATGGAGGTCGACCCAGGGGCAATTGGCGGTGGCGGGCATGCACACGCGGTCAATGCATGGTCGTCCTGGACACGGTGAGCTGGTGGGGGAAATAGAACCGGGTATTTATAGTGTGGGGGGTAATTAGTGTTGGTTTGTTAATAATAATGAGGTGGAACGGGCTGCCGGCGGGGGGGACTGGGTGGGACCGGGTGGGACCGGACGGCGGGCCGGCCAAGGCGTGGATATGGTCAGTGCGTGTGAGAGCAGGGTGTAAGGTAACAGGCTCGAGAATAGTTCGGGCATTAAGAACCGCCCACCTGTAAAATGTACACGATTTGTACATGTTGTTTTTTCATAGCCTTCACTGATGTACAAACAGTGTACATTTCAGGGGTGAACGATTTTGGAGCCTTATGCTAGTTCAACTTCAAAATTTTATAACTAATTTCAAAAAGCTCCAAAATATATGAAACGAATTAGGTTAGATGCCAAATCCATTTCACTTTCAAGGAAAATTTACTGAAAAATAGTTCAAGAAGTTTCGCCTTCCCAAATTTCAATTTCAGACCTTAGGTGGGCGATTTCTGGACCTATTACCTTAAATTTGAAGGGCACTTTCCACATGAAGGAAGTTAACCCCTCAATGTCCAAGGCCTTCAGTTTGGGGGCTTCTTGAAATTTGCTCTAAATTGAACAAAAAGACAACATTTTGATAAGTTTGATCAATTTCTTTTGAATTGTAAGCCTACATATTCAAACCGGACATGTCGTAAACGTCACGGGAAAATAAATACAACAATATCACTTATTGATAGAAAGATTATTAACAATGTTTAATCATGAGGGTGTTAAAACTGTGAAATTGATTTGAGATCTTTCAATCCTCTTTCCACATGCCAAATCTAAAATTGAGGTCATCAAAAAATATGAGATTAACCCTTAAGCGCCCCAATGCCTCAAAATATGGCCTTCCATAACTGAAAAGTTATCAAGTTTGACTATTATTATCTTTTCAACAGTATGGTCGAAGCATTTGTATTTTTTCTCTAAGCTTTGGGCCTATTTACACTATCGATTTTTTTGGTCGTAATTTATGGATCTTGTTTTGGATAATAGTTTCATTGGAATGAATTCAAAAGGGTCTGGATTTTGGTAAACATGCATTGGACTCTCAAGGATTAAAAGGCATAGCATGCATAATCCCAATCAATTAATTACTTCTCAAAATCTACTCTACAAATATTTAAAAAAAATTTATAATGTGATTTTTTTCCAAGATCTAGTGTATTTGAGGCTTATTTCCAAGAATCTTCAACACTATAAAATCAAGATTTGCAATGAACACCCTTGCACAAAATCTTGAAAAGAAGAATCTTTGTAATCATTCATTTTCAAAATTGTATTTCAATACTAAAACTAGACTTCAAAAAGAGTCAATATAAAAATAAAATAAAAATAATAACTTGGTTAGGTTTTATTTAACTTCAAAGTATTGTCGACACCCAAATTTGGTGTGTAAACATGTTGGAGGTTTAATGTAGACCTTATATGTGTTAACCTCTAAATGTTAATTTTGCAACATCTCCGACATATATGAGGTGCAATAATTATTCAAATTAGAAGTGTCTTGTGTCATTGAATCTAATTGAGCATGAAATACAAACTTTTATAACCATCATATACATCAATTCATGCACCTTCTGTATCAAATATATGGAAAACACAATATTGCAACCCAAAGTGAGCTTGTCAAATCTTTAAAGCATTAGGAAAAAATTGACTTCTAAAAAAGGTCGCTTCATATTGCAAAAATTTAGATGGAAAAGAGCCTTTTCAAGCCACTAATTGGGCCAAGATTTGCATGATGGGCTCAAATATTTGTCATGATTATTCAGTCCATCTCCACAATCTCATCTCCATTACCCAATCCATCTCCACAATTTCTTGACTTAGTCATGGAAGATGGCTACCACACACCTCCTGCAAATTTTCACATGCCAAATGACTACTATCCATTTATAGTGGTCCTACATGGTGTTTGGAAGGAAGATGTGGACAACTTCATACTTATTTCAATTAATATTGAAATTAATAAGGAAACTCAAAGCCCTTTGATGGATTCAATTCCCTTGTAATGGATTTAAAGTAACTTCAACTAAATGCATCCAAATAAGCAATCCGACATGGTTCCCATTTTTATAATGGAAAATTTTTATGGGATCCTGTCAGATGTCAAAAGAAGATCTTAGATTCTCTTAGAGTGCATTTTTGGACATTGTTTGAATAAACTATAAATTTTTGAAGTGTTGAGAATTAGTTTATCTAAATGTGAACCTAGACTCTCATGAATAGAGGTTGTATATTTTAGGCAAGAATTTGTAGGATTCAGTTTTAGAAAAGGATCACAATTAGGTGTTATTAGCTTACAAATCAAAAAATTGGTCTTCAAGGTGGCATTATAAAGAGAGAAAGTAAATTTTTTATCATAGTGTGTCAAAATCCAAAATGAATTTTCAAATTTTTGAGTGCCTCCGTGGAGTTTGATCATGCTTCCACTTCTATGTGAGTTGGGAGAAACTAGATTTTAGAGGTAGTTTTAACTTGTTGTCAAACTAAAAGCAACTAAAATGTTCAAAACTTTAAAAAAATAATTTTCTAAAGACAAAATACTTATCTCCCTTTCTTTTCATGAGCCTCCTATGAAATTGGGCAATTAGGCAAGCCAAAAACTATGATTTATTTTTGTATTACACACTTACATATAGAATTAATTTTTTTTCATTCAAGTTAGGTTTGAGAGATGAAATCACATTTTTGACACATGACTCAAAAATTATAGATATTTTGTGAAATTTCAAAGTTACCAAAAGAAATTTGAAGAAAAAAGTAAAGAAAATTCATATCAATTACATATCATACTTAAAATATCTGAATTTTTTTAATAGCATTAAGTTGCATAACAAGATATTGTTGTTTAAAAAAATGATGCATCACTTAAAAGTTTACATGGTTCATAGATCTTTTACTTCGACCTTCAATAGAACTCATTTTCAACAAATTTTCATTTGGAGTAAAAATTAAATAGATTTAGAAGCTTCATTTTTGTTAGTTTTGCTTTAAAGCTAAAAAAATCATTTTGAGCCTCAAAATCAAGATTTTAGGGGGGGGGGAATCAACATTAGAAGATTTTTCAAGCCATTGGAAGATTGTGAGTTACCTGAAGTTTCCAAACTATGAACACTTGGTTGCAATAGCAGTTTGACATGGCCGAGAGACTGTCATGTCGGATAATATTTATTAAATATTTTTTTCAAAATTAAAAAATAAAATCAAAATTTTGAATTTTTTTGAAATTTGACTACACTACAATGGTTCAAGCCCCAAAACAGTCTCTTAGAGGCCTGAAATCTTCCCTAATGATACATTCTATGTAGTAGAGGTATCATTTTTTAATAAAGTACCACGTAATAAATCACAAAATCACTATTATAACTCAAACTTAACTCAATGTTTAGATGTAACATTTATAGAGTTGCACATGACATCTCCAAAGGGGATGAAAATCATCTATTTTTCAATATGAGAAAAAAATTGTTTCACCATCGAAATGACATTGCTAGTGCTTAGTGTCCTTCCAAGCTTAAACTTCGTGATATAGCCCTCAATGAGCATGTTTGTGGGTTCACTAAAACACAACAAAATGTTGACCACGGGGACAATATGATAAGCATAGTAAGAAAATGCAAGGCATTCTAGCAAGATCATTGGATCAAGTTTTTAACCTCTCGATGCCCAAGGTCTTTACTAAACTTTTTAAATTTTCTCTACATTGAATAAAAAGACAATATTTTGATAAGTTTTATCAATTTTTTTAAATTGTAATGGTGCATATTCAAACTAGACATGTTAGAGATCACATGAAAAAAGAAAACACAACATCACTTATGAATTGAAAGATTATAATGTTTGATTATGAGGGTGTTAAAACAATGAGGGTGATTTGAGGGCCTCTTAATCTTCTTTTCACATGTCAAATCTAAAATTGAGGTCACCAAAAAATATGAGATTAAAGGATCTAACATGCATGACAACAATTAATTTACTACTTCTCAAAATCTACTTTACAAATTTTATTTTAAATGAATTTCTAATGTGATTTTTTTCTCTAAGAAATAATATACTTGAGGCTCATTTCTAAGAGACCTCAACACTATAAAATCAAGATTTGCAATGGACACCTTTGTACAAAATCGTGAATAGAAAAATTATAACCATTCATTTTCAAAATCAGATTTGCAATGCTAAAATTAGGCCTCATAAATTAAAAGAATTATAAAAAATCCATTGAAAATAGTAATTTGGTAAGATTTTATTAAACTTTAAAGTTTTGTCGACACCAAAATTTGGTTGCCTTGGCATTTTAGAGGTTAATAACTACACTTATACCTTCCAACTACTATTCTCCTCAATGTTGGTGACAACTATACCAAGTGATCAAGGATCAACATTCTTTGCTAGATAATTAATTAAAGTTGGTATGTGTGATTCACTATATGCTTTAAAATTATATGGTTAATTTTTTTCCATCTAAAAAAATAATTTGAAAACATGATTTTTCCTAAAAAATGACGTCCATTTTTGAAAACTTCTTTTGGCCAACCGTTACCACCAAACATGGTAAAACCCTGTCTTATTAAAGAGAAGGTCATTTGTACATATCAATTGTGAACGCTTTGTTCATCATGGACAAAATCTTAACCCTTAAGCATTCCGACGTCCAGTTTTTGGACAATAAACATATTCACAGTATTGTTTCTTTCTTGTCATTGCTTAGATGAAAGTCATCCTAATTTGTGTAGATACTTCATCAAGTTCTTGTCCTATCTATTAGTTGGATTTGGTGTTATTAGATTATATATTTTTCTAAAATTACAACTGTGGAAGTATGTCAAGTGGTTGACCAAGCCAAAATTGCATTGACTCTAGTTCAAAACTCAATTTGCAAAAATGAGGTCATAGATGTAAAGAACACAAAAATTCCAAAAAATCACCATGCCAAGAGAAACTCCTTTTAAGTCCATTCCAACAAGTTTCATTCCAAAAATGATAATATTTTGCTTGTAATTGAATTTTGAAAGAATTTTAAATTTTCATTTTTGAAATTCATAAAAAATTATTGATGGTAGCATTGGTAAATCTAACCTCACGGATGGAATCTTCCAAAGAGTATTCTATAATGATTTTTTTCAAAACGTCAATTTTGGAGAAGAGTCTGGACGTTTAAGGGTTAAGTTTGTCAATATTTTTTCCCAGAGTTTCAAATTTGAACTAGCACCCCAGAGGTTTGTCAGTCAGTTGTACGAGTTAAGGTAAACCTGCCTATGACAGGCAAAATAACTTATTTGTCATGTTGCCATTACCAAAAAAATTCTGATTTTTTTTCATACAAAGACAAATCTGAGAAATGAAGGAAGCAATTGGAATTTTATTTTTTGGACAAAGTATGAATTAGTTATGAATTTTTGAAGTGTTCTATCCAATTGGTCTAAAAGAATCTGTAGACTACCCCAAATTAGCAAAAAGTGTTTCTATAATGGTCATCTTACCACCTAAAGCAATCACCAGATTTTCTAACATGGCCATGACATGAAGGAATAAAAAAAATAACTTTCTATGACAAGTTTACACTAGAAAGCAGTGTTTTTTTTTTGGGCAATAAAATGCCCAAATGCCCCCAAAATAAAAAAGGCATCCTCAGCCCCTATGGGAAAAAGTAGGGAAAAGTTTAAAAAAGTGCCCAAGTGACATCGTGTCACTGAGCGCGCAGTCAATTTGATCGTCAGATTGGATTGCAACCAGAACTCCGAGGCCATCCCTATTGAAGTGATTGTAGTGCCGGATTTTGTGACATTGCCCAATGCATCTTCAATTATGTGTGCAGGCTTCTTTGTGATGCCAGAAACATGTTATTCATCAATGTTGTTGTTGCCTAGTCGGTCCTTTGCAAGTGTGTGACGAAGCCTCATTCGTTTCCCTGTTTCTGTGAACAATGCCTAAGTTGCTCCAGATTTTGGCACTCAACTGCCAAATCCGCTGCAGTGTTTTCCCTGACGATGCCTGAAAATTTTAGTGTAGGTTCTGAATTTCTGATTATGGAATTATGGGTTCTTGATGGCGCTTGCTCGAAATTTTGGATTCGCAATCTTAGCTTTGAATTTCCAATTTGAATCTGCTTGAGGAATTGAGCCACCGTTGCTGAAGGAGCTTCAAGTTATTGAATTTTGCCGTTTGCTGTAATTGTGGGCTTTGGTTCTGTTGTACTGCGTGGCTCTTGCAGGATGGAGATCGGCCAATTTGTAGGAGCTGTATTCTGGATTTTGGGTTTAGGTATTTGTAGGCATTTTGTAATTAGGGTTGTCGTTTCTTCGCAATTGCTAGTCGTTGTATCTCTTGTGCACACAAGAGTGGGTTGAGGGTTGTGATTTCTTGCAAATTTCTTTGAGTTTGGGGAATTGGTGTGTTGGAAACTCAAGAGTCGGGATGGAAGACTCTAGTCCTGTCGATGTGGGCTTGGTTGTCGCTGCAAATGTGTTGGCCCTCCGGCAGTCTGTGGCGCTTTGGGAGAAGAAATTTGTGCAGCTGGAGAGGGAGAAGGAAGCCCTTGCATGCAAAAGTTTGCAGAGCGGTCGATTGTTGGAGGAACGGGGCCGTGAGAAGGCTCGACAGAAGACGACGATGCAAGCTTATTTCTTGCACTCCCTCAATCCTGACGCCTTTGGGTGTGATGGAGAGCGTTTCTGTCAACCAACGCAGCACCCTTGAGCTTGAACGACGTGAACAGACCATGCACGAGGTCCCCGTGTCTGTGGATGAGGCGTTGGAGGCGGCTTCTTTAAACAGTGAATCTTCTCTCGTCGTGTTGCGAACGACCGCAGGGACAGTGGTTCTTTCCAGCGATGATTCTGCTCCGCAAGATCTGAATGCCGACTCTAGAACTCCCGATTTTCAGATCCCCTCCGAAAGTGAGGAGTCATCAGGAGATGAAGACTTCGAGATTCCTCCTCCCTCCAAGCGCAGCAAAAAGAACTATAGCTTGATACGGAAATTTCAGATGGAATGGGTAGCGAAGTGTCCGTGGGCCGAAATGGTCCTGGCTCCTGATGGCGTACTGCACATGGTGTGCTGCCAAGTTTGCACGGAAATGAGAAAAAAGCCATACGTCATGGGCCCTAAGCTGTACACGTTGCAAACTCATGAGAAGAGGGCGAAGCACAAAAGAAACATGGTATTGTTTGCAGGGAAGCGGCCCACCATTGTTTTGCAGCAGATGAACTGCAACAACAACATGGAGTCCAAGAAGAAACGCGTGCAACTTGCTACACTCTTCTAGGTTTTGAGTGATGGCAAGCCAATGGCCGAGTTCACTAACCGATTTGCCCTTTACGAATTGCTTGTTGTCCCTGAGTTGCCGAGAATGCATTGGACTGATAGTGCGGGCTGGATTATGGCTTCTCAAATGTGGTCAATTGTTTAGAACAAGATGAAGTTGATTATCACTTCTACCCACTACATTGCCCTCACGGCTGATGAGACAAGTGCTGTAGACAATTGCAGCTACCTTGCAGTGCACTGCTACGTGATGCAAAATTGGATTCGTGTGCCAATGCTAATTTCCATGCAGAAACTAGAAGCAAATGGGGCTTCTGCAGAGAACCTCACTTCTGTGATAATTTCTGCCTTGAGCGTGAAAGGTGGTTTGACTGCCAAAGCGATTTCTGCTAGGCTCATTTGCTTTGGTGCAAACGGAGTTGCTGCTTTCCAAGGGCACATGAGTGGAGTGACGAAGCAAATCCAGAGCAATCACGCCCCTTTTGTGCAAGGCGTCCACTGCATGGCACACCGTTGCAATCTGGCGCTCAAAACTTTGTCTTCTCTGGACGTCATGTTAGCCATAGAAGATTTGCTAAATGTTTGCCACAACTACTTCTCCTCCAGTCCCAAGAAGTTTGCAGAATTCCACTGCCTTGCACAGATGATGGAAACAAAAGGACTCAAATTGTTAAAAAACGTCTCCACACGTTGAGTGTCTTTCATCGACCCTCTAAGGCGGCTGCTCAGTGAGTACTGATATGTGGTAGCGAAGATGAACGTGGATGCAAGCAACACCAAAGAAACGGTAAGTTGCGACTTCCAACTTGTGTGCTGGCAGTGTTGCCACCTGGTTCCTTAGCTCATTCAACTGCAGTTGAATGTGAATTGTTGAAGTGCTTGTTCTTTTGGTAACTGCTACTTCTTTTGCTTTGTGATCTGCCTAACTTGTATCTGTATTGTTGTTGTCATACAAAAACGTGTGAGAGTGAAAGCGACGGGCGTCTTGACAAAATTGTCTAACCCTTACGTCATCTTGGGCATGACGTGCTTGCTGCCATTGATAGAGAGCATCGACCATCTTGTGCTCAGAAGCGTGACGTGTTTATTTGTGACTTTGTGGCAGCTCTCCAAGTCTGTCTGGGGCAATTGTATAAGCTGTATGTAGACATTGAGAAGGCCTTTGATACAAATGAATTCTAATCTTTCAAACAGCTTCTACAGTGCTCCCACGAGCAAATCCACCTGAAGTGGGTGCCGCTGCCAATGGACTTGAATGCCGCTGGACCTAGGGAGTCTGCACACTTGGCCTTTGTGGCAGGTGATCAAACCATCTTTGCCATGCATGAAGGCCAATTTGTGACCCGAGAGTCCTTTGCTAAAATTGTGTGCACTATCAAAATTGAGTACAAAGGTATGTATTCTTCTCTCATTTGTGGCTTTGTTGCATTTGCGTTTTTTTTTCTTTAGCTGGCGCTTGTAGGAGAGACGCAGAGGTAATGTGCCATTGGTTTTTTTTCCAGTTACACTTCCTTTGGCGGTGAAGTGGCCATTTCTGTCACAGCCAGGCAAGGTACGCACGTCCTTGAAGGTCAAGGTGAAGGTAAAGGTAAAGATAAAGGTGAAGGTAAAGGTAAAGATAAAGGTGAAGGTCAAGATGAAGGTAAAGGAGGCCAACAGGTATTTCCCTATTTCACATTTTTTTTTTGGGTGGCTAGAAGTATGCATAAGTATCCCTCTTCTTCTCCAACTTTAAATTTCTAATTTTTTTTGGGTGGCCCGAGGCCACCACATTCACCACTTATGTATGCAAGGTACAAAATCAACATTCAGGTTTGCTGTATGCAAGGTACAGAAGCAACGTTCAGGTAATCACATGTGTAAGGTATGTAAGTCACTAACACGATTGTAAAGTATAGGTAAGTTTAGAGTCCTGTGTAATGTTGGTCTCTGTTTTTTGTAGAACAAATTTTTCTTGAATGTCTTCTATTCACTCCATTATTGACTGTGGCCTTCTAGATGCGGCGCAGCAACTCATTCATGAACTAAAGTCTCGATTTCATGTCGATGGAGTCATGGATGCCTTGGGCGTGGTATACCCTCAATACTGGCTGCAAACAGGCTGCGAGCTGACCTTTCGCAAGCATCTGGATGTTATAAAAAAAAAAATTGGTGAACCCAGATGGGTTCACGGGAAGGATGGTAGTAAGCTCGTGCCCCTCTTTTGGACTGCTTTCAGCTTGAATGCCAGTAGACTTTGTTCAAGTTGTCTATGCTCTCCAACTCCATGACAGCCATGGAGACACCGTTTTTGGTCAATCCCCTGACCAAGCTTTGGAGGTGCTTGGATGCTAACTCTGCCCTGGCCTCCAGTTTCAGTGAGTATGTCAAACTCGCAGAGATTGCAATGATACATGTGTTGGGGTCTGTTGAAGACGAACGCTGCTTTTCTGCCTTGTCTTTCTTGAAGGACAAAATGCGGAATCGATTGGATTCGAATTTGTCAGTTGTGGTTGGCATGAAGGCACAGTAGGTGTACACGTTGAGCACCTTCCCCTACAAGGAATGCTTTCAGAAGTGGATTAGTTCAGCAGAGCGGCAGCGCTATGGTATCACAGGCTAGTAAATCTTTCTATTTAGCAGTGATTCTTAGTGATGCACTAGTCATCCTTGCGTGGTGATTGCATTGCTAGGTAGTTGTGTAGAAATTAGTCTACACATTGGCCTTTTTGTTTCCATCATCCGTGCTTGGCTGTGGAATTCATCTTACAGCATTTCCCATTCAATGAAGCTTTTCCAATTTCCTCTTCTTTTGGTTTGTAGCTTTGGATGCACATTTGCCTAACATGCTGAGTGATGGCTGATTTGGTTTCAGTTTCAGGTTTTAGTCATAAAACCTACTTTGCTTCCTCGAATATCATGGGTAACCTCTAATCACTATCACTACTCACTCCTTGCAACATGTTCAATGTAAAGAGATTCTTACTTGGTCGTCGAAGCTTGTTTTGTGTTTTGTAGGTCCAGGATTGTGCATTGGAGACTATGTTTTCATTGTGTAGAATTGTAGATGATTTCAAATGATTGCAATGTGGAGAGATTCTAACTTGGTCGTTGAAGTGTGTTCTGTGTTTTGCAGGTCCAGGAATTTGCAAGGAGACTATGTTCTTAATGTATAGAATTGTAGATGATTTCAAATGATTTCAATGTGGAGAGTTTCTTACTTGATTGTTGGAGTGTATTTTGTGTTTTGCAAGTCCAGGAATTTGCAAGGGAGGAGCATTTTTCCGTAGATAGAATTGTACATGATTTTCTTTCTAATTTTACTTCATTTAAGCAATGTACATATCCATTTTTCTAGCAATATACTTCTCTTCACAAGTTCACATGTTTTCTTCTTGACTTCATTGAAATGCATCTCTTGCCATAAAATATCTTTGGCAATGAAGGCCACATGCACTTTGTTTATGTTGTTTTTGTAGTCTACTTGGTACTTAGAATTTTTTGGGCATTGTCTATATTACATCAAAATTTATGAAGTTCTTGCCTAAATGACAACAAAATTTTACAAGTTATTGCCTAATGAACTCCATGCCAACACAAATGAAGGCCAATGGTAACCTCGTCATCTGGAAAAAAAAAGCCACCAGGCTTCACACTCATGGAGTTAGAGGCCACATGCAATTGCTGCCGGAAACAGGGAAAGAGCCACCTCACCCTGCCTTATTTTAAATTGAGGTCAACTACACCGTCGTCCAAAAATGGAAAAAAAAATACTACTAGAAAGATGTAAGTGTCCTATGACAGTCACTAATAACTCCATGGCCATCTCCCAAGGCATTGATTTTGGCCACTAACCAATCTAATGAAGTCATAGTCTCATTTATTGACAAAAATCTGAAATGGGTTGATGTAAGGCTGTAATGAGTGGTTTTGTAGATGTCTGCATTAGGTGGTCTGCCTGTCATAGGCAAGTTTACCTTACTTTCTTTTTATCATGGCACTCCCATCTTGCAACAATTGAAATTGTTTTTTGCACTTTGCAGGGTTTGGAATATTTTTGAGTTTTAGTAGCTATTTTCTTTCCATTCCCATATTATGCTACGTGTGTGTCAAATTTGTTAAAAAATATTTCAAAATGTAAATAAATATGGCATGTAATGAAATTTTCAGAAATTGTAATGTGGCATCTTTGAATAGTGTATAAAAAATTGATGAAAATAATTTGAATCCTTAAAAGAATTCAATGAAACATGAAAAATGAAAAATGAAAAAGAATATAGTCCACGTGTTTCAAAAAATAAAAAATAAAAAAATAATAATATACATCCCATGTACTATGTCATGACCCAAGTACTTGTAACTATCAGTATTGTAAAGCCTCAAAAACTACATTAACCCCTAAAGGACCAAACACTATTTTTTCACAACATAGCGATTTTGGGCAGCTCACTATGACCGAAATTTTTCTTTTTTTTCTTTGAAATTTTCACATAAGATGTGCCCAAGGAGTAGCTTTAAGGTCCAACAATTTTTGTAGCTTTTGACTACGTGGTTAAAAAGTTATTGAATGATATGTCATTTTCATTGTTCGGCGGGCAGCCGGGGCAGCAAAAAAAACTTCTTTAAAAATCACTTTTAAAAAAAACTAAAATTTGAAATTGGTTCTTTAGATTTATATGTACGTGGGAGGCTTTGAATCATTCCATTCCAATCAATGAGTCAAAAGTTATGAGGATTCTTAGTTTGAGGGTAGTTATGGAATCTCTACTCTAAAATAAACTTTGAAGTCCTTTATTTTACTCGATTTTCAATATTTTTGAAAAAAAAATAAAAACATTGGGTGTAAATTGTTTATTACAACATTACAATCGTTGGGATTGGCATTTTTCAATTTCATGAATAAATTCTTGACAATTTAGTGCTTTGAATCATTCTCTACCTCTTCCTACTTACTATTTTTTTCCTATATGTTGTACAATTCCAAATGATCTGAAATTTTTCAAGCATATAGCCAACTTGCCTTGAAGAATAAATCCAAAGAGTAACCATCATTTTGGACATTTTTTCATACAAATGTGACCTTGTGGAGGGCAGCTGCCCGTTTTTTCGCAGGGACAAAAAAAGGATTTTTGTCAATTCAAACGCTATTATCTTGCAATCCACTTGGTGGAAAATTCTGAAATTTTTTCTACATCTTCTTAAACAAGTTTACTACAAGATCCTATGGCTACAAGTATCCAAAAATGTTTTTGTTTCTAAAATTTGGCACTAGTATTAGAAATGGCAGTTCTGGAGCGGTTTTGGTGAAAACATAGTCAAAAACCTTTAGGGGTTAAAGCTTGATTCTAGCTTGATATAGCTTGGCAAGATTTTGCAACGCCGCAGTCCGAGGCCAGCTTACATGTGAGCCCGGTGGGTAAGAAAAGCAACTATAAGATAAGAACAGTGCCATCGATGATCGGTAAGCGCGGAAGGAGGAGAGGCAATTCCACTGATATTGGTGTAGAAAACACTGTAGAAGGAGCATAAAAGTATTAGCTCTATTTCGGCATTGTTGACTGCTCCTACCCACCGATACATGTAAGTTGACCTTGAGTCCGTCATGTACTGTGGCAAAGCAGGAAGACCGTCTGCTAAAGTTCTTGAAATATTCCTATTCATGGGAAACAAAATTCTAAAAATTCTAAATCTAGTTAACAAAAGAAAATTTCACGCAAAAAAAAAATGATTTTGTATAAGGTCTAACTAATCTGACCCCAACGTACAATAAACCAATGAGTTTTTTTAGGTACCGAGCATACTAATTTTTGCTATTTTCTACTTTGATCCCTAAAGGATTGTTTGTCCCCCTTCAATGGACTATTTGGTTCCAGGTAGGTTCCTATTGTCTCAACTTGTAGTGAATATTTTTGAAACATTTTGAGGATGTGCGGTTTTGCAAGAGCTTTGTGGATATATAATTTTTATTTCAATCGGCGCCGAAGAGAAAATGCTATTGTACAACAAGTCTAAAATGGAGGTTGACGAGCAACACAAAAAACCACAAGAATTCAAAATAATTTATTTTTCTACTTTCCTAAAATATTATATTTGGTTTACATTTGAAGCTTTGATTCATTTTATTTGGACTAGTGACGAGAAAGTTGTGGACAATATTAGTATTGGGGGCAATTTAAGCATCTTCTTGGAAAAAAAATTGAGTGCAAATTTTTAATGTAGTTTTTGCAATTTTCAAAAACAAATTATTAGACAAGATTAGATTTGCTTGCTAGAACAATCTTACCTTTGGGATTATTGTATTTCAATTCCATCTTAGAGCTAACAACGGTTAATTTTTTTCTTCAATCTTTAACCTACTTCTAATTAACAAAATTTTAATGAGAAAAAATTGAATGTTTTTTTCTTGAATTTGTTTTCCTAGATCGCTAGCTCCAAAATTGCTCCAAAATTGCCATTTCTAGTACAAACACCAAATTCTTGGAAAAAATTTCAAATATAAACTCTAGAAAACCAATTTCAAATTTTTATTTATGATAAAAGTGATTTTTTATGATCTGCCCGGATTGCCTAGTTACAGAAAAAGTAACATATTAGGCCATAACGTCAAAGACTATATTTTCACCAAAAATGCTCCAAAATTGCTTATCTAATACAAGTACCAAATTTTTTTTAAAAGAATTTGGAAAAATGTAACCATAGGATCTTGTATTAAACTAGTTTGAGAAGTTGTGGAAAATATTTCAGAAACTTCCATCCTATGGATTGCAAGATAATAGCGTTTGAATTGACAAAAATCCTTCTTTTGTCCCTGCGAAAATCCGGGCAGCTGCACTTCACAAGGTCACATTTGTATGAAAAAATGTCCAAAATGGTTGTGCTTCTTTGGATTCATTCTTCAAGGCAAGTTGGCTACATGCTTGAAAAATTTCAGATCATTTGGGATTATAAAACATATAGGAAAAAAATAGTAAGTAGAAAGAGGTAGAGAATGTTCAAAACACTAAATTATTAAGGATTTAAATATAGAAATGAAATATGCCAATCCCAATTGTTGTAATGTTGTAATAAACAATCTACATTAATTTTTAATTTTTTTCAAAAATATTTAAAATTGAGTTAAATAAAAGACTTCAAAGTTTATTTTAGAGTAGAGATTTCATAACTACCCTCAAACTAAACCTCCTCATAAATTTCATGTCATTAATCAAAATGGAATGATTCAAAGCTTCCCATGTATATATATATAAAGAACCAATTAAATTTATTTATTTATTTTTAAAAGTGATTTTAAAAGAAGTCTTTTTAGCTACCCGGGTTGCCCGCCGACCAATGAAAATGACATATTGTACAATAATTTTTAACCATGTACTCAAAAGTTATGAATATTGTTGGGCCTTAAAGCTACTTCTTGGGCACATCTTGTGTGAAAATTTTAAAGAACAAAAAAATAATTTTAGTCATACTGAGTTGCCCAAAATCACTATGTTGTCAAAAAAAATGTTGCTTGGTCATTTAGGGGTTAAGGTGTTTGCTCTTTGCATAGTAGAAATGACAGTTTTGATTGTGTTTTTAATGAAAAAAGGCCTCAGTCCTATAGGGGTTTAATTAGAAAATTTACAAAAAAATTCAACATTTTTTCCCTGATGTTTTCAAATTACAATCCCCCCCCCTTCTACCAAGAGCCACTGGTTTCTCCCAAACACTGGCACTTTGATGTGATGAAAACTAAGTTGAGCAGACACGCCGACCTTGCAGTGGTGAGTAAGACTGACCGACTTCCACATGAGAATCATGAAAACCAGGTCCCTGTCTGTCTCCACCTGCTTTGGGCCAGTACATAATATGCATGTGAGCTCATTATGAACGAAGTTTACATTCAATTTCGTTCAGTTGCCAATGCATGTGAGGAGCTGCAACAAAATTTAACAGACAGAGCCTTTTCGTACTGTACTGTACTACTCATTGGAACATTCCACGCAGTCTTTTTTCTTTTTTCTTTTTTATTATCATTTTGGAGAGTAAGGAACATTATTTGGAGTGCCCTCGTGCCATTGCTGAAAATTTTCAAATTTTTTCTCACTCAAAGATAAGTGTGAGAAATAGTGAGAGCAATTGAAATTTTATTTTTCAGACAAAGTGTGAATTAGTTATGTATTTTTGAAGTGATCTTCCCAACACGGTCTACAGGCTGCCCCATAACCAACAAAAAGTGTCTCATCTTAACCCCTAAAGTCCCATTGTCCCCTCGGGGGACAAAATGGATTTTGGGCAGGCTCCTATGGTCTCAATATTTTGTCTGATATTCTGAATTATTTTTGTGAAGATAAGAAATCACATTAGCTTTCCGAAAATGGAATTTTTATTTCAATCGGTGCCCAGGAGCAAAAGTTATGGCACAAAATTTTAGTTCGGCGGGTAGAAAAAAATCCTCATAAAAACTTTGAATTAAATTTTTTTTAAATTTGTTTCATATAGATTTTATTTTTATTCACATGGGAAGCTTTGATTCATTCTATTTGGATTTGTTATGCAAAAGTTATGGTCAATCTTATTTTTCGGGTAGTTAGAGCATCTTTTTGAAAAAATAACTTGTAGGATTTATTTCTGAATTCAATTTTAACAATTTAAAAAAAAGAAAAGTTTCACAAGGTCAAGATTTTTGTTGAGATAAGATAACGATCCCAGTTAACTTAGGTTAAGTGAGACTTAGGATAAGGTAAAAGTAGATCTCACTACTAGTGACACTACTACTGATACCTCCTATATATGTATGATCATGTAACCCTAATATATTATTACTTAGAACTTCTTATTGCATTATATATTTTCTGTGTCTATGCTCTGCTTCCTTCGCAACACGTTATCAGCACGATTTGTCTCTCGTTTTGCTATCCTCTTTTTCTATTTTCTTTTCCACTATTGTCTTTAGCTACGATAGTTATGGCGGATAAGAAGTCACCGCGGGAGAATAGCTCCAGATTACAACCACTTTTGTTTGATGCTCTTGAAGCAGATGGTAGCAATTACATGGAGTGGAGTATAGCTGTGAAAGCGTACTTTTATTCAGAGGAATTGGACGATGCAATCGATGATGAACCAGAGGCGGATTTTCCAATGTCATCCAAGTGGAAAGCTTTGCTTGTTCTTTGCCGCCACCTTCACACCTCTCTTCGACAGCAATACATCCAAGTTGACAACCCGACGGAGCTATGGCGTCAACTTCACGATCGGTTTTATCATGAGCGCACTATCTTTCTTCCCCAAGCTCGAAATGATTGGATTGCTCTTCGTGTTATTGATTTCCCTGATTTCCTTTCCTTCAACGCTGAATTGCATCGTATTACTGCTCAACTTCGTCTTTGTGGAGATAGGATTACATATAGGGAGCTCATAGATAAAACCCTATCCACTTTTCCTCCTGCTTTTGCCCACCTAGCTCAGCAGTATAGGAATATGAGGTTTACGACACATTCCGAACTAATGTCTTATCTCTTGCTTGTTGAAAAATAGCACCAGCTTCTACTTAAAAACGCAGAAGCAAAACTCGCTCGAGAGGCTCACACTTCTGAGATCTCAAGACAACAGCCACGAGGAACAAGGAAACAACAACTGTTGCCAAATCGGCAGCACCCTAGAGATAAGCCAAACTCTTATAGACCCTCCTCTAATAGAGTCTCTCGATACTCAGATCGTTTTTCTAATCGTGATTATTGCTCTTCTCAATTGAACGATAGATCTTCTGATAGAACCTTCGATAGGAAGTCATCTTTTTCACGTGACTTGTCACAAGTGTGGCCGTAAAGGGCATATCGCTCGATACTGCCGCACTCCTGCATACTACGTTAGTATGTACAAAGAGTTAGAGAAATTTAGAAATGAAAAGAGGGAGGCTCATTCGCTCGACGCTCCTTCCTCTTCCAATGTAAATATCGAAAATTACATGGTGCATATCTCCAAAGAGTCAGCCCCTACAGATGTAGCTCTTATAGATAGTGCCACGATGCATACAATTCTTAGAGATCCAAAATATTTCACGTTTGCTAGCCGTGATAGAACCTGGCAGACTTGTGATATCGTCACAATTGCTGGAAGTCGGAACTTTTGGTTCCGAGAGGGCCAAGCAACTATAGTATTGCCTGGGGGGACCCCCTCCTGTGTGAAAAAGCAATGTATGCCTCTGGGAGCCTGATCAGCTACCGTGATTTACGGGCTAATAGGATGGATGTCTCCACTGCATTGGATGACCATAAAGAAGTATTGGAACTCAGGCAAGGTCAGCAACTCCTTGCCACCGCTAACGCAGGAGTTATTGGCCTATACGAGTTATTGATAAGCCTTCCTAAGGAGTCAGCTTTCCACTTCTCTACTTCGGTAGGAGATGATGAAGAGTACCGGGAACTCAGGCAAGGCTGACAGTCCCTTGCCACTGCGAAAGCAGGAGTCGATGGACTAGTATGTGAGAGCAACTCTACTTTGATACCCCCGTCTACAGCTAAGACTGGATTGTGGCATAGTCGGTTGGGCCATCCAGGTACCACTATGTTGAGGAGGAAGTTACCTTTGTTGGAAGGACACAATTTGTGCATCAGTGATGCTGACAAGATTGGAAGTTGCGCGGCATGTTCACAAGGAAAGCTTATTAAGCGCCCTTCACATTGGAAGCTACCAACGGAACTCCCTCCTATGTTACAGCGTCTACAAGGTGATATATGCGGACCAATTACTCCATCTTCTGGACCATTTCGATATTTTCTTGTGCTTGTTGATGCTTCAGGCAAACACTCGGAGGTGTCCCTGCTTTGCACCCGAAACATGGTGTTTTCAAAGCTTTTGGCTATGATTATTAAGTTTCGGACTCATCATCCGGACCATCCTGTGTAGAGTTTGAGGATGGACAATGCCCAAGAATTTCGCTCTCATGCCTTTGAGGATTATTATACTGCTAATGGGATTTCACTTACATACTCTGTACCATATGAACATTCACAAAATGGATTGGCAGAGGCATATATCAAGAAGATTCAACTCATCACTCGGCCTTTATTGATCCATGCCAAGTTGCCTCTTACAATGTGGGGACATGCAGTTCTACATGCAGCTACACTACTCAAGTTTCGTCCTACCTTGCTCAATACTCAGTCTTCTTTCAAGTTAATATCCGGACGCGTCCCCAATGTTTTCCATTTTCATGTATTTGGCTGTAGAGTATGGATTCCAGTTTCTAAACCTCGTAGGAAAACGATAGGTAGTCACCGTCAGGAAGGGATCTATGTTGGTTTTGATTCCCCTAGCATCATTCGGTATGTTTCACCTTCATCAGGCACTCTACTACGTGCTAGATTTTCCAATTGTCATTTTGAAGAGTATAGTTTCCCTTCTCTACTCAATGTCAAGTCCCCTGTTTTAGATTTTTGGGCACCCGAAACCATCATTCAAAACCCTGACCCCCGCACAGCCTTAGCTGAGTCTGAGGTCAAGAAACTTATTCATTTACAGTCCCTTGCAGACAAGCTACCAGATGGCTTTAGTGATGGTCCCCAAATTACTAGAAATCCTCTCCCTGGTACAGGACTTATCCCCATTAGTGTCATTCCTTCTAAGCGTACGATTGATCCTACTGCTTCTCTATCTAAGAAACCTCGCCCTCATCATGTCACCTTATATAGTGATGCACTTTTCTCACCTGATGATAATTCACAATTTTCTTCTTTCCCTGAAGATGGTTCATCCGTAACCGCCTTCATTACTCGGATACTTAGTGATGATCCTGACCCACTCACGTTAGATGAAGCAAAATCTAGTCCTGACTGGCCAAAATGGCAAGTTGCATTTGCTGCCGAATATTCTTCTCTTAGAAAACATGAAGTCTTTGGTCCTTTGTTGACCAAACTTCCTACTAAACCCATAGGATACAAGTTGATTTTTACTCGGAAACGTAATACCCAAGGACAAATAGTCCGATTTAAGGTGCGATTAGTGGCTCAAGGATTCAATCAACGTCCTGGCATTGATTTTACCTTTACTTATTCCCCTGTTATGGATGCCACTACTTTTAGATATTTACTTGGCCTAGCTATACAACATTCTTTGGAAACCACGCTTCTAGATGTTGTGACAGCCTACCTTTATGGAAATTTAGATGCCACAATTTATATAAGGCCTCCTCCTGATTTCTTGCCTACGCCCCCTTCGGTTGATTCTCCGGGCAAGTATTCTGGCCTCAAGCTACAACGAGCTCTTTATGGACTAAAACAAGCAGGTCGCATGTGGTATAAACATTTGAGAGATTTTTTGCTATACCACAAGTTCCGGCACGACCCTACCCTTCCGTATATATTCACTTTGAAGGATGCTCATGGGTTTGTGATCATTGCCATTTATGTTGATGATCTCAACCTTATAGGTACGCCCTCAACTTGCCGCCAAACGGTAACATTACTAACAACCCAATTTGAAATGAAACTACTTGACCGCACTTCTTTTTGTCTTGGTTTAGAGATTACACATCTACCCAATGGAAGTATATTTCTTCATCAAATTGCTCAACGATTGCTCAAGAATTTCAAGATGGACCAAGCAAATCCTTTATCTGCTCCCATGATCGGTCGAAGCAAGACAAATGATGACCCATAACGACCTTGCGAGGAGGAGGAGGAATATGATAGCAAACGGTACCTCTCAGTAGTCGGAGCTTTGTTATATTTATCTACATATACTCGGCCAGATATATCATTTGCAACAAGCGTGTTAGCTCGGCATAGTCAGAAGCCCACGATGCGACATTGGAATGGAGTCAAGCATCTGTTTAGGTATCTTCGCGGAACAGAAGACTTAGGACTTCATTATACAAAGACTGGACCATCAAATTTAGTTGGATATGCAGATGCTGGTTTCAAATTGGATGAAAACATGGGCAAGTCCTAGACAGGTTATATCTTCCTACGTAACAACGCACCCATATCATGGAAGTCTGTGAAGCAGACATCGACTACAATATCAACCAACCATGCGGAGTTAATTGCATTCTATGAAGCGACAAGAGAAGCAGTTTGGTTACGGACAATTGACAAGATCATTTCAGATCAATGTGAACTTAGCCATAGTACACAACCGACAACCCGATTTTTGAAGATAATGCAGCATGCGTGGCGCAAGTTACAGGTGGATTCATCAAGGCTGATCGAACGAAGCACATCAGTCCACAAATCTTTGGATTTACCCAAGATCTTATTGACTCAAGAGAAATTGAAGTAAAGAAAATTCAATCCTCCAACAACATTGCTGACATACTTATAAAGGCACTTCCTGCTTACACTCACAAACGATTGGTTCAAGAAGCTGGCATGAGATCTCTTCAAGATCTAGTTACACATTAGATTACGCTCTTTTTCTTTCTGTGAATTTTCCTTATAAAGGTTTTTGTCACAGTTAAGTTTTTTAATGAGGTAACCCGGGATCGAGGAGGAGTGTTGAGATAAGATAACGATCCCAGTTAACTTAGGTTAAGTGAGACTTAGGATAAGGTAAAAGTAGATCTCACTACTAGTGACACTACTACTGATACCTCTTATATATGTATGATCATGTAACCCTAATATATTATTACTTAGAACTTCTTATTGCATTATATATTTTCTGTGTCTATGCTCTGCTTCCTTCGCAACAATTTCTTACTAGAACAATCTCACCGTTGACATTAGTATATTTCAATTCTATCTTAGAGCTATTAATGATTTAATTTTCCTTCAATCTTGAACCTACTTCTATTTAACAATTTTTTAATCAATGGAAACTAAGTGTTTCTTTTTAAAAAAAAAATTCTAGATTCTCAACTCAATTCTTCATCATAAAAATTTAGAAATTCAAAATCTTTAGAGCAAAATTTTTAAGTCAAAAAGGTTCAAAGCCAAAAATGTAGTTGAGCAAGGTGAAAAAAACTAGATTCCTTCACTTTAAATGCAAATATCTTGCAATCTACACAGTCGAAATTTCTGAAATTTCTTCCACACATTCTTACACTAGTCTAGTACAAGATTCTACGGTTCAATATGCAAAAAGAATATTAAATTATTATTTTTTGCTCTTTGCTCTAGAAATGGCAGTTTTGAGTGGTTTTTGAAGCAAAAATGACCTTGAGACTTTAGGGGTTAATCACCTAAAGTGGTCACAATAATTTCTAATGTGGAATGCCATGAAAGATCACTTTTTACAATGATTTACACTGAAAATTTGGGTGCTCCTAATGAGGTCACTAATCACACCATAGGTGTCAGGTTAGATATTGATTGTGGTCTAAAAAACCATCATGGGGTCATAAGATGTCCACTATGGGTCATCTGACCGTAATGGGTTGGTTTACCTTAACTACACTATTAAACAACTTTGGCTCTAAATCAAGGAACTAGTTTGGGTCTTTTATGAAATTACCAACAAAAGCTTCACCGTCAAGCCACAACACAAAGGAAGGATAAAACATGGAAAAGAAAATTATCAATGTACCCAATGGTTTCTTCAATAACTATGTGATATTTGGGTGATATCTCTATCAAAACTAGGTGATATTGAGGTAAAATTTGACTTTGGGTCTTGAAATAGAGCAATAATCTAACTGTTTTGACTGGAAAAGAAATGAAAATTTCCAAATCAAAGCATAGCTAACATCTATTGATTGAAGCCAATTGGTGAAAAAATGTGCATTGAAGAAACAAATTGCTTCCATTTGATGCAATTTAGCTTCAATTGTTACTGGGTGTGACATTCAACTTTGTGATGGAACTACTCTTAAATTACGTAAGGTGGAAACACCCTAAATCGTCTATGTATCCAATTCCGTCACCATGTACCAACAAAATACATTCTTATTACAAAAATATACACCCTTAGTACATAGTGACAGAATTGGGTACAAAGATGGTTTAAAGTGTTTTCACGTTGAGGCGTATTTCCATGATCGTGAGGGATGGACCAAGCATTAAGCTTACTAACAATAGTTGTTCTTGCGATAAGTAGGGTACCATGTCAACTGGAGCTTGATAAGCTGAATATCATAAATGTACAGGACTTCAGTACTAAGCATAACATTCAGTAGCAGAAGCAAAGTCTGCCTTCCCTCTGACAGAATGGTGCCGAATATTCGGCATCATTTCATCCGCTGGATGAATATTCGGCACCATCAGTAGCTAACAAACACGCGTCGAAATTTGTCTGACAAACTCTGTTCAGAAGCAAGCAAGAGGGGGTTGGTGAACAAACTAGAGAACACTCAAGGCTACCCCAAGCTGGGTTACTAAAAAATAATGCACTCAACCGGGTTAGTAAAAAAATTGCACTTAACTAGGTTAGCAATAGAATAAATATTTTGAATAAAATTTTCAAGATAAAAGTATTCAACTTTGAACTCTCACTTGCAATTTCCTCACAACATTTTGAAATCCACTCATGATTCATGACTTTACAATGAGAAGACAACTCTTTATATACATATGGGGTGTTAGGAGGTAAAACAAACAATGTGGGACATATAAATAAAAATTAGTAGGAGCTCAATCACTCATAGTTAAGTCAAATTAAAACAAAAATTCTATTTAAAATAGAATTTCAGACCTCATTTAGTCATAGTAGAATAACTTTTTTCAAAAAAATTTGAACTAAAAAAAGTTAAAACATCAAGTTAAATTGCATATCCAAAAATCCGTTTGATATTTCAAGCCTCCAATTAAATGTTATAGATAAATTTCAAAGAGGAGTTGGAAGGGACGTTTTCTTTTACATTTTCAAACATCCTCTTTGAATTTTGTCCATAACTTTTGATTGGAGGCTTGAAATATCAAACGGATTTTTGGAGATAAAATTTAAATTGATTTAACAACTTTTACTTGTCCAAAATATTTTGAGGACAGTTATTCTACTATGACTAAATGAGGTCTAAAATTCTACATCAAACATGATTTTTACATTTTGACAATGAGTGGTCAAGCTCTCATTTTCAAATTATCCCATATCCTTTGAGGAATCATGATTGACAATTGATTTCAATATAAAAATGACAGCTCCGACTTTCCTTACTACAAATGTTCTTATTGGTCCATCAAAATTGTTTTTGTTGGCTACTTAGGGTTAAATGACATTGGGATAGGGTTTTCAAGATTCTCGACAAATCATCTTAAGAGTTTTGATGGCCCAATTTGAATTGTTTGGTTTGTTCAAGGTTTTTTTTTTTTTTTTTGAAACACATGGACAATGGTTCAAGGTTTTGCAAAAAGAATAGTGTACATAAATCTACTTTGCAAAAAGAATAGTGTACATAAATCTACTGCCACGATCTTGGTGCTGGGTACTGAAACTTACTTTAATTCTCAGGTTGATGTTTTTCGTGGATGAGGCCTCCAAAGAGGGAAAGGCAGGCTCTCTGAAGGCTACTAAGGTAAACCAACCTATGACAGGCAGAATGACTGATTTGGTATGTTGCCATTAACAAAATAAAATCAGATTTTTTTCTAGCAGAGACAACTTTGAGAAATGAAAGAAGCAGTTAAAATTTTAGTTTTTGGACAAAGTAGGAATTTGTTATGAATTTTTTAAGTATTTTTCCAAAACAGTCTGTAGACTATCTGAAATCAATAAAATATGTCTTCATGATGGTCATCTTACCACCTAATGCAGTCTTCAGATTTCCTAACATAACCACCAGAATTTTTAATGTGGCCATCACACAAAGGAATTAAAAAAAAACTCTTTATGATGAGTTTACACTCACAATGTGTAAGTGTCCTATGACAGTCATTACTAATTCTATCAGAATCACCTAATGCACTAATGTGGGCCACTAACCAACCTAATTAAATTGTAGAGTAAGAAGGAAAAAAGGACTGTAATGGGGGGGTTATGTAGATGTCTGCATTAGACAGTTGGCCTGTCATAGGCTGGTTTACCTTAAATGTTATGAGGTGTGGGATATTTCTTTTGGTAACATGTATTGAACAACAATTAAGGCAAAAGGGTCAGGAGGAAGGGGGGCTGCCACGGCAAGAGGGACCACTTATATTCCTGTACATTGGAGGGTATGTCACATGTTGATTCTCTTATCCAGGCCATATTTCTACCCAAAACCCCCAAAAAAAACAAGAGTCTCACTTTAACCACAAGAAGATGTCAGGAGTAGAAAAAGAGACTACTTATTTTCAAAGTTCATGTAGAAAGAGAATTGCACATATTCCTGTATGCAAAGAGTAATTGTATGGTTGGTGACCACAATGATGGGTCCCTTGTTTCAAATTTGATGAAATAGTCAAAGGTAAAATATACAGTAGTTGTCAAAAGTTGACATTTCAACAACCAAGTATCAAATGATTTACTCTGTATAGGAGGAGGCTTGAGAATCAATTAGGCATGAAGAACCATCCTTGGAAAAAAGCGCCAAGAACAGTGCACAAGGTTCTTTAAATGGAAGTCAATGACAACGGTCAGAAGCGTTGGTCCAAAATGCTTGCACATTTTGCTTTTGCAATAGTCACTAGGTGGAAGGAATAACTACAATGTGTTCTATTTGCTCATGTATGAGTTCAAAATTATATTGATCTGAAAGTGAAGTTCACTAAATGGAGTGAACTTACTTCTTTATAAGGTAAACCATCTCATTGCAGTCAGAATTTGAGTAGGCCCCATTGTGGTCAAAATATTAATGGTGGTGTACGTTTGAGAACTCAAATGTACACCACCATTAATATTTTGACCACAATGGGGCCTACTCAAATTCTAACCGCAATGGGATGGTTTACCTTAGTAGTGGTCAATGAATTTAACCCCTGAAGTCCCGAGGCCTTTTCTCCATCAAAACATACTCAAAACTGCCACTTCTATTGCAAAGAGCAAAAAACTATAAAAATTGTGTTTTTTTGCATATCTAACTGTAGGATCTTATACTAGACTAGTATGAGAATGTATGCAAGAAATTTCAGAAACTTTGACCAAATAGATTGCAAGATATTTGCATTCAAAGTGAAGAAAACAAGTTTTTTTGCACCTCGCTTGACTAGATTTTTGGGCTTTGAACCTATTTAACTTAAATTTTTTGTATTGCTGATTTTGATTTCTAATTTTATATGTTGAACAATTCAGTTGAGAATCTAGGAAAAAAAATTCAAGAAAAAAACACTAAATTTTCACTCATTAAAAAATTGTTAAGTAGAAGTAGGTTCAAGATTGAAGGAATAATTAAATCGTTAATAGCTCTAAGACAAAATTGAAATACCATAATCCCAACGGTGAGATTGTTCTGGCAAGCAAATTCAACCTTGTCTAACAATTTTTTTCTGAAAATTGTAAAAATTGCATTAAAAAATGAATCCTAAAAGTTATTTTATCAAGAAGATGCTTAGATTGCCCAAAAAACTAAGATTGTCCATAACTTTTTCATTATTAGTCCAAATAGAATGAATCAAAGCTTCAAATGTACACAAAAAGACATAGATTTTGGAAAAAATATTTAAGAAATTTATTTTGACATTTTGTGATTTTTTTGTGTTGCCCGCCGAACTCTATTTTTGGCATAATTTTTTCTCCCGGGCACCATTTGAAATAAAAATTATATATCCACAAAGCTCTCGCAGAACCGCACAACCTCAAAAAATCCCCAAAAAATTCTCTATAAATTGAGGTCACAGGAACCTACCCGGACCCAAATTGTCCCCCGAGGGGACAAACGGGCCTTTAGGGGATAAAGAAGATGTGTTCACATGTGTATAGTTCCATTGTTGGATGTACGCAAACTATTTCAAGAGTCACAAGAGCAATTCAAAGCATGTGATTGATTACTTCTTAGATTTATTTGTGCTATTCACAGGCTCCTTGTCATTCATTATTGCCTTGTCTCATAGCATTAATAGGGACCTAAACTCTGCATAATTCATTTTAACTCATAAAATTGTGATTACAAACCCCACTTAATACTTATTCATTTGCCTTTCTCTGAAAAATATTTCAAAAATTCTTCCCTTCGACACCCTAAACCACACAACAACATCTCCCCTTAGACAGTTCATTATTGAGCCTCTTACCTTACTTGTAAATACATCTCTTATTTGCCGGTGGATCCCAAAGATATTAGTCTATTATTCAATTCATTCCTTTGAATGTGCCCAAGTCCATATTTTCGATGATGAACAACTAATTCAAACACCAGTTTCAAATTTCTCAATAAAATCAACAACCCAAGTATTATGATATGTCCAAAGAAGTGTAAAAGAAGGCCTTGGGTATTAGTAGGGATTAAGATGAAATTCTAAGGAGATGCACACCTAAGTAAGATGGGTACCCCCTTAACATCCACTTTTTGCTTTTGTGCTATTAGAAACTATCATTAAAATGATCAAATTTTCATATCCTTTGTTGGCAAATGAAAGGAGTTTCCAACACACCAAAGAATGCGACATTGGGATATTGTATATAGAAGTTATGAAGGAACAAAGTGTGGTTTTAAACATTACAAAGAATATGAGGCCTCAACAAGGCTGTGAGTGCTGATTTTCGGGACCCGCGGGTGATATTACGGAAAAAAAAAAAAAAAAAAAAAAAAAATCTTTTTTTTTTTTAAAAATAATTTTTTTTTTCCGAAAAAAAAATCAACAAGGTGACTTGGCGCTGACGTGGCGCTGACGTCAGCGCTGGCGTGGCACTTCGACCACGTCAGAGTTTCAGTGTCAACATTTTTTTTTTCGAAAAAAAATTCTATAGTATCACTACGGGGTCCAGGCTTAACGGCCTTCTAGACCCCCCAAATTTTTCCTAATGACAATTTCTTCCACATAGGTACATAATTGATTTTGGAGATGTACATAGAATGCAAATGACAATTTAGGGTTAGTGGCACATTTGGAGGTGCCAACCTTAGATAAGCTAGGGTTGGATTACGGTATATATGTGTTGAAGATTTTCCCACTTTGACAATCCAACTCATATCTTGTGGAGGCATGGTCCAACCTTGAAAGATTCATACTCCAAGTACAACAAATCGATAAATCCGCCCCCTCAAGTGGTTAACACAAAACGCACTCCGATAGGAGCATGTAATTGCCCACATTGGCCATCAACCCAAGTGGCATGGACTGAGCACAAGAAACCCATACCCAATGCGCGTATCGTACTCATGCTTATCACTTCCCGCGGGGTGTTGAAAACTAAAATCAACGATCATGGACCATAGATCGATGGTGGGATGTGGCAACCAGTTCTTGTGACTGGGACCAAACTCGCCCAAATCTGAACACGAGGTAAAACCCTGAAACTGGCTTCAACGGAAGGGGCGGGGCGGCCGGGGCGATATCCTCCATATTCTTCCTTATCAGATTTGCAGAACCCGTCAACCTTGTGACGGACCAAGGTGTGGGGAGACTGAACCAAGACTGTTTTTTTCCTCACACTTTTAGACTTGCCAGTATGCAGGGGGGCATTTTTTTTTCATTTTTCATTTTTTTTCTTCAGCTTGGGGTGAGTTGAAATGAGTTTGAATTGCAAAAAACAGATAAAAAAAAGTTACGACCTGGTCACGGCACGGCCACTGGCCAGGGGAAGCCTGGGAAGAGGGAAGACTGACTGAAGGTTCCAATTGAATTGACACAAGTTGAATGTGAGAAAATTTTGACAAAAGCTGCAATTGAGAAAGTTTGACAAAAGATGCACGTGACAACGTTCAAAGAAAAGCTACATGTGACTGAGAAAGTTATACTGTAGTTGTTTTATAAGGGAAAGGAAAAATAATAGGGAAACAATGTCTTTGAGGTATAAAAAAAGAGATACCAAATGAAATGAAAATTGAACTGTTTTCAGACTTTTGGGGGGGTACTTTTAAGTTTCGATTCATTTCAAATTTGAGAATCTACTTATAGAATACAGTATGTAATTTTGATGAGTACTTGAAGTTTTTAAATTATGAATTTATTTTAGAACTACCCATATTGTATCATTAAGGACTGTTTGATTAAAGATCACAAATGGTCGAAATCCTATGTCCTGCCCAACATGAATACCAAGTTGAACCCAACTAAATGTTATCTGGCAATGCACATGTAATAAGGTAGGTACACCCAAATGTACCACTGACTTTAAACCACCATCTATACTATGTGTACATCTCCAAAATCAGTTATGTACCTATAAGGAAGAAACGCTTTTAGAACCAAACTTTGTTCCTTAATAACTTTTGCATACAATATCCAAATGCCATGTTCTCTGGTTCATTGGAACCTCCTTTCACTTGCCTACGAAAACATATGAAAATTTGACCAGTCTAATAATAGTAACTAAGCTCAGTAGCAAAAAAGTGGCAGTTTTGGGTGTACGTACTTTAGACACACTAATTGGATAATTCTTTAAATATTGATAAATTCCATATTTCCATACTCCTGATACCATGACCAACTCTTCTCTATTGAACATACCCAAAGTTGAGGGCATATTTTGACAAAATACTCTCAAATCAAGAAATTTCTCTCCAAAGCTACATCCAGCCACACTGTTTGGGGATGCTTTCCTGATAAGCTTCCTCATTCTCTAGAGGCAATGAGAATGCTTTTGAGCATCTCCTGCAATGATCCCAGTCCCCTTGAATTGAGATCTGTCCCGAATTTAGAGGGATGGTTATTTGTATCTCCAACAATATAACTCCCTAAAATATACTTCCAACCAATCATAAGTCACAGAACTTGGCAAAAATAAAAAGTAAGCTATCATTTATTATGACAACATGTCAATCCCAAGAGAAAGTATAGCTTGTAGAGGGATTAGTGACCCCTTCAAATATGGCTTATTTGGTGTGCAAGAGTAAAGGTAGAGACTAACATACACTAAAATTGATTGCTTATCATCCAAAAGTTAGAGCGGGAGTTAGAGGGGGTGGGATATTTGGAGGAATGCGGGAGATGCTCTTATCAAGGGCTTCTTTGGATTGTAGTAATGGTGAGAGAGAAGACAAGTAAACAAGAGGAACAAGCAACTACCTACAAGAGTCTCTATCCTTGTAGTACTTTCATTTTTATTCTATAAAATGGTTTGGTTCCCAAGTAAAATACCATTCACAACTAAGATATCTTATTTGGCAACACCACTCTTAGCTTGTTATGCTTGTCTAAACAAAAACAACTCCATACCAACAAAATATTGTAATGTCTTCTTTCTCACCAAAATAAGGTTTACTTGTCTTTTCTCCTGACCTCCTAATAACATTTCAACAACCAAGATGCCAAGAAATAGAATCCACTGTGGGAACCTAGAAACATGACTTTTATTATTTAAAATACAATTAAGAACAAAAGATCCAACCTTACCGAATTCTTTTGATTATTTGGGAAAGAATTAGAGAAACTAATGGGATTATGGATAGGTCAAATGTAGTATAGTTACTAAGAGATAAAATGGTTAAGGTGGAAAAATGAAAATTTTCAACTTGACCGGCAACCGGAATTGCAGTTAAGATTTAGGAACCAATTCCAAAATCCCTTATGATATCGGAAGCGGATACGGAACTTTATTAGAATCTAATGGGACTATCGTGGGAAAGAAGGGAACATTCAACGGTTGGAAATTTTCCCGTTAAACGCAGAACGGTTAGAACTCAACGGTTGGAAACTGAAATTAGGAGGACGAGAAGGAGACTCTAGTTTTCACTTTCATTCTTTGCTGTCTAAATGCCCGTCTCTCTGAGGAATATTTTGGCTGTGTTTTGAGTGCTTGCAAAGGAAAGTTGAGAGTGTTAGTTTTCGGTTCCCGTCATGCAAGGAAGAGGCAACTAGTCTTTAGTACGAGTAATTTGAGGAATTAGCGCTTGTATTCTGAGTGACCAAAGTAAGGATCTCTTATCTAAGTGTGATGTTACCACCAAGAGGAGATGGGGAAGACAGAGGCTATGGAGGAGCCACTTCCTGTTAACCTCCGATCGGTGATTCTGAATGTGCCAAAGGGCAATAAGGAGAGAAAGCAGCTGGAGGATGACTCAGAACCAGATGTTATCTCTCCTTCGCGCTTTAAAGGGAAAATGAAGGCTCAGACCCCAATCAAGGGCCAAGTGACGCATATTACTAAACCTTCAGCTAGTAGGAGACAGCTAGCTAGGAGGGGGGCCGCCAAGCAAGTGAAAGCAACTCCAAAGCGGCTAAGAAGGCTTAGCTCTAGTTATTTTAGGATCAGAAGTAGGTAGGTGGAGAAAAAAAATCCAAAGTTTTTTACTTAGGAAACCAACTTATAAGTTAGTTTTATGGATGATGAACGTGGACCTCATAGACCCGGATTTTTTGGATCTGAGATCCACTTTTTGCGGAACTGGCCGCGTAGTAGGACATTGACATATTTTGGATTAGGGAATGTGACATGTCATTCTCTGGTCCTTAGCTTTATTCTTTAGAACCTTTAGGATTTCTTGGGGACTGGTTATTTAGGGGTTGAAGTTAGTTTGATGCCCCGGGTGTTTTTATACTCTTGTTTTTCCTTCATTTTGCAAATTGAAGTACAAATTTTCACTTCGTAGTGTTGGAATAATCACTTGGCGCTATGTTGGTATGCCAACAATGTTAGAAGCATTGTTTAGTGTGTGTAGCTGGATTTGCAAAACTAGGAAAGAGGAGTAGCCCCCGGATTCTGTCTGATCCGGTTCCAAGAGTTATAGTGAGCTAGTTGGAAAACCGTGTGTACTAGGAAGAGAAACCTTGTTCTTGCTTGTTATCTAGGAACTTCTGTGTGGGATAGCCACTCTAAGGTTAGGTACTCTCCGTTGGAACCTGGAAGTATGCTAATTTATGTGTTGATGAAGTTCCACTATAATCGGAAGGGATAATGAGTAAGTGGTTACGGATCACCTAATTATCCGGTTACCAATCTCTACCAAGGGGAGCCAGGTTGGATAGGTCTGTCGTTGTAGCAAGTGTGGATTGTAGGGGTTTCCTGAGTGACCTGCTAGTCTGGATTGACTTCCAGATCAGTTGTGAGGAAGAACTTGCATCCTCGTTTTGTATCTTTTGTATTTTCTTTGAGTGGAATTTCAATCACTTTAATCCTTTGAAGGATAGGATTCCACGCATCCTCCCTCAATTCCAATAGCGGAACCCTCTAATATAGAGGCTAAAATTCTTATACTAGTTACTTAAAATTCGATTAGGAAGTAGACCTGGAAGAGGCACAGGATTAGACACTCCTCCCGGTTCCGCATCCGTCTAGTCGGATTGATGTTTTCTGATCTCAGATAGGGAGATGTATAGGTATAGGACACTCCTCCTTGTTTGAGTGACTGTGTGATATATGTATGATACGAGAGAGAATATTCTAGAAATTAATAGAGTGTGGAGACATTATCCGGTTGTGTTAGGCTTGGGTTGTTTTCTGCATCACGTCCTGGTTATTTTTTATGAAACTACAAACTAAATCCTTTGGAAACGATGCATGAGTCACTTGAACGGTATTTTAGTCATTCTGAATCCCTTCAAGAGTAATTGTGCTTCCATGTTCTATGACATCCACAAAACTTGTAACCAAAGAGTACAAAATATATTTATAAAGCTTTAGTGAATAGTACATAGTAGGAAATACACATAAATGACAATGCAATTATTTTAGTGTATTTTTACAATGGAATTAGCATTTTTAGTAATAAATATTACAAAAAATCATTTATTATAATAAATACTTCAATAAAAATTGATTTATTGCAGTAAAGCTATAATTACTACAAAAAAAATACATTACCTACAATACAAATAGTATTCAAATAGTAAAATTGCATTTATAATAGAAAATTAGTCTTTCTTGTAGTAAACAATATTAAAGACTAACATTCCACTTTGTTGAGATGGAGAATGTGGGTTCATGTGTACACAAAAAAATGCCCCTGTTTTGGCCACTGGAATAGGCTTTGGAATTTCAAGGCCAATGACAACCCCTATACACTACACACCTACTAAATATGCACCTGCAAAGGACAATCTCTTTGGGGATGGCTTGATCATCCTAAAAATCCTATAAGATAACCCCTTGAAATTGCCTCAATGCAAAATCCAAGTGGCCATCAAACCTTATCCATTTATAAACATCTAGAATTTAATCTTTTAATTAAATCTTTGTTTTTACCCTTGATCATTCTTCATTTTTGAAGGTTAGTGTAAAGTGAACTTTATATGACCCCTTCTTCTCTTCCAATTACAATACTCCAAATGCTTTGGTCATGGCCCTTGGACACTAGTGCAAAAGCGGGAGTGCTAGCATGTGAGCTTGTGAGCGTGAGCCTGTGAGCCTACATTTTTTTTCAATTTAGGGTATGTAAATCCGTTGGGAACCTATGACCGTGGAATTAAATGTAAGATTTTAGAGTCCAAATGAATAACAAATGAATATGCCAGTTTACCATTTTGTACCAAAAAAATTGAATCAATATCATTCCAAAAATTGAAATACAATCAACATGGATAGTATATATAAGCAACACATGATGCAAATAAGTGTAGTGGTTTAGGATGTCTTAATATGAAGCACATAAATGTAAAATTGCAATACATCATAACATTATCATAGGGATGACATTTATGAAGTCTAAAATAGAAAGAGCAACTAAAACATGTTATAGAAGCAAGATAGAAATTGGTGACAAGCAAAAACTCTGAACATTATAAGAACTAAATCATGAGCAATGTTTTTGAATGATTAAGCAAGACAATAAAAGTCAAATATTAAATCATAAAAGTAAACTCAAATATCGTCAGACTCAGATGCACTGAGTTCAAAATAAGAGCATACTCTAGGATCATAAGATCTACGAGGAGATAGAGAATTTGAAGATGAATCAGATGAAGCATTAGCATAAGCTAATGCTAAATCTTCAGCATAAACAGGGAGGCCACGAGGACTGAGAGAAGGACTTCTAAGAAATCCAGGGTGCTGATAAAAAGGCAAGGTCTGCCTTGGCAATGGAGTCATCCAACTGCAAACAACAAACCATATATTAGAATTCACTAACAAATTAAAATACAAAATGTTGAATTTTTGACTAAAGTTGTTGAAAAAGAAGAACATAAATAAAACTCACTCACATAAGTCAAGTAGTGCAACATCTTCTATTGGAGAGTCATCATCAATCTCCATACCATCACATGTGGTAGCAGAATCAATAGTCTTGGAGACAGTAGTTGGAGTTTGCAAAGGCTTGAGTACCTCATCAAAAAGTTTGGCATCACTCTCTATGCTAAGATATGGCGATTAGATGAATGAGCCGCTATAATGGAAGAACTTGGATGAAGCAGAATGTTAGAAGTATTAAACATCAAAATTGAAGTGTAGATAAAATAATCAAACAAAAAAACAAAGAAAACAATAATTCAATATATTATAGGCTTAGGGTACCTGTAGAGGCAGTCATGTCTACCACAATACCACCTACGGGGCTCAAGCAATGAACAAAAAGTTTCATTAGAACTTGAGACTTCTCCTTAGCACCCCTCCATGGCTTGCCATCTCCCTTGCTACATAATTGAGTTGTCGAGGTAACAGTGTTGAAGACGACGTCGTCTGTGACTAAATCAACCTCAAGAATTGAGGGATCATTAGTAATCACAAGCTCCTGAGGTTGTCTTGCGATGGAGGAGGCCAATGATCGAACCAACAACAAGGCCTTGAACTTCAAAGTCTAGAAATCAAATCAACTTGAAATTAGAGACTACACATGAAAGCTAAGGAAATACAACAAAAATTGAATGAATACAAAAAGTTAAAATCTTTCATTTGCTACTTACATTTTTAGATGGATTCATAGGATTTGTCAAGTATAAGCTGTTAATGATAGTCCATTCGTCCTTGATCTTGAATTTGTAGTTCTTGAAAAATCCTGCCACTTCTTTCTTCACTGTAAGACTGTCAGGATAAAATAATAGGAACGCTCCGTCATCATGAAGATAAGTAAGAGAAAATGCCATCATTACGTGGAGAAAACTTGGAATGATGGCATTCCAGTGCGGAATTTGAGATGGCGGATTTGAAACCCCTGGAACGTAAAGACCATCTGGATATTCTGCAATAATGAGGTCCACAGCAGGTCTCTTTTGCACTTGGCCATCAAAAAAGAACTCTCTGCCTTCACTAGCCTACAAAAATAAACTTCAAGATTTTTAATTCATAACTGAAGATGGCAAAGTTAATATCCATAACAAAATGACATGAAATAAATAAGAAAAACAATGAAAAGAATGAACTCACCTTTGATAAAAAGGCCACAATCCCGTCATATGGTGCACCAAATGAACCCTTTTGCTTCTTCTCCTCAACAATTCTAACAAAAGAATCATTTAAGATTAAATCTGAAGATGTATGGTTTGTAGACAAAGGAGCCAAATTACTCATCATACCCCTAATTTTAGGAGGTATCTCAGAAGTAGGAGAATTGGTTGGCACCAAAACCATAGGAGCAAAAGCAGAAGTTGTCTTTTGCCGCTTTGAAGGAGGGAGTACTGTCTCTCCCTTTGACGAAGAAGGTATAGTAACTGCAAGGTTTTTGAGAGTTTTTTGAACCGGTACATCTTCATCAGAATTATCAAGATGAACCAGTAACTTCTTTGGCTTTGGCTTTGTTTTCTTGAGCTTTTTGGTTGCTTCTTTATCTACTGTTTTAGGAACAACTACAATTGTACCTTTGAGGGCGGGTTCAATAGAATCTCGAAGGGCAATGTCAGAAGTAGGAGGTCTTTTGAGAGGACAATCCAAATACCACCCACATTGGGCCCAATGCATAGGATCCCAAGCTTTCATGATCCCTTCAGTGAACATGCATTCTTCACTTTCTTTGTCTAAGTAATTTGCAAAAAAAGTAGGCGATTTGGAGATGGCTTTAGCAGGGAAAAGCACATACTTGAAGTACCTATAAAGCACCCTTTGCATAGCTGGTTTGAAATTTAGCTGCTTATCAATCTTGTGATTCTTATGGACCCCCTTGTCCACTGCAAATTCACGAAAGAATGCAGTCTCCCACAACAATATGCGCATTGTCTCCACATAATCAAAAATAGTGGGCAAAGGATCCATACCATCTGGAAGATAGTTAACTGAAACGCCCAAATCAGCCACTGTAGCATCAAAAAGTTTTTCTGTTTCAACAGCCAATTGCCATACACAAAATTTAAATTAGGAGAATGCTATGATTGAATGAGAAGTCTTAAAGAAATAACACTAAAATAATAAAATAAGAAAGATAAGTATTCACTTGAGCCCACCATGTAGCTTTATGAAGCCACTCAGGAAAGTCTATATCATTGAATTTTGGTTTGGGGAATTTGAGAGACTCCCGAAGAGTAGGAGATTTATTCCACCTCTCAAGCCATTTGATCTTCATAGAAGTATCCATAGCTGAAGTTGCTAGCATCCATATTTTTTCTTGAGTCATTTATGGGCTTTCATCATGAGTTTCATAGTGAAACTTCACTTGCTCCAAAAAGGCCGTGGTGTGCTTAGGATCGGCAATGGGGAGCTGTTTCTTCAACTCTGAATGAAAAGCCACCCTCACCCTCTCAACAGCTTTGGAGACCCACTCATCAACTGCACTTGGAGTCCAATCTGTTGGATTGGGATACTTTTCATAAAATTTTCTTTGTGCAGCAGCAGCAGCATCTCCCAACTCTTGCTGCATCAAGTAGAATATTTATAAAGAAATGCAATATTGAACATGATGACAAAATTATTATGCATAGTAGAGCAAGATGATACTAATTCAAATTAACAACAAGAACAAAAGAATGACTAAAACATTGCAAACAAATATGAAATGAAAAATAAAACTTTAGAAACGAACCTGGTATAAAACTCCATTTAGAGCTTCAATTGTTAATGTGAATCAAGTTCTAAGTTTTGACTTTTGCTTGGCTTCAGCTGCAGCAAGATCCTTTTTGCACATTTCGATATATCAACAATGAATATTCTAAAAATTAGGACACCTTATGTTAAAGACTCAATATATTGATTTGTCATAATAGTTTGCGTAATACTAATTCATCAAAGTTACATTGTTTTGAATTGGACATGTTGAAATGTTATTGTTATATATCAATTTCTACAAAAATAAACATTTGTGGTGACACTAATTTTCTAGGTAACACTAATTTATCCTATTCACTAATAGGATAAATTAATGTAGCCTCACCAATTGATTTTGAAGGTGGCCATTTGAAATCCAGATAGAGGTAGTGCAAAATGTATGGTGGTGTTTTTGGATGAGTATGCATTCTTATAATTTAGTTTTTCCTTCCACCTCCTATTTGCTTCTACTTCACAATTTTTTTAAGTATAAACATTTATGTTTTAATTTCATTCTTTAAAATCCCCCATCTCCTCCAACACAAGTTTTTTAAATAATTTTTTTAAAAATCAAAAGCAATAGTGAAGAAAACTTAACTTGTCCCCCTTCCAAAGACCAATTCGTTGTTCAACAACCAATTAAAAATTAGGTTGGGTTCTATAAAGCCAATTTAAAAAAGATCTTTTTAGAATTTTGGCACAAGGTATATAAATGTACCACCTTGTTGGAAATATAATTTTTGTAAAATTGGATGCATGAATAAAAAATTATGTTGTCCAAAGTTTTTGGACAAGGGGGGCAATTTTGGATAGCATATAGAAAATTCTTCTTCTATTTTTGAATTTTGGACCTATAAACAACATTCACTTTCTTATAAGGCAATCCAAAGGGAAATCCAAAGGGAAATCCAAAAATCTCCTTGAAGCATAGTATGGGCCTTGTAGCTTGCTCAAAATTTGTACGATCAAGGTATGCCAAATTAAAGTAAATAGTATGTAGTGCTTTAACTTTATAGTCTAAATGTGTTGCTTGGCAAACCATATTTTGCGCTACTGAAGTGGATACAATAGATTGTAATATTTCCAAAAAATACAAAAAACACTTTTTGTCAACAATCTCTCAAAACCAAGCTCAAGAGGCTTGGTTTGTTGTTTAAAGATTAAAGTCTATTGACCTTGTTGGGCAATGTTGGAAAAAATATATTTTAAAAACTCAAATGTTATAATCTTTCAATTCATGCTGTCAAAGTTTCAAAAATATTTCCACTCATTCCCATAATTAGTATTAGTGTGTCATGTGCCATTGCCACAGTCAAAATAAAAGTAAAAGTAACTTTCTAATCCATAAAAACTTTGAAATTCAATATCTTTTCAATCATGAGCCCAGATGGCACAAAACAAAACCTTTGGACCCCTCTTTGCTGAGGGCTTTCCAACAGTACCAAATATGTACCCAGGAGACGCACGGTCCGGGAGATCTCAATGTAACAAACAAAACAAACAAACAAACAATCTTAATAGGTGGATTATAAGTTTGTATGGCTGAATTTTTTTAAAACTTTTTTAATGTTTTTGCTCACCGTTCTAAAAGTGAAAGTTTTTAAAGATGTATGCCTACAATGTGCCCTAAGTCTTCTAGAAGTGAAGAGGATGCAAAGTATGTGACGTAATATGAAAAGGTATAGGAAAGTTTTCATTTTCTTTTCATTTTCTTTTTAACTTTAAACAAAAATATCTTGGAATCCATATTCTCAAAGTTTTTGCCATACTTCTTCAATACACTGTCATATTAGTTCAGTGCAAGGTCTTATGGTTCAAAATGCAAAACAAAATAGTATTATTATTATAAAGTGATGAAAAAAGTTTAAAATTATAAAATAACACAACGATCCATATGTCCCCCAAAAATCATTTCAATAAGGGACTCGGATAAAAATCCACCAAAAGGCTACACTATGTTGTTTCATTTTACATTTTATATTTAATCAGATTATTTATCTACGAAAGTAAGTTGGGGGATTAAGAGTGTAGGACCTCATAACCAACGGTTTCCAAAACCAAAAAGGACTATTGCAAAATAAAACTGACTTTTACGTGATGGGGAAACATAAATAGATTACTTCAAAATTAAAAAAATATCACATGAATCAAACTCTAGATAAGTGAATTTCTGAGAAGGAATCTAGTGTTCAATGTGTGCCCAAGTTTCTTTGGACATGATTAAGTGAACATCCAAAAAAGGGGTGCAATTTCCAAAGAGGAGAGAGAGGAGGTCCATCTTATAATTATGCCATGGGCCTTGATATTGAATTGCTAATATCTAAAGCACCTTCCATGAGCTCATGTAGCCAAGTAGCCCAAACATTGACCACTCTACCCATCAAGAAAGAAACAATCAAAGAGTCAAGCAGGCGCTTTATTTTCAGACAGATTCCAATAACGTAACTAAGGTAGGCACCCCCCAAATGGCACCTGACCTTAAAGTGGCATCTACAGGTTGTGTACATTTTCAAAATCAGTTATGTACCTATTTGGATGGAGTGCTTTCAGAAACAAACTTTGACCCTTAATAACTTTTGCATATGGTGTCCAAATGCCACGTTCTCTGGTGCGTTGGAACCTCCTTTCACTTGCCATCAAGAACATATGAAAATTTGACCAGTCTAATAGTAGTAACTAGGCTCACTAGCAAAAAGTGGCGGTTTTGGGTGTACCCACCTTACACCTAAAATTGCACAATAAGCAATTTAGCATGGTTGCCATTATTATATTGAAAAGTTATTGGTGGGATCTTCTTGGAAGCCAAAAGGGGATTCTAGATTTTTTTTAAATATATTTTTTTGAACACCATATGAATAAACTACAAATTTTCAAAGTGCTGAAAATAGGATTTAGGGTAATCAACCATAGACTTTCATGAATAGTGAAAGTACATTTTAAGCAAGAATCTAACTTGTGTGCAATTTTAGAAAAGCATGTGATTTTACCCCTAAAGTCCCATTGGCCCTACAAGGGCCAAAATGCAACTTTGGCAGGCTCATATAGTCTTAATATTCATCATAATTTACTATTTTTTTTTGTAAAGCTAGAAAAACACATAAGCTTCTTGAATATATATTTCTTATTTCAATCAATGCCCGGAAGCAAAAGTTTTTGCACAAAAAGCCAAAATCCGAGGTCATCGGACAGCCCCCCCCCCCTAAATAATAAAAAATCAATATAATTTTTTTTCCTAACACATTATTATTATTTTTACATGTAAACTTTGAATCATTCTATTTGGACTAGTGATGAGAAAGTTATGGACGATCTTGTTTTTTAGGCAATCTAAGAATGTTCTTGAAAAAAAAAACTTTTTGTTCAACTTTGAATGCTAATATCTTCCAATCCATATGGTCAAATTTGATGAAATTTTGATTACACGATCCTAGACAAGTGAAGTACAAGATCCTACAATTAGAATTTATTATAAATAAAAATGTTTTTTTTTGCTTTCTTGGATGAATGCAACAAAAATGACAGTTTTGAGTGTGTTTTTTAACAGAAAAATGACCTTGGGATGTTAGGGATTAATGTGTAGCTACCTTGACTGATGCACATGGCCTCCTTCCAAAGTTCCTTATATTCATATTGTCCAATAGATTGAAAAGTAAATAGATAAAATTGAAAGTTATGAGGAAAATTGGTACCGGTAGTGTAAGCCGGTTTTGATTGATTCGAAGGTGGAAATGGACCCCAGACTTTCCGTGGGGACCAGCTGGTCCCAAGTCATGTATGTTGTGCGGACGAGGGTAATGGCGGACATCGGGCCCTGGAGCCGCCCAGCCCACCCAACAACTGCTAAAAGGTACATGGAGAGCTTCTTGTTGAATGAAAGGGAGTGTGTTGCGGTTGCTGCACAGGAAGTCCCATTCTCCTCACATGAGTTGGACCATGGTGGACTTATTAGTTTGAACAGAATCTGAATCTGTACCCGTACAAGTGGGTGTGGTCAGGTTGAAATTTTGCAACTGACTGGACAACTACTTTACCTCATGTTGAAAATTCCACGGGACTGAAAATTGTTTACCCTTAACTCTTAAAATTAAGAGTTAAGCACATTACCTGTGCAGATGTGCACAAATAAGGGATCTCTTACAATGAGAATCTCTTACAATGTTCTCACTAAGGTAGCCTACCCCTTTCCAATCACATAAGCAATTTAGCATATCTGCAGTATGAGTATGGTGAGGGGGAAATTTCCCCGTTTGGAGAAATAGATTTTAGGAAGATTTATTTAATTTTAATTTTAATAATTTTTAATCTTCAAAAACAAAATTACCATAAATTTTTTTATTTGGTGAAGATTATGTTCAATCCATTCTTGTTATATAGGTCACCCTATTTCCAACTATAGGTTGATTAGAAAATCAACAATGCTTCAATGTAAGTGATAATTGTGACTTTCAATGTAACTCTTGTGATCATTGTAAGCTTTCAATGTACACCTCCAAGACATTTGTGTTGCTCCTACTATGAATTCTCACCTTAACCACAGCTAATCAGAAACATAACAATCTAACCAGTGAAAATGGGTGTCTGATACGAAAGGGATGAACCATTTGTCTGATAAGGTGTTTGCACCCTAACTGTGACCCCTACCCAACAATGACCCAGTTTATAAAAAAGCGAAATCTAGAGACAAAGAAAAAAGTTGTAGGTAATTGAACTATCCCACCCAAAAGCCTGCTTCAATCAGTTCCTTCCTGGTGGACTTTGAATCAGAAGGGTTTCTGAACTCTTCTTCTTCAGTCAAATCTTCCGAGTCATGGGTCACGGAAGTCTCACCAACTTCAACCCTCATAACTGAATGAGTTTCACAGACCAGCTCTTCTTCTGCCTGAATCCAAATGCAGGATAAGGTAGAGTACATGCACCTGAAATGGACTATTGTACTGATAGGTCACGCGAGGGTGAAGGTGGAGTCTTGTTATGAGAAATCACATTTTGAGCCACGCGAGGTTTGAATGGGTGTAATTTCTACAACAATGCTATTTTTAAAAGTTTGTCACATATAACTTTCATGGGTGGATCTTGTATAACCCCTAAAACCCCGTTTGTCCCCTCAGGGGACAATTTGGGTCCGGGTAGGTTCCTGTGACCTCAATTTGTAGAGAAATTTTTTGGGATTTTTTGAGGTTGTGCGGTTTTGCAAGAGCTTTGTGGATATATAATTTTTATTTCAAATGGTGCCCAAGAGAAAAAGTTATGCCGAAAATAGAATTTGGCGGGCAGTACAAAAAAATCACAGAAAGTCAAAACATTTTTTTTAAATATTTTTTCCAAAATCTATGTCTTTTTGTGTACATTTGAAGCTTTGATTCATTCTATTTAGACTAATAATGAAAAAATTATGGACAATCTTAGTTTTTCGGGCAATCTAAGCATCTTCTTGAAAAAATAACTTTTAGGATTCATTTTTTAATGCAATTTTTACAATTTTCAGAATTTTTTTTTAGACAAGGTTGAATTTGCTTTCTAGAACAATCTCACCGTTGGGATGATGGTATTTCAATATTGTCTTAGAGCTATTAACGATTTAGTTATTCCTTCAATCTTGAACCTACTTCTACTTAACAATTTTTTAATGAGTAAAAATTTAGTATTTTTTTCTTGAATTTTTTTTCCTAGATTCTCAACTGAAGTATTCAACATATAAACTTAGAAAATCAAAATCAACAATACAAAAAATTTCAGTTAAATAGGTTCAAAGCCCAAAAATCTAGTCAAGCAAGGTGCAAAAAAACTTGTTTTCTTTACTTTGAATGCAAATATCTTGCAATCTATTTGTTCAAAGTTTCTGAAATTTCTTGCACACATTCTCATACTAGTCTAGTATAAGATCCTACGGTTAGATATGCAAAAAAAAAACAATTTTTATAGTTTTTTGCTCTTTGCAATAGAAGTAGCAGTTTTGAGTGTGTTTTGATGGAGAAAAGGCCTCGGGGTTTTAGGGGTTAATAATGCTCAATCAAGAGTTTAAAATGGAGGGTAGCATAGTCTCAGTAAACTAGTTGCACACAAACCAATGTGTACATGGAGATTGTTTACTTGAAACATTCATTTCCATTCAGAATTGGGGGGGGTGCAGTTTACCATGCAAAAAATGAAAACCCAAGTTTGGATTTAACCCTTTAGTGACTGGTCGACCTAGTTATCATTGGTTCCTACACTCTACGCTCTTTGATGCTCAGAGTACATTTCATTTGCTAAAATGCAAACAACAATGGAAATAGAGCATCTTCAGACCCTCTGTCTAAACCAAATTTTGTGGCCAAGCATGCAATAATGCGCCAGTTGTGCTTGTTTCAATGAATTTGTGCTGGCCCCTCAAATGCACAAACAAGCTTCAATTTGGGCGATTCTTTTAAAACACAGGAGCCAAAAAGATGACAATGCTACATAGTAATCCCACCGAGTTTTGAATTATGAAATTCAAAGGTATGCACGAATGAGCTTGCACAGATTAACCCGCTTGGTTGCGGTAGACTCATTGTGACTTTAATCTTCGAGCAATATTCATGTACAAATGGAATGTCCGATCTTTTTTTTTTTTTCTGAAGCAAATCGCCAAGGCCCTGTAGGTCCAGTTTGTACAGTCCAGTCAAGTTTATCTGACTCATAGCTCTTCTCCAATTATGTTACAGTCAAATTACAGGGCAAGTGGAAAATTGGTGGAAGACATTCAGATATATTTGCCTCACACTTCTTTAATGTTTCATTGGGTGCTGTAGATCTAACGAAGCCGTTCTGTCTGTCGCTAACTTGTGAACCTTTTCAGCAACTGGCCGAAATTTGGCTCATAAAACCCACACTAATTAAAATGGAGTCTTTCAAGTCGTTTACCCTAACACAATGGCTTTTCAGGAGAGGGGGTTTTCTGGAATGAGAAGAAGAAAAGGAAATGAAGGAAACAGACATGGCTTTTACTGCAACTTTTAATAAGGGTGTCACCATGTTGATACAAATGGCAAGATTCATCACTTTCACTAAGGTATCACGTCAAATAAATAATGTGAATAAGGGTTTGAGCATGGTTCTTATTATTTTGAACTCTAAAAGAAGATTTTGAGTTTTTTTAGAATTAAGTTCTTGGACATATTATGAATAGACTATGAATGTTCAAAGTATTGAAAACCGTGTGTTCCCAATATTGATCCTAGGCTCTCAATCATGAGTAGAGGTTGTACATTTTCAATAGGAATAAAGAATATGTAGAAGTTGGTTTTAGAAAAAGGTCACAATTAGTTGCAATTACAATCGAACTTCTACAAGGTGCACTTCTATAAGCCAATAACCTCTCTAAAGTGATATTATCCCTATGGTCCCAGCCTAGACACATTGGAGATGCACAAAATAAAGAAATAAAGGAAAAACAAATTTCATTGAATTTGGAATCCAAATGTCACTTTGGTGAACGTAACTTTAGTTCAAGAGCGTCACAAAACTATAGCTCACTAAAAAAATCTTCAAATGTCATTAATGCCCCAGTCACTCTCTATAGCAATAACCTCTCTAGTATAATATTCTCCTTCAATCTTGGGGCTATTGACCTAATGGAAGTTCTACGGTACTTGAAAACAATTCCAACCCATGCATGTGTAGTGTCTTAAATGAACAATGTTGTTGAAAATTGTGCAACTCGTTGGTCACATGAGTGTGATAAAAGAAAATTAATAATTTAGATATTTACAATGGGGAGCATCCGAATTATTTAACTCCTAAAACTATCACTTTTGCTGCATTCATTTAAGGAAACCAATTTCTTTTTATAAATTTAACCGTAGGATCTTGTACTTAACTTGTCTGAGATCACATAGAAAAAATTTCATCAAAATTTACTGTAAGGATTGGAAGATATTAGCATTCAAAGTTGGACAAAAAAAAATTTCTTAAGAAGATACTTAAATTGCCCAAAAAACTAAGATTGTCCATAACTTTCTCATCCCTAATCTCCAAATAGAATGAATCAAAGCTTCACATATAGATAAAAACATAATATTTTAGAAAAAAAATTCAAAAAAATTATTTTGACTTTTTGTAATATTTTGAAGGCTGCCTACCAATCTCCATTTCTTGCTTATTGTGCCATAACTTTTTCATCCGGCATCCAATTGAAACAAAAATCATATATCCACAAAGCTCTTGCAAAACTACACAACCTCAAAAAATCTCAAAAAAATTCACTTCAAATTGAAACAATAGGAACCTAACTGGACCCAAATTGTCCCTTGAAGGGACAAACAATCCTTTAGAGGTTAATAATATTTTGATTAAACTACTCTATAAGATATGAATAACAATAAAAAAAAATTTTTGTTGAGTTTTAAGCTATTATAATAGATCCTAAATAATCATTTGTTCAAAGCATCATAAATACATAAGGAATATTAATGTGGTAGCCAAAAGTTCTAATAGACCAACGATATGATTCTACTTCAATCAAATTAAATTTTTTCCAAATATAGAGTACATTGTAAGCCACATGAATTATAAGAGACCATATTAAACCTTAAAGGCGCCGATGTCTATACTATGGATAATGAATAGAAAAATTGTAGGCATTGTTTTGTCCAACCAACTTCTCATTCATCCAATGTAGTACTTGAATGTTGAAAAGATAACCTTCTTAATGATCAATTTCATTAAATTTTGGTAAATGATATTTTTGTACAAAGATATAAGCAAAAATGTGCCAAATTTCAAAAAAGGATAAAGATGTTTAAGGATTAATGTGGAGGCTCGAAGATGAAAATGAAATTTTGTTTGAATTCTCACGTGCACCTCATAAAATGAATGTAATTGATAATTCAATGGAATGATCCATAGTATTGTAGACCAACCCTAAATGACCGAGTAGCATTTTTTGACAATACAATGGTTTTGGTCATCCATTTATGAACATAGTTTGTTTTTTTGTCTTTGAAATTTTCACACAACATGTGGACAAGGTTTTTCTTTAAGGCCCAACAATTTTGATAAATTTTGACTACATGGTTAAAAAATTATTGTATGATATGTAGTTGTTTTTTCTAGATCAGGCAGTCTAGTCAAATTCTAAAAATCACCTTTTAAAAGTAATAAAAATTTGAAATTGATTTTTTAGATTTATATATATGAGAAAAGCTTTGAATCATTCCATTTTTATTAATGAGATGAAAGTTATGTGGAGTTTTAGTTTGCGGATATTTATAGATTTTATACTCTAAAGTAAACTTTTAAGTCTTCTATTTAACTCAATTTTCAATATTTTTGAAAAAAACTAAAATCATATAATGTAGATTGTTTATTACAATATTACAACCGTTTGAATTGACAATTTTCAATTCCATAACTAAATTCTTAACAATTTAGTAATTTAAATATTTCTTTTCTTTTTTCTACTTACTATTTTTTTTCAAGTCTAAATACAAAATATATTTTGTTGAAAATTTAAAAAAAATTCCAACTTATTTCTTCAACATATTATCAAGAATTATAAGTTGTAGGATTTAAACATCTTTAGATAAAAAAGTTTGAAAGATGAAATCAAACCATTTGGAAAGAGTTGATAATACTTCTTTTTGAAATCTAAGCATCATGATATTGCAATTGGTAAGGTTTCTTATTTTAAAATTTTAGGAGTGTGTACTCTAACAAGTTAGCTAAAGGATCATGTAGTTGAATTTGTTAAAAAATAAGTATAGATAAAGACTTTAGCCTTGCTTTAGAGACTAACATTTTGAAGGAGTTTTGGACCTTCTAAACATGAAAGAACTTTAGGGATTAATTGCACTTCTACAATTGCTCCTGATCTTTAACCTTGGAGCTCCCTGATGTCAATTTTTGGATGATGAACAAATTCATATTCTTATTTTTTACTTGTTGCTACTTAGATGAAAATCATCCTAATTTGTGAAGATACTTTATCAAGTTCTTATCCTATCTATTGGTTGGATTTAATTTTACTAGAGTACATATTTTTCTAAAATCACAAATGTGGAAGTATGTCAAGTGGTTGAACAAGCCAAAATTGCATTGACTCTAGTTCACAACTGAATTTTCAAAAAGAGGTCATAGATATAAAGAACACAAAAGTTCCAAAAAATCACCATGCCAAGAGAACCTTCTTTCAAATCCATTCTAACAAATTTTACTCCAACAAATTTTGCTTGTAATCGAATTTTGAAGGAATTTAAAAAAATTTCCTTCAAAATTCATAAAAAAATATTGGTAATACCTTTGGTGAATCTATCTGTACATATGGAATCTAAAATTCGAAATCTACAACTTTCATTTGTATGTAAATTTCAAAATATTCTTCCAAATAATGCTTTATAATGATTTTTTCCCAACATTCGAAATCTACAACTTTCATTTGTATGTAAATTTCAAAATATTCTTCCAAATAATGCTTTATAATGATTTTTTCCCAACTGTCAATTTTGGAGAAGACTCTGCATAACATTCAGTAGCAAAAGCAAAGTCTGCCTTCCCTCTAACAAAATGGTGGCAAATATTCGGCATCATTTCATCCGTTGGATGATATGGTGCTGAATATTTGGCACCATCAGTAGCTAACAAACACGCGTCGAAATTTGTCTGACAAACTCTGTTCAGAAGCAAGCAAGAGGGGGTTGGTGAACAAACTAGAGAACACTAAAGACTAAACCAAGCTGGGTTAAGGTAGGAGGCTCTCAAATCGCTCGGGCATTAAGAACCGCCCCTATAAATGGCTCTTGAATGGAACGAGGTGATCTTTAAATGGAACAAAGTGATCCTTAAATTGACCGCTATAGTGCTATGAATGAATTAGAAAAAAGGGGTCCCAGCCAATTATCAGCTTTGCTTTTTCCCATCTTGCAAGTGAGCAGCTTATGGAAGACTTAGGGTCACAAATAGGGACCTACAATACATCTCCTTTGAAAATTCATAACTAATTCAATATTGCTCAAAAAAATATGAAACCACTTGTGTTAGATTCCTCGTCTATTTTTCTATCTCTGAAAAATGAATTAAAAATACTACCGACCAAGGAAGCATATGAAAAAGGCAGTTCAGCCCTTAGATGGGCGATTCAAGAGCCTCCTACCTTACTAAAAAATAATGCACTCAACCGGGTTAGTAAAAAAATTGCACTTAACTAGGTTAGCAATCGAATAAATATTTTGAATAAAATTTTCAAGATAAAAGCATTCAACTTTGAACTCTAAGTTGCAATTACCTCACAACATTTTGAAAGCCACTCAAGATTCATGACTTCAGAATGAGAAGACAACTCTTTATATACATATGGGGTGTTAGGAGGTAAAACAAACAATGTGGGACATATAAATAAAAATTAGTAGGAGCTCAATCACTCATAGTTAAGTCAAATTAAAACAAAAATTCTATTTAAAATAGAATTTCAGACCTCATTTAGTCATAGTAGAATAACTTTTTTCAAAAAAATTTGAACTAAAAAAAGTTAAAACGTCAAGTTAAATTGCATATCCAAAAAACCGTTTGATATTTCAAGCCTCCAATTAAAAGCTATAGATAAATTTCAAAGAGGAGTTGGAAGGGACGTTTTCTTTTACATTTTCAAACATCCTCTTTGAATTTTGTCCATAACTTTTGATTGGAGGCTTGAAATATCACACAGATTTTTGGAGATAAAATTTAAATTGATTTAACAACTTTTACTTGTCCAAAATATTTTGAGAAAAGTTATTCTACTATGACTAAATGAGGTCTAAAATTCTACATCAAACATGATTTTTACATTTTGACAATGAGTGGTCAAGCTCTCATTTTCAAATTATCCCATATCCTTTGAGGAATCATGATTGACAATTGATTTCAATATAAAAATGACAGCTCTAACCTTCCTTACTACAAATGTCCATATTGGTCCATCAAAATTGTTTTTGTTGGCTACTTAGGGTTAAATGACATTGGGATAGGGTTTTCAAGATTCTTGGCAAATCATCTTAAGAATTTTGATGGCCCAATTTGAATTGTTTGGCTGGTTCAAGGTTTTGCAAAAAGAATAGTGTACATAAATTTACTGCCACGATCTTGGTGCTGGGTACTGAAACTTACTTTAATTCTCAGGTTGATGTTTTTCGTGGATGAGGCCTCCAAAGAGGGAAAGGCAGGCTCTCTGAAGGCTACTGAATATCCAGTGGATGTAACGTTTAGGGGTCAACCCTTACTCTTTAAATCTAGTTGTTTTACCAGCACAACATGAGTCACAAATGGGAAAGGAAAGTTACAGTGAAACTTCAAACTCCCAGCAAAGTGTTGCATTCATGAATTAATTGACGAAGTGGACGGATAGGAAATTGCAGTTTCCTCGAAGTCACCACTCTGGTTCTGTTCTAGAAAGAAGTCAAAGAACACCTACCTGTACTTTTTCCAGTGGTATTTTCGAAATAGGAAAATTAAAAATGACATTTGATGATTGGCAGAGGCGTTGCTACTGGACACTGCCATTCATCACCTGCTCACAATTTGGGCAGCGATTCATGGAGCCGCCCAAGGATCCCATTCACGAGTTATAAGTTTATCATGTTTGAGCAAATGTGAGCAAATTCGGGCAGACAGCCGCAAATCAAGAACTCCAGAGGACAACGAAAACCCTAGAACAATGCGCCTCAAATTCCTCCGAGTCGTCTCATCCGCTGCACAGAAATGGAGGTGATCAGATCCAGTGGGTCCCTGCAAAAAGCACTGGCCTGGGACTTTGGGAGGCTGGGAGCTATCCTCGGCACAGTGCAGTACAATGGATCTCAATTCTCACAATGGCATAGTATGCTTCACAATGACTTGGTAGACATTGTCTATTTTGGTAGGACCTGTTCAACAGTTCAAGCATATTTGTGCTGCAACTGAGTCCAGTGATCCTCTTTATGAATTACTTAGTCTCTGGAGCTGGGCTCTGTATTCGAAGAGTTGCTTGCACACGCAGCCCTCGATCAGTGCTTCTGAGTCTGTGACAACTGGAAATTGGAAGTACAAGTATGCATGAAATGGGGTGGAGTATAATGTACCTCACTCAAAGTGGAGTTCCTTCATCGCTTATAGGAAACGCAACGCATTTGACCCATTCGATCGTAGTGTACTGAATAGTAACTCAGTCTGCAATTTGAAGTGTGCAAGAGGTTGCAGGTGAGAGAACACTTATCCACTGGAAATGGAAGTCAGACTGTTGGAAACGAACTGCCTTACAGTCGCAGAATGTGGACAGTTACTTTTGAATTTTTGCAATTGACAGAGAACAGACTGCAAATTGGTAGCGGCCGGCCTCAGAAATCAGTGCGGGTTTTTTCATTCAAGTCAGGTGAACGAACAAGGTGATACTGTACCTATCCAGACAGTAAACCAAAATAATTTGAGAAGAACACTCGATTGAAGGTTTATGTGGTTTCATTACATACCTGCTGAAACGCACTGATTACACGGGCATACAAGTGGATTCATCGTAGTGCTCGCCAGCAAGTTCCAACAATGGACATGTACCTGCAATCAGAGCAGAGCAGAGATGTAGAATACTTAGAAAGAATGCTAGTATACTACTATTGGCGCATCCTGATGCAACCACTGAAATTCATGATCAACTCAATTCTAATGAAGTTCCTATAAACAGCAAATTCTAATTCCTGGTGCAGTGCAAAATCCTATGGAGGCAAGAACAACTTGAAGTCCATGAATAATATACAAAGAGATTGTACAAGGAGAGTGACATACGGAGGTACATTCTTCTGATCCAAAATGACAACTGTCCATTTGACAGAGTTTTGCGTACAATGAGTGTGGCATGTATGTGCACGTCCAGTAAGTTAATTCACCACCGCGTATGGTCAGCACTCAGCAGTTGCAGAGAGCGTTTAGTAGCCGGACTGCAAGAAATCAGTCTCTGAATGAAATCATTCCACCGCATGTCAGCGTGCTACTGAAAAATTGAAGAGTAGCACACACCCAAAGGTGAGGCAGGAAGATGTACAACCTCTGAATCGACAAGCTCTTTAATACGCTGTTGAACTTGTAAATAGTCGCCAGTCTGTCAACATGCTGAAATAAACGCAGGCACTTCAATCTCCAACTTTGGCCTTCAAGCTCAGCATCCTCTTGGAAGAAGATCTAAATGTAGAAACGAGTATGATTGCTGATAAGTTACACGCTGTTGCAATACCCCCTCCTAAAACCTAGCCTCGACTAATTAGAAAGCAATTGAAGTAGTACGTTTCTAATAAACTTCCTGCCAATTTTATCACGAGCATTTTTCAGAGCACCTCCATTGAGTGGGTTTTCCACTAATAAATACATGATGTGCAGCACCCCTACCTTGATGGACTGTTGATATTCTGTCCATCTTAGCAGAGAGATTCCTTCTATGCACCCTCGAATGTGTGACCAGATTTATGATGTCCATCGAGACTTACATGCAGATCTATGCGACGTTGATCCACCTTGACTGTCGTGAACATCCTCCAAAAACATCCGGGACAACATTATGAAAGACCCCTAGATGCTCAAAACAAATGTCGGCAATTAGAAACTTACTTTCTCATGCAGTAGTCGAGTGTCTTGAACTCTGCTTTCAGAAATTCGTGATTGAGCACCTGCTATTAAAGCCATCGATGGTCCAAAGTCAAGGAAATAGTCTGTTCCTAAAACGGGGTCATGTTTGGCAGAACGTACTAAAGTAATTTTTGCAGTTAAGAGACGAACAAAGAGCACATGGTGATGACGAATTATTTTCTAGTTTAAATTTCACGAACAGCAGAGGATTTGACGGGACGAAAGCTTCTTGAAGCAGTTGATATGAGCATGGGAAAACTTCTTATTACCATCCCCAATTACAGAAATTGCTTAAGTAAATTCAGTGATCTCATATCTAATTGAAAGAAAATGGCATTGCCTCTTATCCCTGCTGTGCACACAAACGGTCGAAAATTTCCAAGTTGGAGTCGAATTCAGACACAACACCAAACAGAAAAAAGCAAGGGATCAATTCTACTCAAAAACTATCACAGCAGGTAGAAATCCAATAATTATGGTAAGTATGCCAATCACCCCACCCACCCACCCCAAGGACTGCACACATTCCACATATCCAACGACGACTAAATAGGAAGGCATTGAGAATGTTTGCCGAACGCAGCAGCACACCAACCACACAACTTATGATCAAGGAAGTGCACAAAAAATCACACGAGTCTCTCTTCCAGAACTTTTGACACATACCAAATCTTTAAAATCTGTTTCCACATAAATGGAACAATCACAATCGAGTATCTCCCACATAAATTTTGGTGTTAATGTTGTAGCGGACATGGGTTCGAAGCTGGCGCGTGCAGGCAATGGCTTATCTACATACTTACGTTATGAAAGTTCATGGAGCTGGTTTGGAAACCCTAATTAATATCAAAGCTCAACAACATGCTACATTACTGAGTTGGGCAATCAGGCAGATCACCGACTCCATCACTCCTTCAGAAAGATTTTTCCCACATTGCAAATTCGAAAAAGATCACAACGAAAATGAGTACCATAAGCTTCCAAGACATAACCCAGGGGCAGAATCCTTGAATCCATTCCTATCAACAGAATCCATTCCTATCAACAAGAGAAAAGCATCTCCAAGATGTGTCAGTGAAGGTCCGAAAATTGCTCAAAATTTCGATAGCCACTGACGGCAGCAATTTGCCAACACAGATCTCCGAGCTAGGTCAACAATTAGGGTTTGGGGGTGCATCTGTTCGGATTTTCATCCGCTGGGCTCTTTTCCTGTTTACGACTTTACCTGATTATCATCCTTCTTGGTGAGCGCCCAATGGGCAACATAATTTAGTGAGGTTTGTCTCTTCAATTCTAGCAAATTTTCGATATTTTGATATCCGTTCACTTGTATACATTCTTAGCAATTATTTGTTGGGACCTAGAATGGATAAGGTAAACCAGCCCATTGTGGTCAGAATTTCGAGTCTGCCTTCATGCCATTGCTGAAAAATTTCAAATTTTTTCTCACTCAAAGATGAGTATGAGAAATAGTGAGAGAAATTGAAATTTTATTTTTCAGACAAAGTGTGAATTAGTTATGTATTTTTGAAGTGATCTTCCCAACACGGTCTATAGGCTGTCCCATAACCAATAAAAAGTGTATCCAATATGCTCATCTTAATCACCTAAAGTGGTCACAATAATTTCTAATGTGAAATGCCATGAAAAATCACTTCCTACAATGATTTACATTGAAAAAATTGGGTGTTCCCAATGAAGTCACTAATCACTCCATAGGTGTCAGGTTAGATATTGATCGTGGTCTAAAAAACCATTATGGGGTCATAAGATGTCCACTATGGGTCATCTGACCGCAATGGGCTAATTTACCTTAGACTCTTTATTTTCACCAATTGTGTAAAATACATTTGGAGCTATTGTAATAACAATTAATAGCGGTGTGATTCATCATATAGTCACATTTGTTTTTTCATGGATATTCATGGCATGATCTCATTTGCTTTGCACTCACCAAATGCAGTCCTATAGTACACATTATATAATTTTAATTAAAAAAATGTCATATTGGCATTATGCAAGGAAATATATTGTGGGGGTCATGAAAATGCAAGGAATCCAATTTCTATGCAAGAGCTCTATATTATTTGTATTTACTTGGCATAGCAAATGCCCTCCTTGCTATAACACTTTTGATAAATGTACCATGACCAACACCTCATGTATTAAATCATTGTCAATACCACAACAAAACGTGCCACAAAACAAGCAATGGCCCAAAGTTAAGACATAGCTTAGACAAAATGGCAAGAAGTGACACTATTTTAAGTATTTTGTCATGCCAAAAAATTTAGGTGCTTTGCATATGGAGCAAACATTGCTTCAAAAGAAACTTACAACGAGTCAATATATTGCCAATGATATGTACCCTCCATTGATGATGCTCTTAGTACATTATGTGACATGCGCTATGGCTTCTATTGAATGCATGTCATAGCATCTTATAGATCGACAATGCTTGTAATACACTATAAAGTTCATTGTAGACTAAAATAGTGAGCTTCTTTAGCACCTTCATAATCCTCATCTTCAAATATTACATTGCAATACACTTTGCATACTCATAGGTGTAGACAACAACTTCCAAATTGTTAATTGTCTTGTAAGATTAATTCTTGTTACATGACAAGTTTATTAGTTTTTCTTCTATATTCTTCTCAACAATACCCAAAACATTATGACTTTTGAGATAAATTTAAAAAAAAAATTGTCATCTATTTTTAACATTAGTAATGTCCATGCATATCACTTCTAAAAGGAGGTACCAAAAGTAGCTTTCATTAGCCTGTAAAGGACCATCATGCATTTTTGGGCAGTTCAAAATTTTTGGGCAGGTACCTGTGATTGAAGATTTTCATATTTTTGGATAAATTTTTAACAAAAGTTGTGCACAAGGAATATCTTTTATGTGCACTAAATTTCATGACATTTGGAAATACGAGTCAAAAATTATGGCCTAATATGTTACTTTTTTTCTTGGCCGGGCAATCCAGGCAGATCACAAAAGAATACTTTTTTCAGAAACAAAAATTTGAAATTGGTTTTCTAGAGTTATATATACATGGAAAGCTTTGAATCATTCCATTTTGCCAATGAGTCAAAAGTTATGAAAAGTTTTAGTTTGCGGGCAGTTATAGAAGCTGAAATAAACTTTTAAGTCTTTTATCTTACTCAATTTTCAATTTTTTTTGAAAAAAATAAAATACTAAGATGTAGATTGTTTATTGCAACATTTCAACCATTGGGATTTTCATTTTCTAATTCCATACCTAAATTCTTAACAATTTTGTATTCTGAATCATTCTCTATTTCATTCTACTTACTATTTTTTTCCTTTATGTTGTACAATTCCAAATGATGTGAAACTGTTAAGCATGTACTCACAGCCAACTTGTCTAGGAAAAAGAATCCAAAGAAGCACTACCATTTTGGAAAAAATTTCATAGAAAAGTGAGCTTCTGAAGTGCAGCTGCCCGACTTTTTGAAGGGTCAAAAAAACGATTTCAGTGATTTTGAATGCTTATATCTTACAATCCACGCGGTGGAAGTTTCTGAAATTTTTACTACATGCTCTCAAGTCAGCATAGTACAAGATCCTATAGTTACATGTGTCAAAAAAAGTTTTTTTTCAAAAATTTGATACTTGTACTAAAAATGGCAATTTTGGGTGTTTTCGATGAAAACATAGTCACGGAACTTTAGGGGTTAGTCACTATTCATGTCACTTGTAGAAATGGTGGCCACCTAAACTAAAAAGATGTACCTACCTTGACTCCCTACATTGAATAGGGTTTTAAAGAGGACCCATACTAATTAACTGACATTACATACTATATAAATATCTACCTTGATTATACATCAATAATTATTGAAGTGTCTAAGGGCTATACATTATGTTAAAACATCTATAGTTTTCTACAATAAGTCCCTTTAATTTTTTGGACCCTTAATACCCCTATTCAGAGTAGTGGTCAAGTTGAGTACATAAGATCTTGTCAAACATGCCTTCATTTCTACTAGTGTGTCCATGAAGCTTGTCTAGTCAAATTATCCACAATAGACTCTTCATTCATAATGATCTTTTGATCAATGCTATCATTTATATTATTACAAAATATATGTCAAGTAAAATAGATAAAAAAATTATAAGTTTGGTATCTAAATTTTATTGACAATTTCAAATAATTGATCACCACATTTCTATAGGCATAATTTTATTAATTTCTAAAAACTTTAATAACAAATTGTGAATTTTGAGGTTTTGGTCAATTGTTGGAATTTGATTTTTGACCTTTTTGCACGTACAAATTAAATTGTGGATGCATCTTTTTGTTGCAATTTGAAAATATGATTTTAGTACACATTTGAATTTGAATGCATTTTCTATGAATTATTGAGTGTTTTGGCCCCAAAATTTCAATTTTAGTAATTCTTGAAAACTAGTGAAGAGTTGTCACTTGGCAATGTTTTTGGCGATTGAGGCCATGGTGCTGCAATTGGTCTTAGACAATAAATATTGTATTTTTTAAAACTTTTATCCTCCCCCTCCTACTTTATGCTAATGCAACAAACCACCATTTGGATTCTAGAACAATTCTTTATAGAAAATTTGGTGAACTTATGAATATTTCTTAGGGTATTGCTCATCACAATGGAATCATGCTAATAGAAGGTGCATAAATCTTTTACAAAGTAGATTCAAGCTCTAATTTTGGGTGACGTAATTTTCAACCTAAGCATCTATATTATTGTAAAATATGTAAACCAAATTCTATATACTTGAATATTTTTTTAGTTTTGAAATTGAGATACATCCATAAGCTTGCAGTGAAAAAAACACTAAAAAACTTTATACTTTGATCACATAGATCTTTGCATAGATTACACAAATGGTAAAGAATTGAAAATTGATTGGTTTATATGTGTTCTACGTACATCAAGGTAAAATGAAGATATTATTGTTACAATTGCCATTTCTTACAAATTTTTCCATCTAAAATTCTTGATCCCAAAATGGTTTTTTTCTACATTTTTGGGGTTCAAAATGCTAAGAATCTTTAGTGATTATAGTAAATCTCAAGTCTATACTAAGAACTTAACTTTTAGTAACAAGTCATATTCTTCATTTTCTATTTGGTAAACAAAAATGTAACGTCTTCCCTCAACATAATGAACAATTATATGTTTTAAGAATGAGTACGTTACAAATCTTTATGGTGTTGATGTAGAATGTTTTTTTCTTAGATTTTTAGATTTTAAATTAACTTTAAAAATTATAATGTGTATTAATGAGACCTAAAATTATGATAGCTATAGTGAAGGCATTTGAAAAAGAATCAAATAAAGAGTTAAGAATGGAGGTTATGAAAAATATAGGATGGTAGCTATTAATAGGAGCGCTATCTTATGCTTGTAACAATTGAGGAATACAATCTATTTTTGCACCAAAATGTTTGGCATATATGGATGGGTATTGGGCAAGCCAACATGATCTAGTAGTGAATTAAGCATGCCAATGAAACTAATAGTTACCAAGCTATGCCATTCACTATTTAGCACCTTTCAACTTCAAAGGATGATTTTCATTTCCTCTCACAAAAGCCAAATAAGAGCAACATGAATACACATGCAAAATGGCACATCAAATTAAATACTATTGAATAATTGATATAGAATTAAAACTTGAAAAATATTATTATTAGAAACTTTTAAACAAATTTGCATGGATAGACCTAGGTAAATCTGATTTTGAAGTTTGGATGATTGAAATACCCTGTTAGAATCAAGCTAATTCTAAAGAACATAAATTATAGACAACCACAACAAATCACTTTTAAGGAAAAAAATCATTCAATGACACCATAAATCTTGCAAATGTACCTTGCCATTTTGACTAATAAAAGCGGATTTTCATACACCAAGAATCAACCAAACCTTGCATAAAAGACCAAAAAAAAGTTGAAATTAAGTTTGCAAGAGGAAAATCATAATTGTAGGCCTACAATTCTTTTGGGAGAGGCCTATGAAAAGCAATGGACCCAAGCTTTTTGAAAACTATTTTTAACGTTGAAATTGAACTTTTGGGATACTTTCACTTTGTCAATATAGCCAAGCTACTCCTAAAATCTAATTTCTCATTGTTTTCACATAAGTAGAAGCAACATGAAAGCCAATGAAGGTAATTCTCCAAAACTCAAAAATTCTTGTCCAATTCCACACAGCATGAAGGTTTGCACTAATTTACATAACTTGAGATATGTTTGCACTTGGTATTAGAAGGTGTTGTTAGTAGGGTCTTAAGAACAAATTTAGATCTACTTTTGGACCAGATTCACATTTCAAACGTGAACAGCAAGTGTGAACATACCTTCAGGCAACACCCCACATTATAGAATCTGATCAAAGGTGCTCCCTCATTACTGTACAGGCTAACAATTAAGCGCGGGGATGTATATCTACGATAAACAATTCATAGATCAGCCGTCCAAGATCTATGCATTTCGTAGACTTGACCGTCTTCATCTCCAGACGCCGGCGCTACACCGTCACTTTACTCTCTGTCTGTTTGTTCGAGGAACAATTTCGCGGTCTGCTTCCGCGATGAATCTACCATAACTCTAAGCCTATTTCTCAAGTGAGCTACAAATTTTTTCATGCGGGGATTTGAATTTCGGTAGCATTCTCAATTTGGGGAGCAATTCGATCTCAACGGCGAGCGCAATGACGGTGACAGTGAAGGCGTTGTACATTTACCCCGTGAAATCGTGCCGCGGAATTGCTGTTCCGCACGCTTCTATCGCTCCCACAGGTACTAGTTTAGAGATTTCTCATGTTCTGGAGTTGAATTAATTTGCGCATTTTAGTTGGAATTGAAGGCACTGTGTGTTTTAGGAGTTCGGAAAAGGTATCGGCATTCAAAATCATAATGGAATGAAGGTTTCCGGCGAAGAAGTAGTGCTGGAGCGCTTCGTTAGTGTTTGTGATGCTGTTGTGTTTTTTCACAGTCCGCAAAAAATTGATTCAAAAGTAGAGGCTCCATTCACCGTACAGTGCATTACAGTGCATTAGATGCTCCATTGACCCATACAGGTGAACTTGTATGTATATTTTTATCCTACTCCGTCATGAATGCTGAAACGCTAAAAGTGTGGTTTATGAAACTCCTACCATACAGGGTTTAAGTGGGATCGGCAATGGATGATAGTGAATGTCAATCGGCGGTTCTTGTCCCAGAGAGCTGTGAAGAAGATGGCGCTCATTGAGGTCTCACTACCGGTGGAGGCTCTCGACCCCCGCTGGGGGTCTGTACCTCCTGACGCAGCTCTTTGTGAGTTTTTGTCCCTTTCTTTTTTGATGCTTTCATAAGTCAAAACTTTCAGTGACATGATCTTTTCTATGACTGTCTGGTACTCCGATGAAGTGAATGCTCTCTTGTTAGCATGGACGTGGGAAAGGCAGCCAAGGACATGGTCAAATAAATTGCAAGTTAGTGCTGGTGAAATCCAATCTTAGAATCTTGAAGAGTATTTCGTGGTTTTCCTATTCTCAAATTTTGAGTTGTCTTCTCTAACTGCGCTTACTAATTATGTTGTTAATCAAAGTCTTTGAATTCAGAATTCAGCGCTGCACTTTGATCTTGAGCATAAATTTGTGCACTTCTCATTGAATTCATATAGAGCGGGTTGTTACTAAAAATAAGGCGGGTTAGCATTTTGAGGTCCTAATCCTCCTCTCTCCCACTGAGACTTTTCCACATCAGCTTCAAAGTCTTGCATTGGAATTACGGTGTTCACTCATTCACTGAAAGTAGCACTTTTTTTTGTTATTTTGCTGTAAGGCATAAGAGCACCGGGCATGGAGCCGCTGTATATTCCCCTTGTGCCTCAATACCCTCTGGAGGAGGTCGAGAACGTGACATGTTGGGAGTGGTCAGGAACGGCCCTTTCTGAAGGAGCAGAAGCAGCAGAGTGGTTTACCAAGTATATTGGAAAAACTGCAAGTCTTGTGCGCTTTGACAATCGTAAACTCCCTCTATACCTTCTATCTATCTATAAATTATTTCATTCCTGTGCGAATCCCCCTCTTGCGAAAGTACGCCTCTTCAATGCATTTAGGAAATGTGTTTTGTGATTTGTGCAGAGAATACTGCGAGATCAACAGATCCGGATTATGCAGTGGGTCATTCTGTTTTATTCACCGATGGCTATCCGTTCCTTCTTGCATCACAGGTGAGGCATATGCCCCTCAGTTTTGGATGAATCACTATTCAAAGGGAAAGCCTGCTGATCTGGCTCCGGTGATCTCGTTTTGGAAATATTTAATAGTTTGTTGTTCCTGAAGAAGTTTTCTTTTTTGGGGGTGGGGTGGGGTGGGCACAGGCTTCTCTAGATGCTGTGAATGAAAAACTTCCTGCTCGAATTCCCATAAATCGCTTTCGACCCAAGTGAGTTTCCCATAGCCTTCGCATCAGCACAAATCTGTGGATTTTGGACCTACACTGAGGTCCTTGTTCATTTAATCTGTCACTTTAAGCATTGACGAGAATCTTGTCTTGTCCGGGGAGCTTACCGTTATGCATGTGAAGAATGTGTCTGTTCACATTTACATGTTCATCATACTCATCAATTGGTGGGCCTGGCTTGTAATCTGTAGCATCTTTGTGGATGGCTGTGAGGCTTTTGCTGAAGATAAGTGGGGCACTTTCAAAATTGGCGACCTTCAGTTTCATGGGGTGAAGCTTTGTGCGCGTTGTACGGTACAGTGATGGAACTCAAATCAACTGGGTTTTCTCAATCAAATTTAAGATAGAATAGTCAATTATAGTAACATTTAAAACATCACTCTGTTATTCAAAATAATGTCCTGATATGGATTCTTCTTTCCGTGGATGTCTTTTGCTGTCTTCCTTAGAACTTCCTTAAAGGTTTATTTCAACTTTGAATTCATACATTTAGATGCGACAACACTTGGGGTTAAGTGATGACAGTTTGGGGGTTATGTGATGCATAATGAGTATAGGCGTTGCATCAACCCAATGGTCTCTGCATATATATACAAGGAATGAAGCCGCTTGTCATTGCCACATGAAGTTCCTATGACCTGAAGTGTATGAATACTGCCCTTGATGCTAATGAACTTCATATTAATTGAATGCTCTTTTCCGCTTTTAGAAAAGATTAAAAGCTAAAATTTCAAAATAACTCCTAATATTAAGGCTTTTTGTTTTCAAGTTCAGTAGAATTTCAATAAAAATTAATCTGAAATTCGTATGAATTAGCGATGCATTAAATGTGCATCTACTGTGCAATATAATGTAAGGCAGCAAGAATCCCCAACGAAATTCTGACAGAATTGAAGCTTGGTAAGTGATCATGAAGTTCAATCAGCACTTTCCCTGAAAACGTTTTGACAGTGCTTACATGTCTGGTGATAAAAGAACCTTTACTGCTGGAGAAAAAGTTGGTGCTTTTTCCTTTACATGATTTGGAGAGTTCGCTTGCTAGTTGATCAGGTGTAAGAACTTGTTGGCATGCCTTACAGATTCCAACGATCGATCAACAAACAGCTGAATCGGGGAAGGAGCCTACTCTCACGTTGAGATCGTTTCGCAAAGGCACATTTCTGGACATCCCGTCTATGAAAAATGAGGTGATGGATCCAACTTGCTATTGGAAACTCAGCTTTGTTGTGGTTTGACATAAATGTACATCTTTCCTGCAAGATAATTAATGCCCATTTTATTTTCACAAGCTGGTGCTCAATCTCATTTCCAGAACTGTGATGTGGCAGGTGTTCTTTGGTCAAAATGTCACTTGTGAAAACAAGGGTTTGCCGGTGCATGGGATTGCTCCTGCAGTTCGAGTTGGTGATGTGGTGAGGGTGTTGAAAGCCGTTCCCATCTCGGAGATCATGTCGTGAATCAGAGACAATCATAGTCTTGTTGCATTCTGCTCCTGTTTTGTAAAGAATTACCGACATCGTGGCTGTATAGTTTTGTGTTGTATTGAAATGCGTATGCAATAGAAGGTGCCATTGATGTGAGTCCTAGCGGGAGGGAGGGAAAGATCGTTGCCTTGTGATTTATCCGCAAGTTTTTTTTAGATGTCAGGTAGGTTCTTCTGATGTCAATTTTTACTGTAATTTTTTTAAGGATTTATTTTTTAAGCTGTGGGAATGTACTAGCTATCTAGGGATATAATATTTTTTTATCTTAATGATGACTTTGGAGAAAATGCAATGTTGTTTTGAGCAATTATAGTCAACTTCAGTGGCATGAATAAACTCAAAAAATTTCAAATTTTTTTTCTCTTAAATTGATGCGAGAGTGATGATTGGAAGATATCTTAATTTTGAGAGCTGAATCGAGATCTTTCAAGTATAAGAAGCAAATATGTTTCAAAGATCAAGTGTCACGCCATTTGCATGATTCTTCTTTCTTACGAATGGTTTAACATGGCCTATGTACTTTTTGTCTTGTGTCTAGTTTTGATATTTGAATTTTATTTGGGCTATCTTAAGTGATTATTTATTTGCTTCCAATGAAAATGTTTTAAGTTCTAACTCCATACCAATCAAAAGTTAGTACTCCCTCTGTCCCAAAATGATTGTCCACTTTGAATGTCATTTTTTTTTAAGGTTGTTTTGAGTAGGTCAAAAAATACTTCCTTGTGGCTAATTTTATTTAGGTTGCAACGAACACATGCAATGTTCTTCATTGATTCTAGTGATATAAAATTTGGAACCTTCTTTTAATTATATTATTCAAAATATGGTCAATGCAATTGGCTCAAAAAAATATCAACAAAATTGTAGACAATCGTTTTGGGATGGAGGGAGTAATATTCTGAAGGATCATCTGGCCATGTGCATTTAAGATGTTCTAAACACTTCAAACTTGTCACATCCTTGAAGGTCTTTGCTTCATTTATTCAAACAAGGCACATTTAGATTTATATAAAGCCATACGGGATCCTTCCTAAAGTACAAATATAGTGAAGTGGCATTGCAAAGGGAACTTGCATTCAATGGGTGGATTATGAATGTATTAAAGAGTTTATTATCCAAGCTACATGAATCTAGTGAAGTACATCCAAGTATGTTGAAAAAGTAAATTGTGTCTATTCTTCAATGATGTGACTACCTACTACCAAGGACTCTTAAGGTGGGCACCTCTAAAACCACACCTTGTTAAAAACTACCATCATCACCTTCAGTACATGTCCAAAATCAATATGTACCTATGTGGAAGAATTGATTTTAAAACATCTACCCCAAAACTTTGTCCCTTCATAACTTTTGCATATGGTATTCAAATGTTGTGGTCTTTGGTGTGTTGGAACCTCCATTCACTTGCCACAAGAAAATATAAAAATTTGACCAATCTAATAATAGCAAATATGCAAATAACATTAAAAAGTCTAAAATAAGGCAAGATGCTAAATCTATCATTTGAAGTGGGTCCTATGTTGATAATTTATCCATAGGGAAAACATAAGAATTTTATTTTTTCCACATTTGATAAGATTTGCCAATTTTGAATTCATATTTGAAATTAGAGGACCCATATTATCTAAGAAAGGTGAAGAACATATAATTAACACATCACAAAATAAGGGACTTTTTATTTACAATTATCCAAATTCACCCTACAGGGGCCACTTCAAATGATGGATCTAGCATCCTACTAATGCAAGTAGTTTCTCCAATTAGGTTTCAAACCAAGCTCCTTCAAAAAGCCTCTCACTATCTTTTTGTTGTTTTGTGATTTTACTCCGACGGCCAGCCTTACTTCTTTTTCATACATTCTAGTGAGTAGTGACACAAGAACGTTGACAATCTGAGGACTAGAATTCCGGTTTGAGAGCTCCACTCTTTTCAGTAACTTACTTCCAACAAAAGAAGGTGAGAATCCTCCATTGATGGCATTGAAGCAATGATAGCAACGTAAATAGAGTTGTCATCAAACCACTAGATTTTGATTAGGTAGATGCAATGAAGATGGTCAGTGCAATGAGAGTAAATATCAAAGTTTAAGTGTCGCTCACAGATACCCTTAAAATCCTGCTTAGAAGTGTAACTTTGAAGTGGTTTAACAAGTGTAGGATAAAGGTTGGATCATTGTGAAGCTTTGGCAACTACCGGTGGACAATGGGAATCACCAATTACAAGATAGTATACAAAGTCAATGGCGAGTAAGTTCATTTTTTTGCATTATTTTGTGATGAGTTGTGGGGTTGTCCATCTGTGGAGTTCGTCCCCTGCTTGAAGGAGTACGATACTTTTAGCTATTCATTGCGTACCACTTCCAAATTGTTATGACTTGGCTTTATTTGTTGAGCAGATTGTCAATGTCCTGAGGTACAGTGAGTTCTTAAATGTTGGCAATGTTGGTAACCTCAAGTGTGTGACACCATTCATAGATATTTGGTTTGAAGATGATCACCTGCTTCAAGCTTATGTTGCTGTGGTGCAGCCATGGCACAATCATTGTCTGAATAGCTGGATGTGACTAAATTTGAGAGTCGCGTTGTTGAGGCGCAATGCTGTACTTGCAGGTCAGTTTTATAAGCAACCAAGCAACATGTGAAGCATGTAATAAACCGAGCAAATTTGAAGAATATACGAAAAGCAAAGGTAATTTGATTGAAACACTTTTTGCACCCTTTGTGAAGTGTGAAACTCCTGAATTAATGAATTTTGAAAATGAAGAATGTCATTTTGTACAGAGTCCTGAACACATCTGCTTGCTTGGAGACTCTGAGATCTGCCAACTTAGTTTCAAGCAAACTAAGCTTAGTACAGGTGAGATACTTGTGTTAAATGAGATAATCCACTTCCTTTTTAAAAAAAATATTTTATTGGAATCTCTAGCTAGAAATATATGTTTGATTGTGGTATGATTATGGTCTACTACCGTCAGTCCAAGCAGTGTATTCGACATGGTCTTAGGAATGAATTTAGGTACCAGATTCACCAAATGTTAACATACCTTTAGTTTTGAGGTTTAAATTTCGCATTTGTAAAACTGACAAATGTTAAAACACAAAATGTTGAGTATGCAATGCATACCTTCTTAGGCTGTTTGTTTTGTTAGTTACATTGAGATCTTTTAGACCATGCATTCCTCAACCACGTTCTTGGTACCATCAAAAAGCTCTCTATGAGGAGGGATGTACAGGCTTTGTTTTGTGGTGTTTGGACCTATGATGTGAAAGTTATGGATTTTTTAGATATATTTTGGTTTCAAAAATTATAAATTATTTTTACTTTTATTTTGACTATGGCAATGACACATGGCACACTAATAATTATTGTAAGCCCATCTTTTTCATATTTTAGCATGTGTTGGTTTTACAACTGTATCATCAATGTCGTTAAGTTAGTACATGGCAAGTTTTCCAGCTTGAACAACATGCTTCACGTGAGTGACCTTCTTCAAGAGATACGAGCATTACAATTCTTGCTTTGCCATTTGTAAATAGTAAATTTTAAAAGTCTACAAATTTAAAACACTAAAAAATAAAGAATTTGAATTCATTAACTTATAAATTTATACATTCATGAAAATTTTCAAACTTGTAATTTTGAAATTTGCAAATGTGTAAACTACAACTTAACAAACTACCTTATGCAATAAAAAAAATACAATATGCATGTTCAAAAATTTCAAGAATTTAAGATTTTAAAATTTTGACATTTCAAAATCTTCAATTGGTCATCAACAAAGCTCAAATATGAATTTTTTTTATATGTTTTACCAAATTACCAACAATTTATGTAATTTCCAAGAATTGTACGAATTTGCTTGCATTCATTTATCCTATTAATGAGGGCACAAACAAAATTGTACCAATACCAAAAAAATATTGTAAAAACTAGTACAATAGAGTAACGATTCAACTTGCACTACTTTATAAGTAGTATGGCTCTGATAAAGTACTATCACAAAGGATAAATCAATGAAGGTCTAATTGCATTTGCAAGAAGATATCATGTAGCTTGAACCCTAAAACGTACTACACTTTTTATGACAACCTTCAAGAACCTGCATCATTCTATAGAGGGTCAAAGTTCAAAGTTCAAAGCCACACTATTTATAAATCATGAAGAGGCAAAAAGCATTTGTATAGGAAATTTTATTAAAATGGCATATTCCATAGACCATTTTTAGACCACCCACTTTGAGCAAAAAAAATGTGCGATTTAGGACTAGTATAGATTTCACATATCTTGGACAATTATAAATTTTAGATCATTCAGTCTGAATTACAAAAGTGCCATCTAGGATATATATAGATTCCAAACATCTAGGATTTGTTTACATTTCAAACATCTTGGACAAGTGTACAATTTAGATGGCTTGGTCTGAACTGTAAAAAGTGCCAACGTTGTGGAATGGCACCATTTTGATGAAATTCCCCATACATGCCAGTGTGCCAAAAGCATATGTGCTAATAGAGCAATACTGTATGAGTGATCAATATGTTCCCATCATTGTTCACGGCTTCTACAAGCTTTGCATTCAAAGAATAGCCGTTTTCTGCATCATCAGCTGGTGGCCTAAGTCGGAAGCAAATTAGTGAGAATTTCCGTGGTGCCATAATCTGCACATTTCAAAAGAGTCAAAAGAGGCACGAAGAGATGAAAATGGTAGAAATCAACAGAGCTTCCACACAAACAAGCAGATTCGTAGTTCAAACTGAAACATTCTTTGCTTAGAAAATTAATAAACATGGCCCGTGCAGGACCCTTTTCATTTGCACAACCGTGACGGGGGGCTCTTCCACCAATCCTATCAAGATACAACATTAATACTAGTAAAGGAACAGCAATAACCCCTCAAGGTCAGACTATGATTTTTCCAAAAAAGCTCCCAAACTGTCATTTCTAATACAATTACCAAATTTTAGAAAAAGAACATTTTTGGACACATGTAACCATAGGATCTTGTAGTACACTAGTTTGAGAAGATGTGGAAAAATTTCAGAAATTTTCACCATGTGGATTGCAAGATATTAGTGTTTGAAGCGGCAAAAATAATTTTTTGTTCTTGCAAAAATTGGACAGCTGCACTTTACAAGGTCATATTTGTATTAAAATACGTCCAAAATGGTGGTTACTCTTAGGATTCATTCTTCAAAGCAAGTTGTCTACATGCTTAAAAATTTTGGGGTCATTGGAATTGTACAAGATATAGGAAAAAATAGTAAGTAGAAAGAAGTAGTGAATGATTCAAAATACTAAATTATTAAGAATTTAGTTATGGAATTGAAAAATGTCAATCCCAATGGTTGAAGTGTTGTAATAAACAATCTACATCCTATGATTTGATTTTTTTTCAAAAATATTGAAAATTGAGTAAGATAAAGGACTTCAAAGTTTATTTTAGAGTAGAGAATCCATAACTACGTACCCTGCAAACTGAAACTCCTCATAACTTTCATCTCATTAACTAAAATGGAATAATTCAAAGCTCTCCACGTACATATAAATCTAAAGAACCAATTGGAAATTACATCTTCACCCATAGTGCAGAGCGATCAAAATTGGTAAGAAACCACCTTGTGTGGATTCATGTCGAATGAATCAGTCTTTTCCACACCTTTCAGATGTGGCCTGTATTCTGGACAAATGCAGGTATTTCCTGCATATGCCCCCATCCACATGAAACCACATCCCATACTCCTGCAGAATCAAGATTGCTTGAGAATTATGCTCAACATTCGTACCACACGTACACACAGAAATGTATCATATTCAGGTGAAGCTGTGCAAGAACATTGGTTTAGAGAAGTGGAACCTCACTTTAGCAATATCTCCCAGTTCTGACAAAGGGTCTATGGCAGCTGGTGAAGTGCTTCTGATCTGCACATTCAGAAGTGGCATCAGTTCCATAATAGCATGACTGAATAGGTCATCATGTATACATGCCAAACCTAATTGAAACATCATCCAGCATTACTAATTACTAATCTGCAACTATAAGCACTAGGAGAAAACCGTCCCAAGGAGAAAACCGTCCCAAGAAAGTCTTCTAGATAGAAAGCTTAGCTGCGTCACAATTGACAGTGTTGACGCTAGAAACGGCCTTGAATGACACTAGTAGCCATGCTTTCTATAATATAAACGGGGAGGAGAGTTTATGTTGGTGATAGTTGAAACATCTCCAAGTAACTTGTAAGGTAGGCACCCCCAAAATGGCACCTGACCTTAAAGTGCCATCTACAGGTTGTGTACATTTCCAAAATCAGTTGTGTACCTATTTGGATGGTGCGCTTTCAGAAACAAACTTTGACCCTTAATAACTTTTGCTTATGGTGTCCAAATGCCACGTTCTCTGGTGCGTTGGAACCTCCTTTCACTTGCCAACAAGAATATATGAAAATTTGACCAATCTAATAATAGTAACTAGGCTCAGTAGCAAAAAGTGGTGGTTTTGGGTGTACCCACCTTATGTGGAGTCCAAAGAACAGGAAATGTCGTTGGTTTAACCCAAAATAGACTGTAAACAAACAACCAGAAGAACTCTGTAAACAAGCAGGCTCTGAAAAAATAAGATGGTGACTCTAGGGGAGACTGGGAGAGAGTACTACTCCGCAGAGGAAGAAAGGCACAAGTCCAGCTGTGACATCTGCAGCAACAGTCTTTGCAAGAACTTTGGGGGGACATGGAGTAGCTCGTCGAAGCATCTGTTGGAATGAGCCGGAGGTGCTCTATACTGATAATTACCTGCAATCTGGATATAAGAAAATAGCCACAAAGAATCAGATGAAAGGCACAACGCAGTTACCCCCAAAGGGCCTTTCCGGGCTGCTAGCATGACGACTAACACCGCTTTGCTGGCAGTGCCTTGGATCACACCTCCACCCTTGCCTGCACGTTAATATGGCCATCAGGAGACTCAAGGATTTATACATGAAAGCATATGATAAAAGCTAGGTGGGAGCAGATACCAACACTGCTTCAACTCCAGGTACATAAACCCCAATTCAATTCTAGCATGCTTTCTAAAATTCAAAAGCTACTAACAGTAGTTTTAGGTTGTCACACAGCTAGCATCATTCATCACCATACGAAAGAAACTCGTTAGGGGAACTGCAAGAGTTTGCCAAGCCAGTCCAGAACTATCATTTCCAGCTCTGTTGCAGCTGGGGGTGTAATCCAGCTGAAGCCAACAATGCTGAAGCCCACACAGCATCTCCCCTAGAAAGCTTGCAGTGCTGCCATTCGAAGGGTAGTAGCCAGAGAAGTTGGGGCTTTGCCAATGCGTGACTCCAGGCACTATTTTGCTCTGCACGATCTGCTGGAGCATATCATTCCCACGTTGACACAAAAGAAACCCATAGAATCATGGAACTTACACAATGCAATAAATGTCAATTTGCCGTAATTCAAAGTGTTTCAATCAATCAGTGTTCACACACAAATTTTTACCACATGTTCTCAAGTCAGCATAATACAAGATCCTACGGTTACATGTGTCAAAAAAAAAATTTCAAAAAATTTATACTTGTACTAGAAATGACAGTTTTGGAGCAGTTTTGGTAAAAACATAGTCAAGAAACTGAAGGGGTTAAGCTTACCCCAAACAGAATTATGGAAAACTTTGATCCCCACCGTTGTCTCCTATACCTGAGAAGTACACCCCATCTACCGCCAGATTTTGTGTCCGTGAGCAACCGTGCATGCCTAGTCTAAGCAGAAGCTCTGAGCACTCTGATTGGTACATACTTCTCTATATTGGTTGCTTTCTTGTCCTCAACCTCCTGCACCTGGTGAATTTTTTAGTACCTTGGAGAAAGAGCATTGAGGTTTTCTATGACAAGGAATTGTCATCTTACCTGCGGATTTTCTGCTAGGGTGGACTCTATCTGATCGAGTTTGCAATGCCTTCATCGCACTTGAATAAGTTAGCAAGAATTTGAGTCCTCGTTGTAGTAGTTATTAGGGTGAACCTTGTAATTATCACACTTCTTGTAATCTTGAATGCGTGGGAAATCGCATTAGGGGATGTCAGAGTTGGTAGAGAAGGAATTTAGAATCATGTTCCAAAACTCCACAACGATCTACAAAGGAAGTATTTTGTTGTGAAAAATAGAATTGCGCTGTGCCCAATTGGATAACAATCCCACAGAATCGAAATGTCCGTATTCCCTATACGTCTCGACACATGAATGTATGCAAAGGTTATGCGTTTATTCCTTCTAGTTGTGGTAGTGGATTTCAGAGGGTCATTTCCATTGATGAAAAATTGGAAGTTATTCTTGTTGGACCCAACTTGGCAAGAGGGGCACTCACATTCTTCTACTACCTGTTCCAGTGTGAAGGTTGACTGTTCCGATGTTGTTGACACTCACCTCAAGCAGGTCGCTCAAGCTGGAAAAACTTGTCGTGAATGGTAATTCAACTTCGTTTGCCAACTTAATGACATTGATGATATGGTTATAAAACTAACATGGGTTCAAATGTGGAAAGATGTGTTCATAGTGATTACTGGTGTGCCTTGTGAATAAAAATAAAAATAATTCTTTAATTTTCTTGAATCAAAAAAAAATCTCAACAATCCACAACTTCCACATCATAGGTCCAAATGCCACAAAACAAAGCTTATGCATCCCTCCTCACAGAGAGCTTTCTGACAGTACCAAGAAAGTTGCCTGAGGACGCACGGTTCAAAAGATCTCAATGTAACTAACAAAACAAATAGCCTAAGTTCAAGTATGCAATTGCATAATCACCATCAAAACAAGGTTTGCCTTCACTTTTGTTGGTTTTACAAATGTGGAATTTAAACCTGACAAATAAAGGTATGTTCATATTTGGTGAATCTGGTACCTAAATCCATTCCTAAGACCATGTCTAATACACTGCTTGGACTGGCGGTAATACACCATAATCACACTGCAATAGACCATATATTTATAGCTAGAGAGATCAATAAAAAGGATTAAAAAAAAGGAAGTGGATCATCTCATTTAACACAAGTATCTCACCTGTATTAGTTTGCTTGAAAATAAGTTGGCAGATCTCAGAGTCCCCAAGCAAGCAGATGTGTTCAAGACTCTGTACAAAATGACATTTTTCATTTTCACAATTCATTAATTCAGGAGTTTCACACTTCACAAAGGGTGCAAAAAGTGTTTCAATCAAATTACCTTTTATTTTATTTTCAGATATTCTTCAAGTTTGCTCAGTTTATTACATGCTTCACATGTTGCTTGGTTGCTTACAAAACTGACCTGCAAGTACAGGATTGCGCCTCAACAACGCGACTCTTGTGGGGTCCTAATTTGTCACATCCAGTTATTCAGACAATGAATGTACCATGGCTACAGTACAGCAACATAAGCTTTGATCATCTTCAAACCAAATATGTATGAATGGTGTCACACTTGAGGTTACCAACATTGCAAACATTTTAGGACTCACTGTACCTCAGGACATTGACAAACTGCTCAACAAATAAAGCCAAGTCATAACAATTTGGAGGTGGTATGCAATGATTACCCAAAAGTATTGAAGGAGGTCCTTTTTTCTTCAAGCAGGACAGCCCCACAACTCATGACAATTGCAAAAACATTAACTTACCCTCCATAGGCTTTGTGTAAGTTTACTATCGTGTAATGGGTGATTCCCATTGTCCACCAGTAGTTGCCAAAGCTTCACAATGATCCAACCTTAATCCTACACTTGTCAATCCCTTAAGCTCCTTGACTATGTTTTTACCAATATTGTTCCAAAACTGCCATTTCTAGTATAAGTATAAATTTTTTGTAAAAAAACTTTTTTTTGACACAGGTAACTGTAGGATCTTGTAGTACACTGACTTGAGAACATGTGCTAAAAGTTGAGAAATTTCCAATGTGTGAATTGCAAGATATAAGCATTCAAATTCATTGAAATCATTTTTTGGGCCCTTCGGAAAACAGGGCAGCTGCACTTCACAAGCTCACTTTTCTATGAAAAAATGTACAAAATGGTGGTGCTTCTTTTTATTCTTTTTCCTAAACAAGTTGGCTACATGCTTAAAAAATTTCACATCATTTGGAATTGCACAACATATAGGAAAAACATAGTAAGTGGAAATAAGTAGAGAATGATTCAAAATACAAAGTTGTTAAGAATTTGGTTATGGAATTGAAAAATGCCAATCGCAGTGGTTGAAATGTTATAGTCAACACTCTACTTCCTATGATTTTATTTTTTTCCAAAAATATTGAAAATTGAGTAAGATAAAGGACTTCAAAGTTTATTTTAGAGTAGAGAATCCATAACTACCTGCAAACTAGAATTCCTCATAAATTTTGACTCATTGGTCAAAATGGAATGATTCAAAGCTTTCCACATATATATAACTCTAAGAAACCAATTTCAAATTCTTATTTTTGGAAAAAGTGAATTTATCTGATCTGCCTGGACTGCCCAGCTGGGAAAAAAAAGTAACATATTAGGCCATAACTTTTGACTCGTATTTCCAAATGTCGTGTAATTTAGTGCATATGAAAGATATTCCTTGCGCATAACTTTTGCTAAAATTTCAGCCAAAAATATGAAATCTCCAATCACAGGTACCTGCCCAAAATTTCTATACTGCCAAAAACCGCATGTTGGTCCTTTAGGAGTTAAACCCTCTCTGAGGTACAGTACCCTCATTTGACAGAATTAACATACTAGTTCCTACCAATTCTTGCTACTCAAGTGCAATGAAGGTGTTGTAATCTTGATCAACGAGAGTGCACCCTAATAGAAAAGCCGCAAGGAAGAGGACAATTCATTTTCAACAATGTTCTTCATGTAGGATGGCTGCCACTACTTGTACTATTTTTGATAGACCATTATTGTCACTTGCCCATATTCCGGGGAGATTTTTAGCTTAATCGGCTAAAATCTTATATTTTCTCGGACCAAACGGTTATTTGAATTATTCTCTCGGCTAGGCCTTTAAAAAATAGAGAATATTTTTTGATTTTCCTCTTAAATGATCGGGTTTTTTCCAAATATCTTGAAATGAATTGGGCAATTTTTGATTTCAACCGGCTAACTTGTAACAATATGCTGGTACTCCTTGTACATTGCACTTGCTCAAAGCGACCCCACCAACATCCTAGGATTCTGGTCAGCCAATCACTGGCAGCCTCCATTGACTTCCCCAAACCCCAGCCTTGCCACTCTCCTACACTTGCCTTCTCCGTGTTGCGTCTTTTTGTGGGAGTTCTTGAGCTTTGGCGTCTCCGCAGCTTCGTTCTTTGAGCTTAAGCATACAAGGAGGATTAGACAAGGTCATGCTTTCATGCTTGTGACGTTGTTTTTGCTTGTTAGTTATTTTCTTAATTTTGTTGCGCCATTTTGTCGATAGAGTGTCTTACAAATCAGAGAGACGACCCTCAATGCTCTGGGATCCTCACGGCAGTAAGATATGTGCATCTAGAATGCATTCAAGTGTGAAACTTGAGTGTGGTTTTCTTGATCATATTGCTTCAAATTTGGTTGGATTTTGGTAGCAAGTGAACAAGCATTTCAACACATCTCAGTGTGTTGTTTTGGAATATTGTGTGAGTGACTTTCGCATCTTGAAGGTGCGTTATAGGTGTTCCTAGTTTTGGTAGGCTCTTGTGCTTGGGTTTTGTATTTGACTTTTATATTGCAATAAGATTTAGTAGCCTACAATAGGGCTTTGCAGTTGTATAGCGACTCCAGGGACAATACTTGAGTTGAAAATCATTACCTTCATGATGTTCAACTATAAAAATTTGTCTATAGAGGGCCAATGCTCTTTCACAATTGAATTTGCTAAACACAGTATATCTCACATTGAGTTCCATAGTATATAATGATTGGCAAATTGGTGTAAAAATTTGGTTCAATGAATGAATGGTTGCAATGTTGTAGGAATGATCAAACTTCAAGGAAACGATTGTAGATATGGAAGATTTATACCTCTCACCAGAATAGTGGGGTAGGAATGTGGACATTGATGAGCTTTGGACACATTTGGCTAATGAAATGAATTTATAGCCCCTTCAGTATAACAATGGTACTTGTATTAATCCAACTTTGTTCTAGTCATTTTTTGAACACTTCAAAATTGTTATGAACTTTTGAAGTTGGATTGACAAGTTTTAAAAGCATCCCTACCTTGTAATATTTGTTGTTGTCCATTGAAGAATCCAACATGTACCTTTGTTTTAGGATCTCTTACCTCCTTAGATTAGGAAATGTAATAAGTTTGCCCTTTCAAATAGGAGACATTATCTTCAAGCAAATACTAAACTTCTATAGCCTTCTTCATATTTTTTTGGAGTTTTCATCTTTAAGTACATATTACGAGGCATTTGTCATTTTGGGATAGAAAGTCATTAACATTTAATTATTTTGAAAACATCACTACCGCTTGAGTGATGAAAGTTCTATTGCCTTCCTAATTGGATAGTAATGTTATCCTACTCCCTTCCATAAGTTTAAGCTTTGGTTTGAAATATTGATAGTTAAGGATTTGAAGAAATTTGCATCAACTATTATGATATGATGTTGCCATCAATATGAAGTATTATATATCAAACAATGACTATGTTATTTATGTTTCAATTTTTGAAGGATGAAATTTGAAAGTATACAAGTAAAATGGCCTCAAAAGAATACATATGTCAATGAGACAATATTGATGCTATTTAGTGCAAACTTATGTAAAGTAATGGTGAGATATTAATTTTAATGGATTGGAGTTGCAAATAATCTTGTTACATTATAATTAAATAAGGATTTTGGAGATGGGTGAAAATGAATGTAGTATTTAAGATTGGAGAATTTTGAAAGTATGATTGTATGTCATGGGCATCAAACAAAATCAATGCTATGATGATGACTTACTTCTTTGTCATAATTTGAAATGCAATTTCTATCAATCACTTTTATGTATTTTTAAACTTCAAACATCTTCTAGTGAAGCTCTTGAAAGTCAATTTTGTAATTGCATTTGTAGCATGGTGATTTTGTTTATTTGACATAAAGGTTTGCATGGATCAAATAAGTAATAGTGATAAAAGTTTATTTTTGTGCTTATATGGATTTCATGACCCTTGGAACTCCCAATTTGATTTAATTTTGTGCCTCCAACATTCTAAGAAGTTACAAAATTGTCACATATTCGATGTGTTTGATGTTGTATTGAGCATCATAACATTTACATGCTGAAATGACATTCAAATAAAGATGATCATTATTGAATTACCAATCCATTAATGTTTGTCTTACTTCCTATACATGGTCATCTATAGTTCTTTCAAGGGCTAATGTTCATCATAAGATTGTCCTTACAATACTGACAAATGTTCAATGAGAAAATAATATATTTTTATTTTATTTTATTATGTAATATTAGATTTGTATAGGAATTACTTAATTTAATAGATTTGATACAACTCTTTATATGAGATATTTTTTAATGTATCAGTAAATTGAAACCATCTTAGAACCTTGCTATAATTTCACATTTGGATGTTATTTTTTGACTATTTTCTTTGGATTTGTTTTGAAGCCAATATAGAATTTTGATATTTTATTCCATCTGGTGCACAAAATGGAGTACTTCTTAATGTGCATAGCAAGCTTCTTTATGATAGCAAGCTTCTTCATGATGGCAAGCTTTTGGAAATATATGGATTTTGCATTGTCTACTTGGTAAGCATAAATGTTTTTTGTAAGTGTTGGTGATTGAAAAGTGCATGTTAGAATACAATATTTTTCAAGTTACAAAGTTCTTTGTATAGTTTTCTATTTGATTTTCTTTGAGCTTTGCAATCAACCATATTTTATGCATTTATGTATGTGATCAAATGAAAAAACATGTACTCTAATTTCAATAGATAGACCACTCTTTTACTAGAGAGTGGTTGATGATGTTTAATTTGTAGACCATGTTTGATTATTTGTATGTATGTCAATATATAATTGCTCTTTTATATGCTATAAAGATATTTCAATGACAATAGATATTAAACACTTTACAGGAAAGACAAGAATTTATTACAAGCGCAAAGTCAACATCATAAAAGATTGTGCAATGTAATACTAAGTCTTGAGAAATTCTTGAAAAGATATGGAAGCATCTCCCAAGACGAAAGTCTTGAATAAAAATCAATGCATACATCTTTTTGGCAAAATCATACTAGCCATGAAGGGGATTGACAAAATGTTGTCAAGTGCTATTGGGGATCTCAAGTTCTAATTTATTTTTGAATAATTGTGTTTTCTTCAAAAGAAAGTAGAAATTGTGGGAAATAATTGCTTTGAACAAGCCCGATGGTGTCATTTGGTTGTATTTCAATTCCAAAACAAAAAGACTTTCCGTGAGTTGCTTTTAGAATTGAAGTGTTGTTATGATTCGGCAAAAGATATATACTTATTCCACCATTCTAATCAATCAAATGATATCCAACCTATTCAATTTGATGCGGTTACCTATGAACAAGTCCTTGAAGATGGAGAAGAGCTAAAGAGAAAGCTTGAACTAGTACTTGAGGGAAAAATCTTAGAGGATTATGAAATAGTGCAACATCTATTGTTGAGACTGAGAAATTTGGACCAAGTTGATGGTGGAGACTTGAATGCTTTGGAGGTTTCCAATGATTTCAAACCACCAAAAATAATCCAAAAAATTGGTAAAGGAGTTTATGGAGATGTGTACAAATCAAATTAATTGGTCTTCTATATGCTACAAAAGTGTTGAAAGGCAAGCTTGAATATCTCATGACCTCTCAAAAAGATGCTACCATCTTAGCAGGCCTAAGCCATTTGAATTTCTTTCAATTTTTTTGTTATGGGATAACCAAAAAAATTGATGAGAATTTGAAGGAAGATGAAATTGGTGCCGCACATTTGGTGTTGCAATTGAAGAAATCAAGCTTGTTTTAGATATTGAAAATCTTGTTCAATTTTTTGGTTTTGGGATTATCCAAAAAATTGATGAGAATTTTAAAGAAGATGAAACTTGTGAGACTCATTTGGTGATGGAATTGATGGATTCAAACTTGTCTACCGTATTGAAGAGAGCAAAAGGACCTATATACTATCATGTTGCAATTGACATCATGCATCCAATTGCAAAGGGTGTGTATTACCTTCATGATATGCAAGTTGCTCATCTTGATTTGAAAATTGATAAATGTGCTATCAAGTTTAATACCTATGGAAGATTTGGATCCTCATCGGATATTCAAGGTTATAAATTTTTTTCTTAAAATGGAGATATTCCATGTGTCATTTTCAGACTGGGCAGTCTGAATTGTGAAAGTGCCATTTAGAATAGGTATAGATTTCAAAAATCTAGGACTAATATAGATATCAGACCATTTGTTTTGAATTGTAAAAGTGACATCTAGGAATGATATAGTTTTGTAGCAGTCTAGAGCATCCGGAGCCAATAAAGTGTCCTATTGGTACACCAAGGTATATGTCCCCTGAAATGATAAAAGGAAGTAAAACTCCACTGCATCCATTTGGAGCTAATGCATGGTCATTTGCTATGATTTGTTTAGAGATTCTTTCTAGAAAATTCCGTATTTTAGTTTGGAACCAAAAGAATTTTTCGATCAAATTCTACTTATTAATGCATGGTAGTGATAGTAAAAGCTTGCGATCAGATCTACCCAACAATTGCAAAAAAATTATGAAGCTTAATCCAAGAATGTTGGTCTCAAGACCTCTTTAACAACCAACATTTTCCAACATTTGTGAAAGGCTCACAAGCATAAATAATTTTTTTAAAGGGAACATATTTATGTGAGATGGTTCTACACTTCGGTTCCCCTTGCACCTTAAGAGATTCCAAGTTCATTGTGAACCATGTCCGAAAGGTACAAAATTACTAAACTACAAAATTTGTATAGTGATGTTTTCTTTTTGCACCTTCCTTTAATACCTAACATTTGTGGTTTTAAAAATATTGTTTAGTTTTTATGTGAATGATGTAGTAAATATGACTTTTGTGGTTGTACCAAGTGGATGAGCGAATTTCACCTCTAAAAGAATTTGTTGTTGATTTGGAACATCAATTGTTTAAAGCCAAAGCGATTTTGAAACTTAATTATATAGGTTGTTGGCATGGTTGGAATTGGCAAGATTACACTAGTAAAGGCAATATTTGGTGATGCAACAATGGCTTCTTCATATCATGCATCATGCTTTGTTTCATAATCCACATATGCTCAAAGTTTGTACAACATATTGTGTGAAGATATTACCAAAATTTGAAAATGATCAAAACCCCAAGGATTTGGAAGATGCACAAGACATGATGAAAATACTCTTAGTTGAAAAGAATGTTCTTTTAGTATTGGATGATGTCAAAGAAGAAACCCTGGTGCATGATATTGTGCCTCCTAGCATCGTGCAAGCTAGCAAGGGTACCATAGTAATTCTCATGACACACAAATGGAGAACAATAAATTCATTTATGGATATTGAGGGAAGATTGGATGTAGAATTGTTGGATGAGAAGGCATCAACAACACTTTTCTCCACTCACCTTTCTTAGGGTGTAGCTTATTTATCACCAAACTTTGAAGATTTATGCAAGCATGTTGTGACAATTTGTAATGGCTTGAGTTTGAGCTTGAAAGTCATGGGTTCTTTTCTCCGCAATAAAGAGAGGTTGCAAAGTTGGGAGCAAATACTACAAAGAATAGCAAGAAGAAAGAATTTGGATGGTAATGAAGAAATTTGAAATACCTTGAAAATAAGCTATGATGGTTCGAACGATCGTGTTGAGAAAAATATGCTTTGGGACATGGCTTATTTCTTTTGTAGAGATGTATATCCATTTACCACATCAAAAGAGACTATTTAGTACATGTGGTCCAAAAATGGCATCTTTCCAGTGGATGAATTGAAAAGATTAATCGGCATGTAATTTTTTAAGTTCAATGAAGATGGTGACATTCTTGAAATGCATGACCAATTCCGTGACATGGGACAAATGATTGCCGCAAGTTCAAGGGTTTGGAAGGCGTCCATGATTCTAGAAAGTGGATTTACAAGCAAGGTAACATTTTAATAAAATATAATATATGTATGGGCATGAACAATATATTTTGTAATATACATTTGAATGCAATTTGTGAACATTCAAGTCCATATTATTTCAAAAATCATAAGTTTTGAAATATATTAAAAAAAATAATTTTCATTTGGAGCCTCTATAAGATGATGTAATACATTCTAATTAGAACTTTTCTAAATGTAGGAAGGTAGTTGCAAGAAACACCTGCCGTTTTCTCAGCCAAAATGGCCGTAGTACTGGAGTACTATGACCTTTTGCAATAAATTTTTTAAAAATAAAATAAAATATGGATAATTTATAAAGCATTCAAAAAAGTATACTTGTGAATATTGAAGTCTAGAAAAATATATCTCTAAAAGTTATGCACAAAAAAAGAGGCTTAGGAAAATAGAAGAAAATAGATACTTTTGAGTTTATTTTTAGAAAATAGTAAAATAATTAAAATAATTAAAAAAATAGAAATTTTTCCTTATTTGTAGTTTCTCCTTTTTCACTATTTTTTATTTTTGGAAAATAAAAGTTGTGTTCTTTGCACGTGTACATAGGTAGTGCACTTTGAGCACATGTGGAAGGTGGATACTTTACTATTTTTAGAAAATCTCTTCATAGTCTTGTGTAACTTTAGTATAACTCCTTGTCTCCCAATTTTCACTTTTAAATTCGTATTTTTGGATCGGAAATAGGACTCAAAACCCCTGAAATGGCCAAGGTAGACATCCAATCGGGGGCAGTTTAAAAATAGTAAATAAATTTTGAAAAATTGGAAAAAATACTTAATTTTTGAAACTTTTATGTGTACCTTCACTTCAAATTTCATAGAAAAGGGACATACGATGCAAAAGTTACAGCCAAAATCCACTTGTCTAAGAGCAAGGGGACAAGAAATAGGACAAGTGTTTCTTGCAATCACCCAGGATGTTGAGATTTTTGAAGGCATTTCTTAACAAGGGGCTATGATTCAACAAGACTTTGAGGTTGAAGGAATTTTTGGGCAAAAGACTATAGTTAAACATTACAAAAAAATTATTTTCAAAAATTTCGTTTATTGATTTTGGTGGTTGCTGACAACTTGGGCTTATTACTTCAATTGTATTCACAATGTTCTCAATTGGAAGCAATTATGATTGGAAACTCTTGAAATTTGATTGGAAGACCACATGCACTTTGAGCACATTATGCAATTCTTTTAAATAAGAGAATATCTAATCTTTGTGGTAGTCATTCATCATTAAAAATTCTAGATCTAATAAGGCTTGGATTCCTTCAGCAATTACCAAAAGTGTTTGCATCAAGCCATACTTTATTGAGACTAAATTTTAGTTCTTGCTTTAGACTAGTAGCGTTGTCAGATGAAGTAGGGAACATGTCTTCTTTGATCAATCTCAATCTAAGTGGATTTTCAAGTTTGGCTATCATACCAAAGGAAGTGGGGAACTTGTCTTTCTTGATCTCTCTAAGTTTGGGATAGTGTTCAAGCTTAGCGATCTTGCCTAAGGAAGTGGAGAACTTGTTTTTCTTGATTATTTTAGATTTGAAAGTGTGTTCAAGCTTATCAGCCTTGCCAAAGGAAGTTAAAAATTTGTCTTCCTTAACCACTTTAAATTTGAATGGGTGTTCAAGTTTGGCATCCTTGACAAAAGAAGTGGGGAACTTGTCTTCTTTGATCACTCTAGATTTGAGAGGGTGTTCAAACTTGGCATGTATGCCAAAGGAAGTAGGGAACTTGTCTTCCTTGACCATTCTAGGTTTAAGAGGGTGTTCAAACTTGTTAGCCTTGCCAAAGGAAGTAGGGAACTTGTTTGCCTTGACCACTTGCGATGTGTGTGCGTGTTCAAGCTTGGTGACCTTGCCAAAGGAAGTGGGAAACTTGCCTTCCCTAATCACTCTCCAGTTGAGCTTTTATTCAAGCTTGGCGTCCTTGCCAAAGGAAGTGGGGGAATTCGTCTTCTTTGACTACTCTAGGTTTGAATGAGTGTTTTAGATTGACGTCATTGCTAAAAAAAGAGGGGAACTTATCTGCCTTGACCACTCTAGATTTGAGAGGGTGTTCTAAAAATGTGGTGGTCTTGCCAAAGGAAGTGGAAAACTTATCTATTTTGACCTCTCTAGATTTGAAAGGGTGTTCAAGTGTGGTGGCCTTGTTAAAAGAATTGAGGGCTCATCGCAAGAAGCACTAATTCCATGGCCAATATTATATATTTGTCACATGGAAAGTGACAAAATTTTCTTTCATGATTACTTTTGAAGCATGACTTGAATGAATTTGAAAATTTTATTGGAGATGGTTGTCTTAAGTGTAATAATATCCTATATATTTTAAAATTTAAAAAGATAACTTTATATTCAAAAGCCACTTTCTACTAATTTATCATGTTTTGAATTTTAGAGGTTTTAAATGTTGAGGAGTACCCAAAATTAATGATCTAGTGGTGAAATTTTTGTGGTTTGTTTCTATAGTAGGAGGGCATGTTTTTACCAAGGGGCATCTAAAAATATATTATTTAATGACCTCCACATTTGCACAAATAGGACTTTCTTATATGCGCACTTCTAAACATTGAAGGTGGTTTCAAGCTCATTCTTTTGATGAAATCTCTTCATCATGGAGTCCTTCCAAATGGACAATTTTTAGTTTCTTTGTAAATTATTTTTCCTATTTTTTACAATTTAAAACATCAAAATATCTATTTTTTAAATTGTGATTATGCACTTTTTAATTCCCCTAATTAGAAAATTATGCACTTTAATATTTTTTTCTAATTTCATAGCATGATTGCAAGAAAGACCAGTCCTATTTTGCATTACACTTAGAGTAATAGAGTTATTTTCTGCTAGAACTTTTGAAGGTACAACCCAATGAATTTGAAATTTTTATTAGAAATGGATAACTTGATTGTAATTATATCCCTTATTTTATAGAAATTAAAAAATAATTTTATATTTAAAATTCAATTTTACTAATTTGTCACTCTTTAAGTTTAAAGGGAGTTTAGTATTGAGGAATATCCAAAATTAATGATCTAAAGCTGAAATTCTTGTAGTCTATTTTCATAGTAGAAGACATGTACCTACCAAAAAGAAACTAAAAATATATTATTTTATGACCTCCATATTCGTACAAAAAAGGCTCCTTTGTGCTCGTAGTTCTAAAGTCTAAACATTGAAGATGATTTTGACTTCATTTTTTGGGTGAAATGTAATCAGCATCGAGTCTTGACAAATTGCCAATTTTTAATTCTTTTTGTTCATGATTTTATATTTATTATTAATTTATAACTTCTTGTATCTAATTTCTATGACAAACTGTCTTTTTTTCCAGATAGTATTGTTTAAATACTTGCAAGTAGTCATACTACTCGCAATGGTACTTTTAGTCCTCAATTTTTTATATGAATGGTTGAGATTGTTTTATTTTGTAATACTCCTAGCACTAAGCGCAAAAATTGCAATTTTTGCAAAATGCTAAAAAATTGGTTGGTCTTTCTTGCAACCACCCTCTAGTATTCCTCCCCCCCCCAAAAAAAAGGTTGAAAACTACTAAACTAGTACAAAATCGACAAGTCATTCTTGAATCACTTTAGGAAACTTGGCTCCCTAAACCACTTTAGGTTTATAGAGGTGTTAGCAGGGTTAGCAAATTTCAACGTCCAAGGCAAAATCACATCCATTTTTTGGACGTCTAGGCGTCTAGAAAATAGAGACATTGCGTCCCCATGTGCCGTCCGGCGTTGGATTTAGTATAACGGGCGGATGGCCAACTACAGAGGGCGGGCAATAGGCGTATTGACGGACCCCATCTACCATCCGATGTCCACTAGGTTGTCTGCCATCCACAATTGGCCTTCCGCTATTTGCCGTCTGCTATAAAACGTAGAAATTGTGCTGAAAGTAGATTTTCAGACCTCATTTTAGCATAGTAGATTATCTTTTTATCTTATACTTTAAACAAGAAAAAGTTTGGTTATCAAGCTAAGTCTTATCTCCAAAAGTGCATTTGAGATTTTGACACTTCAAATAAAAGTTATGAACAGATTCTAGAGAGGGTTGAAAGGGATGTTTTGGGGGACATTTTCAAACACCATCTCTAATCAGTGTTTTTTTTTCTGGCGATTTGGTGCAAAATTGCACCAAAAATTTTGACCTAGCACCAAGCCTATAGGAAATTTTTAGTAAATTTTTGGATGAAATCGCCAAAAAACTTCAAGTTCAAGAAAAATCTTGGATGAAATCGCCACATTGTGAATGAAAATAGAATTATAGATACGTAGTATCACATTTTCTATACAGTACTTGGATGAATGTTGAAACTTGGAGCACCACCGTAACATTTAATATCGCCACTTCGCCACTTTATGGAAAATGAAAAAAAAAACACTGTCTCTAATATTTGTCCATAACTTTTAGGTGAAGTGTCAAAACTTTAAACAGATTTTTGGAGATAAAATCTAACTTGATAAAAAAAAACCTTATTAGTTCAAAGTTTTTCAAGAAAAGATATTCTACTATACTAAAATGAGATCTGAAAATCTACTTTCAACACAATTCCTGCATTTTACAACGGACTACAAACGGTCAATTGCGGATGGCATACGTGTTGGCAGACCCCGTCCGCTCGACAACTGCTTGCTCGTCCACCTACTCGTCCGTTGTCCGCAATTGGCTGTCCATTGTTTGCCATAAAACGTAGGAATTGTGCTGAATTTTTAGACCTCATTTTAGCATAGTAGAATATAATTTTTTGAAAAACTTTGAACAAGAAATTTTTTGGTTGTCAAGCTAGGTTTTATTTTTAAAATTCCGTTTGAGATTTTGACACTTCAATTAAAAGTTATGAACAAATTTCAAAGAGGGTTGGAAGGGACATTTTTTTTGACATTTTCAAACACCCTCTCTGAAATCTATCCATAACTTTTAGGTGGAGTGTCAAAAAATAAAACGGATTCTTGGAGATAAGACTTAGCTCAATTCTCAAATTTCTCTAGTACAAAGTTTTTCAAAAAATATATTCTAATATGCTAAAATGAGGTCTGAAAATCACCTCTTAGCACAATTCCTACGTTTTACGGTGGACAACCAATGGCCAATTGTGGACCTCGTCCATTGGGTGATTGCTTTCTCATCCACCCACCCGTCTACCCAATGACTTCTTGCTCTTCCGCCTAGCCGTCCGTCCGTCCAGATGTCCACCCCATCCGCTTGACGATTGCTTGCATGTCCACCTGACAACTGTTTGCCCATCTACCTACATGTCCGCCATGTCTGCTCGATGACTGCTTGCTTATCTGCCCAAATGTCCACCCCATCCGCTCGATGACTGCTTGCTTGTCCACCTTTGCTAAAATATTGGATTCTAAAAAGCCTCCAAACATATTTGCCTCCAAACACTACTATTCATCGCTACAAGCATCCAATGTAGCATTAATGTATGCAACAAAGGATAATTTAAATTATCCTTCTACAAATTTAATCTTGTAGTCTGAATGCTAAACCCTAAAACCTAAACTTTACATTAGTTCCAAAAAAAACTTGGTGCAATGTGTTGAATATATTTTACCTTAAATTTCTTTTAAATGACATTATCAGAATTTATTATATATAAATCTCACAGCCTTATTCATTTATGTTTCTAATGTGTTCCTCTGTTTCTTCATCATTTATTATGTGCCAATGTACAAATGTAGAATATGCAATTATAACTGGAAGTGTTTCTTTAAATTTTGTTGTAAAATACATTGATAGTTTGAAACACCAAAGGTAAATATAATACAAATAATTGTATTATTTTATTATTCTATTAAAATATGCTACTAAAAATGCTTTAAGCACTTTAGTTAGTGTAATTTAATGTAGTTTAATGTAGCTCAATATTAAATATTGCATTTATAAAATAAAAATATAACTGAAATTATTTTTCTGCACCCTTATATGTATATTTACACCCTAAATTATAAATCAGCAACAATAATATCATACTAAAAATATTGATGCTTTGGTAGTAAAAAATGTGATTGACCTTCACATATGATGCTCCTTCGTGTACGACAATTGTGGACCTCATTTATGTACATTTGTAATGTACTTTTACATCAAAAATTATATCATCAATTTATGTTGTTGTAATATGCAAATATGAAATGTGCAATTTTGATTTGAAGGATTCCATTAAATCTAGGCTTAGGCCTTAGAATGCATGCCAAATTCAAAGGATCAATACTATTATACTACAATTGTACAAGCAATTTTATAATTTTATTAGATGGTATTATATTGGAAAATCACCCACATTCATGTGAATTTTTTCAAGAACCAACATGTATATTATGTAATATTCATTGATTTTTCAAAACAATAATACTCTAGTGCTTCAAAAGGGAATATGAATTTCATTAGAGTAATTGAGTAAATCAATAGATTTTAATTGAACAAAAAAAATGCTTGAATGCTTGTGATCTAAATAATGATGGCATTGAATATCATTCACATAAATAGTTAACATTGAATTTTGGAAGATGTTGTCATGGTGGATTTTATGAGTCTATTCAAATGTTTAGGTAGAACATTGGATTTATAATCTAGAGTTCTGGAAGGATTGAGTGATTCTTGGTCCAAAACTAGTTTTCACTTTCTTGCTTGTAGATCATTTAAGAATCAAGGTTGGATATGTTGGCCATATACTATAGTGACTCATTCTACCTTGGACAATGGGCATGCATTGTGGATTTTTTCAAAATTTTACGGCACAAGTTTTTAAAGTGTATTAATGTCATCACACCTAATTTTGATATTTAAGCCAATGTTATATTCTAAAATTGTACACAATGTCACTTTATAGTATAGGTACCTTGAAACTAAGGATTAGGCAAATATGACATACTTAATGATTACAAGTAGATTTCATCTCAAGAAATGTTTTTTAACTTCATAAAAAAAATTCAATATTATTGTCAATTGATTAGACCAAAAAAATTAGCATAAATAGAATTATAAATGTATGCTACAAACTTATAGCCAGAGAAATGTGGTAACAATAAGAAATAGTGCATGTACAAGTGATTTTATAGAAAGTTACATAATCTACAATCTTAGAGATTACAATATTGATAGAATTGAAAGAGGGAAAACTATATGGTCAAATTTTTAGTAATATAATACTAATCAAATATACAAAGGCTTTGATAATACAATTGCAAGCAAGCCTCCCGTCTTACTGAATAATGACCAATTCAATTCTTTTAGATGAAGACAAGGACTCCAAGAAAGATGAAGATTACAAGAATTAAAATAATGGCCAGTACCCAATCTTAAGAGGAATCACACTATTGGAATTTTAATTTAAATTGGGCGCATAATATACCATTGAAAAGATCTCAACAATACATTTTCAATGGTATATCATAGAGTACACAATAGACAATGGACAAGCGGACAGCTGGAGAGGCGAATGGGCGGATGGACAAACAAGCGGACGGATAGACAAGCAGACGGGCGGACAAGCGGTTGGACGCACAAGACGATCGGGTCGTTGGTTGGGGCGGATGGCTGAGCGGACCCCAATCTTTGGAGGGGTTCCTCCACCGGAGGTTTTTGTTGAAATTGGATGCCAAATATACCATTGGAAAGCTCTCAACAATACTTTTCCAATGGTGTATTATGAGGCATACGATAGGTGACGGACGAGCGGATGGATGGAGAGGTGGACACAGACAAGCGATCGATGTGGATAGACTGGACGGGCAAGGCGGACGGGTTGGATGCACAAGGCGGACGGGTCATCGGTTGGGGCGGATGACAAGTTTTGACAAGCCCAACAGAAGTTGGTATTATGCAAATTTGTTGTCTGCCCGTTACAATACTAATTTAAATGTCAAAATACGTTCCAAGGGGTCGTGTCTATGGATGTTGGACGTCCAGATGTGACTCGGGACATCCAAACGTACAGAGAACCTTGGATATTTGAGCTTGGTAGTCTTACTAAAGGAAGTGGGGAACTTGTCTTCCTTGACCACTTTAGATTTGAGTGGGTGCCCAAGTTTAATGGCCTTGCTAAAGGAAGTGGAGAACTTGATTTTCTTGACTACTTTCTAATTGAGTAAGTATTCTAGATTGGTAGCAATGCCAAAGGAAGTGGAGAAGTGATACCATTTGGATGAAATTAATTTAAATAAAATGTGTTTTTATTAAATTCTTTATTGAAGAATTCGGGATGCATACCTTCAATATTAAGCTTTTCTTGGAATAATTGTCCAAACTTAGAACCTTATATGTTGGTTGAACTATCTTCACCAACTTCTTTGGTTAGTCTTGGAGACAAACTTTTTTGCCTTGAAGGTGATTATTATGATGGATTAGTGTGTGATGGATGCAAAGTAACCCCAATAAATGAGCCATTTTTAAAATTGACTATGATTTGTGCCTATAATATTTTACAAAATTGAAGCTATTATTGAAAAATTCAAGCCAATGACAAATTACAATAACAATTTGTAGGAAATTTTATTACATAGTAGAGTTATTCGTAAAGTAAACCTGAGTTTAGAGGTAAAATTGGGGTTCGAACCCCTGCTTTATGTAAAAAAGCAAGTGAAAAAAGTAAAAAGCTCGCACAATCAACACTAGTAAAACAAAACTTGGGACCAAACTTTCTTTCGCATTGAAATGGTGCCTAAAAAAGTTTGGACCTGAGTTTACCTGTCAAAGAAATTGTACATTGACAACTTCTGAGAATGGAGGGGGGAGAGGTTGTTTTTATAATGAAATTCACTGTTCTTTATGAACTCTCAAAGGATATGGGTTTATTTTAAGATTGAGCTCCTCCAAGCTCTTAGAAGTTACTTACAACTCCAACCATTTACATATCCCATATGGGTTGCTTTACCTCCTTTCACCAATTTGTATAAGAGCTTGTTTAAAATTAGGTACCCAACCAGGGATGACTTTACGAATAACTCTAGCATGTGATTGAATTTTGGATTGTATAGACAATTTTTTGCAATCTATTGAGGATTATTTACATGATCTGATTATATAGATTGCAATTATAGATAAGATTTGTGTGTTGTTTACTTTTAAATTTTATTTTTTATTTAAGAATATTGAATAATTTTAATATTTTTAAATTTATAATTGTACTTTGTATACAATTACATTCTACAAAGATCACATCATGTCAATATATGTCAAAACAGAGGTAAAACCATAAAAACAACGATGATACCAAGGACTCCTTCAGTGCCTAAACTCTCATAGTTACATCCAAATTAAATACAAAAGTGAATTGTAATTTACCTCCAATACTAACCAAAATGCACAAAATTCCATTCTATTTGGATGAGATTACAAGATAATGTATGACTACTAATGTCACATAAGGCCAAACCATGGCTCAAATACCAACCAATGGTAAGACTTTGGACCATTGTAAGTCAAAGAGACCATGGAAAGTGGCTTGAGACTAATGTCACAACCACCAAATGCACCTAAAAGAAATGATACAAACATTAAAACACCTATATCACTATTTGCACTTGACAATGACAAAGTCCATATAACATGTAATTTGATCAAATGTGACAATATGTTGATTTTGACAATTAAAAAGACAATTAAATATGTCAAGTGACAAGGCATTTAGTTTTAAAGTACATCACATCATGCTATTTTTTAGCTCACATTGTATCTTTAGAGAGTCCTTAGTCATTTAAAAATCCCATGTAGAAGTTGACTCTTCGTTCTTATCAACTAGGGTTTGAAGTACTTAGTGTTTGAGAGTTTGAAGCTACCTTGAGTTGTCATTCTTGTCAAGTCAAAAAAATTGTGTGTTTTAGAGAGAAAGTTCATTTGTTGTGGATTTGTGGCTTTGGTGATTTAGTCATTTATAAAGTTAAATTGAGTTTTCTCTTAATGCATGTGCCTTCTTGGATTCTCCACTAGTGGAATGAAAGTTAATTGACTACTTGTATGTTTTGAGATTATTTCTTCATTCACTTGGAAAGAATACGTTTTCTCACTAATTTTGTAAATTGGAACAATTAGAAGTCAAGAAATTGTATGTTTAAATGATTTGAATTGTTATATTTGTGTTTACATATGATTTCAATCACATTATATTGCACTCAAAGCAGCAATAGGTAGACTTTGGGATTTTTCTTGGGTGGATAGCTTGGTTGGAGGCAACAACTTTATAACGTCAAAGAATTACTGCTCAATGCAAGAGTATCCATGTGCGACAACTTTTGGTTGCCCACTACTGGATTGGAAATAATGACTATTGGGTAGAAACAGGGATAATGTGGCATCCAAATGTTTTTCATCCAAAAAAATTCACATCCATATTTTCATCCAACATTACCAAAAAATGTACTCTGCTATAGGTCGTGGGTTCTAAGGATATCCTAGCCTCGAAAAGAATTAGCACCTACCAAAAACATACTACTGATACGGTCACTTAACGTCTTACATTGAAGTTGTCACTATTCACAACCTACATTTTTTACGGTGGCCAACCCATCATATAAAGGATAAATTTAAACTACCTTACTATACTATTATTGCCAACTTATTATTGCTTCTCTTGCCTAAAGTGACCCTACCAACATTCTAGGATCTTGGGCAGTCATTCAGTAGTTAAAAATGATGAATCTACACAATAAAATAAAATTAAGTATTATATTTTTAGAATATATTTTTAGCTACCCGGTTTAACATTGAAACAATAAAAAACTTTCATATTTTGCAATATTTATCAAAATGACATAAAACAAAGCTATACGTGTAGATTATGATGATTGACATCTAGAAAATTATGAAGCCATTTCATGCACAAAGTCTAAACTCCAAAGTCAATAGAGCTCCATGAGTTCTAAAAAAAACAAAGTGGTCTCTTTAGTCCTTTAAACATAAAATAAACGCCCAAAAAATCTTTGCTCACAAATATATGTTGAATTTGAAAATGACCATAACATCTGAATTTGTATCTAGCTGTGATCATCAACCTAATAAACTTTGAAACATTATGACTCTCGCATCCATTGTTATAATAAGCATATTTTAGTCGCATTGATTTTTTTTTAATTGATGAAATTAATATTAAAAAAAATTGTTAGCCAAATCTTATAAACTATATTTAATGTTTTCAAGTTATTATTTGAGTTAGGGTGTAAGAAAGACTTGTTAATTTTATTGCAATTGGAGGTAGGATTAGGAATACTTTGATTACAAGCTAAGTGGGAAAGAAAGAATAAGATAAATGATGGACAATTATTAGTGAGTTCCTAAATTATGGAAAATTCATATTAAAATAATATATTTATAAAAATTATAACCTAAAAAATAAATTTTCAATAATTATGCACAATATAAGTTAGTGAAAAGTTACAAGATAATATCTTCTTTTGAAATGTTTAGTTTTAAATAATAATAAATACATTAAAAAAAACAAAAACGAGAATTGAGACTTTTAAGGACTTTGTAAAGTGATATTTTGAAAAACACTAGATGAGCATGTTTTAATTATTTAAAAAAAATATTGCTCACAACAAAGATTTTTTTTGCATTCATGCAAAGAACACAAAATTTGTAATTTTGAATTTCTATTTGCACTATAAATAGATGCCTGCAATACATATAAAATGTCAAATCTAACATTTAGATTTTTCATACTATGTACTCATAAAAATATAAAAAATCATATTGTGACAAGAAAAACTCAAAAAGAATTGCATTTTGAATAAGAAATAATTTTTCAAAAATACAAAAAAAATGAAAACTTTGATTAATAGGATAACATCATCTTTATTAAGATTTTTGTCTCAACAGATTGATTCAATATCTTATATTCAATATATTACACAACTCAATCACTTTAGATTTGCAATAAGTGATAATATTCCCACAATAAAAAGTAACTTGCATCTTTTTTTTGCAAGTATTTTTTGGAGTTCATTGTCCACCATGACTTAAGCTTTAAATGATGGACCTATCGTTGAGATAATTAGTCAAATTATTAAGCTCTAACAAAATTAATGGTTGTTTTCCTTGTTCTATAAAAATATGGCCTCAAATTTATTCATAGGACACAAAACTTTAATGGATCCTATTGGAGTACAAATGGCAGTTTCTCATTAGATGAGGTAAGGCATGTTATTTCCTATAATGTGAGTTTAATTTATTGTTATGAAGTCTTAGAATTTTTTAGCCTCTTCATTGAGCATGGTTAATTAAGATCCAACCATTTAGGGTGTGTGCACAAGTGAGTGGACCACTTTTTGTGTCACAATATGGTTTTCAATAAGACTTTGCTTTGCAAGCCACATTGGAGATAATTCACTACACCATTATAGCTATAAATTTAAACATACATTCTCAACTTAAATGCAAAGGCAACTATGTAATTATTTAGAAGGTATTTTTTTTAAATAAAGAGCTATGGACTTTTAAAGTTGCAAACTGGATTTAGAAAACTCTATATAGCATTTTATAAGAGTCTTTTTAATAAAAAAAGAACATTCTTGTTATTGTATTAGTGACTCATTATGTGTTGTAGTGTAGATTGAGGCACCTAGTAATTATATTGCTTTACTTGATATTGATCTTAAAATAGTAGTTATGGACTTTTGAGGAAACTAAATTGAATAATATTTTCAAAAGTCTATTGAAGAATAAAAACAATGTGTCTAAAGAAAATAAAAATTAGAACCCTAAATGTTACTAAAAATCATAGATGGACTTCAAATCAGCATTGAAAATCGGATAAATGTTGAACCGTTGGCTTTTTCAAGATTTAAACCCTAAAGTTTTTTGACTATATTTTCACCAAAATCACTTCAAATCTGCCATTTCTAATACAAGTACCAATTTTTTTTTATAAATATTTTTGGAGATATGTAACCGTATGATCTTGTAGTACGCTGGTTTGAGAAGATGTGGAAGTAATTTCAAAAATTCCACTGTGTGGATTGAAAGATATTAGCGTTGGAAATGACAAAAATCCTTTTTTTGCCCCTGCAAAAATCCAGGCAGCTTCACTTCATAAGGTCAGATCTTTATGAATTTTTTTCCAAAATGGTTGTAACTCTTTGGATCATTCTTGAAGGCAAGTTGGCTACATTATTGAAAAAATTTAGATCATTTGAAGTTGTACAACATATAGGAAAAAAATAGTAAGTAGAAAGAAGTAGAGAATGATTCAAAATACTAAATTGTTCACCATTTATTTATGGAATTGGAAAATGCCAATTCCAATGGTTGCAATGTAGTAGTAAACAATCTAAACCTATTATATCTGTATTTTTTTCAAAAATATTAAGAATTGAGTAAAATAAAGGACTTCAAAGTTTATTTTGGAATAGAGATTCTAAACTATACCTGCAAACTATTCCAAACTAAAACTCCTCATAACATTTGACTCATTGTTCAAAATGGAATGATTCAAATCTTTCCACATAGATATAAGTCTAAAGAATCAACTTCAAAAAAAAATTCTTCAAAAAAGTGATTTTAAAGAATTTTTTTTTGTTGCTTGGGCTGCCCACCGAGCATTGAAAATTACATATCATACAATAACTTTTTGACAATGTAGTCAAAAGTTATGAAAATTGTTGGGCATTAAAGCTACTCCTCAGGAAAATGTTATGTTAAAATTTCAAAGAATAAAATTAAAAATTCCATTTGTAGTGAGTTGCCTAAAATCACTATGTTGCCAAAACACACTTTGGTCCTTTAGGTGTTAAGATACCAAAATGAGTAGATGATGTCACTAGGTATTGTAGGATTCTAAATTTTTACTCTCCAATGCTTGTCCTATACTACTATATGTCTCTCTTTGGATTATTGTGTTCATTTTCTTTATACAAAGTTTTTTTGGCTAGCCTTGTAGTGAGTTATATGGATATAGACTTCTGCCACATTTGGTCCACTCAACCATATAAATAACTTTTGACCATAGTGGTTATATTTGCTAATGTGAAAGTTGAGTATCTTTATGAGAAATATCATCCTTTGTCAATCTTGAATCTTAGCATATTCTTTCTTATATCAAGATTCTACTTTTATATTGCATTTTTTTTTGTCTTCTACAGTGTTATAGGGCTAATCAAGGTAGGAGATCCATAAAATAACCACTTACCAATTGATTCATAATTTAAGAAGGTTTGATGTTTTGGAGTATTTTTCAGTAAACTTTTTTGAAAGATAAATGGAATTGATATCTAACCCAAGAAGTTTCATATTTTTAGACCTCTGAAGTATTAGTTATGAATTTCGAAGTCGAGTTACATTAGGGACATTAATAGTGTCCACCTCCCTAATATGTTCACTTGTAATCAACGTTCCCTAAACTAGTGGAAATTCTCTCCGTTTCTACCTTGTGTTAGGTGTTGCTAAATGCCCATTGCAGAATTCAGGGAAAAAATAAAATTTTGAGCAAATTTGCAAACATCTCAATAGCAGGGATGCAAAAGTGCATATTCATTCACTGCAAGTTTCGCATTCATCCCCTCCCAGAAAAGGTTAGGGTTAGCCAGAATTGTACCTACAACATTGGATCTTTGCACATCGGCTCCATCTCCATCGTCGGTGTCGTAGCCATCAGTTCCATGTCGCCTCAGGGTTTAGCAATGTGTCTTCTCCAAGTTCTTACAGGCTTAGCAAGAGATGCGTTCAGTACTTCCTTAGATTTGCATTAAATTTTCATGGATATTCAATGAGTTTTGAATGGTTTGGTTTAGGGGTTCTTCCGCCATTGCTTGTGCTTCTTGATTGTACGATGCCATCTTATGAAATCGGGAGCGCCAATTCTTGTTTGTTGTGAAAATTTGAGAGACGTTTGCCTCACATGTCTCCCATGCATTCATTTCAATCAAAAAATGGAGGCTACCTAATTGTGTTGCTGTTCGAATTTCAAAATTATGGTGGGCGGCTGGGCGCCTAGGCGGTTGTAGGCTGGTGGGCTGAGCTCCTGGTGATTTGACAAATGCTTGACTTCCAAATGCAAATGCAAGAGTGCTCGATTGGGGTGCGTGCATTTAGTATTGAATATAAACAACTATGGGATCGTTGTGAGTCTCATCTCTCAACTTTCACGTAATGTTTACTTGTTGTTGATTTGCTCATTGCTTGCTTGTTGTTGTTTGCTTGGGTGCGTACACTGCGAGACTCCTGCAATTTCGTTTTGTCCTCAATAATATTTTTTGAGTTTTGACGCTTGTGCTTGCATATATTGTCGCTTACTTTGATTTCTTGGTGTTTGCTGTTTTGTTCTACTGTGGGTTGTTGAGGGTGTGGGTATAGGGCGTTTCGGAGGAATGGCGCCAAAGTTGTGTTTGCCGGACAACTTCCGTGTGTGGACGTTCGGGTCTTTACGCAACAACAATGGCTTGGCGAAGTATTTGCCGGTGCTTGAGGAGGTTCAACTCATCTTCAAGATACGATTGACTGATTCGATCGTTGGTCTTTTTCCGCAGCTTCCCTTGCCGTCTAAGGCAATGGTGGTCTCGGCAGAGCTTGCTAATCCGATGCTTGAGGTGATCGATGTGTGGGAGAAGAAAACCCCGAAGGCACACAAAAGAAGAAAAATTGCACCGACCACCATCACGAGAAGGTGGCAGGAGGTTTGGGCCTGTAAATTCACAGTTTGGGCCGAAGGAAAATTTGACGCTGCAGGCAATTTCATTGGGATTGTTTGCAAAAGCTGTAGCAGCGTCAATGGCAAAAGAAAAGTCATGGTGCCCAAAGCAGACAACCTTGAGAAGCACAAGGGAAAGCACGTGTGCAAATTCAATGGCAAGCCCCTTCTTCATTTGAAAAAGGGCGATACGTACATCAAGCGAGACTGCAAACATCTTCAATTCAACAAATTGTGGGTGGGGCGTCGGCTAGCTGGTACTATGGCAGATCAGCTCGTGGCTGGCTTAGAAGGTGAAGCCAGCAGAAAGGAAGGGCAATTTTCTACTTTGTTTCAGTTCTGGTCATCTAATGTCTGATTATGAACGACAACAATACTTATTGAGGCATCTGAAGGTAAAAAACGTACCAAAAAAACATTGGTCTGAAACTTTTGGGTGGGAAATGAGTGAACATCTTTATGCTAGTGTCATGTCTGCCTTGAAAGTTGTGGTTCAGCCTACTAGTTATGTATCCATTAGCGCTGATGAGGTAATGGCAGTGGACAATACTTTGTGGGTTGGAGTTCATATTTATGTTGTAGAATCTTGGGAAAGAATCCGCACCTGTTGCATCTTTCTTGCTTGTCTAATTGTGGGATTGTAGATCACCTCATTGACGCGATTATGCATTCTCTAGTTGGCGAGGGAGGTCTTAGTCATGAGGAAATCGCAGATAAGCTGGTATCCTTCAGGACAAATGGGGTAAGTACTTTCCAAGGCCCTAAAACAGGTGTGACCACACAAATCCGAGAGAAGTGGGCACCATTTTGCCTTGGAGCTAGATGTGCAAGTCATTGCATAAACTTGGTTGTTGAGACTTTGTCAAATTATCCCATGGTGTCTTGTTTGAAGGCTCTCTGTCAGTCATTATATGCATATTTTTGCCGCAGCCACAAGCGGAACACTAAGTTACAAAAACTGGATGATCTCATGGAAACTAAGGGCAATAAGATGGTGAGGAACGTCGGCACTCGATGGATATCAATGTGGAGCTCAGCTCAACGAATTATGTTCGAGTACAAGATCCTTATAGTGAAAATGGGGCTGGACATGTCAGGGTCTGTTGGCACCAAAGCCAGTGCAGCTGCGGTGGCCATGAACTTTGACTACCTCGCAAACATTGAGGTCTTATTATCCTTGTCTTGCTTTATACCATTCTTGAATGTTGTCCATTGCCTTATCAAGCTTTCCCAGTCACGTGACATCTTCATATGCGATTTTTTACAAGCAATCAAAGTGTGCCAAGCCGATTTGACTAGGATGTTTGTGGATGAATCCACAGCGTTCTCCACGCTTGAGCTTAACCGTTACCAGGAATTGATCTCTCTTTCTTTAGCTAAAATTCCTATGCAGTGGAGCGAGATCCCTGGAGAGAGTGGTGACTTTCACTTGATGTATAACTTTGGCTGCACAAGTGTTTTTGCTCATTGCCATTATACGTTGACGGGAAATCATATTTTTGTCATGGAAGAAGACTTTCTTCGGACACAGGCCACCATCAAGCGACAGTTTGTAGGTAAATTATTTGACATTGCATTTTTTTTTGGCATTTTTTTTTCATCTTCTAATTTTTTTTTCTAACTTCATTTTTTTCTTGGACTGTGGTGATTGTCAGGATTCCAGCACCTCTGTTGTTAGACTGGTAGAGATTGCACAATCTCTCTCCGAGGAGCTGGACCAACGCTTCCTACAGCAAGAATTGCTTGATGCATTTGGGATAATATATCCCAATTACTTGAAGCAGCCGGGTGCGGATGAAAGTTTCAACGAGCACTTGGCAATTCTTAAAAATTTCTATTCTCACTCTAGAGTTCTGAGTGCAGGCAAGGCGTTGCATAAGGGGGAAAGCACCTACACGGCACTGGAGCTTCTGTTTGGTTCTAATCTAGATATCCAACAGGGGCTTTTCAAAATCACGATGAAGGCGAATTGTGATGCCGCTCTTGCTTCGACTTCCCAAGTGAATCCGGTGATTTTGCTCTAGTGGAGTTTGTCTTAGTCATAGCACTTACGGAAGCTGATCTCAGAATACTTCAAGTTGGTAGAAATCAGTTGTTGCTTGGTATTGGGGTCAGTGGAGGATGAGCGTTGTTTTTCAACACTTAAATTTTTGAAGTCTTGCCACAGAAATTGCCTAGGCAAACATTTGCCACTAATGGTCCGCATGTTTGGCCAGAAGTATTACTCCTTGGAAAATTTTCCATTTAAAGAGGCCATTTATTCATGGAAAAATGTTATTAAGGTGGGACGGCATGGAAATGTGTGATTCCCCAATTTTTTCATGAGTATCCTCTCCCTTTTAGAGCCCTTGTTTTCATGAGATTAGGCTAGGGTTTGGCCTCCAACATGTTACTTTCCTTGACATCAAAGCGTACATGTAGAATGTGCTTGGCGACGCACTTGACCACCTGGAGTGCGGGGAGCATCAACAATTATAGGGAACAACAACACTTCTTCACTATAACTTTGGTTTCTAATGTAGCTTGTTTGTTTAGTGGTGTGTAGGTCCACTAACACTATGGTTTGGGCAGTCTTGTTGTTTAAGCAAGAAGGGTTCAATTCCCTTGTTAGTGAAAGTTTCCAATGAATGACAATTTATGTTTACAATTCAAGTTTTGGCTTTGATGATTTCATGTTGTTTTAGTGCATGTTATTGATTAATTGGACTACTATGATTGATTGTTTAATTGTATCTGTTTGTGTGTTTACTTGTATTGGTATGTTAATGTTTGTGTTTATGTTGGTATGTTAGTGTTAGTGTTAGTGTTTACGTATTTAATTATGTTTGTGGTAGTGTATGTGTATGTATATGTGTTCGTGTGTTTTCCAACTGATGTTTGTGTGTTTTGCAATTGCCATTTTTGTGTTATGCAATTGATATTTGTGCATTTTGCAATTGACGTTTCATTTATGAATATTGCAATTTGCATATAATAACAATACTTAAATCTAATGAAGTTGCACAAATCACAATTTCTACACGCATGTTACTAGCAATTAGCAATTTAAGGGAGCAAGCAAGGCAAAAATTAGTCCATATTGTTTACCTAAATTTTAAAATTGCCGCAACTTGCCCTTTACCAAAGAAAATGAAATTTATGTAAAATTCGACCACTTGCAAGGAAAGTTATGAAGCGGCTTTTACTATTGCATCAGAATAGCTTAGCTGCAAAATACGGTATACGTATTCTGGGATTGTTGCTTGTGATACATTGACAAATGCAATTGGTACATTGAAGGAAGCAATATGTATCTTTTCGTGAAATAACACTTGTAGCATGCGGTTGCTTTAATTTATGAACCTCTTATTTTAAAGGTAATTAAGTTAACTTACCTTTATAAGTACAATGAGGCCCAAAAGTGATACTTGGATGACTTTCTAGATCATTGTAGAAATGAAGAATGCACCTAATTTATTGGTCTATGAATTGGGTCATTTTTGACACAATATCTTTATAACAGATCTCGTTTTTTTAGAATGCACCATGTAATGATGTGACGGCCTGAAAGTGTTCAATGGATGACTTTCCAAATGACGTTTTGGGTGAATTTCGAGATTAGTGTAGAAGTAAGGAATGCACCTACTGGTCCCAAAGAAATCATTATTTTTTAGTGAGTACCTTGATATAGGCCGGCGTCCTTCTACGGGTAACCTTCACCCACTGAATTCAAAGCACCTTGACGCTCTGCAACCCCTCCGTCTGCAAACCCCTCAGCAACACTTCAGCAACACCTCCGGTCCGTCATTTCCAAGGGAGCTATTTCCAAGGCAGCCCAGGGCGAGCGGTTCACCGAAGGTTTGAATTCCTTTTTCCAGCAACCTCGACGACCGGCTGTCCATGGTCTCCATTGATGGGCCACCAACTCCTCCGGACAGACGTCATGTCACAGACGCACAGCCCTCTGCACTTTCTCAACAACAAATTCACAGAAATTTCACTCATTAACTTATATAAGATAATTATTACTCCGTATGTATAATTATTACTTATCGCCAGATCGAAATCCCTGCACTGCACACCATCATGGCTACAATTGATCAATGCAAAGTAATACCAAGTAATCATTTAACCCCTAAAAGCCCATTGTCCCTTAGGGGGACAAATGCGTTTTTGGGCAGGTACCTACGGGCTGCAATTTTCTCCTGATTTTTTGAAACTTTTTTTGGAGGTAGAAAAGCTGATTAGCTACATGGGAATATATTTTTTTCACAACCAGTGCCCGGTAACAAAAGTTACGACCAAATAAGCTCAAAACAGGGGACGGGGGGCAGCGCGGGCAGCAAAAAAAAATTGCACTTTTTTAATTTTTAATTTTTTTTAATATTTTTTTCTCATAGATTATATTTTTGCCTATCTGGAAAGCTTTGATTCATTTCATTTGGATTTGTTATGAGAAAGTTATGGACATTCTTGTTTTTCGGGCAGTTAGAGCATCTTTTTGAAAAAATAACTTGTAGGATTCATTTCTAAATGCAATTTTTCAAATTTTTCAATTTTTATTTTTTTGCATGGTTTAGTTTACTTGCTAGAACAATCTCACCATAGGGATTAGTGCATTTTAATTCCATCTAAAATATATGAATACTTTAGATTTTCCTTCTATCTCGTACCTACTTCTCCTTAACAATTTTTTTAATAATGAAAATTATGGTTTTTTGATTTGATTTTTTTTAATTAGACTCTCAACTCAATTCTCCACTACAAAGATTTAAAGCTCAAAACTCTTTAGTGCAAAAATTTTAAGTTAAAAATGTTCAAAGTCAAAAAATCCAGTCCCACAATGTGCTGAAAAATTTGTTTTTTTCACTTTAAACGTAGATATCTTGCAATCTGTGCGGTCAAGAATTCTGAAATTTTTTCCACACATTCTCATACTAGTTAGGTGTAAGATCCTACGGTTAGATGTGCAAAAAAAAACATTTTAAATTTTTTTTCACTCTTTGCTAAAAAAGTGGCAGTTTTGGGTGGTTTTTGGCAGAAAACAGGCCTTGGGCCTTTAGGGGTTAACCAAAGTAATCAATCTCAGCTAGGCTCTTTCCCAGCTGAACAACAATCATATAAGGTGGGTACATCCCAAACCGCTACTTTATGCTACTAAGCCTAGTTACTATTATTAGACTGGTCAACACAGTCCGGGGAGATTTTTAGCTTAACCGGCTAAAATCCTACATTTTCTCAGACCAAACGGTTGTTTGAAACATTCTCTCGGCTAGGCATTTATAAAATAGAGAATATTCTTCGATTTTCCTCTTAAATGATCGGGTTTTTTTCATAGATTTTGAAATCCATTCGGAAATTCTCAAAATCAACCACCTAGCTCGTAACTAAATGCCGGTACTCCCCGTACATTGCTGGTCAAATTTTCATATGTTCTTGTAGGAAAGTGAAAGAAGGTCCCAACGCACCAGAGAACATGGCATTTGGATACTGTATGCAAAAGTTATTAAGGAACAAAGTTTGGTTCTAAAAGCGTTTCTTCCTTATAGATACAGAACTGATTTTGGAGATGTACACATAGTATAGATGGCGGTTTAAGGTCAATGGCACATTTGAGTGTACCTACCTTATGGTAGAACTACCCATTACTAATCAAGCATCAATACCCAACCTGTAGGGGTGCAGCTATTTCTAACCAAGGCTAAAAGAGGTTCCAATTAAAATTTGGAACATAATTTTTTCTCCTTTGCAAGGTTGGGGCTATAAAGTTATGACACGTGCCTTGATGTAATGAGCAAGAAAGTAGGAGGCAATGAGCGGGAAAGTAGCTATGGAATGATCGAAATTGGAAGACATCGGATATTGGGTAGGGATATGGGTTGAGGCCAACTTTTGACTTCCAAAATTCATAGTAATTTATTTTTAACCCCTAAAGGACCAAGTTATGTTTTTTGGCAACATAACCTTTTGGGACAGGTACTTGCAAGTGGAGATTTGCATATTTTAGGCTGAAATTTCAATACAAGGTGTGGACGAGGAATATCTTTCATGTGCACTAAATTTCAAGACATTTGGAAATGTGAGTCAAAAGTTATGGCCTAATATGTGGTTTGTTTCTCAACTCAGGCAGTCCAAGCAGATCTGAAAAAATAAAAAAATTTCAATAATAAAATATTTGAATTTAAAATAAATAAATAATATATACATAGAAAGATTTAAATCATTCCATTTTGATCAATGAATCAAAAGTTATGAGGTGTTTTAATTTGCAGGCAATTATGGATTCTCTACTCTAAAATAAACTTTGAAGTCCTTTATTTTACTCAATTTTCAACATTTTTGGAAAAACAACAACAATATAGGATGTAGATTGTTTACTACAACATTGTAACCTTTGGAATTGTCATTTTTCAATTCCATAATTAATTGTTAACAATTTTGTGTTTTGAATCATATTTTGCACCTTCCTATTTATTATTTTTTTCCTATATGTTGTACAACTCCAAATGATCTGAAAATTTTCGAGCATGTAGTCAACTTGCCTTGAAGAATGAATCCAAAGAACCACAATCATTTTGGACATTTTTTCATACAAATGTGACCTTGTGAAGTGCAGTTGCACGGGGGGTTGTAAGGACCTTAAATTTTGTTTTTGTCACTTCAAATTCTATTATCTTGCAATCTACACGGGGGAAATTTTTGAATTTTTTCTCATATCTTCTCAATCTAGTATACTACAAGATCCTACGGTTACATGTGTCCAAAAATTATATTTTTCAAAAATTTGGTATTTGTACTCAAAATGACAGTTTTTGAGCGTTTTTGGTGATAATATAGTTGAGGAACTTTTGGGGTTAAGGAAAAAATAAAATAAAATAGACAATGTCCATCATTTCTATCATTTTACAAGGCAGTAAATTTACATTGCTTTCTATTGCTCCTAAATATGTGCATAATCGCTTAAGTGATTGACTATGGTGTGGTTCTCTACTAAGGTAATAGGCTTGAGAATAGTTCGGGCATTAAGAAGCGCCCACCTGTAAAATGTACACAATTTATACATGCTGTTTTTCATAGCCTTCACTGATGTACAAACAGTGTACATTTCAGGGGTGGACAATTGGGAGCCTTATGCTAGTTCAACTTCAAAAATTCATAACTAATTGCAAAAAGCTCCAAAAAATATGAAACGACTTAGGTTAGATGCCAAATCCACTTTTCTTTCAAAGAAAATTTACTAAAAATTATTTCAAGAAGTTTTGCCTTCCCAAAATTCAGTTTCAGCTCTTAGGTGGGCGATTTCTGGACCTGTTACCTTATATAGTAAAACTCCTCTAATTGCACTAACCTGACAAAATCACTTTAGAGAGGTTCAAGGTGTTAGAAAGGGCTTGCACTATGTAGGAAGTTATCCTTGTGGTACACGTGCCACATCTTCAAGCCACCAAGCTTGGTAACAAAAATATTTTCCTCTTTTTTGACAAGGTGAGGTCCACCACTTATTGCTTGGCCCATTCCCATTAAGTGCCACCATTTATTTTATTCCTGCAGTTGGGACCACTCGGACGTATTATTTTACTGAGGTTTTTTCACTATCACTCATGGAGGGTGAACTTATAGGAGTTCTACTGTATAAATTACCTCGACGCCTTGCATTGAATGTTGGAGCAGTTGGTGAAGAAACGCGTTGCTGTTCGGTTGCTGCAGTGCAGACTCTGCAGGTTAGCTTTGTCAGTAATTGGACTTGAAGCTGTTTTGGGTTGGTAACTCATCATAATTGGACGCTGCACTCGAAGGAATTGAATGTGTTGCTGTAGTACAGACTCTACAGCTTTGGAAGTAGTTTGCAATCGCGGTGGCAAATTGTAGATCGAGGACATGCAGGTGTTCAGTTTTGGGTTTTGGGTTTTGGGTTTTGGGTTTTGGATTTTGGGTTTTGGATTTTTTGCCACATTTGGCGTAGTAATGTGTTACTGTCGTACAGACTCTGCAGCTTTGAAAGTAATTTGCACTCGCGGTGACATATTTAACAGGACTTGAAGCTGTTTTAGGGTTTGGGTTGGTGTTTTTACAGTACTCCACGCCTCATTTGCAGCTTTGAAAGTAATTTGCATCCGGGTCACAAGTCTTACAGAACTTGAATCTGTTTTGGGTTTTAGGTTGGTGATTGTAAACTGCATTTGGCGTAGCAAAGTGTTGCTGTAGTACGGACACTGCAACTTTGGAATAGATTTGCATCCGAGGACGGAAATTGTAGAGGACTTGGAGTTGTTTGGGGTTTTCGGTTGGTGAATGTATGCTGCATTTGGCGTTGTGCAGACTCTGCTTTGGAAGAAATTTGCGCTAGAGTTCGCGAATTGTAGAAGACTTCAAGCTGTTCCGTACGTGTATTGGGTTGGTGATTGTACGCTGTGAGGGAAATTTTTGAAGGAGTCAGGGTCATTTGTGGGCATGGGGGAGAAGCAAGAATTTGAGAAGATGACGATGAGTCCCGCGGCAACGGAGGCGCAAGGGTTGAAGCCCCAGAAACCGATGCCCTTGTACAAGCGCCGCAAGTGCCAAGTCTGCTGCGGCGTTTGTTCAGTAATCGTAATCTCTCTCGCAGTCGTGGCGATTGCATTGAGTCAGACGATTTTCAAGTTCCGTGATCCCAATATCACGCTGGCGAACGTGAGGTTGCAGAACATCTCCCTCAACCTCGACCTGGCGTCCCTCTCGACCCTATTGGACGTCTCGGTGTCGACGGACTTGAGGGTGCATAATCCCAACTATTACGAGTTCAGGTACATTTTTTCCATACCTGTTTATAAAATAGATTAATGTAGGCCCTATCTATTAATTTTTTCACGTTTTGGAAGTTTGGGGGTGAGCATTCTCACAGGGGTTCTATGTCGGTTGAAGAACTCGTAACTGCAGTTCACAAGTCACTGGGATTAGAATGTTTTTGTTCCAGAAATCTATCCAGCAGTTCCTGAAGTTTCGATTGCAGAAGTTTTTGAAAACAAGATGAATCACCAGTGAGAAATTGATATTGGTACACCCTTTGAGGATATTTTTTCCAGAGCTATTTAGATAATGGATTCTTACTCTGTATCTATTAATTTTTTCACGTTTTGGACGTACAAGATTGAGCATTCGATCTCACAGGTGTTCTATGTCTGTTCAATAACTTGGAACTGCAGTTCACAAGTCGAACACTGGAATTTGGATGTTTTTGTTCCCAGGAATCAATGAGGTTTCTGAAAACAAGCTGAACCACCAAAGATAAATTGATAATTCGTATGCTTTGTGAATTCATAAGCTCTTCCATCTCAGTATTGAAGGTGGAATTGAAGTTGGGGGATTTGTGATACAGAATGAGTCTCTTGCCTACAAATCCATTTTCTTTTCAGAGTTTTGCTGGAAATTTGAAAAAAAAGAATGGATACGAAATAGCTGAACTTATATTGTCACATTTTCTTGAATACAGATAGAATGAGTTCACTTACTGGAAATGAATGCCTGTTGTATCCGAATCTAGAAAAACTCGCAAAATGAGGTTTGAGGCCACATTTTCAGATACGAATACACAAGAATTGAATGTCCTGAAACTTTAATTTCGCTACCTTGGCTGTATTCCATGCACCGTTTTGACATTTACATGGCCAGTTGTGCCGATAGATAGCAAGTTAAATTTCATCCACTACATTGTGCACCAATAAGCTAGGATTTCTTCCCCTCCCCCCCTGAATCATTTCATTTCCTCCCATTCTTGAGGGTCCACTGTGCCATTTTGAAGGAATTGCATCAATTTAAATAAAATGGCAATCAATTTCACTACCTTGTTACTTTGAATAGATTAAACTGCTAGCGCTTTTGATCATTGAACCGATTGTCATATGTAAAGTAGAGGCTTTATTAACCATACAGTACATTAGAGTTCCATTGACCATACATGTGAGTTTTCCTTTCTACGAAGTGTGAAAATACTTAATCTATGAACAATTACTTTTTGCAATTGAGTTTTGGCTTAATACAAACTAAATGTTCAAAATATAAGATGGTGCAAGTTTCTCGATTATTGTACGGAGAGGTTCAAACTTCTCCTGTATGGTGTACGGAACCTCTCCCTTACTGCTTTATGGTGAATGGAGACTTGACATCATACTTTGTTCATCTCCCAGCAAAAAAAATTGGGTGGATTCACTAGGAGACGTACCTTCTGATTTTGGTTTTGGGTTGGTGATTGTAAGCTGCATTTGGCGTAGTTATTTGTTCCTGAAGTACAGACTGTGCAGCTTTGGAAGTAATTTGCATCCGAGCTCGCAAATTTTAGAGGATCGACTTGAAATTGTTTCCAGTATTGGGGTTGGAGATTGTGAATCCAATACGCATATATGCTTAGTTCATCTCCAAGCAGAAGAATTTGGTGGATTCACTAAAAGATTTTGAATTTGATTTTGGAAACTATGTGCAGGTACAGTGACAGCCGCATGATGATGTTGTATCATAATGAGCATGTGGGCGTGATCGAGCTCGGGGCGGGCACCATTCGGTCTCGTAAGACGGTGGATCTGCCTGCTGTCCTCACCGTGCAGGCGGTGAGGGTGCTGTTCAACGCGGTCCAGGACATCGCCTCCAATGTGGCCACCTTCAATGTCAACGCAGTGTTATCAGGGCGCGCCAAAGTGGCCAGCATTATCAAGAAGCATGTCACCGCTATCGCCAACTGCACGGTGGATGTGACTATTAGTAACGCCACTTTGAGTCGATATCACTGCAAACAAACAATCAGGCTCTGACTGTTTCATTGTTCCACCTTTTCCATCGCCAGTTTAGGTCAATTCTAGAGCGACGTTCATATATTCGTATACCAGTGCAAGTCAATTCTTACACCAGTTAATGTCCATTTCTACACCAGTTTATATCCGTTCTTACTGCAGTATATGTCCATTCTCACACCAGTTTCTGTCCATTCTTACATCTGTTCATGTCCATTCTTACACCAGTGTATGTTCATTCTTACACCAATTTATGTCAATCCTTTGACGGTACGTACGAATAGTCCAGTACATGGTACTGGCCTGGCCTTTAGGCCAAAGTAAATGAGTCATTTTAATCTTGTGGGCAACAATGGAGGTTTGGCTGTGGAAATATCCGGTATAAGCTCATTGGTCACCTCTAAGTATCTCTAAAAGTATTTCGGTCTTTGGAGGGGACTGAGATTCTTTACATCGAGTCATTTCACAGTCGTTAGTCTTGTGAGTAATGGAGGTCGTCTGGACTAGATGAGTTCTGAGTTCAGAGGACATCTCTTAAGTCTCTGAAGATTATTTTGGAGGGTTGGGTGTGGACTTGACATGGATTACAGGTCACCTTTAAAGATGTTCAAGGCTATCTCTCTCGCTGGAGGGAAGACTCTTTAGCAAAGCTCGGGTTGTCTCAAACCCTCAATACTCAGTCTGGAGTAGATTTGTTTTTTTTGTGTCATCGCCATTGATTTCAGGGTGCAGCCAGGTACCATGGAGCTTTTAACTAGGAACACCGGTTCAATGTGAGGTACACTGAAATTCAATTATTCGACTTTGCGTTGTTGCATTACTAGCCTTTTATCTGGAGTTTTTGAAGTTCCTATTGTACAAGAATTTCACAGGCTGTAGGTTTAGCACATACTGTTTACTGGTTGACGGGACTTTGCAGCTCCAAAACCACCTTGTTCTAAACTCAGTGTTTTTGTAAATATTGGTATTATCTTTAAGGTTTTGTTATCACTGGTGGTCTTGTGATCCCGAGAGATGGTTGTATTGCATGCTTTTGATCTGAATCAGTTTCTACTGTATCAATCTAATGAAAAGAGGGGTTTTGCCACGGCAATGCAAGAGCAATGTTGGAGGGCAGAGATCTGCCGTAACCAACGTGAGTTTGTATATGTGTTGATAGCACTCACTGTCTGTTTCTCTTAACTCATGCATTTTTTTCACGAGTGGGTAGAACTACCTCAAACAATCTCTTCATTCATGTTGGTCAGAAGACATGAAACTATGGTTGTTTCGATCAATTGATGTTTCAGAGGACACATACCGAGATGTTGTCAGTACATTTCTGCATGATCATTTACAATTAATATTATCAATACATCCATCAGAAATAGTGTCAAACCTTGAAAAAACCTTGAGATGTACAATATGAAGAGCATGGCCACTGTCACATGCTCAAGGTCCAACGCTACGGGCCCCTCACAATATCTTCTTGACACTCGATCTTAGCACATCAAGGAATGGCCCTTGAAATCACTATACACCGTGACTTTAGTTGCTTAATCTTTTATTCTTCTTGATGAGTGATCATTTGACTATTAATGGGTTGTATTTGGTGAGCAACAGTGAAGGACAAGGAAATTAAGGGCCCTTCAAAATTAGATGGAAAATTTGAGTTTGCCAAGTTGGACGTGTAATGGTTGCCATGCTCTAAGGAATACCCCAAATGGCACCCAAACCCAAATGGCACCTTTTTGTTTGGGCCCAATTTAGCTTAGTCTACAAATCTACGGTAATCTCCTAAGAATCACACTCATACACACTAGATAAAATATTGAAGACAATTCAATATCTTAAATAGGATAGTTCTTTTACCCAATCATGACAGTATTAACAAATAAAAGTCTTTGTCATTGCTACACCATAAATTCAAGTTACACTTTTTTGCACTTTTTAGGAATCTTTGATAATGAAAATACCACTTGTAGATTGAGACCTGCTACAATTCATGCTCTATAACATCACTTGGGAGTAGATAAAAAGTAACACTTAACCTATAGTGTATAAAATTGAGTTTCAATGAAGTTATTCTCAATAAAGTTGACATTCATGCATTGGTTCACATCAAAACCGATGAATGTTAACTTTGTCTTGAAGATGTATTATGAGTTCACTATTGATACATAGCATAGTGGCACATACAAGTTGGGTTTCTCAATTGTTTCATAAATATGGTCTCCTACCTCCCCACCACTCAAGAACATACCTTAGAAATGTCTTCACAGAGTAGAAACCCAATTCCAAAACAATGTCCAAACCATCATTTTTTGTCCCAATTTGTCCCAATTGACATTATTCCACAGAATTGGACAATTGAGACAGGTTGGTTCAGAGTGACGTTATTTCCACTGTCTATTGAAAATTTCCATTCAACTTTGGAATACTTGCACCCATTCAAGCAGGTTTACAACCCTTACCCAAGGTGGGCAGCATTTGGTGATTAATTTTCTTACAATAAACAGTTCATTGCAGCATAATTAGTTGTTGTTTTTTAGTTGTTTTTCTGGGAGTCTTCCAAGAAATCCTGTGTTGTGATGGAGTGCCGCAGCTCTCGTCGCTACTTGTGCGGTCCATGTCTACTACTCGTTCGCTTGCAGGTCTCCCTCGTCTTGCAGGGGCCCTTCTCTTGAGTTTTCCTTTCAGTTTCCGTGGAGGTTGGGCTCTTTTGCAACGAGCTGGTCTGTCGTCACTTTCGGAGCTTGTGTCCGAGCTAATACAACTGCAACACTCTGGCTCCACCAACTGCAGAGGACAAGCAACGGATGAAGTAGATGAGCAATGGATGAGGTAGATTAACATTTGTTGAGGTAGGTGAACAATGGTTGAGGTAGATGAGCAATGGTTGAGGTATATGGGAATACCCTCCAAAGACTTAAACCACTCCAGTCCAGGATTCCTCCCGTTCATTTTGCAGGGTGATTATCGACTGCAATCCACGATTACTTGGATAAAACTGTGTAATTGAGCATTACGGTTTTTTCATCCGGTTCCAATTGTCATCCTCAATTTCTCATCCTCTCCGCTTGTGATTTACATCGGGCAACACCTTCGTCGTCAGGGATTGCGGGAAAAAAGCACCTCCTCGTCGGACTCCGCCTTCGTCGTCAGGGATTGCGGGAAAAAAAGCGTTGACAAGGAGGGCGGAGCTCGACGAGGCCGGGCTTTTTTTCTCGCAATCCCCTCCTCCTCAGGCATTGCCCTATACATAAACCACCGCCAATAAGTTTCATGTTCATTTTGCGGGCAGGTTATTTGGTGGAATTAGGGTTTCAAGTGAATTATGTGGGTGTGCAAGCGTAATCATGGATTATAGATTCTTCATCCAAATTGACTCTTTATCATCCATTTTATGACAGACAATTTACATTGAAGAGTGCTCTCTTCGTCAAGAATTGCAGGAAGAAGTAGGCCTCTTCGTCGAGCCACTTCTTCCCGCAATTCCCTCTTCATCGGACATTGCCCTATACAAAATTCCAAGAAAGAAAAGGTCCAATGAAGAAGGCAGAGCATGAAGAGGGGGCCACCTCCATGAAGAGGGCCTTCTCTGAGCATCGGATGAGGTGTACGTAAAGCATTGGCATACATTTTCACATTGGATAAATAGTCTTTTGTTTTGTAATCCCTGGTTATGAGGGAAAATATTGCAATTGCTAATTTCGCCGCAAACTCCCTTTCCATAATTTTATTGGAATACGTACTGTTGGCAATGCTTTACGTAGAAGATACTATTTCAGCATTTTATGTGAGTATTTTATACAATACTTTATGTATACACCTTGTCACAAAATTTGCAACAATCCCTTTATAAGAGGAAGAATATGACTGAGCCTTAATTTCAAAAGATTGAGTCTCCTTTGGTTGTTTTTTGGTGAAAGGGTGTCTGACCTTGTCTTCATCCTTGTCTTTATCGGTGTTATTCATACAGACACAAAATTCCAATGATAACTTCTGCATCACTTCTGGCATCACATCTAGGCACACTTGTAAGTTACCTCCACTGCAAGAAGCTGTGGTGTCCTGCTCTCCAACCAGATTGTCAGTACAATTTCAATAACTATTGAATCTCACGACACAAATTCGCTAAATTGGCAGAATTTCACTACCCTTTGTGCTTTCAATAGCAAATCTCATAACATCAATTTGTCAAATTGAGTGAATTTCACATCTTCAGCACACGGCCTGAAAGATAATTCTATATTGGTTATATTCGTCCTAACTAGTTTTTAGAGCTTTGTGCAGATGATGGTCACAATTTCTGGAGCCCAGAACCATACCAATTTAACGAAATTAATGTAACTACCAGGATGTAGTCCTGTATTAAACTAATGCAATGATATTTCAACATCAATTTGAATACCAGAGTGATTGCAAAGCAAGGATTAAGGCTACCATTCAGAGTAAAGAATATGGAAGGGGAGGATTAAATTTTAGTCTTTGAAGATGAGCAAGCCACAAATATGGTGAAGAAAGTCTCACTGATGCATTTGGAGAGACTCTGTAAGCTGCTCTCTCCTTTCCCCACATAGATTGTGCACAGATGTGTGTTCTGTCACTGCATTCATTCCTAAAGTCGTGTTAAGTTAATTGTTATAATTGCCTGCTGAAAATCTCAAGATATGTTGACATAACAGCTCATTTTATTTATTTATAACAAATGAAACAAACATGAGAGCTCTCTTTGATGGACATGATTTGCACTATTGCTTTATGGAGTTTGAGCAATCAAACCTGCTATTAGTCATACAAGGACCAATTGTCAGATTCTTAACCTTTCTCTCAAGGTCAAGGTGCATTTCTTCCACAACATCCTGCGAATTGACATAAGTTATTTGTGGACGTAAGTTATTTGCGGGTGCTATTCTTGTCCTTTTTAATGGTAACATGGCTCTCTCAATTTCTAAAAGCATCTTCCAAGTTCCAAGATTGAGTGGAATTGGATCCAATTGTGGGGATTGCAATTAGATCATTCCATACTGTGACATCTAGCACAACCTATTTGTCTTCTCTCTTAGATTGTGACACAAATCTCGCTAAAAGAAATCGAACTCATGAGAGATTAGACCTATTTGGGTGTGAAGGGTGTGGCACTCCTTTGTATGCCTTGCCATTGAATTAGGCTATGTTAAATCTCGAGTTGTTTCCAACCATTCTCTTTCTAGGTCCGCAACAAGTCGAACATTTACCTTTATATTCATCACTATGTGCAATCCATCCATGATATTGGAGAAAAACTCTTGTAATTTAATGTCTCACATCATCCATGATAGTGAATCTATACATGCAAAATCGTATTCATCATAATAAGGTGGTGTATGGTTTGACAGATGCATATAGGTGAGAGAATTGACTTGTTCCTCTAGATTTGTGATCTTGGTTTCTAAGTGATACAGCCTTTGTTGTAAAACTACCCACAGTGATAAAAAAATTTATAAATTTTTGCCACTTGGTTGTATCACATGTAATCACATTGTATCACATGTTAATTTTTGCAAAAAACACCTTTCCTGCAAATGAGTAATGATTTGAAAAAGGATATTTAATGAAAAAATTAGCACTATTTAGGAAGGGTGAGATCTACAATGCTTTTAATTTTATGGCAATAGCTTAATAAAGTTGGTTATGTATAGGGAGATCCAAACCTATATATTTGCAAGATAATGATTTTAGACCTCTTTAATAGTTTCCTTGTGTTCAAAGTCTTTGGATAGAATCTTGTTCTAATAGACAATGAAAAATGAAATGTGAAAGACGAGCTTTGCTATAAGAAATCTCATAATGAGCCATATATGGAAGCAACAAACTGAACAAAGAATGTTATTCCATAACATTTAGCTCCTTTACAGTACTCAATATAAACCTCAATGGTTGGGTCTTGTTCAATCATATTAATGCAATGACAAATCTTAGAAACTGAAAATCTGTATGCTAAAAAAAGACAATATTATGAGATGTCACGTTCTACAATTCTTGATTGCTACCTCCTTAGTAATGGGATTTATTAAGGTTATCATCTAGTGACTTAGATCATGTTTGAAAGCTTTGTTGTTTTCAAAAAATTAAGGTAGAAACTTAAAATGATATAAGACATACTTTCAAGTCTTATTGATTTCAAAGTCTTGGAATGAAAGCCATGACTAAGATCAATTCTATCTCTCAAGACTCTTGAAAAAGAAGACTTGTAGTCTTTGACCCTTAAAAGAGAGTATGATCATTGTGAAATTCATCCTTTGCGGGTACAATGTGAATCATTTGCTTAAAAAACCCAAGAGCACTCATTGCCATTGGAGGTCAAATTACTATATGGGACCTTCACTTTGCACACAAAATTCCAAGGATGAACATCTAAAACTTTGTCTTACATAGAAGGATTCTTTGTTTGTCATCCATTGGACAATAATTAAACGTCCATTGCATCATTCATAAATTAATGAAAAACTTGTTGGGGATAGTTCTACTAATTATACCGTGGAAGCATGTTTTATTTATTTATTTTTACAACAAAGCAATTTTAAAGCATAGCTTAGATTATCATCCCCATGTATGCAGTCTTATTTGCCCTGTAGGACTGATCTTGCACTTCTTACTTGAATTGAGCTTGGCACTTTCTCCTTTCTGCAGGCTCTTGAAGCATTTGATTGCTTGGGTTCTATCTCTACCATAAGCCCCCGGGTTTAGAGCATTTGAATATTGACACGATATGTGTCGAAAGTAGGCTCACAAAACGGTTGAAGTTTAGAATGTCAATTTCATTAAATTGGCAGAATCTATTGACTTTGATCTTTTTTAGGGGGTGAGGCCCCATACAAAGATTTATACCCGTCCTAATTTTTGTAGCTTTGTTGAGAGAGTGTTACAATTCTTGTAGTCTATAATTATGTCAATTTAATGAAATTGACAAATTGTATGTATTCAACTGAGATCCATGCTTGGTTGTCGCTTGAGAATGGAACACAACAATTTGAGTTTTGGTCTCTTGGGTTTGAATTGTGCTATCACACAATTCTACCTCTAGTGCTTTCACGTGCCAATCAATGTCTGAGGAATACCAGCAGTTTGTTACGAGCTAGCCGAAATATTTTGAAGATTTTCGAATGACCTTGAAATGTTTTGGATGAGGATCCAAATGAAAAAAAAGTATTTCCGAAAATGGCCCGGGTAGTAAAATTAAATCTCAGCATTTCGGCCATCCACCCTTAGAACATATATTAGGAAAACTACCAATTTAGAAGCCTTTTTGCCGGTGGGCAACCGATTGGGTTTAGGATCTTTATGAAATTTTTGTTACTATAAAAAAAAAAATAGTGTATACAAAATTGCAAATATACAATTGTACATTGAATGATTGAATCATTTATGGATAAGTGGAGCTTACCAACAAATCAACAATGAACAATCTAGTCTATAAGTTTGCACCAACAATCCAATCTGAGCTCTATACCAATGCACCATAAGTTCAATACAATTTGATAGAGTGACGGCTTGAGTGCGTGATGGACAAGGGCATCTGATGCAGAATCCGGGGAGTGAATGAGTGATAAATGATGTGGGGATGTTTACCCAAATTAGAGTTTTAGAATTTAGATGTTCAGGCCTTTAGGTTTTTATTGTTGTTGTGTTGCAAATGCATCCGTTATGTAAAAATATATATATTTACATTCTCTAGTTGGATTTTGATATTTATAAAATATTAAAGGAGATGACATCATTTGGAGTGACTTCAAGGTGACGCTTCTCACTGTTGTGATAGACAATTATAAAGAAAAGAATTCACTTGAGAGTTTCATTGTATTTGATGTTATTATTCTTTGTTTTTCATTTAAGTTATATTATGTCAAACTAGAGGGGATTTTCTGAGTCTCAAGATGAAAAATCTCAACCAGAACATAAGTTTGAATTTTCTTTATTGCAACTGCCAAATCAATCTCAATTGCCGTTGGGTCTTTCATTGCCGGATGGGCGTTCACAAGATGAAGCTGGGCCATTTTGATTACCAAAACAACCTTGCGTGGAGAAATGACGACATAAAAATCTTCAATGAGACGCTCGATCATTGATGATCTTGTTGCATGTTGAATGCATTGAATCCGGCAACCGTGAATTGAAATTTGAAGGTTGTTTTGAAGGCTTAAACAACGATCAATACTATTGCATGGTTAAGCCTATCAAGGGAAGTCGTGGTTATCAATGATGGTTGGAAGGGCCAGTTAATCTTTAAACTAAAGCAAATCGTGTCAATTATGTCGTTGCTATCGTTAAACGCATTCTCAAGTTCTTGTAGATGGAATGATATTATGATTGGAACTCTATTTTCCTTACTTCTATTAGACATATGTTAGTTTCTAATTCTTTATTCCATACTTAGAATTTTTTTTTTAAATTAATTTTGTGTGTATGAAGTTGTACAAGAAAAATATTCAAATAGTTTACCCTCTAGATACTTTGGGATGATTTATCTTCTAACTAGGGATTTATAATCAAAATTTATGACCAATGGGTATTAGGGGAGCTACATGGTCAAGATATAGGCTGAAGTTCATTTGACTTGGGTGGTTTAGGTAGAAGATAAGGTGGAGGAAAAGGAAAATTACTATTTATTGTCTCTCTCGTTGTTGCTTGTAAGGTCCAAATGTTTAAGGAGCCATTGTGTACTGTATTTGAAGAATTTTGGAATGAACATTAGAGAGGTTGTATATCATGGTGTAGAGTTTTTAAATTGATTTCATTTACTCGATTTGGAGTTGTCAATCAAAAGTTGTGCTAGTTTGAATGGAGGGAGGTCTACTACCTTCTATGTAAAAGGGTAGAGACTTCGACTGGACTTAAAAGAGTAAAAAGACAAACAAGTCTTTTGTTTGAAATGAAATTTGGAGATAGTGTGGATACATCAAAAAAATGAAAAAATTGCAATAGTACTGTAACACTTCAATAACAGTTGTTTTTGTTTGCAAGACCCTAGCAATATTGTTTCAAATGTTTTTGCAATATTGAATTGTTACTTTCTGTTGCAATATTGTTTCTGGTAAGTTCTTGCAACAATATTGTAGTTGTATATACAATAGCAAGTCTTATAAGCAGATTTGTTGCAATGCTGAAATTAGAACTAACTTTTTTAGTAATTTTTCATTTTAAACTTTGTTTAGTGTTTTGTTTGTTTTCTTTATTGAATTGCAATTGAAACAATGTGCAAACTTGACTGTTTCAACATTGCAACAATTATAGAATGATTCAATTTTGCAACAATATTGTTGCAATTCTTGTTTTTTATACATACTGTTGTATTGTTGTAGAATTATTTCACTATAAAAATTGACTTGCAAGCGAGTCACTTTTGTTATTGGTATTTTAAATTGAATCCAACTAAAATTTTACTATTGTTATTTAAATTTTAAAATTACTATTATTTTAGGTATGTTCCTACTTGCTCTTAGAGGTGTTGTTTGGAATGTGAATTTGGGCCAGAAGTAGGTATAAATTCATTTCTAATATCTTCTGTTACAACACTTTCAACACCAACTGGAAACATACCTTTTGTTGTTGAACTGTTTCAAAACTTGAATCATATTGCTACAAAACCAAATTTTCAAATTGACTAAATTCACAATTTGCCATGTCATATAAAGCAGCCCATTGTGGTCAGATGATCCATAGTGGACACCTAGGGAATGATCCCATCATGTTTTTTTCAGATTTTCAAATTTTGGCTTCAATGCATGTCTTACATGACACTATTGGAGTGATTAGTGACTTCATTAGGAACTTTCACTTTTTCAGTGAGAACTCATTGTAAGAATTGACTCGCTAGGCCTTTCTTTTTTCTAGAAAACACTATAATTGCTTCAGGTGAGCAAAATGAGCATGATGGATTCAAATTTAGTTTGTTTTGAGGTAGTCTAGATATTCTTTTGGCCCAAGATGCATTGAACACTTCAAAAATTCATAGCAAATTAAAACTTTGTCAAAAACACATAATTGAATTTGCTATATTCAATATTTTATATTGTTTTGAGACTTTCTTTCAAGTTCAGTTTTAGCATCAAAAAATCGATTTAAAAAAATGATTGATAATTATTTTTCTACTCTAGATTTTATGTGAGGTATGTCATTCCAATCTTGACTTTCTGTACTATTGATGTTTTTTGAAAAGTAGCCACAAGTACACTCAAGTGTGGAAGAAAAATCAAATGAGAAATTCATTTGAAAGAATTCTAGAGTAATTTTCAAAGCTTTAAATTGATTGGAGATTTGCATGTTGTGCACTATATCGTCATATTTCTCTGATGACAAACTTTCTAGATTTTACATGTAAAAAGAGGATTGAAAGACTTCTAATCACTTTTGGAGTCTTAAGCTCTAAACTCTCAATGCCATTCTTCTGTCCAAAAACACTCATTATTGTAATTTTTGCTGCTTGGAGGAAAGAATATAAAGAATTAAAAAAAATGACCATAGGATCTTGTACTGCACTTGTCTCAGATCATATGCTAGGAATTTCATGAAGTTCGACAATACACATTGGAAAACTGTAGCATTCAAAATTGGAAAAGAATAGTTTCTAAATGTTGTTCTCCAATTTTAGATGACTTTGAATGCCTTTTGTGGAAATATTTTCCAATTCAAACTTTGATTTTTTTTTAAATTATGTTGAAGAATTTAATTGAAAGTCTACAAAAAAAATTTAAAAAAACAAACACTTGATTTTTAGTCTTCAAAAAATTGTTAAGCACAAATAGATCTGAGGTTGAACAAAAAACTAAATTGTTAATAGGTCTAAAATAGAATTGAATAAGAATAATTCCAACACTGAGATTGTTCTAGCCAGCACATTTAATACTATCAAAAGAAAATTCTAGTAAAATTATGAAAATTGCATTGAAAAATGAATTTGACAAATTATTTTTTGAAGAAAATGCTTAGATTGTTCTAAAACCAGGGATGTCCACAACTTTTTCATTAGTAGTCCAAATAGAATGAATCAAAGTTTCATACATAGACCAAAATATAATACTTGCCAAAATTTTATTTTTTTATAATTATTTTGACTTTCTATGATTTCTTGGATAATCCTCGCCAACCTCCATTTTTAGTCAATTATGCTATAACTTTTGGTCGCGGGCATCTATTCAAATAAAATCAATATTCCCACAAAGCTTACGTGTTTCTTCAGCTTTACATAAAGCTTCAAAAAATGACAATAAATCTTGAGACTATATGAGCCTCCCCGAAGTTGCCTTTTGACCAGGATTGACACGATGTCTTGGAGTCCTGCTGGACGTCCAGCGGACGTAGGCGCTTACCTTGGGACATCATTTCACATTTCGGATTTTCTGTTCTTCTGTCTAGTGGACGGCGGATGGCTGTCACGCGGATGGATTATCCAATAGACGGGCCATTGGGTGGTTGGATTGTGCGGCGGACAAGGTCGGGCGGACGGGGGGGTTGAAGGCCGAAATGAAAATTCTTTTTGAAGAAACATAGTAGTTTGAACAAAAGAAATATGAACCCTCCAAAAAAGTTGAGGTGTCCCAAAAAAACATTTTTCATATAATAATAATAGTATTAAGAATACATTCTTCAGCTTGCATGTACTAAATGACAACAATGTCAATCATACACTCAAATTTTTTATAATAATAAATCTACATGACTTGCCACAAAATAATAGTCCTCGGTTAAAACTTACATTCTTTTAATTAATCCCTAAAAGATCAAGTTCATTTTCAATCCATCGGTCCGTCCGCCAGTTGTTGTCCGCCAGAAGGTGACTACTATGTCCGCTACATCGCCTGCGGACACTGTGTCCAAACATCCAATTTTTGGACGTGATTTGCCCCGGGACGTTCAAATTCGTCAACCATGCTTTTGACCCCTATTGAGGCAAATGGGACTTCATTATTTCAAGAATCAACAACATCTTACCGTACATATAGAACCACAATCAATTTAAGGCTCGTCAAAATCTACTCTACAATTGTCTTAAATGAATTTTTTATGTGTTTTTTCTTTCAAGCTTCAATGTATTTTTGGCTCAATTCCAAGAACAATACAAAAAGTCCAGATTGCAGTGAGATTTCTTGCACAAAATCTTAAATACAGAAATCATAATCAATGAATTTCAAAATCGGATTTTGGATGCTTTTAGTGAACTTCAAAATAATTTTAAAATAAACATCCTAAAAATAGCTACGTTATTAGGTGTTCTTTAACTTCTAAGCATTGTTGACATCGGATTTTGGTGTCAACGGTCATTAAGGGCGGGGTTAACCTTAAACTGAACTTACCCAATCTCAACTATTCATTTCGCGTTCTTGAGCACTCCACGATGGTTGTAGGTGAGTATCTTGCCTTGCTCAAGAACATAGACAACGAAGCAAAAGAGAGCTCGTAGTGTGAAGGGCATCGAGCGCACCCTTATCGAGCCCCGCGTCCTCTTCTAAGCCTACAACAAGCTTCACAAATGCCACAGGAGGCAAAAAACGGTAAGCGGCATTTCTTATTTCATATAAGAATTTGACTTTATACAAAAAATTTGTCAATTCCCTTTAGGATTTAGAGGGAGTTTCGTAACGCGGCTATGAAACTTAAGGGACAATAGTCGCAAACTGGAAGAGACAAACATCAATCCATCCGCTTTCTCGCAAAAACTTTAATTGAACAACTTCCGCTACTGGCTTCTTTGGGAAGAAGAGATGGGAACCACACCAACCATGACTGGACAGCTCCAATTGCGTTGAACACCAGTGCCGGGTAGTGTAGCTTGTGTAGGGAGAAGGCACGCTTGGTTGAGGTCTTTGTTATCACCAAGTATGAATGTAGTGACCTTGTTTTCTTCAATCATTACTATAGACACGGGGGGGAGTTGGCTTTCCACAATTCAAACAACATTCATCAAATTCCCTTGAGGATGCCAACAAAGGTGAAGACCCTCTAGTACCGAAGCTTAGGAATTATCTGACGCCACCCATCTGTCCAATCAAATTACAATATAAGGTCTTAATAAATCAATGCCTATTGGTTTGTAGGGTTCAAGACGTGAGGCCTAGAAGATGGAAGAAGCATGGTGCTATGGGGTAGATATCAATCTCCCACTTATGCAACCAGGTATGTTGTGGCCAATCAAGGCAGGGTTGTCCGAACGTCCACGGACGCGAGGTCCCTGGACATCCCGTGACAAGCGGACCTCAACGTCCGCCAAGCTTGTCCACTCGCCCACCCGCTCGTCTATTTGGTTGTCCGCCAGACACTGAGGTTCGCTTTTCAGACGCGATTTTGAGCTGGATACTGAAATTTGTCAACCGTGGCTCAAAGTAACTGAAATAAGACTAATCCTTGTTTGTGTGTTAATCCTTTTTTTTGTGCATGCAAGTATGGTCATTGAGCAAAAGTAGGACCATATCACTAAAGATTATCCCAGTAGTTGTAGTATTCTAATGTGACCAACATCAAGAATTCTAAATCTCCCTGGATTGAGAGCTCCTTGTCTCTCCCCGTATCCACAGGGAGCAACTCCCCTCGCCTTGGCCTTTTGCAAACTCAACATGGCCAAGACGTAGTCGATTCCTCAACGGAAGTTCCAAGACGGAAGTGCCACTCTAGAGTCTAAAGGCTCCAGAAAGCGAGTTGAGGATGGCGAGGATACTTTGCATCGTCACTGGAAGTTGATTGGCCAAGAATGCATTGTGGAAGGAGTAGCAAAAAATCCCATGCAAGCATCTGTTGTTGCAGTCAAAACCATAAGGAAGGACGAAAATGGAAGTATGAGTTTGAAGAAGCTTTGCGGAAAATGGAAGAATGCTTGAACGTCAAGATCGCAAATACCATGTCGAAGACCCAAAGAAAACATGGTATCACATTAGAAGATTTTTCACACTTGCACTATTGGATTTTCCACATGGTATCGCTATGCTCACAGTGATTGTATTGAGACTTTCATATGTACCATAGGGAGACTTGTGCATAATCAGTGTAATATTCAGCGAGACATGTCCATGAATCATGGGGAAGATTCTTGATGTGTTGACACCTTTGAGTTTACACATTTTTTTACAATGGTTTCTCTTTCTTAGTGGTTTTTATAGTATGATGTTTTTTAATAATCCTATTTCAAGATATATATATAAGGCTTGCCAAATTGCAGACTCTTTTGGACCATTTCGGAGTACACTAGTTGCACAAAGGTTTTTTCTCCCTCCTCTTGTGAATGTCGTAGAGTGTAAGCGGGAGTTTCTAGCATTCAAGTTGCAATGTACCACGGAATGGGGGGACAAAATTTTTAGGAACTCATAGGATATGATAACGAGGAATCACACCTTGCAAATACGCTATCATAACTTTCATATTCTCTCTGAGCTAGCTTGTGTACAGTGTGTTTCTATAGTGACTTGTGAACATGCTTTTAGTGTGCAGAATTTGATCAAGACACAAGGTAGGAATAGATTGGACAGTAAGAACTTAGAAGCAATGCTTATAATTGCCCTAGAAGGCCCAAATGAGCATGTAGGTGACATTGTATGTGATGCTTTCTATCTTTGGAAGAATGATAGCAAGTATAGGTTATAGTTTGATAACTCCACTTCTTATTTGAATTCTCCAAGTGGACCTAGTGCTTGTGATGCCTCTTGCTTAAATGTTGTACTTGACAATGGTGTTAGTGGTAGAAATTTGTTTTGACTTGAAATACTAACCATACTAACCAGCCCATGAAAAATGCATGGACCCTCTTGTCACTACAACAAAACCTGCATTTTATGACTGCAAAAATATGACTAGGGATGACTGGCGACTGTTCGCAGTCATATTTTGGGAGACCAACATTTTGGAAAAAAATATGACTACAAATATGACTGCCAGTCATATTTTGGCCTTGTACTTCATGGGCGTATAGTATACGTCCATTGGGAACAACTAAGTACTTTATAGGGAACAATAGGAAACATATTCAGGGAATGTCTAGTCATATTATGTAGTCATATTTTTGTGTCAGTCATATTTTATAGTCATATATTTTTGATAGTGACATTTTTTTGTTTTTGGTAGCCCAAGGAAAATTTGGGCGGGGAACATGTTTGAAGAGCACCTAGTTATATTTTTGCTTGAGTCATATTTTATAGTTATATTTTTTGAGGAGTCATATTTTGTAGTCACATTTTTTTTCATAGTCATTTTTTTTTCTTTTTGAGCAAGGAACATGTTTGAAGAGCAATCAATCATATTTTTGCTTGAGTTATATTTTGTAGTCATATTTTGGGGGGAGTCATATTTTGCAGTCACATTTTTTTAATAGTCATTTTATCTTCTTTTGGGGCAATTGATGGAAAATTTGGACAGGGAACATATTTGGAGAGCACCTAGTCATATTTTTGCTTTAGTCATATTTGAGGGGGGAGTCATTTTTTTACTTTTTGGATAGTCCAAGGAAAAGGGGGTCAATCTAAGATGACCTTCTAGTATTTTGGTTGTAGATCTCATTCCTTAGGGTGTAGGCATAACTTTATTTCATGCTTATTGAAAATTTGTTGTTGTTGTATGTTGTGCCTATTATAGAATTTGTGTTCAAATATTTGAAGTGGCATATGTTTATATTTTAATTAATAAATTTAAATTTCTCATAGGGGTTACAAAGGAAGTAGAGAAAAGTGAAACAATTAACAACATGAGACAATAGATGGATTCATTCCTAGCCCATTTTGTTGAAAAGCATAGGAAAAGGATCTCAAAATGCATATTAAATATGTTTTGGTTTTTTATGGCAAATTTTTTTCAAGTTGAAATATATATTTGGTGACAAAGATAATCCTATAAAATATTGGTTCAAATATAGAGATTGTTGATTTCTTTAATGAGAGAGAAGGAATATTGTTAACAAATAATTTAAGCCATGAGGACATGAATCCACATCTAGTTTGTACACTAACAAATTGGTTGCACTAGCAGATTAACTAATTATGTTGATTGATTGTACATGGTGGCTTATACAAATTAAAAGCTAATTATAGTGGTTGATACAAAGTGAAATCTAATGCAATTAATTAGTGATGTAGATTAAAGATTGTGGGGTTTAGAAAAAAATACTTGAAGCTTAAATAAAATCTAATTTAAGGAGAAAAAAAAGAGTATACGAAAAATTCATCCTTGAGTATTCATAAAGCAAGAGCAAGTGAGGAATGCCATTTGTATTCAAAGTCTAAGAGTTTGAAGTAGAAGTAGAAGTTCCAAGTTGCTACTTAAAGCTTTGGACTGTTGGGCATAGTTAGAGACTAAGTTGACCCCTTTATAGAGTTTTGACTTTGTATTAACCCCTAAAGTTCCGTGACTATGTTTTCACTGAAAACGCTCAAGAACTGCCGTTTTTAGTACAAGTACCAAATTTTTGAAAAAAACTTTTTTTTGACTCATGTAACCATAGGATCTTGTAGTATGCTGACTTGAGAATATGTGGTAAAAAATTCAGAAATTTCCACCACGTGGATTGCAAGATAAGAGCATTCAAAATCACTGAAATTGTTTTTTGACCCCTGCAAAAAACCGGGCAGCTGCACTTCAAAAGCTCACTTTTCTATGAAAAAATGTCCAAAATGGTGGTGCTTCTTTGGATTCTTTTTCCTAAACAAGTTGGCTACATGCTTGAAAAATTTCACATCATTTGGAATTGTATAACATATAGGAAAAAAATAGTAAGTAGAATGAAGTAGAGAATGATTCAAAATACTAAATTGTTAAGAATTTAGATATGAAATTGAGAAATGCCAATCCCAGTGGTTGAAATGTTGTATTAAACAATCTACATCCTATGATTTTATTTTTTCCAAGAAATATTGAAATTGAGTAAGATAAAAGACTTCAAAGTTTATTTTAGAGTAGAGATTCCAAAACAGCCCACAAACTAAAACTCCTCATAACTTTTGACTCATTGGTCAAAATGGAATAATTAAAAGCTTTCCACATATAGATAGCTCTGGAAAATCAATTTCAAATTTTTGTTTCTGAAAAAAGTGATTTTTTCCTATCTGCCCTAACTGCCCGGCTGAGAAAAAAAGTAACATATTAGGCCATAACTTTTGACTCGTATTTCCAAATGTCATAAAATTTAGTTCAAGTGAATGGTACTCCTCGTCCACAACTTCTGTTAAAATTTCAGCCTCAAACTTGTAAATCTCTGGCCACATGTACCTGCCCAATTTTTTTATGTTGCCAAATTCTGCAGGCTGGTCCTTTAGGGGTTAAACAAATATTGTTGATTGTAATATGCATAGTTGACCAAAAGAAATTTTAAGGTCTTCAATAGATACATATTTAGCACTTATGAGGATTATGTCATTACAATTGTTTGACTTCTAGAATTAAAAAAATTTAATTAGTAGTAACTGAAATCAAAGATTGCAATTGTAAAATAATCCAAAAAAAGAAAAAAAAAGAAAAATTTATATAATTCTTTTGGAAAAGTCAAAAGAAAGAAGTAGAAAGAAATATGTTGAAAGAAAAAAAATTTGATCATGGATAGAATTTATACATCTTATTGTAAAAGTCGTTATTTAACCCCTAAAGGATCAAACACCATTTTTTGACAACTTAGCGATTTTATGCAGCTCACTACAACCGGAACTCTTTTCTTTTTTTCTTTGAAATTTTCACACAAAATATGCCCAAGGAGTAGCTTTGAGGCCCAACAATTTTCATAACTATTGAGTATGTGGTTAAAAAGTTATTGCATGATATGTCATTTTCATTGGGCAACATGCAACCCAGGCAATTGAAAAAAATTCTTTAAAAATCACTCAAAAAACAAATTAAAATATGAAATTGATTCTTTAGATTTATATATACAAGGAAAGCTTTGAATCATTCCATTTTGATTAATGAAATGAAAGTTTTGAAGAGTTTTATTTTGAGGGTAGTTATGGAATCTCTATTCTAAAATAAACTTTGAAGTCTTTTATTTAACTGAATTTCCAATATATTTGAAAAAAAACAAAAGCATTGGGTGTAGAGTTTTAATTTCAACATTTTTCAATTCCATTTTATTTCTACACCCAATGTTTTCATTTTTCAATTCCATATTTAATTTCGTAACAGTTTAATGTTTTGAACATTCTCTACCACTTTCTACTTACTATTTTTTTCCTATATGTTTTACAATTCCAAATAATCTGAAAACTTTCAAGCATGTAGCCAACTTGCCTTGAAGAATGAATCCAAAGAAGTACCACCATTTTGGACATTTTTTCATACAAATGTGACCTTGTGAAGTGCAACTGCCCGGATTTTTGTCAATTCAAATACTATTATCTTGCAATCTACATGGTAGAAATTTCTGAATTTTTTTTGACAACTTCTCAAACTAGTTTAATACAAGATCCTACGGTTACATTTTACCAAATTTTATTATTTTCTAAAATTTGGTACTTGTATTAGAAATAGCAGTTTTGGAGCGATTTTGGTGAAAACATAATCTCTAACCTTTAGAGATTAAGTTGTATACAAAGATACAAAAAATGCAACAAAAATGAATCAAGGTAGGCCTTATGATACAACTATAATATGCATGTTGAAAAATGGGGATGAGGTGGAAATGGATTTTGAGGCATGTCTTTGAATTTGGCACTTTGTTATTTTTTTGGTAGAAATCGTAATTATATTAGAAATTAAATGTTTAACTCAAACTTAAGAATTTATTAAAACCCAATTCTGAATTCAAAATCATTTAGGTAATTTTTAAAGGTTTTCAAGAATATATCACACTTTTAAAAATGAATAAAAAAATAAGGAAAATAGATTATAATGAAATCAGATAATCAAGAGCATTAATTTTAGATTAAAAACATCAAAATTCATCTAATTCAAGCTAGAAAGGGACCTTACATTTAGGTGACATTTATAATGCAATCTTGAAAGCAAAAGTTAATTTAGACTTATAGGCTAGAAGAAAATGTTAGATAAAGTCTTGAAAAAAATATAAGAGATAGAACTTTATCTATCCATAATTTTTGCTAAAAATATCCCACTTTAAAGATTTTATTATTTTTGATTAGGCATGCAACATTCTACAATTTAAGCTATCAAAAATTTGAAATTTTCCACTTGGATTTGGAAGACTAGAGCTTTGGCTTGGATTGGCCAAAACCATCCAAAACCACCTCAAACTTTTAATTTTCATAGTTTTTGTCAGTTTTAATTAAGATGTGAACCACTTATGGTTTATCATTAGTTTGTTCAATGATTAGAATGTCAATTGAATAATACTTAAATATCCAACTTAAGACTTACCTCAACAATAAAGAACATGATTGTGCATGCTTTATCTCAAGGATATAGTAAAAACACTCACACATGTTATGTATTGAAGTTTGTTTATTTATTCGGAAGGTTCACAACAATGTCATATAAGCCACATTTTAGAGGGTCTTTGTAGGCCCTATATGAGTCACAAAATTATTCATATGAAGATTGAGGCTCACTGTTGGCATGTGTATGCTTGTATTGCAATTAAAAGATGGTTGTTTGGATGTTCTTACAAGGATATACTTAGACCATAAAAGGATAATCCCTTGTTTTATTTCAAAGATGCACTTAAATAGCACCTCTATTAAATACTTTCACTCCCACACTTTTTGTACACTTTTTTTTTCTATAATTGTAGGTGTTTAAAGCCTTGCAGTTTTCCTTTAAGCATTTTGTGAAGTTGTAGTGTCAATATGTATTCACTTTGGATCAAATTTAATTATTAAAATAGCTTAGTTGCTTAGTATAGTCATATTTGGTCAGTTGTGTGATTATATCAAGTCACATGACTAGAACAAGTCATGCGCATGACTAAAACAAGTCACATGATTAGGATTTTGAAACCCTAGCCGCCACCAATTTAGGATTCTGAAACCCTAGCCGCCACCAATTTAGGGTTTTGAAACCCTAGCCGTCATTTTTTGTACCTCCCCTTTAAAGTGCAACATTTGATTCTTTTTCTTTTTCTTTGTTTCTTGTTGTCTCCTAAGTTTTGTTGCCTCTTAGTTCTTGTGTCTTGCTACCTTTAGTTCTTGCTTGTTGTTGTCTCCTAAGTTTTGTTGCCTCTTAGAATCTTAGTTCTTGTTTCTTGTTACCTTTTAACTCTTGCTTCTTGTTTTCTCCTAAGTTTTATTGTCTTTTAGTTCTTGTTTCTTGCTACCTTTTAATTCTTCCTTATTTTTGCTTCTTAATTCTTGCTTCTTGTTGCTTATTTGTTCATGCTTCTTATTGCCTTGAAGTCTTGGTTTTTGCTAACTTTTAGCTTTTGCTTCTTTTTGTTTTTTAGTTCTTGTTTTTTAATTTTTGTTTCTTGTTGCCTCTTTATTCATGTTTCTTGTTGTTTCTTAGTTTATACTCTTTGTTTGCTCTTGTTGCTTTTTGCTTCTTATTGCATCTTATTTTTTGTTTTTTCTTGTTATTTGTTGCATTTTGTTGCATCTTAATTTGTGCTTCTTGTTGTTTCTTGTTACATCTTAATTCTAGCTTCTTGTTGCATCTTGTTGCATCTTATCTTTTAGCACTTGTTATCTTTTGCTTCTTGTTTCTTCTATCACTGTTATTATTCTTTTTTCTTGTCTATTTGTAATTTCTAGATAAATAATGGTTATGATGTCATTATTTCTTGTTACTTACTTGTAATTTTTAAAGATATAGTAGTTATGGTGTTTTTCTTTCCTCTTTATTATTTTGAATTTTTAAAGATATAGTGGTTAACTAGCTATGACTTTTTTTTAAATCTTAAATTTATACTACATATTTTGTGTTGCCTTAAATCTTTGAAGGTTGATCTATATTGTTTATTCACTGAAAATTAACCTTGTTGATTGTATATGTAGGCACCAAAAGCTGGAATAAAGTTATTGGAGGCTACTTACAACATTCGAAAAGCAACATCTTCACATCTTTGTAAGGAATATAGGTCCTATAAGTGTGTGGGAATATACATTTATAGAATGTCATTGTGATATATTTTGTATTAATGACTACTAAATGTCACTGAAAAGAGTCACATTCTTTCTTGTATTTTTTTTTAGTGTAAGTATCTCTTGTGCGTCTCAAAAATTGTATATACTTGTTTTTAATTTGATAGAGTCTTTTGTTTAGTTGCTAAACCATGTTGGTGCATGATTGCAATGCGCCATGTTCATTTTGAATGTATGAAAAATATGATTGTAGTTCATGACATAAGCTATTTTATAAACCTAAGTCATTCCAATTACAAACTACACACAAATCTAAGAAATGCAACTCTCACTAATATGGAATTTCATTTGCTTGAGTCATATTTCACAATATATCTTGGCCAAAATATGATTGGCTATTGTCACATAATACTCATAATCATACCAAAATGTAACTCTATATTTTTTTAAATATGACTACATTCAATCATTAAATTATTAGTAACACTCCATAGAAATTCCCACATTAACCAAAAATATGACTCACAACAGTCATATTTTACATTTCTTTTAAATGACTCATGAGGGTTAGATTCCACATCAATAGAAAATATGATTTATAAGAATCATTTTCTACATCAATAGAGAATATGACTCATAAAAGTCATTTTATTACACCAACAAAAAAATATGACTCATAAGAGTCATTTATCACAATAATAGAAAATATGACTCACAAAAGTTATATTCTACATCAATCAAAAATATGACTGTACAAAGTTATATGCCATGTCAACCCAAATATGACTCATTGTAATCATATTCCACGTCAGCCAAAAATATGACTACATAGAGTCATATGCCATGTCAACCCAAATATAACTCATTGTAGTCATGTTCGACGTCAGCTAAAAATATGACTACATAGAGTCATATGCCACGTAGGTGTTTTTTTTTTGCTTGGGCAGCTCAAGAGAAAGTCAAAACTTCAAGGGTAGTCAACATATACGCCACGTTGGCAAAATATGGCGTATAATACTCTCAATCTAGATGACTACAAATATGACTCATTAAAAATATGACTAGTCGGTAATGACTAGACCTAGTCATATCGCGCGTCATCTACAGTGATTTCTGTGGAAGTCATATTTTGAGATTTTACGACTCACTACAGTCATATTTTGTAGTCATAAAACATCCATTTTGTTGTAGTGTGTGGATCCTTGCATTTTTCGAAGGCTACATCCTTGACTCTATAATGGTAGGGGCTTGGCTAGGTTCAACTCCTACCAAAGATACTTCAAATAAAAAAGTGATAAAAAAAAATATAGCACTAACAAAAAAAATATTAAACTAAGGGAAAAAAAATTGAAATAAGAACAAAAAATATCGAAGTAGATAAAACTGGCCCTATTTTCTTCGCAAAGGAAAATGGACAAATGAAAAACAAAAAATCCAACAAATTGCCAAATCACATTAGAAAAAGGAGGATTTCAACTAATACAATTTACACTCTTTAGGCCGACTTCCGCGTTAATTTTCAAAAAGCCAAGTCACCTTCAAAAAGCTAGGAAATGATCTGATTCCTCTACAGAACTCCTCGGACTTTGCTGCCAATTATATGTACAGATTTCCTCCATTCATAAAACAGTGCTTGGCATTAGAAAGAGAAACTTTGCAAATTTGGTCCTTGAGTTTCATGCAATTCTAGACCATCCATTTGTAAAAAATTTATGCACGTATTAAAATTTTGTAACCAACAGTAGGGGATTTTGACCTTGAAGGATAAATCTTATTGCCCAAAACCAAATTGAAAATTCTCCAAGAGTTATGCTTCAGTGCATCCAAAGAACTAAACATGCATATTGTCATTGGTTTAGTTGATCAATTGGGACATTACTCGGGTTTACAAAGGCCATGTTTCCACTAGTGAAAAGATTGTGGAAGCTCATCAAATGTGAAGGCCTAGACTCTATAGAAAGTAATGCATTTTGTTTGAAATGTCACTGAATTTAACATGTTTCATTGGTGCCAATTTGGTAAGATGCAACTTCTTCTGCATTTACAAAGGTAACCTAATAATTATGAGAATCTTTGTCAATTTGCATCATTGTATGAGCCCTGATTCATTTTTTTGGCATTTTTATTTTTTTAGATTATTTTCAACAAATGCATTAAAGTAATAGAATTATCCCTTAACTTGCAAAAAAAAATTGAAATTTTTTTTATACAAATGAATCAGAATTTCACTACAAAGATAATATATAATAATTGCCAGCCACAATTGGCCTAGCAAGGACACCTTGACCAACAGAGATACAAGACCCAACACGAGCACAACTAACTAAATTAAACGACAAGCACACAAAGCTCAGTAGGGCCGTGAGTCTTCTCGCAGCCAACTAGAGCTGGCCAAGAAGTAGCATGAACTCTTCAGGGGTTGCCCCTCACAAGGTTTTCAATCCATTTCAAAATACCCATAGATTTAATTAAGGTCACAAGTTTGTTGGATAGTTTTAGATTGATTACATTTATATTTTCACAAATGTCAGTCAATTTGACACGATTAAAGGATTTTTCTATTGTTTGTGAAATTGGTGACTTCCTTCTAAAATCTCTTACATCCTTTGGAGTTTTACTTGCATGGATTTAGTAACATTTTGTTTCACCTAAGCACAAGCTCGACTAGAAGAAAAACGTGTCCGCCGCAACTAGTATTCAACAACTACTCTGCGACTATAATCCCTTTCTATTTACACCAATTTTAACATGTATATTGTTGTAGTTGTGCAAAGTAGTCGTAGAATGAAGTGTAGGATTACGGGAGGGTAATAGAGTTGTCATTTAGAATTATTGTGAGGTATTCTACATCCAATATTCATCATAGTTGGCATTGTGTACAACTTTGTAGTCGAATATTATCTAAATTTGACTACAATTTGACTTGAAAATGACTCGATTGCGACTAGAAAACGACTAAAATTTGACTTGAAAACAACTAGGATTCAACTTGAAAACAACTAGTCTACGACTAGGAAATAATTTGAAAACAATCGCAGCTATAGAATGACAGAAGTCTTTTTTTAGTTGTTTCTTAATTGTTGCCTAGTAGTTTTCAAATCATTTTCCGATTGTGTAATAACAATTGTCCCATATCACTTGTGAAGAGTACCATTAGGTTGGACATATAAGACTTGTAAGTAGTTGTATCCTTCTGTAACAAATTTTGTTAATAGAATTCTAAGATTTTTATTGTTTGTAGACTTTTACATTTTGTAGATTTCTACAATTATAGATTTTAAAATCTACAAATTCTATAAGTTGCAAATAAGTCACAAACAAGTAGCAAATAAGTCACAAACAAATTCACAAATGAGTCACAAACTAGTCGTAATGAAGTAACAAATGAGTCGCAAACCAATCACAGACAAGTTGTAATTTGCAAATACTACATAAGCAACTACGTCTTAAAGCACATCAATGAAGTTCCAAGTCAACTGCCAAATAAGAACTATTACCATTTCGCCTTGCAACTACAATACGATTTGAAAACTTGTCTATACTCCATAGCAACTGGGGTTCTTTAGATTACCACCAGTCGCAAATGTTCGATGCAACTCAAAACCAGTTGCTCTTTGTAGTCGCAAAACCCTTCATTTTCTTCTAGTGCTCCCACCCATGGTAAAGCCTGAAAAAATTTATTTCATAAAAGCAGGCATCAACGAATAATTTTGAAGTTTGGGTTTCACAAAGGGTTGAGAAGTAAGCTTGATTCTTGTTGTAGCCTGCTAGACCTTGGATGCTAACTCTGCCAATTTATGCACATCCAACTTGCCCGTTGGTAAATCCATTTTCAAGTTATGTTGCAAGACTTTGTGTACATCCTATATCAAAACACAACTCATAACAACATCTTCATTGTTACAAAACTTCTAGAAAAACACACCAAAGTAGGATGCATGGTTTGAGCATTGGTACCAAATACATAATGTTTGTGAAGATCTTCACACAAGATGGACATTGCCAACCCTGGCATTTGCAAACATCTTCAAGTTACCCCCTAAAGGACCAAACACCATTTTTTGACAACATAGCGATTTTAGGCAGCTCACTACAAATGGAACTTTTATTTTTTTCTTTGAAATTTTCACACAAGATGTGCTCGAGGAGTAGCTTTAAGGCCCAACAAGTTTCATAACTTTTGACTACATGGATAAAAGTTATTGCATGATATGTCATTCTCATTGGTCAGTGAGCAACCCGGGCAAATGAAGAAACTTATTTAAAAATCACTTTCAAAAAAAAATTGAAATTGGTTCCTTAGATTTATATATACATGGGAAGCTTTGAATCATTCCATTTTGATTAATGAGATGAAAGTTATGAGGAGTCTTAGTTTGAGGATAGTTATGGAACTCTCTAATCTAAAATAAACTTTGAAGTCTTTTATTTAACTCAATTTTTAATATCTTTGAAAAAAAAATAAAAACATTGGGTGTAGATTGTTTATTACAACATTACAATCGTTGGGATTGGCATTTTTCAATTCCATATTGAACTTCTTAACAATTTAGTGTTTTAAACATTCTCTACCTCTTTCTACTTACTATTTTTTTCCTATATGTTTTACAATTCCAAATGACCTGAAAGTTTTCAAGAATGTAGCCAGCTTGCAATGAATCCAAAGACTAACCACCATTTTGGACATTTTTCATACCAACTTGACCTGGTGCAAGTGACCTGTCACATGGTCACATTGTGATAGGTCACATGGTGCAAGTGACCTGGTGCCATTTTTTTATACCAATGTGACATTTTTCACCATTTTCTTAGTTCAAAGTTTTTTAGAAAAAGTTATTCTACTATGCCTAAATCAAGTCTAAAATTATACTTCCAACACAATTTCAATCTTTTACAATGCAGAGTCTAACTCTTTTCTTCTAATTATCCTATACCTTTTGAGGGTTCATGATGGACAATTTTTTTTTTTATAAAACCAACCTCTCCTCCCTCACTAACCAGCAAGTGCCAATGAAATCAATATTGTCTTTTGCCAGCAAATATTGTTCATGTTGGCAATTTGCTAAATCATATTGGTAATTGATTTGTACACTTGTTTTTGAGGTCCTGGCACTAGCATTTAATGCTTGGTTAGTGGACCAGTATTACATTGACTAGTTGGGATGTCAGTACCGCAAAGAGGAAGTCAAAATGACATAAGGTAGGAGGCTCTGAAAGCGAGCGGGCATTTAGAACTGCTCATGTAGACTCGCCTGAAATGGACATAAGGTGGTCTTTAAATGGATCTTCTGTAGTCATTGAATGGATCGATAAAAGAAATATTATTTATTGCAAGAGCCAATCATTCTCTTTGTTTTCCCATTTCTGTTTTGAAACTGCATCTGAACGGTTTATGAAAGACCTAGGGTCATAAATAGGGACCTATGACTCATTACGTTTGAAAATTCATAAGTAATTCAAAAATGCTTCAAAAAATACGAAACGACTTGTGTTACGATCAGAATCTATTTTTCTTTGTCTGAAAAATGATCTAATATTAATCTCATACAAGAAACCACATAAAAAAGGCAGACCAGCCCTTAGATGCTCGCTTTCAGAGCCTCCTACCTTAGTGAGCCACGCTCTAAGCTTTGTCACTTCATTTGGCAGTGCCACCCTCCAAGTTTGGTGTGACCGGTCGTTTTTGCCAGTTTGGCGAGCCTGCCGTGGGGCACTTCCACAGCCCTTGCTTGGCCAATGACCGTGTTGAGCCCCCTAGGTGAGTTGCTGTGCAGATGCTCTTAGACTTTGGATTCTGCATGCTGATGTTTGACTGATTTTGTAAGAAGCAGCTGCAGCCCTAATTTGCACAATCTTTGGCTTGATGTGTGTTTGCAATTCAGATCACCATTCACTCTTATTCACCTTGTTACTCTTTACTTTTGTGCTAAATTCTTGTGCATTTATCGGACATGCTTGATGATTTGTCAATATAAAAACAGAGTGGTTTTCAATTATTATTATTTTCTAAGATTTCACATCAAAGTGCAAGGACACTCACTTTCATAACATGTTTAGCTTATCATTATTGTACAGTACATGATCACACACATTGTGCGCAAAGAGTTTATGTGTGCAAAGGTAATGAATAGGCAAAGATACTCATCACTGTCCTCAGCTCTTTGGTGGCTTTGAAATGGACCTGGACTGAATAGACAAAGGTTACTGCGCGTGTGTTGTTGACTAGCAAGAGCTCTCGGTCTGCTTGGCATGTTGTTTGGGAGTTGTTCCTTTTGCATTCAAATAAATAATTTTTTTTTTTTTTACCAAAATTAAAAACTAAAAAAACATTTGAATAAGCATTTGAGTATATATATTTTTATTATATAATTATGTAATTTTTTTGTTAGATCTTGTTTGGAGTCAAAGAAGGTTCATAATTGTTTGTGTAGGCATTTATTATTTGGACACTATACAAATATTGGTATAATAGGGATTTTCAAAGTGTTGAAAATAGGTGTACTCAATATTCATACCCATGTGACCTTGTCCCTACAAAATTATAGGGGACAAAGATTTCATAGAAACATACTTTAAGAGCAACCTCAGTCTAAGCTAATACTACTCCATGCCACTTGCTCAAAAAAGGGCCTCATAAAAGGGGCTTTTATGAGAAGGGTGCCATTTTATTTTCTAGAGCCCCACTACTCATCTGGCTTCTCCAACTCTACAATTATGCAGTTTGAGTTGGTTTGAGGTAGAATATATATTTTAATGCAAAGGTGGGAGAGACCATGTAACAAGCCTAACCAGAATCTTTAATTTTATATGTTTTCTGGTGGGGTCAACTAAATGTAGCAAATTGCCAAGCAGGAGCATGAAATTCCAAAGGCCGTGAAAATGCAGGCTATTGTAAAAGTTCAAGTAGGATACATTATTAATCGCCCACATTAACTCATCTCGTTCACAAGGCCAATGACTTTGTCCTGTAACATGCCCACTGGAGACACTCTAAAATTCATCATAAGGTAGGAGGTCCTAAAATGGAGCCGGTTCTAAAACCAATCAGGCTCTAGAGGTACATTCTGTACTTTCCAATGTACAAGTGGTGTGCATTTGAGGAGGTGGTCGGTTTTAGAGCCCACAAAAATGCACTTTTCTGCAACTTCAGAAATTCATAACTAATTCTACAAAGCTTCAAAAAATATGAAACAACTTGGGTTAGATGCCAATTTCTCTTGCCTCTCAAGGAAAATTTACTGAAAAATCTTTTAAGAAGTTCTACCTCCCCGAAAGTCAGCTTCAGCTCTTAGATGAGCGATTTATGAACCTCCTACCTTACCAACATTTCAAGATACAAGTTCATGTGACCAGAGAAAACAATAAAATACATTGACTACCTAAGTCTATAATATAATATAATATACTATCCTCAATACTACTACGGTATAGAAGAGACCAATTTAGATGACATTTAAAGTACTGCAACGAACTCTTGAGTGACGTGATGGTTTGAGGCCAAATATTACTCTTCAGTCTTCTTTGAGACAATGCTCGTGATTATCATGATCTCACAATACTTAGGACTGAGTTGATATTCATGTGTTATTTGGGCAGTACAAATTCATTCAGTTCGATTGTGTTGAGCTGAGCTGCCAACTCTAAGGTGATGGTGATTTGTTTGTTCAACCCCAGTCACAAGTAACCTACAGTACCTTGACACTCAAAGCAGGGTACGCTACATTTACAGTATCTCCAAACTGCAATTCCATGCACATCCTCAATTCACTCCTCAATGAATTGCAAAATTAGAACTTGAATTATTTATCATTGGAAGTGCTTCCAATAATAGAAATTTCAAGTTCTAAATTTAGCAATTCATTGAGGATGTGCACTGAGAATGCCCTCAGAGAGTGTAGTTGGGGGGGAATGTAGGTAAGGTAGAACATCCTTTGTGATTAGATGACCCATGGTGGACACCTAGGGAATGATCCCATTATAGATTTGTTTTTTTTAGTTTGTCAGATTTTGGCTTCAATGCATGTCTTGCATGACAATGACAATGATAGAGTGATTAGTGACTTCATTAGGAACTTCGAACTTTCTAGTGTGATTTCATTGTAATATTTTACGGAGTACTTTTTAGGCCTCCCATATTAAAAAAGACTATGACTGCTTTAGGTGAGCAAATTGAGCATGATGGATTCAGATTTTGTTGGTTCTAAGGTAGTCTATAGACTCTTTTGGGCCATGATATATTGGACACTTCAACAATTCATAGCAAATTCATACTTTGTCAAAAAAATAAAAATTCAATTGCTCTCATTGTTTCTCACACTTGTATTATTATGGGAAAAAATTGAAAAATTTCAACAACCATATGAGGTCAAACTCCAAATTTTGAACAAATTGGTTGTTTGACCTTACACCGAGCTTTTGAGGAAAAGTAAATTTTGGATTGATAAAAGTTCAAAGAAACAAAAATCATCATTTTTTTTAAGTTTTGGTTTGATTCCCATCTGACATTAATTAATAAAAAAAAACTTTGTACAAAAAAACATAAAACATTGAGTGATCAAGTTGGTTACATTGCTAATGGTTTGTTTGCACTTGGCATTTACAAACAACAAATATTTAAACATAGAAACCCCACATTAATTTTGAGAAGATTATGATTTCAAATTCAAGAAACTTACTACTGAAAATACTTATCACTTATTGGAACATAGCTAGAATTTGTTGAATATGTAATATCAGTTTATGTCAATGGCTTCATGTAAGGTGGAATAGCCCATTATGGTCAAAAGATCTATGAAGGACACTTAGAGAAATGACCCCATTACAGTTTATTTTCAATAAATAATATTTGGGCCACAATTAAGATCTCACACAATAGTAATGGAGTGATTAGTGACCTCAATAGGAACTTTCATCTTTTTGATGTAAATTCATCGTAGGAAGTGACTTTTTAAGGCCTTTTACATTTGGAAATATTGTGATTACTTTAAGTAAGATGACCATTATAGATACTCTTCTTCTTGGTTTGGGGGTAGTTTAGAGACTCTATTAGGTAGTTCATGTCAAAAATTCATAGCAAATTCATATTTTGTCAAAAAAAAATGTAATTTCAATTACTCTCATTGTTTATACTTTTTTTTATATGGAATTTTAAAAAAAAGATCAACAATGGCATGAAGGCAAACTCCTAATTTTGACCGCAATGGATTATTTTAGCTTATATTTCTACCTAGCCTTATAGGTGGTATTATCATCCATACATTAAATTAGTTAGTTAGTTAGTTTTTAGTTATTTTTTTTTTATAAATTAAAAAAATACTTCTCTAACACTCTTATTGTACTGTGGCAACAACACAAGACACACTAGTTCATTGTTATACCATAATCTACACTTGCTTTCCCACCTACGTAGTTTACTATTTGCCGCACCTAGCTGGAATGTGAGATAGGGAGTGTGTAAAATTGGAGTGTTATGTAGCTTTTGGAAATAATCGCAAAATGAAGATTTTTGTGCTTTGAAGGTAGTCCAATGTATTGTTGCAACTTTGTGGCTCTTTGATTTATTTAAATCCTAAAGTATTAATTTTTTTTTTTTGAGAACATAGCAATTGGGGCAGCTCACTATAAATGGAATTTTTTTTTTCTTTGAAAGTTTCATACAACATGTGTCCAAGGAGTAGCTTAAAATTAAAGGCCCAACAATCTTCATATATTTTGACTACATGGTTGAAAAGTTATTGGTTGATATGTAGTTTTCATTGCTTGGCGGACAATTTGGATAGCTTAAAAGATTTCTATGAAAGTTACTTTTTTAAGAAATAAAAATTTGAAATTCTTTTTTTGGATTTATGTATACGTGTAAAGCTTTTAATCATTTAATTTTGATGAACGAGATGAAAGTTATAAAGAGTTTTAGTTTGTGGGTAGTTTGCGGGTAGTTATGGAGTCTCTTCTCTAGGAAAAACTTTGAAGTCCTTTATTTAACTCAATTTTTTCAATATTTTGGGAAAAAAAAATAGAAACGTTAGGTGTAGATTGTTTATTACAACATTAAAACCATTGGAATTGGCATTTTTCAATTCCATAAATAAATTGTTGACAATTTAGTATTCTCTACTTCTTCTACTTACTATTTTTTTTCCCACATGTTGTACAATTTCAAATGATCTAAAAATTTTCAAGCATGTAGCCGACTTCCCTTTAAAAATTAATTCAAAGAAATATCACCATCTTAGACATTTTTTCATACAAATGTGACCTTGTGAATTGCAATTGCCCGTTTTTTTGTAGGGCCCAAAAAATGATTTTTATTACTTCAATCGTTAATTTCTTGCAATCTACAATGTGGAAATTTCTGAAATTTTTTCCATGTCTTCTCAAAGCAGCATACTACAAGATCCAATGGTTATCATGTGTTCAAAAATGTTTTTTTCCTAAAATTTGGCACTTGTACTAGAGATGGCAATTTTGTAGTGTTTTGGGTGAAAACATAGTCAAAAACCTTTAGGGGTTAATATTGCTTTCATTGTTATTCACTATGGGTGTGCAACTGTAAATGGTATAGAATTGTAGATGGGAGCAAGCATGGGAGTGAATTTGATAAATCTGATTAAATTTTTTGCTTATGAAGATTTATGGAGTTGGTTCCTGCTTTTCTTAACCCCTAAATGTCCAAGGCTTTTTCTGAACTTCTAGGAATTTGCTCTAAATTGAACAAAAAGCCAAGTTTTTGATAAATTATATCAATTAAAAAAAATTGTAACCATATAAATTCAAACTAGACATGTTAGAGATCACGTAGAAAAAGAAAACACAACAATATCACTTACGGATTGAAAGATCATAGAGTTTGATCACAAGGGTGTTAAAACTACAAAAGTGATTTGAAGCCTTTCAATCCTCTTTCACATGTCAAATCTAAAAAGTTAGTCCCCCAAAAAATATGAAGATAAAGGGCCTAACATACATTATCCTAATCAATTTATTGCTCTCAAAATCTACTACTAAAATTAATAATTTGGAAAGATTTTATTTAACTTAAAAATTTCTTCGACACCACATTTTGGTGCCTCAGGCATTTAGGGGTTAAGTGACGGTTGTGTTCAATAATGCAGTTGCCTAGTAAACTCAACAAGAACAATCACACACTACAATCAATCCTAAAGCTAGAGATGTGTGGATGTGGAAGCAGTGTAAAGATGGGATTAGTTCTACACACCAACCTGAAAAGTAAAGACTTCAAAATTTGGAGTGTTTTGCACGAAGTAATAATAAGTTCTCAAAAGAGGTTAATAACAAGGTGCTCAAGAATTTAGATTGTTGTATGGTCTGTCTTTTGAGTGGATAGTCACTTATAGGTGACAATTCCATTAACACCCAATTTAAATGTACTTGTTATACATGTGGCATTTAGTGATGGGACATAATTTTTTTTAATTCCCAAACCCAGACCCAACCTCCCTATTTGTAATTTCAGATTGCAACTTCAGATGCAATTAATATGGGATATATTGTCATATTGCTGTATCCATATCCATATTATGTAATTTGTATTTGTATATGTCTTCTACATCCATATTCATATCCGTATCCTAGAGAAACATCCATTGATTTTTGGCAAATCAATGGTGTGGGATTTTTGGCAAATCAACATGGGGATTGGTTTTAGTTTTTTGTTGTGAACAAATTAATGGTCTGCAATTTTTGAGAATCAAAAGTAGAGGAGGGGAGGGGGAAGATTTATCAAAAACATGTTCGCATCTTTTTAGAGGATAGTGAAGCTGCAAGAGGAGTTGGACATTGACCAACAAGTGAAAGTTGTTGTCAATGTAAAGTAGGTATTTCATAGTAAATGACTACCTATATTTTGCTAAACCTGAACCAATAACCTTTTCTGTGAAACCATAATCTTCTTCAAATTACATGTGGGTATTATGTTTTAAAACCAGTTGTTTGCAGAGGCCAAGTGGGAATATACCATTTTTATACCAAGTGAGTCAACACTCACATGCTGGGAACTATTATAGGTTATGACTTTATTGAGCAATACGACTATTCATGCAGTGGATGAATTTTGTAATGGCCATTATAAAATGTTGATAGAACTTAATATCACTCTCAATCAATATAATCTTTATTTTTTGGTAATTTAGTTGCTTCGACAAACCTAATAATTTATTTGTGATTAACCCCAAAATTAGTGCAACGCTTATGTTTTTAAACATTGTCACCTTGGATTCTAGTTAGACTTAGTAATTATTTGAGCACAATGTAAAAACAGAATGAATTTTTACATAAGAGTGGCCCATAAAACTTTTTTAAGACTAGGTGAAATTGTATCTAATAGAATATACAAATGTTTTTTTAGCATATTGGGATGTTTCATTTGTTATTGATATCTCTTATAGCATGCACTCTAAAATATTCATCATTTGAATGGCTCACTGAGACTTGGAGAGGATTATAAAAGTCAAGAGGTTAACATTTCAAACTCCATTGAAGAATTTACAACAAGGGGGAAATCTTCATCCTAATCTAATGTGGTATGTGACATGTCATGTGGATTATAGTTTATCTTTTGAAAGTAATCATTTCAATACACAAATTACGAAAGTATGACAAGACATACACCATTTAATTGATAATTCAATGATAAACATTTTTCATTTGAATGTCATTTTAACTTCTAAAGCTTATCGTGCTCAAATATGTTGCCATAATTGTAGAATAAGTGACCATTATGTAGCTTATAAGACATATAGGAAGTGCAATTAATAGTAATCAAAACTGGAAGCACCATGCATCATTGGATCATAATCAATATGAATACAAACTGTTGTTACTATAGCATATTTCAATTCATGCTCCTTCTATGTCAAATACCCAAAACACACTATGTTGCATCCATAATCAAATTTTCTAGATCTTTAAAGATTAATATAAAGTTCTATCTTCACAACAAGGTTATAATTTATACACCATATGTTCCATCACCTTTGGTGTGATGGTACCTAAAAGCATATCTACTCCAATCCTTTGACCCTCTAAATTGAAATATGAATATTTTTATCTCCATAGAATCAAAACTTGAGAGTATTTTTATTAGAAGTACACCAAAAAAATAAATCTAAAATTTGGACATTGCATAATAAAAACACTTCTAAATACCTTCCAATGCAAGCTATAATGAATATAGTGGCCTCCTCAAAAAATTCTAAAATTTGTTATCAATTGAACAAATTTGTATATCTACCAAGCCAATAACAAATTTTAGAATATTTTTAGGAAGACACTAGTTTCTTTATGGCTTGCGTTTGAGGGAGGGCAATAATATTGCCTACTATTGAATGCTACGAAGGATTGTTTTATCATACAATGTCCAAATTTAGAAAATTTTACATCTATCTTATGTGATTTTAAAAATTGCTTTCATTGAAAACATTATCTATTTTAGATTCTCTATGAATAAAAGGTTCCTTTTGAGGATTTAGGATGGAGATTCTCTAAAGTGTTAACACAACAACTTTGGCCTTCAGTTGTAAAGTAACAACAACACTTGAATGAGTTTGAATGAAGGCTTGAGCATGATTCCTTCTGTTTAACCATGAAAACTTATTGATATTTGCAAGGGGATTCTAAATTCCCTTAGAATGTAGTATTTGGACTCCGTATGAATGAACTACAAATTTTCAAAGTGCTGAAAGTAGGTGTATCTCAAATCAAAACTAGGCTCTCATGTACGGAGGCTGTACATTTTTGGCAAGAATCGAGATGGGAAGGTGCTGTGACCTTATTAATTGACGAACAGACTGCCTGTGCTGAGAAAGAATCCGAAGCTTTTCTGTTGCTCACTTACTTCTTTTCCTTCTTCTTGGAGGTTGACTGAATAGGTCCCTCTGTCTGCATCGAAATTTGTGCAGCTCGTCCAGAGCTTCAGTTGTACGCAAACTGTTCATTGAAATCATCAGAATGCGCATCAATTCAGTTGTCGTAGCTGGACTATGAAATTGGAGGTACTATTACTGCTTGTGTGTGTTTGAATTCTTCGTTGGAATCAAAGAGAGACGGGATAGCAAGGAAATTGGAAAAGAATGGAAATTTTTGCTCGATTTGTGGGTAGCTGGATACGTCTTGGTACAATCTGGTTTGTGGGTTGCACTTGGGAACTGAAAGTGTCTAATTTCGGAGCTGAGTGTGATTGAATTGGCTATGAACGATGGTGAGTTTGGTGGAAGGCACGGACATTTTTCTTTGCTTGGACAGTGCGTTCCATGGGGAGAGAGCATTGGAAGGTTTTGCCCAAGAAGATTAAACGTGTAAGAGACGCTTCAAGTACGTCGCAAGGATAGAGAGTTATTCCCTTTGTTTGTAACGTTTCTTGAGACGTTTGTGTGTGTTTGCATTCACCGTTGCATTGTGCATATAGGTTGACGGTAGTAGCACAAGCAATGCAGGGGTATGAGCGCGCCTGTCGGATAGGGATCGCCTTCTCAAGTGAGAATTTCGTGAGACCCATATTGGGGCATTTGTGAGTTGAGAATTGGAGTCTGGGTTGAACTTTGGAAATGTCGAATTTGGGAAGTAACGGTGATTGAATTCGCTGTGAAGGTGCAATCGGTGTTGTCATTTTTTCCCTTGGCTTAGCCATGCGAAGAACATATACTCCAAGGAGCTGAATCGATTAATTGAGGATAATTCAGGTTTATTTGCAAGAATAGAGAGTTTTACTCTTGGGTTTGATACCGTATTTTCTTGCTATTGTTTGCAGTGGTTCTTAACACTGTGTTTGTTTGGATTCTCCGTTGCAATGTGCTTGCAGGTTGAAGCACAAGAAATGCAGGGGTACGAGCATGTCTGTTGGACAGGGATCATCATCGCCTTAATGACTTGACAAATCAGTGAGAATCACATTGCGAAAACGTTTGAGAGACAGTCCAAGTTTATTTGCCAGGATAGAGTGATTCTCTTGCTCTTGAACCCTATTTGTTGGAAACTTTGCAATGTTTCTTGACAGTGTTTTTTTGCATTCTCCTGTGCAATGTGCTTGCAGATTGAAGCGCAAGCAATGCAGGGGAACGAGCATGCCTGTTGGGCAGGGATCCACGTCGCTTTCATGACATCACAGATCAGTGAGGTTCATATTGCTAAAACGTTTGAGAGAAACTTCGAGTGAATTTTCCAGAATAGAGAGTTACTCTTTTGCTCGACACCATGTTTGTTGGAAGTTGTTCTGTGCAACGTTCCTTGACACTGTTTTGTTTGCATGCTCCTGTGCAATGTGCTTGCAGGGACCAACATCGCCTTCATGACGTGACACTCCGTGAGGTTCAGATTGGGGCATTTGTTGTGCACATGATGGGGAAGTGTAAAGTACACGTCGGCAAGATCCCACGCTCGTCCACTGGTATGGATCTGGTGGAATTGCTGGAGAGGTTCGTGGGCAAGGGGATGATCTACTGCGTGAACATCATCTCCGACCCCCAGACTTGCGAGTCCAAAGGCTTTGGCTTCGTGACTTTCAACACGGAGAAAGCGGCTGAGCGAGCAGCCATGATGGGAGAGAATGGACACCTGGTTTTGCTCAACAGTCGACTCCGAGTCACCCTAGCCGAGCGTGACATAGTCAAGCGGCCTCGGCATTCTGTCACGACTTGGGAAGATGTACTCCTCGTCCACTTTTTCATCATTCTGCTCGCAATGTTTCAGTCGCTTTCGTTTCTAACAAGCCATTTATGTTTTTTTGCAACCCCTCCAGGACAAACGATTCATGGTTTGAAATTACAGTTCAGGAACCCTTGTTGAGCACCCTCTGAATTTGCATGAAAAAGAATCGATGACACCTCGCCTTGCAAAGTTGAGGTCATTTGAAGGGGTTAGAGGTCTTCAAGTCAATGAGTTATTGTCTTCGCATGTGAGAGAGTGCCAGAGTTTGAATCTTGCTCTGATTTGGCATGGCTTCTGTCTGACAACTCTACTTGGCGCTGTTCCTCAAAAAGTGACATACCAAATCTACTCAACAATGTTATGTCAATTTATCATATTTTGAGAAGTAAATTTCAGATGGGGCCCAATTTCATGTCACCTAAATCAGTGAAGATTATTGCATGTGTTGGTCAATAAAGGAATCAAATTGGACAAGAGGAAGTCCCTGCATTACACACTCCAAACTGCTAGAAAAGTATGAGGCCAAATGAAGCCCATTTTGGTCCTTTAGGGGTTATTTAATGCCACGTTTTGACTAATGATTCTTCGTGTGTTGGGCTTTTTATCAGGGCAAGCTGTACTTGAGCTCTCTCGTCTCTGAAACTGTTGCAAGTTGGCAGTGGTCGTCAAGCTCGAACATGACCACAGAGTTTGCTTTCGACATTCGAAAAGTGCAGTTTATGGTTGATGTCGTGCACAATGCTGACAAGCACCATTACAAAATGGAAATCGATTTTGAAGAGATCGAGAGTGTCAAGCTCGTTGCTGTGCAGGGAGCCCCTACTCGAGCCTTATTGCTGCAGGTAAGAATCAACCTCACCTTGTGGATACCTTGATGATTTCTTTGTACGTAGTGTCATGCAGGCCTACTTCATGCTTGACAATTTTTTTCACATTCATTTATTAGTATAGCGAGAGATGCTCTTGTTTTGGTTGTATCAAGGGATTGTTACCGGTATTACTGACTAGACACGTTATGCACATGCAAGACTGGATACTGGACTTGAACCTTTTGGCTCATTTCTTGTAAATTCGTTGTTATGTTTTTATAAAAAGATGCCAGTTCTTCATACGTATGTATTGCTTCTGAGTTCATCTTTGGTGATTTGTGAGAAGAAAGGGTCGAGAACGTTGGTAGGAAGGAATAGAGTAAAGACTGAATTCAGAGATGTCCCTCCCACCCGCTCAGTGTAATTTTATTGCTTTGCTGTTCTGTGATCAATTTAATATGGCGTTGGTTATGGTAGTTGTACTTTCACACTCGGCCATTTACATAAGATGTTCACTTCAGAAATTCTGCGGTGTTTCTGATTCTTGCAGCTGAGGACTCCACCACACGTCTATGTTCGAAGAGCAATCACCTCGAAATCCAGAGACTTCATAGGAGACCTTTTCTCAGGTACCACCCCTGCAGTGGATCCATACAACGTCAACACAGAGGAATTGGAACTCTGGGTACGAACGGTGGATATCACTTCTAAGAAAAGCATAAGTCAGTGCCTCACTTATATACTCGAGATTTCTTCCGCCAGAACAGGTGACGACATGAACGACCTGTTCAAAAAACTGGCAGATTTTCGGTTGGCAGCGCATCCCCCTATAATCCAACAAATCACTCTCCAGAAAGGTACCTCCTTTGCCACTTCTCAGGTGCTTGTTCCATTAGTGGAACCACCCCCAGGGGTGAAAGTCGAATTCGACCTCATATTCAAGGTGAACCAGCTGGTGCAAACCTCGAAGCTAAGTGGAGAAGCTGTTGACTCTTCTTTCTACCATTTGCTACAACCCCCTGATGCAAAAGCAAAGCTGGCTCTGGACAAAATAGGGAAGGGGGATGCTCCATGCTGGGAGCCTGTGAAAGAGATCCAAGAAGAGATGGAAAACATTCCCAACTTGGACCCTGTTTCTATAAAACTTTCTCCAGGCTTGAGTTGGGTACGCAGAGTGCTTGTCACTCCCACTAAGGTTTATTGTACAGGGCCTGAGGTTGATACCTCAAACCGTGTCACACGCCATTTTTCAAAATACGCAGATCGCTTCATGCGTATGTCATTTGTAGATGAGAATCTGGAGCCTTTGATGTCGAATGCCCTCTCAGTGCCTACGAGAGGGGGAGCTCAAGCTGGAGTGGATGCTGAAAGGTCGCCAGTCTATGACAGAATTTTAGCAGCTTTGAAGGAGGGATTTGTTCTTGGAGGTCACAAATTTGAGTTTCTTGCATTCTCTTCAAGCCAGTTGAGGGAGCAATCTGTGTGGATGTTCGCATCCGATGCGAAGCTGACAGCTGCAAGCATCAGGGAATGGATGGGAGATTTCCTCACTATTCGTAATGTGGCCAAGTGTGCTGCTCGCATGGGGCAGTGCTTCTCCTCGTCCACACCAACTCTGCAAGTGCAAGAGCATGAAGTGGATCAAATCCCTGATATTGAAAGAGAGGACGAGTTTGGGATGTCCAAGTACTGTTTCTCGGATGGCATTGGGAAAATCTCTAAAGAATTTGCTATTGAGGTCGCTAAGAAGTATGGGGCGAAAAGACGGGAGATAGGGGTCATTGTGCCATCTGCTTTTCAGATCCGGTATGGAGGGTATAAAGGTGTGGTGGCAGTTGACCCTCACTCGAAGGCCAAGCTTTCATTACGGCCTAGTATGCGAAAATTCGCTTCAAAGCATGTGGGACTTGATATTCTGAACTACTCCCGGTTTCTCCCCTCGTACTTGAACCGGCAGATTATCATGCTTTTGGCCACACTTGGAGTACAGGATTCTGTGTTTGAGAAAATGCAACACCGCATGGTTGCTAAGCTGGATGAAATGATGGAGGATGCGGATGTTGCACGAGATGTTCTGCAGGTCCTTAACATTCCCCTCTTTCTTAACGTATTATTTGGATTTCCAATCTTTTGCCTTGGATAATGACTATGAATTATGTTTGTTACCAATAGTCCTGTTGCAGGATTAAAGAATGTCCAACGCCGTCTTTTTTGAAACTGCACATGGGGTATACAAATTGCATACAAATTGCACCCGAATCCTTTTTAATTTTGGACCGTGAATTTCAAGGAACTGGCGATTTCTAGGACCCTTTATATACACTTCTTGGAACTTTTATCCTATGAATTGTTCATTGGTGCAAATTAGTGCAAACCTCCTGTTGAAACAACATTGATAATTCATGAGATCGGGGTGTTGCTTCAACCTCCCAATGTTGTCTTTGCAAGATTTTGGCAGGGGCCTTGCACAGGTGTTAGGGTATTGGCCATCGTCAAGCCGTAGTTTTGCAAAATTAGTGTGCATAAAGCACGTGCAGGTTTAACGAAAGCAGTGTTTCTCTTGGTGGATTTTAGATTAATCATTCAGGAGAGATGCATACAAGATTGGTAGAGATGCTGGCAGCCGGGTATCAGCCACAGCGTGAACCATACGTCAAGATGCTGCTGCAAGCGTTTAGAGCAACTCAGCTGTTTGATTTGCGGACGCGGTCTCGTATTCTTCAACCCAAGGGAAGAGTACTTATAGGATGTCTTGATGAAACGAAAGCTCTTTCTTATGGTGAAGTTTTTCTGCAAGTTACCCCAGCTCCTGGGCGTAGGCAAGGACTGAAAGATGGGCTTGAAGACTTCAACGTGTATCCAGTCGGTCCTGAGGCGAATGGGAATGTAGCACATGTGGTTGAGGGATGGGTTGTTGTTGCGAAGAATCCGTGTTTGCATCCTGGTGACGTCCGGAAGCTCAAGGCACGCAACGTCCCTGGCCTTCGGCACATGGTGGATTGTTTGGTGTTTCCCCAAAAGGGCCACAGGTGGGTTTCAGACTCCCTGCATTCTAACGACCCTTGTGCTTTGATATGTAGAGATGTGAATTGTTTGTAGTATCTATTAGAAAAGCTCTCTCCTAGATCTTAGCATTGTTGGCAGTTTCTATTGCAAACCCTGCCAATTGTAATGCAGCCAGGTATTCTAGAACACCTATTGGGGGGTGAATTGTATACTAATTTACATTAAAAAGTACGATTTATGCAGAGCTTTTTTTTCATGTTTTGGCTGAAACTGATTGTTGTGAACCTGATTGTTGCAGGCCACATCCAAATGAGTGCTCTGGAAGTGACTTGGATGGTGACCTGTATTTCGCGAGCTGGGATAAGGAGCTGATCCCACCCAAGACTGACGATCCCATGGATTACACTTCCCCGGGAACCTTGAATCTTGACCACCCCGTCACAATTGAGGCAAGACACTTGCTCTGATACTTTCATTGAGTGCAAACATAGAATTGATCTGGGTAAATGAATTATGCTGGAGGTTCTTTGCTTCACTCGTAGAAAACCTCCGCTCCCAGAGGTTTTCTAGAAAATCTCCCTGCGGTAAACTCTGCCAATTATAACGCCATTTGACGCAGTTTCTAACAAAAAAAACTGTCAATTGTAACGTGACTAGGTTTTCTAGATTACCTTTGTGGGATCGGTTGATGTTGTGTGTCAATGGTTGACGGTGTTTCATTGTGTGCAGGAGATTCAAGAGTTCTTTGTGAAGTACATGGTAACTGACAGCCTGGGTGTGATTTCAAATGCACATGTTGTGCACGCTGACAGTCAGCCAGCGATGGCACGCAGCATCGAATGTCACGAGCTTGCCAAGCTGGTCTCCATTGCCGTTGATTTCCCCAAAACAGGAGTGCCTGCGATCATCCCACAGAACTTGCGACCCCAGAAGTACCCAAACTTCATGGAGAAGGAAGACAAACAAACGTACGAATCCGAGCGCGTCCTTGGGAAGCTCTTCCGGCAAGTGAAGGCAGTGTCCTTAAAGAAGTTGCCCTTGGAAACGCCAAGGGAAGCCATTGAACAGGCATTCGATACCGACATGGTTGTGAAAGGCTACGAGGACTTCATAGACATGGCCAAGTATCACAAGAACCTGTATGACCGTAAACTCATTGGATTGATGAACCAGTATGGAATCGAAACCGAGGCTGAGGCTGTGAGTGGAAACATTCTGAACCTGGCACGACATCATACCGGGACACGGCGGAAAGGGAATGTCGTCGAGAGGATTCGGGATGCTGTGAGCTCCTTAATGGACGAGACTCGCCAGTGGTTTGAGAGGAATGCTGATGATATGGTGGATGATGACATTCATGCCAAAGCGTCGGCTTGGTATCATGCCGCATACCATCCCGACCATATCAAGGTTTCTGCGATTGGGAGACGTGAGGTCCACCTCTTGAGCTTTCCCTGGACAGTTTATGATGTGCTTCTCCAGGTCAAAAAATCTGCTAGCCGGTCCCATGACACTGCCTACCCTATTCACTGTAGCTCCATTGTCAGTTGGCAGGAGCCGCTCAACTTGTCCATGCCAGTTGACTGAGGTTCAACTCTTTCATTCTTGAACTGAAGATGTGGGAGGATCTGCTCCAACGAAGGTGATAGACAGTTGCAGCATCTGGGACACACTGATTCTTCGTTGATTTAGGAGTTGGGACAAGTTGTTTGTAGGTCGTTTCAAAAATGCTAAGCCTGCTTACTGTTACTACTCCTTTGGTGAACTTCAATTTTGTCGGCCATATACAGGTACAGAGTCTGATTTTTTTATTTAAGAGATTATCAGCCTTTGCCACTGCACTCTGTAAATTTTGGAAGAGCTGGTACCTGGCTCATGATGAGGAGGCTTTATCACTGGACGGAGGTAATGTTTGTATAGATTATAGAACTCCTTTTGACTTTCAGACCTTAATTTTCCATTGGTCGCCATCATGTGAAGGGTACGCTTAATACTGGTGAATTTGGATCTGTACATCCGGCCGACTGCTATGTCAGCCTGTATGGTTTGTACTTGTGAAGCAGATCAGGCGATTTATTGACCTTCATGATTTGTGACCAGCATCCAAGGCAGCTGAGAGGGGCCAGGTATTCATTATTAATGTACAAGGGCTCTTTGTGCAGTGACTTATTTCAAGCTCTAACTTTTCTGCGGTCTTTTTTAGCAGTTTAGCTTGAGTTTCTTCTGTTATTAGGAAGGTACCACAGGCTGCTCGCATTTGTCTACTACCAGTATCACATTGAATCAGGACTCATCCAACTGCTGATATCAGAGCAATTTGGAGATATGACATGTTGTATGAGAGAATTCCACTTCGTAAGTATGTAGGTTTCATAGTGCAAACTTGTACCCTGTTTTGTGACCCCATTGTAAAGCCATTTCTTGTTATCACATGTGGAAAGCACATAGTAATGTTCACTCATCTCACGTATTGCAGCTTTTTATCCTCTATTAGAACTATGCAGCAGCAAACAAAACAACAGTCATTGTATAACCAGGCTGGGAAGGAATTATGCTTTTCTAGATAACTGGGACTCTTGGGAAGGACTTATTAGTGAATTAGTGAATTCAAGGATTGGGGTTGACTAAAAAGTCATAGAAGACAATGTTCATTGTTTAGGTCCTCTTTTCAAGGATGTAAAAAGGGACCTTTGCCTCATTGATAAACAATGTTATGTAGTGGGAGTGATTCTGTGTTGATGCATTTGTCAAAAGTTGAACTATCAAGTCTCCAAATTGTTGTGGCTTCCCATATTGAGTTGTTGCTATCCATACCTCTTCATGTAGGAGGCCCATAATGCACTTGAGCTCTACAAGCGACTTCTAACATAGAAGTGCATTTTTCTTTTGCTATGCACCGGCAATGTACAAATAGAATACATTTCAAGAAATGAACGCTTTTAGTGACCACTAAGTTTCAACTTCAAAAATTTATAACTAGTTCCATGAAGCTCCAAAAAATATAAAATGACTTGGGTTACATGCCAATTCCATTGGTCTTTCAAAGTAAATTTACTAAAAAATATTTCAAGAAGTCTAGCCCCCCTAAATTAATTATTAACTTTTCAATAGGCACTTTATAGACCTTCTACCATAGAAATGTATTGGTTGCTTTGACTCTAATTTTTTTTCTAGGATTGTAAGTGCAAAACTAGATACAATTTGAAAGAGCCAACAAGAAAATTCTCATGTCATTTCAAATGGCACCCCAAAGGCTTGCTACTATCGATAGTGTATTATTAAATTCAATTGTCTAATTAACCATGAAACATTGCACAAGCAAAACAATGTCTAATGGATGACTTTCAAGATTAATATAAAAATGAAGAATGCATTTATTGGTCTACAAAATAAGACCATTTATGGCAAAGTACCTAGATGATAGGTCTCGTCTTCTTAGAATTAACCCCAAAGTGACATTCAATTTCTGGGGTTCGAAAACATCATTGCTTTTGAAGCTTTATGGATCTAAATGTCTTCAAGTTATACAAATCTCAACCGTACAATCTTGTAGTGTACATGTTGTAGATGACATGTACAAAATTTGAAGTCAATTGGCCACATAGATTACAAGATCATAATGTTTTAGTGCTGAAAATGGATGCTGAAATTTTCCCCAAAACACATTTGGAGGTGAAATTTGATTTCTAAACCTACTCAAATGAAAAAACTTTACACTACAAAATGATTCAAAACTAGTATACAAACACATTGGTGGGAAAAAAAATTCATTCAATTGACTCATTGTGTCTACAAAACAGCTTTGAAATGTCAAAAATCAGCAAGAAAAATTGCAAAAAACAGATCTAAAGCTGAACCTCCTTCTACTAGAATGCTTCTCTGTCACTCATTAATTCTTGAATTAACATGAAATTTTAGCCACACAAACTAGACTAGTATGCGCAATTTTTCCAAAAAAAACTATTGAAAATGGACTCTGTATGAAGAAGAAACAAGCCGCCAAAGTTCACTATACTCCAAAAATGGCAGGATTTGGAACTTCGAATTGCTCCCAAACATTCAAAACAACTGGGATTGACATGAAAACTTTACCACAGTAACTATACTTCAAGGGGAACAGAACCCAATTTTTTTTTATTGAAAATGAGCAATGGATGAAGGAGATACAAGGCCCCGAAGTTGCAGCCCTAAAATACAATTTGGTGAACTCAAATTGAAGTTGTGAACTTCGTTTGGCTTCCAAAAAATCAATAAACCTTGGATTAATCTGAAATTTTTACTACACAAACTAGAGGGGAGAACGCAACTTTTCCAATAAGTTTTATTGAATTTGGACCTTGGATGCAAAAGTTACAGCACTTTGAGCTGGACTTGAAATTGTGTGAGGACACTTTCTGTCCTCTTTGTCACTTTGGGGTTAAAGGAATAGAAATAAAAGATACATTTTCTACACCGGAAGTGCCTGCATATTAGTCCTAAAACTGTCATTATAAACAATTCAGCAAAGTTGGAGGCACTTTTTTTCTTAGAAAAAATATTCTTTTTAACATTAGCAATTGAAAATCATGAATTTTAAAAAATAAACTAGAAATGGCATGTAATTTCTATGAATTTTCAAAGTAGAAGCTCCTTAGACCACTCAAACCATCATATAGCTTAATTTGAAACCAAAATTTGAAAAAATTGGCAATCAATTAACTGCAATTAAGTAAGGAGACAATTTAATATTACTTTTGAAGGACACTTAGCCCCTTAGGGACCAAGAGGACATTATATGTTCTCTTCAAACTTTCAATGTCAAATTCTTGGTAAGGTGAAACAAATATCAATAATTTGTAAACTAGGATCTTATAGAGTAACAAGTTGACATACTTGTTGCATATTTTTATTTTCAAAATTTCAATGTGAGAAGTATCAAAAAAATTATTTAGGAAATATAGTCTTATATATAATGGTTTTTCAATGAAAAGAATAGTAGGGATGGAATAAACAAACTGGATATTAAGGGAGAAAAATCAAATTTGTATTTTTAGCAATTTAAAAAATACAAGGTTCAATATAATGTGATTAAGAATATAAAACAATTAGAATGATTCTGATTTTTTTGAAGATATTTCAAACAATATGCTGATAATATCAATTGTTGAATTTCAAAAATTGACACATAAATATAAATTTTTTAATTTTGTAGGATCTAATTTGGTCAATTTTGTCTTTTTGCTCCTTTTCTTTGAAAATGTATACAAATTTGAAAAAGTTTTTAATTTTTATTAATTTTTTCAATTAAAAAATACTCCATTTGTCTAAGATACCAGTATAATTTAGGGGGGGGGGGGGGGGAAGGAGAATAAAAAATCATTATTCATCTATTTATAAATTTTCTTCCTTAAAAGCTGCATTTTTGCCTAGAAAGTTGATTGTCCAAAATTGTTATAACCTAAAAATCCAATTGTCAATATTTTTCACAATTAATTCAATGGATATTAGAAAAAATATTCTTTACTTTTGTATGGTTAAAATTTAAAATTTAAAACACATCCATGTGCAAAAAAAATATCAAAGTAGGACAATTCATTGAAAAATGCATTGTCAAAAAGTTGTTGGGCCTTAGTCTCTAAAGGACAATAAGGCCAACACGTGACTTCTACAACTACATTTATAAAAAATTTGATATGTGAACCTCACTAACAATTTATAAGCAACAAAGAGACCCTAGCTGATTTTCTCTACTAAATATGTCGATGCAATCCAATCAAGAAATGATTGAGTGTGCAATTTTTGGTGAATTTTTTGAGAATAGAAAAGGCATTGTGGGCCGTTACTTCACATTTTCATATCTTTTTTTTCTACTACTCAAAATCATTTGAAAAAAATTACACATCAATACTATAGTGATATGCACATGTAGAAAAAAAATCTAAAATTTTGGAGCACTTTTGAGCATTCCAATTTCAACATTTTGATTTCACTATACAACAAAGTACTCTCTAAACGAACATCTTTCATCAATTTTGTTGACGGTGGCATTTTCTCAAAAATTGTGTGATTTTGTTGATCTTTTTATTTTAATAGGAAAGCTAAATAAGTCTTGTTTCATTTCAATAGTGGCGATCATCAAAATTATTCCACATGAATGAGGAATTATATTTGTTATGAGAGCTAGTCTAGAAAACAAGGACTATGTTCAAACACTCCCAATCCTTTTAGGGACTAAGGGGTTAATGGAAGTCTAGGGACACTTTAGAAAAATCTACTATTCATGAATGGATATAGGGACAATTTTGGGTGTTTTTATCTTAGGTATAAATTGGTGTCTACTGACAAAGGTTAAGCAAAACGCAATGTTTAAGCTTAACTTCATGAATGTTTGTATATAAATTCCACAAAGTTGATCTAAATTATTTCTTATGAGCACAAATTTCTTTGCAATACTGAAATAATATAGCAAGTTACAATTTGGTGAATGAGTATGGCACCTAAAATTGTCTAAATAAGCATTTGAGCATAATTTCTATCATTAAAATATCTGAATTTTTGTAGAATCATTTTTGAAATAAAATAGAGATTTTAAAATCTCTAAGCATACATTTTTAGGTCATTGTATGAATAAACTATGGGTTTTTTAAAGTGTTGAGAATAACTGTATCCAAAATCTATTGTAACCCCTAAAGTTCTTTTGAACCCCAAATGATTTTGGATTGCTTTGGTGAATTTACGTGAAGCAACAAAAATTATTTTTTTGCATATATGAATGCAGTGCCTTGAAGACCCAAATTGTAGCATAATTGAAGAAATCAATTAGATCCTATGACGGTTAGAAGCAACATTTATTTTTGGTGACATGTTGCCAGTTTCGACAGAAAGGAACAAACACCTTCATGTTCCTCCAAATTTAATGCAATGGCATACTGCTAAAAACACAAGTTCTATAGTAAACAATAAAAGAAAAAACAATGGTTAAAAGTTTATCAAAATGTATACAAATTTATTTACAATTCTTTTGCTCTAAATATTGTTTTTGTGTAATTTCAAAAGTATTTTCTTATTTTTGAGCCAAGAATCTTTAAAAGATTAAATGAGCATGCTCTCATAAATAGAAACTGTACATTTTAGGCAAAAATATGTACAAGTCAATTTTAGAAACAATTCAAGGAACTTCCTTAACCCAACGTCGGTTCTCGGCAACCATGCCAATAAAGAATGGCAAGGCGGCTGCGGGTTGAGACTAGCTAGAGAAGCCCTTAGGGTATCCCTGAGCTTGTGTTGCGATCTTCAATGGCTATGGCGGTTCTAAAGCTTCACACAACATCGCCATAGCCACTGAAAAATTGACGAGGCCGACAAACCTGTGCATGTCTCAGTATCAGTTTGTAATTTCAACGAAAAGGGCGAATTGAAAGGCCCCTTTTCGTTGAATTTACAAACTGATATTGAGAGACAACTCGCATCAAAGCTGGGTCGGAGTGAAGATCTGCCTTACATCTGTTGCTGATAGATGACCAGTTGCGAAGGTACATGAGTACTTTCCCGTGCATGCAATCTTTCCAGTTGTTTGAAATCTTGGTTTGAGTTGAAAGAGATGAGCGAGTTTGTATATGACTGTGAAGAAGCAAAGGCGAACGTGAATTTGTATCTGTTCGTGTAGTTTAGGAATGTGAATTGGTAACTATACGGTATTTGTAATAAAGCCTGATCCGGAGTGACGATCTGTACATCTGCTCTGAAAGATGACTTCCGAGGTACACTCGACTATCCCTTGTGGTTTGCTTGGAATCTTGGTTTGAGGTGAAAGAGAGAAGCGAGTTTCCACATGCGATTGAAGAAGCACACTGGCCAATGTGAATTTGGAGTTGTTTGTGTTGTTTCATGTGAAATTGTGACTAAATTTGGGCACAGTCCTAGTATGGGGGGCACTCGGGATATCGTGGATCATGGACCCTTCACAGAAAGACGGGTAGTAAGTTTCTAAAATGCGAAGTTTCTAAAATGCGATTCGTGAGACTGCCAACAGAGAGAGACTTGAGAAAAATTAGGTTTTCATTACTAGTTCCAAGGAAACTTCTTCCATCTCACATCTCTCACAGTTTTTTCAGTAGGGATAAAGCAAGGTGCTCTCTGGAGTGGCAGTATTCTTTGAAAAATCTGGCCAATTGAGCTTCACTTGGGCCTCCATTGAACCTACAACCTGTAGCAAAAGAGAGCTCCACCACATAATTGGTTCGATTTTGTAGTTCAAAATTTTTCAAGAAAACTTTGGAAGTCTGTCGTAGTGTTTTAAGAAAGACTGCGAAAGACTCTAGACTTCCCAAATAGTGGATGCAATCAGGAGATCCTGGGACCCCATACTAGGACCGTGCCCTGAACTTGTATTCAAATGCAAAAAAGTTTACTTTACATCCAATGGAATGCTCTAGCAACCTTGCTGGTGTGTACATGTGAAGATTTTGTGGTCACCATGATTTGCAACTTGCACTGGAGGCAGCTGATAGGGGAGGCATGCACAGGGCCTCTTGGGAAGAATGTGAAATGTTCTCATTGGAGACATCTTGAAAAGGAGACATTAAAGGATTCTTGTGTATATCTCTTATCCTTACCTTAAATGAGTTTATTTGTTTTGTTTGTTTGTTATGGTGAGATCTTTGAAACTATGCGTCTTGCGGTCATGTTCTTGCTAAGGTAAACCAACCTATTCCCGTCAGCTTCCTATTTCCGACATCTGACTTTTGGCCCCATTACCACCCTGAAACTCATGTAAGTCCATCTATTTTTCTGACAAAATCAGCTCATTAATTCAGCTTGGGTAACGTGTCTACCATTGATTGGTGGATATCCAAGTACCCATAGATACAATCTATGGCGGTAATGGATTGTTGATCTGACTTTTATAAATTAATCCATGGGCGGATTTGTAATTTCAGGGCAGTCAACTTCAACAATTCATAGAAATTTCAATTTTCATCAGAAAATTATAATTCCACTTGGGTTTGATTTGTGAAACATGCATACACCTTTGAAAAATAGGTGACCCCATTGAAGTTGACTCCAACATAGTCAGATCGCAAATCAGGGTGGTAATAGGCTTGTCTACCTTACCATCCGAAAGTTCTCTGTGAGAAAGGGTGCACAGGCTTTGTTTTGTGGCATTTGGACCTCTGGTGTGAAAATTATCAAATTTCAAAGTTTGTATGAATTGAAAAATTAATTTTTTTAAGACTTTTATTTTGGTTGTCGTGACAACATAGGGCACACTAGTCTATGTGAAGTGAAGCCTTCCTATCTCTTTAATCACTTTCTAGTGTACGTGCTCTATTGTTTGTTAGTGGACAAGTGAAACAATTGTCTTTGGGGCTACTTGATTTTTGTCATAAAATTACTAATTCTAGAAAGATGCTAGTTTAAGATCAAGGTAGTTACTCAAAAGTGATTTGATTTTTGTACAATAGGTGCATTCTTCATTTCTACGGTCATTTAGAAAATCATCCATAGGACACTTTTTAGGCCATTACATTGTTATAGAACTAAGTAACAACTTTTGGATTACTGTTTGTTTTTTGAACTAAGATAAAAGGTCTAGAGAGTGACTATTTATCAACTAAAGGGAAATTGGAGGTAGTAGATACAATGAAACAATATTCAAATAAATCTTTCTTTAAAGAAAGGATGAAATTTGTTGTGAATGCAAAAAAATTTATAATTTTAGGACTATAGTAAAATCTATCTTAGTGCATGGTGTTGGGATTGTGCACTAAGAGAGGTTTCATGCATTTAGAGACCATGTGTCTTTTTATCTTGAATCCATGGGCCTCCATGTCTTTCCATCTTGAATCAGGCACAAGTCCACCTACTACCTCCAAACTCTTATTGCATATTATGCACTAAGGGAGTATGTAGTAATAAAAGTTCCATTGTAGTTTGCATTTAGTTATAATTTCCAAAGTAAAAGGTAGTAGGTCACTATTTGGGTTTATAGATGTGATAGGAATCACATGGCTAAGTTCATTAAATGGACTATGATGTATTTGTCCAAAACAAGATCATAAGGTATTTACATTACATGCACATGAGTCCACAAATTGCCCCAAATACATCCAATTGGTATTTGCACACAAATCTTACAAGATTTATTATTTTTCTTTCATTTATAATTTGTCTTATGTATTATGGTGACCATTTACTTTTCATCCATTTGTGGTCCCAATATTGTATATATTTTCTCCCTATTCTGTCTAAACATGATGTGGAGGCAAGTTATGAACTCTTCTTTGTTAATTCTCTAGTTTGAAATAAACCATGCATGAACCTTTTATAGGAGCAATTAATCTGAAGTGCCCAATCATTTTTAGGACCTTCTACCTTATAAACCCTTGGTTGTCCTTGGTTGTCCTAATGTCACTAGGGAATATTTGAAGGGACAAAATTGTATAGGTCCAAATCTATCAAAGTGTACAATATAGCACCTCAAAAAGAAATTGTGCTACCTTTAGTTTAATATTGGAAAAAGAAGTTGGAGCTCACATGACACTTTTTAGTTCATTCTTTACCATAAGTCTCCACATAGTTATTTTTTGTTATAATGCATAATATTTCAGATAAATCAAAAGATTTGGAATCCTCTTCTTTAATAATAGAAGGAGTTTACATACCTAAAGAATCCTTTAGTCAATTTAAGGAGGGCGTACTCTAGAATCCAAAAGGTAAAATTGCCAATGAGTTCATTGAAATTGATAATGTATTCTTTATACTTCATTCATGTTGATTTTGCCATGCCAACAAGTTTAAAGATAGGAAGTCAAAGAGGATAATTCAAATTGTGACTCTCCTTAATGTCATTATCATATACTTTTTGAATGATATGTGATTCTATCATAAATTACATATGATTCTATCTATGTTTGTAAATCATTAGGCGGGATCTAATTGAGTAGCAAAGGTAAGTGAGCCCTCTATACTAGATAGTGAAATTAGGTTGCTTTAACAATTAAGTTGCCTTAATTCAAAAAAATTACTTTATAAGCCATCAAATTCAACAAATACTTTTATAGATATTTTTTAATTGTACACATAGAGGTTCATGAGTCCTAATTACAACTATGCTTAATTCAAAAATAGTAATTTAAAAAAACAAACAATAAATATTTATATAGTGTAGAACATCAAGAAATTAGTGTGGAAAAAACTAATTTCACTATTTAGTGCATCCTTGAATTACAATTGGGGTACTTGATATCCAAGAATCTTGTTACAATTTAATTAAAAATTATAATATTTTCATTTACAATGATTTGAAGACATAATTTGAAGACATATAGTAAATAATTTGTGGTAATTTTGTGATTATTGATATAAAATAGGCTACTCTCATTTTCTACTACAACATTGAATCATGACTGGTTGAATTGTTGATGCAAAGTGGTTAGAAAATGAACATTGCCGCATTTAGAATCTTTTGATGCTTTTGACAAAGCTCAAGCTTCCTCTTACTTTTACGTAGATGTAAGCTTGTAAATAGATTGCAATTGGACTCAAAACCTTAGTATCTTAAAATTGTATAAGGTATGAACATCCATTATTAACTTTAAGAACTATTGCTTAAATTTTGGGAATTAAAATTAGAAACATGAATGGTGAAGCTCGGGGGGGGGGGGGGGGAGAGCAGTAAACGGTAGCAGTAGAAAACTATGTGCAAAAAAATGATAGGCTGCCTAAAAATATTTTGTTATAAAAATTATAATCTATTTTTATATACTATAGGATACAAAAATGCCATGACATGTCTTCAAACTACTATAGGGTATAGAAAAAAAGGTTCAATTAGAAAAATAAAATAAAACTTAGGATATCCTTTTTTTTATTCTTTTTTTTGGCCAAAAGTATTAAATGTTGTTGCCTTGTGAGTGGCATATTCAAAGTGTTCAATAATTTTATAAACTTTACTAATTTCTATAGTAGACATTGGTTGGCTTTAGGTGGCTGTCATTAAATTTTGAAAATTAGTGGTTCCTGTTCCAGGCTATCTGTTTGTCATTCTGGCTATTCAAGGTCCAGGGTCTGCTCTAGGATTTGGGGATTGCCTAGTTTAGGTATGTATACTACCATTTCATACTATTATGATTGTGCAAAAATATTTCTAACATTCTATTTCATACTATGATTCATACTACTATGATAGATTGATAGTGCAAAAATAAATCTTACATATTATTGTGCATATTGTGAAGACATGTACATTGAATCAAACAATGTAGGTTAAAGTAAAGTTGATATCAAAAAGCGCTCTCTATATCATTCCACTACAACAAAACCTACATTTTATGACTGCAAAAATATGACTAGGGATGACTGGCGACTGCTTGCAGTCATATTTTGGGAGGCCAACATTTTGGAAAAAAATATGACTGCAAATATGACTGCCAGTCATATTTTGGCCTTGTACTTCATGGGCATATAGTATACGTCCATTGGGAACAACTAAGTACTTTATAGGGAACAATAGGGAACATATTCAAGGAACGTCTAGTCATATTATGTAGTCATATTTTTGTGTCAGTCATATTTTATAGTAATATATTTTTGGTAGTAACATTTTTTTGTTTTTGGTAGCCCGAGGAAAATTTGGCCGGAGAACATGTTTGAAGAGCACCTAGTCATATTTTTGCTTGAGTCATATTTTATAGTTATATTTTTTGAGAAGTCATATTTTGTAGTCACATATTTTTTCATAGTCATTTTATTTTCTTTTTGAGCAAGGAACATGTTTGAAGAGCAATCAATCATATTTTTGCTTGAGTTATATTTTGTAGTCATATTTTGGGGGGAGTCATATTTTGCAGTCACATTTTTTTAATAGTCATTTTATCTCCTTTTGGGGCAATTGATGGAAAATTTGGACAGGGAACATATTTGGAGAGCACCTAGTCATATTTTTGCTTTAGTCATATTTGAGGGGGGAGTCATTTTTTTAACTTTTTGGATAGTCCAAGGAAAAGGGGGTCAATCTAAGATGACCTAGTATTATGGTTTAGATCTCATTCCTTAGGGTGTAGGCATAACTTTATTTCATGCCTATTAAAAATTTGTTGTTGTTGTATGTTGTGCCTATTATAGAATCTGTGTTCAAATATTTGGAGTGGCATATGTTTATATTTTAATTAATAAATTTAAATTTCTCATAGGGGTTACAAAGGAAGTAGAGATAAGTGAAACAATTAACAACATGAGACAATAGATGGATTCATTCCTAGCCCATTTTGTTGAAAAGCATAGGAAAAGGATCTCAAAATGCATATTAAATATGTTTTGGTTTTTTATGGCAAATTTTTTTCAAGTTGAAATATATATTTGGTGACAAAGATAATCCTATAAAATATTGGTTCAAATATAGAGATTGTTGATTTCTTTAATGAGAGAGAAGGAATATTGTTAACAAATAATTTAAGCCATGAGGACATGAATCCACATCTAGTTTGTACACTAACAAATTGGTTGCACTAGCAGATTAACTAATTATGTTGATTGATTGTATATGGTGGCTTATACAAATTAAAAGCTAATTATAGTGGTTGATACAAAGTGAAATCTAATGCAATTAATTAGTGATGTAGATTAAAGATTGTAGGGTTTAGAAAAAATACTTGAAGCTTGAATAAAATCTAATTTAAGGAGAGAAAAAAGAGTGTAAGAAAAATTCATCCTTGAGTATTCATAAAGCAAGAGCAAGTGAGAAATGCCATTTGTATTCAAAGTCTAAGAGTTTGAAGTAGAAGTAGAAGTTCCAAGTTGCTACTTAAAGCTTTGGGCTGTTGGGCATAGTTAGAGACTAAGTTGATCCCTTTATAGAGTTTTGACTTTGTATTAAACAAATATTGTTGATTGTAATATGCATAGTTGACCAAAAGAAATTTTAAGGTCTTCAATAGATACATATTTAGCACTTATGAGGATTATGTCATTACAATTGTTTAACTTCTAGAATTAAAAAAATTTAATTAGTAGTAACTAAAATCAAAGATTGCAATTCTAAAATAATCCAAAAAAAGAGAAAAAAATAAAAATATATATAATTTTTTTGGAAAAAGTCAAGAGAGAGAAGTAGAAAGAAATATATTGAAAGAAAAAGAATTTGATCATGGATAGAATTTATACACCTTATTGTAAAAGTCGTTATTTAACCCCTAAAGGATCAAACACCATTTTTTGACAACTTAGCGATTTTATGCAGCTCACTACAACCGGAACTCTTTTCTTTTTTTCTTTGAAATTTTCACACAAAATGTGCCCAAGGAATAGCTTTGAGGCCCTACAATTTTCATAACTATTGAGTATGTGGTTAAAAAGTTATTGCATGATATGTCATTTTCATTGGGCAGCAGGCAACCCGGGCAATTGAAAAAAATTCTTTAAAAAACACTCAAAAAACAAATTAAAATATGAAATTGGTTCTTTAGATTTATATATATATATATAAGGAAAGCTTTGAATCATTCCATTTTGATTAATGAAATGAAAGTTTTGAAGAGTTTTATTTTGAGGGTAGTTATGGAATCTCTATTCTAAAATAAACTTTGAAGTCCTTTATTTAACTGAATTTCCAATATATTTGAAAAAAAACAAAAGCATTGGGTGTAGAGTTTTAATTTCAACATTTTTCAATTCCATTTTATTTCTACACCCAATGTTTTCATTTTTCAATTCCATATTTAATTTCGTAACAGTTTAATGTTTTGAACATTCTCTACCACTTTCTACTTACTATTTTTTTCCTATATGTTTTACAATTCCAAATAATCTGAAAACTTTCAAGCATGTAGCCAACTTGCCTTGAAGAATGAATCCAAAGAAGTACCACCATTTTGGACATTTTTTCATACAAATGTGACCTTATGAAGTGCAATTGCTTGGATTTTTGTCAATTCAAACACTATTATCTTGCAATCTACATGGTAGAAATTTCTGAATTTTTTTTGACAACTTCTCAAACTAGTTTAATACAAGATCCTACGGTTACATTTTTCCAAATTTGTTTTTTTGTCTAAAATTTGGTACTTGTATTAGAAATAGCAGTTTTGGAGCATTTTGGTGAAAACATAATCTCTAACCTTTAGAGATTAAGTTGTATACAAAGATACAAAAAACGCAACAAAAATGAATCAAGGTAGGCCTTATGATACAACCATAATATGCATGTTGAAAAATGGAGACGAGGTGGAAATGGATTCTGAGGCATGTCTTTGAATTTGGCACTTTGTTATTTTTTTGGTAGAAACCGTAATTATATTAGAAATTAAAAGTTTAACTCAAACTTAAGAATTTATTAAAACCCAACTCTGAATTCAAAATCATTTAGGTAATTTTTAAAGGTTTTCAAGAATATATCACACTTTTAAAAATGAATAAAAAAATAAGGAAAATAGATTATAATGAAATCAGATAATCAAGAGCATTAATTTTAGATTAAAAACATCAAAATTCATCTAATTCAAGTTAGAAAGGGACCTTACATTTAGGTGACATTTATAATGCAATCTTGAAAGCAAAAGTTAATTTAGACTTATAGGCTAGAAGAAAATGTTAGATAAAGTCTTGAAAAAAATATAAGAGATAGAACTTTATCTATCCATAATTTTTGCTAAAAATATCTTACTTTAAAGATTTTACTATTTTTGATTAGGCATGCAACATTCTACAATTTAAGCTATCAAAAATTTGAAATTTTCCACTTGGATTTGGAAGACTAGAGCTTTGGCTTGGATTGGCCAAAACCATCCAAAACCACCTCAAACTTTTAATTTTCATAGTTTTTGTCAGTTTTAATTAAGATGTGAACCACTTATGGTTTATCATTAGTTTGTTCAATGATTAGAATGTCAATTGAATAATACTTAAATATCCAACTTAAGACTTACCTCAACAATAAAGAACATGATTGTGCATGCTTTATCTCAAAGATATAGTAAAAACACTCACACATGTTATGTATTGAAGTTTGTTTATTTATTCGGAAGGTTCACAACAATGTCATATAAGCCACATTTTAGAGGGTCTTTGTAGGCCCTATATGAGTCACAAAATTATTCATATGAAGATTGAGGCTCACTGTTGGCATGTGTATGCTTGTATTGCAATTAAAAGATGGTTGTTTGGATGTTCTTACAAGGATATACTTAGACCATAAAAGGATAATCCCTTGTTTTATTTCAAAGATGCACTTAAATAGCACCTCTATTAAATACTTTCACTCCCACACTTTTTGTACACTTTTTTTTTCTATAATCGTAGGTGTTTAAAGCCTTGCAGTTTTCCTTTAAGCATTTTGTGAAGTTGTAGTGTCAATATGTATTTACTTTGGATCAAATTTGATTATTAAAATAGCTTAGTTGCTTAGTATAGTCATATTTGGTCAGTTGTGTGACTATATCAAGTCACATGACTAGAACAAGTCATGCGCATGACTAAAACAAGTCACATGATTAGGATTTTGAAGCCCTAGCCGCCACCAATTTAGGGTTTTGAAACCCTAGCCGCCACTGATTTAGGATTTTGAAACCCTAGTCGTCGTTTTTTGTACTTCTCCTTCAAAGTGCAACATTTGATTTTTTTTTCTTTTTCTTTGCTTCTTGTTGTCTCTTAAGTTTTGTTGCCTCTTAGTTCTTATTTCTTGCTACCTTTTAGCTCTTGCTTCTTGTTGTCTCTTAAGTTTTGTTGCCTCTTAGTTCTTGTTTCTTGCTACTTTTTAGCTCTTGCTTGTTGTTGTCTCCTAAGTTTTGTTGCCTCTTAGAATCTTAGTTCTTGTTTCTTGCTACCTTTAGTTCTTGCTTGTTGTTGTCTCCTAAGTTATGTTGCCTCATAGAATCTTAGTTCTTGTTTCTTACTACCTTTTAGCTTTTGCTTCTTGTTGTCTCTTAAGTTTTATTGTCTTTTAGTTCTTGTTTCTTGCACTTTTTAATTCTTCCTTATTTTTGCTTCTTAATTCTTGCTTCTTGTTGCTTATTAGTTCATGCTTCTTATTGCCTTGAAATTCTTGTTTTTTGCTACCTTTTAGCTTTTGCTTCTTTTTGTTTTTTAGTTCTTGTTTTTTACTTTTTGTTTCTTGTTGCCTCTTTATTCATGTTTCTTGTTGTTTCTTAGTTTATACTCTTTGTTTGTTCTTGTTGCTTTTTGCTTCTTATTGCATCTTATTTTTTGTTTTTTCTTGTTATTTGTTGCATTTTGTTGCATCTTAATTTGTGCTTCTTGTTGTTTCTTGTTACATCTTAATTCTAGCTTCTTGTTGCATCTTGTTGCATCTTATCTTTTAGCACTTGTTATCTTTTGCTTCTTGTTTCTTCTATCACTGTTATTATTCTTTTTCTTGTCTATTTGTAATTTCTAGATAAATAATGGTTATGATGTCATTATTTCTTGTTACTTACTTGTAATTTCTAAAGATATAGTAGTTATGGTGTTATTCTTTCCTCTTTATTATTTTGAATTTTTAAAGATATAGTGGTTAACTAGCTATGATTTTTTTTTAAATCTTAAATTTATACTACATATTTTGTGTTGCCTTAAATCTTTGAAGGTTGATCTATATTGTTTATTCACTGAAAATTAACCTTGTTGATTGTATATGTAGGCACCAAAAGCTGGAATAAAGTTATTGGAGGCTACTTACAACATTCGAAAAGCAACATCTTCACATCTTTGTAAGGAATATAGGTCCTATAAGTGTGTAGAAATATACATTTATAGAATGTCATTGTGATATATTTTGTATTAATGACTACTAAATGTCACTGAAAAGAGTCACATTCTTTCTTGTATTTTTTTTTAGGGTAAGTATCTCTTGTGCGTTTCAAAAATTGTATATACTTGTTTTTAATTTGATATAGTCTTTTGTTTAGTTGCTAAACCATGTTGGTGCATGATTGCAATGCGTTATGTTCATTTTGAATGTATGAAAAATATGATTGTAGTTCATGACATAAGCTATTTTATAAACCTAAGTCATTCCAATTACAAACTACACACAAATCTAAGAAATGCAACTCTCACTAATATGGAATTTCATTTGCTTGAGTCATATTTCACAATATATCTTGGCCAAAATATGATTGGCTATTGTCACATAATACTCATAATCATACCAAAATGTAACTCTATATTTTTTTAAATATGACTACATTCAATCATTAAATTATTAGTAACACTCCATAGAAATTCCCACATTAACCAAAAATATGACTCACAACAGTCATATTTTACATTTTTTTAAATGACTAATGAAGGTTAGATTCCACATCAATAGAAAATATGACTTATAAGAATCATTTTCTACATCAACAGAGAATATGACTCACAACAGTCATATTTTACATTTTTTTAAATGACTCATGAGGGTTAGATTCCACATCAATAGAAAATATGACTTATAAGAATCATTTTCTACATCAACAGAGAATATGATTCATAAAAGTCATTTTATTACATCAACAAAAAAATATGACTCATAAGACTCATTTATCGCATCAATAGAAAATATGACTCACAAAAGTCATATTCCACATCAACCAAAAATATGAATCATAAGAGTCATTTATCACATCAACAGAAAATATGACTCACAAAAGTCATATTTCACATCAACCAAAAATATGACTCACAAGAGTCATTTATCACATCAATAGAAAAAAAGACTCACAAAAGTTATATTCTACATCAATCAAAAATATGATTGTACAAAGTCATATGCCATATCAACCCCAAATATGAATCATTGTAGTCATATTCCACGTCAGCCAAAAATATGACTACATAGAGTCATATGCTATGACAACCCAAATATAACTCATTGTAGTCATATTCCACGTTAGCCAAAAATATGACTACATAGAGTCATATGCTATGTCAACCCAAATATAACTCATTGTAGTCATATTCCACGTCAGCCATAAATATGACTCCACGTAGTCGTATGCCACGTAGGATTTTTTTCTTTGCCCGGGCAGCTCAAGAGAAAGTCAAGCCTCCAAGAATAGTCAAAGTATACGCCACATTGGCAAAATATGGCGTATTATACTCTCAAAGTGAATGACTACAAATATGACTCATTAGAAATATGACTAGTTGGTAATGACTAGACCTAGTCATATTGCGCGTCATCTACAGTGATTTCTGCGGAAGTCATATTTTGAGATTTTACGACTCACTGCAGTCATATTTTGCAGTCATAAAACATCCATTTTGTTGTAGTGTTCATATTAATCATGTAAAAATGACCTAAACTTAAAGTTCAATTGATAGCATTCAATTATATGATACCTACCTAATAAATGAGTGCCATTGATAATTTTTATGGAAGATACAATAGTAGTATTGACTACACTTTTCTGTTAAGTTCTAGTTGTAATATAGTCATTAGTGGAGGAAAGAAAATAAAATTTGAAAGAAATTTAATGTAGGACAAAAATTGTAGTAAATTTAAAAAATAAATCTAAATTACCATATCATTTATTTATATCAATTTAGAATTATAAGTAATGCAAGCCCTTTCTCTAAAATCCAAAGTAGGAAATTATATAATGACATCGTGTTTAAATAATACGGAGTAATAATAATATCCTCCTAAAAAATACTTGTTGTTTGCACCTATCCTTTTAGTTTTTTACACACTATCCCCCGAGTGGTGAAGGAGGTTTGGTAAATTACCAAAGTAGAAAGAGCCATTGAGCATGTTTGAATATGCCAATATGCCATTCTATGAATCCACCATTCTATTGTGTTCACCATCTTTTGTTGGCTTTGTCCAATGGATAGAGACTATCGAATCAATATTGGTTTCAGAATCTAAGTTTCCAAATCATATCTATAACCACATGCACACTACAAAATACGGTTAGGATTGGTTGAAGTGGGGATGTGAGGTTTGATCGGTCAATAAATTAACCTATGACAAAGCCTAACAGTTACCATTAGGAAAAAAATGAGCCCTCAAAGGGGATATGAGTTTCCGGACAACAAAGAATGCTAGCAGATTTAAAATAAAAATCAGACATTGAATTGTAGGCCCTGATCAATGTTGAATAATTAAATTAAAAAATTAAAAAATTAAAAAAAAATTTAACATTAAATAAAACACAAAATTATAATTTTTGGAATCTGATGTGGCATGAGTGCGACCATGTCAAATTACTCTTTAAATTTGAAATATTTAATATTTATTAAAATTATTGCTATTATTATTTCCTAGTGGCTACTATTCATCATTGATGATGAGCAGTGTCCACAAGCCCACAAAGGGGTTGTGAGTTTCCTTGAGGGGAATTCTTTAAAGGAAAACACAATCCTTTTATGGGTTGTTTTTTCCTGTTGATTGTTCTTGTTTAGTATTTTTTTGCTTTATTTTTAGGTGAATCAATTATTAAGACATAGAACTTTGTCTTAAAATGAATATGTCTACATTTTTGGCTCAAAATAATACACTTTCACTTTAACTAGCAAGCTTTCTATTTGCAAAAAGAAATTGTTATTCATTTGATCAAGTCTAGTCTTCGTTGCTTAATTGCATTAAGTACCAATTTTGGCAATATCAAAGAGTGAATATTGTTTATGAAAATGCATTAAAGTATTTAACACTGTTTAAAAATAATTTTGCTTCTACTTTATGTCACTTAGTAGTTGGTATTAAGCTACATTTAGAAGCCAAGTGTCACATTGCCAAGTGCCACTTATGACATTGCAGTGAATGAACCTATTGGGACAAATGGACATAAGCTTGTGCAAGCTCATTGTTACAACATTTCTTCTTGTAATTTACATTTCAAATAGTCAGGGATCATTAATTAATTGATGCATAAATGAAGTTTGAAGTATTTCTAAATGCACAATTAGTACATCTTTACACTAATATAAAAAAAGATATATGGCAACAAGCTACAAGACAAAACCTCTAGAAATGTATTAAAATTTGAAGTTTTGTTAATAGCTTAATCATTGCATTTCTGACATTTCTTTGAGTTTTTTTGATGTTTAAACCAATGAAGGATGATTTCTAAAATTTATTTTTCAACACCTCTTTTTAATTTAAAAAATCAATAAAGTTGAAGAAAACAATTTATTATAACAAATCCAAATTTTGTCCAAAATAATCAAGCAATAAAGGGATAGGTAACACTTTGCACTTTGTTGTAAAAGAATTGTTCTTTGAGGTATTGGAGTATTATTTTAGTAATGACATTCTTAACTTGTGATAACAAATTTTGTGGTATTTTGAATTTTTTTTAACACCTCTCTAAATTAATTAAGCAGAAAAAGTACAAAGTTGATTTTAATGAAGGAAAAACAATAGGAAAAGAGTACAATATTATATTTAAGTATTCTCTAATGCTAAATAAATGAATTCAATTGGTTTGAGTTGTATTCTCGGGGGGTGCACTTGTGCTACTACAACAAACCACGTGCGAACAAGTGGTTTCTAATAAACGATAATTTCAACCTAAAATTTTGAGCATTGTTTAACCCCTAAAGGTTTTTGACTATGTTTTCACAAAAAACGCTCCCAAACTGTCATTTCTAGTACAAGTACCAAATTTTGAAAAAAATAAATTTTTGGACACATGTAACCATAGGATCTTGTAGTAAACTAGTTTGAGAAGATGTGGAAAAAATTTCAGAAATTTCCACCGTGTAGATTGCAAGATATTAGCATTTGAAGTGACAAAAACCCTTTTTTTGTCCCTGCGAAAAACCGGGCAGCTGCACTTCACATGGTCACATTTGTATGAAAAAATGTCCAAAATGGTGGTAACTCTTTGGATTCATTCTTCAAAGCAAGTTAGCTACATTCTTGAAAAATTTCAGATCATTTGGAATAATAAAACATATAGGAAAAAAATAGTAAGTAGAAAGAAGTAGAAAATGATTCAAAACACTAAATTGTTAAGGATTTAATTATGGAATTGAAAAATGCCAATCAAAACGATTGTAATGTTGTAATAAACAATGTACACCTTGTGTTTATATTTTTTTCCAAAAATATTGAAAATTGAGTTAAATAAAGGACTTCAAAGTTTATTTTAGAGTAGAGATTCCATAACTACCCACAAACTACCCACAACTAAAATTCCTCATAACTTTCATCTCATAAATCAAAGTGGAATGATTCAAAGCTTTCCTTGTGCACATAAATCTAGAGAACCAATTTCAAATTTTTATTTTTCTAGAAAATGATTTTTAAAGAAGTTATTTTTGCTGCCCGAGCTGCCCGCCGAACAATGAAAACTACATATCATACCATAACTTTTTAACCATGTGGTCAAAAGTTATGAAAATTGTTGGGCCCTGAAGTTACTCCTTGGGCACATCTTAGGTGAAAATTTCAAAGAAAAAAAATAAAAATTCCATTCGTGGTGAGCTGCCCAAAAACGCTATGTTGTGAAAAAACGGTGTTTGGTCCTTTAGGGGTTAACAAAGAGTTATTTTTAGGAATTTTTTGTTCATTTTTTGGACAATTTTTTCTTATATAATATAGGGGTGGGAAAGTTATTTTTCAGCTCTACAGTGTATCTTTTTACTTCAAAAATTTGTAACTAATTATTATTAACAAAAAAAATATCAATAATTCAAAACATAATCTTTCAAAGTGGGAAAATATATTCATATTTTTTATTTTTTGTTTTATTTAAAATTCAAAAAGTTAATAGGGGGTCCAAAGTTTTGTTCGCACGTGGTTTCTAATGGACACTCTAAGTGAACTCCCCGTGGTTGTATTGATTGTTTATATCAGATAAATTTACATCTGTTAAAATATAAACTTCTTTTTAAATTTTCAACAACTTAAAGGTATAGAAATTTTATTTTATTTCTGTATCTATTAATTAAAATATACATGATTATGTTGCCAATATTACTAGAAGGCAAAATTTTATGAAGAGTTTTTTTAAAGCCATAATTTTATTTTGATATATGATAAGCATTGAAAATAAATGAAATCATCAAAAAGTGAACCAAAAGAATACAAATATGTGAATGAAAAATGATTTCAATCTAGAAATGGCCACATGTTTGATTTTGTTGAAAAATCTATAAGACATAGAACAACATCACCTAGGCTTCAAAATCCAAACATTGAAAAGAAGAAATATAGTCAATATAAAGCCACATCTTGTTGTTGAAGGTTGTGGTGTGGGCCTTTCTTCAACATGCTCTACATGAAGGATTCTAGAATTAAGCCCTAAAGTCCTATTGTCTCTACTAGGGACAAAATGGATTTCAATTTCATATGGATTTTCGTTTTTTATTTATAAAAATATAAAATCACTTTGACTTTCTAGGAATATAATTTTTATTTCAATCAATGCCCAAAGAGAAAAAGTTATGCCACCCTAAGCTGAAAGCAGGGGAGACTGGGCAACCAAAAAAATCCACAAAAAATTAATATTAATTAATTAGTTTTCTCATAGAATATAATTTTGTCTACATAGAAGACTTTGATTCATTCCATTTGGATTAGTGACATAAAAGTTATGGAGCTTCTTGTTTTGTGCGCAATCATAGAAACTTTTGAAGAAATTAACATATTAGATTTGTTTTTTAATTCAATCAGTTTCACGCTTAAAAAAAAAAGTTTCACAAGGTTAAGTATGTTTGATAGAACAGTCTTACCATTGGAATTAGTGTGTTTTAGACTTATAAATGATTTAGTTTATCCTTCTATCTTGTACCTACTTCTACTCAAAATGAAAAAAGAAGAAGAAAATCAATTATTTTTTTCTCAATGTTTTTTCCTAAGTTTTTAAAACCAAAATGTTTGGTGCAAAAATTTTAAATGAAGAAGATTCAAAGTCAAATAATCTAGCCAACGAACATGGTCAAAACCCTTTTCTTCACTTTGAATCTACACGGTGAAAAGTTTATGAAATTTCTTCTCCACATTCTTATATTAGTCTAGTGCAAGATCTTATGGTTAGATATGCAAGGAAAAATAATTTGTAAAGTTTTGTGTTCTTTGCAATAGAAATGATAATTTGGAATGTGTTTTTTTTATGAAAAAAGGGCCATAGAACTTTATGGGTTAACCCATAAACGATGGTGCAGTTATTTTTAGGCTAACGAATAATATATAATCTTTCAATGTGGGATAGAAGTGCAACTATTCTTTTTGTGTGAAAAGGAGAGGTCTTCTATAGTAGTTTGACTTTCAATGAGTACTATTAGATTTTTTAAACCATTGATCTATAAAATACAAAAATGGATGATTTCCATGATCATCAATCTGTCTTCCAAGGGTTAACCCTTAAACGTTGAGGCGGATGTTTTGCGGCCAATGAATGACAAGAGAATCTCTTGTGCAAGACAGAAGTGCAACTATTCATCCTCTAAATTTTGTGGGAAAAGGGAAGATCATCTATGATAGTTTGACTTCCAATGAGTGCTTTTGCATTATTTTAATCCAAAAATTCACACTGCGTCAGAACAGATGATTTCCACGGTTATGAGCCCGTCGTTCAAGGGTTAACCACGTTAGCAAGACTTTCTAGACTTCGGATGCCTCGCTGGCAGCCATGAAGTTGTCAACGACTGAATCTATCCGAACCGAGTGTACCATATTTTTTTCCCCCGTTCCCAAGCTTTTCTCTGGAGCGCCTATGAACGGAGGAACAAGGGAGCATTCCTGCGTTGGGTAGCTGTACCCTGATCCCAGCGGTACTTTCACGTTGCAGTGGCAATTACAGGGGCATTGATTACTCTTGCAGCAACAGTGGCAGGAGAAACTGAGAACTTCAGTTTCAAACTTTCTGAAATGAAATATAGATACATTGAATTGTACGCTCATGATTTCTAGCACCATCATTAGAAACCGTACCTCCAGTCTTATCTTGTTCATATTTCCTCGGTGTTTTACCTGCACATACTGTACTCGTAGTTCTCTTTCTTAAACGTATGATACGAAAATACGAATACATATGTTACGGCACCGTAGTCTTCTCCTTCCGCCTGCAAAGAAAGAGGAGCAGTAGCCCCTCTAGCGCAACCTCCGGACGTGTGCCGCGCGTATTGGAGCTCCCTTCACGTTTACGTCCTTTGATTCGTTGACTCTGAATTGCTTGCCACCTGATTCCTGGCATGAGGAGCTTTTTCTTGTTCCATTTCTCGCTCGGAGGAGAATAGTGCTACCCTCGTTCTAGGAGTTTCTCCATGAATTTCCGGTTGGATCTTGGTCGATCGCGTACTCATGGCGCAATTCGTGCGGAGGACCTGGTTTCTGATTCTTTGTCGTGAATGAGGAGAATTTTCTGCGATTCTTTGGATGGATTTCGGAAGAAATTTTGGCGGAGCTTTATATCCCGCTCTTCGGGTAAGAACGCTAGTGGTTTCGTTTGCGATGTACGCTGAGCACGGGACTTGCAAGTGGAGGTGCGGAAGTTTCGGGGAACTCGTATTCTTATTAGAGGACCATTGCTGAGTCAGAGTCGTTGTCTTTCTTGAATATTTTTGAGTGAGTTGGAGACGGACTCGGAGGAGTGCTGTGGAGTGATTTTGGTCGTGCTATCGACGGTAGTTTGCGAAAGAAGTTATTGGGAATGCGATAGTAGTGATATTGCGACGTAGGAGGAGGAGCGGGGCCGGTTGATGTGGAAGAAGTGAACTAAGACCTGTGGCCAGGTCTGTCAATTTGAAGACGTAGTGAGCAATCACTTTAGTGGAGACCGTGAGAGCAAGACTGGTGTACTGTGGTTGGACTACGTCCGTCGTGAGTATGTAGGTTTTCTGCTGTTTCTGAGGAGCAGATTGGAGGATGATATTGGATCCTTATGCTCGAAGTAAGGCAGGGAGCGCTAAACTAGTACTGATAGAAACTTTTGACAGCGTAGAATCCGATACAGGTTATTGAGATGCTTTTAAGCTACTCGAAATCGCGTGTTGGAAAGCTTTCTGAAAGCGAGCTTGGGAGATGTGCAGCACAGAGAAATGGTATCACGTCAGTTCCTAAGCTTGAACACGATAAAGACAGTAGAAAATATTGTGCCTGAAGGCGCAGCCGAGGACGAATACAATGATGGATGATGTAGTTTATTGAGATGCTGCTCGTGTTAAGGTATTTCTTCATTTCATTGTTCTTTAGAATTTTTCAATATGATGTCTCATCTTTTCCTCAGGGTATTACAGTTAGGCTAAGGGTTGTTAATGACTCAGCTTGGCCATGTTCTATTTGTGCTGTTTTCGTGATACTCTGGACTACTTTCATATAAGAGCTCACATGTAAGTGATTGCATCTGTAAAGCCAATGAGCTTCACGAACACTGATGTACGTGATTGCTCATGCTTTGATGAATGGAATGAGAGTTTTCTCTTGAAAGCAGAGTATGTTAATCGAACATTATCTCTGAATTCATTCTACTGCCGTTGTAGGTGTGTTGCTGGAACATTTTGCGGCATTGATGTGAAGCCTTAAGACTCGACGTCTGCATCATTTTGAGTTACTATGAGAATAGAATTGTTTCATTATCGTAGCTCAATGTCCAGGCTCTAAAGGGCGAGGATTCACGAAGGAAAAGCCATGCCGGGAGGTAATGAGGGACCGAATTGGATTTTCCTTGCTGGAGGAGCTGCCGTTACAGCTCTGAGTTATCTCATTAGACGAAGACAGAAGCATGAATTTGAAGATACAGATGAAGATGGTGAGAGGAAATCAGGCAAAGCGCAGCGTGCGAATTACGATGGTAACCCTCATTCAAAATGTTTTGACGGAATTCATGTTGATTTTCGCAAAACTTCAATAGGGTATAGGGAACATTACATATCTGTCAGCAGATTGGCGAGTGACTTCATATCTATATGGTGGATTCATTAAGTATTTTTGAATCTATATGCTGGTTTGAGGTGGTGGTTACTTCATTACTTTCAATCCTGATTGGAATTCTAAATTGCAAGTGTAAATTCAACGGGGTACCTTGTAACTCATTTGTTGATTATTGGGTTGGGTAAGCTTAACTTACGCAGAGGAGTTTTCACCAATCCCATGACCTGTTCTGCTACATACAATCATGTCTTGAGTCCACTTCATTCTTTAGATGTGAAAATTTGAACACATACTCTCTGCCAAGTTTCCCGTTGGTCAAGGTGCATTAAGTCTGTAAATGTTTTTACTTCCTCGCAGGCGGTTTTGAGCCTGATTATTGGGGTATGGAAACACCTGAAGCCTGCCCTCATCAAGATTCAGTGGAGAGTGTAGCTTCGAGCTCCTTTACTCACTCTATGCACTCAGGTCAGACTCTTTATCCTGCTCTTGCGTTATAGTAGCTGTACAGTGTCTACAGAAAAGTAGGATTACTCCGTTGGGTGTAGTGTTTTTTGTGCAGATTTCTTCGTTTCTGTTCACATTAGCTACAATGATGAATGAGACTGAAACATTTCATTGGTAAACTTGCTCTAAGCAGGGTTGCCAATAGCTCCAGCACTTTCACGAGGAAACAGCACAGGACTTGCTGATGCGTTACTTGCAAACAATTCTCGTGATAGCAAACAATCTCCCCCTTCAGTAGAGTTCACTGAAAAGGAGAAGCGCTTCCAAAGGAGAGGTACATTCTCTCATGAGGATGTGCGCCATAGTAATCAGCAAGGTAATGGTTGCTTAATGAAAGCAAGTAATAATGGTCTTCTGGGACTTTAGTTTATTTGTGAAGGGTTCAATTAGTCGTTTTCTAATGATTCGAAGTAACATTTGAAGTTTGGAAAGAGTGGGTTGTTCGCAGAAGTGTCTAATGGGAACCTCTTCTATTTTGCAGGAGTGCAGATTGGTCGTACAGCAAAGAGGGATATGGTGCACAGGCTGCGGAAACAACTGAAGAGTCGGGATGAGATGATTTTGCGCATGCAGGTTCAGATATCTGAGAATGAGCGAAGTTCGTCTCTGTCTGATGCCCACGTGTCTGAATTGCAATCTCGTCTTGAGGCGACCAGCGGGGTACTCTCTAACTTGAACCTGGAGGTTCAGCTTTTTCGGAACCAGCTTCCCAATTTTGTAAAGTTTGCTGCAAGGACCGAAGATTGCAATGAGTCTACAGCTGGAGGTGCTGAATCGGCCAACACTTGTGGAGCTGAACACAGAGTAAGTTTCGCTGTACAAAATTACGCTTGTGTCGAAAGTCACGAGTCTTTCGCAAGGGCCTGTTGGAGAATCCTGAAGTATTCGATTTAGTCTTCGCATTCAAAGATATCCAAAGTATGATGCAGTGAATCAAACCCTTTAGTCGGGAGAGTTAGTATCAGCATTTTGAGGTCTGTTCATGTCTTTGCAGGATATGAATTTAACTCTGTTGGAGTTTACGAAGTTAAGAGAGGTTCTGGATAGATTGAAAATGGAAACGACTGCAAGAGAAATTGAAAGGCAAACCTTATTTCAGGAGTACAATTCAATGGTTGAGAAAGTGGGCTATCTGGAATGTGCGCTGAAGGAGCAGACAACGCTCGTTTCTGAAAAGGAGCAAGCGTTGAACAAGACTCAAGAAGAACTCCTTCAATTGACTTCTAGACTGCAAGTTCAGGTTGATATGATGCGCTTTTGCAATTATTTATTTATTCGTCTTTGTTGCGAATCAAATCGTTTAGTCGGGAGAGTTAGTATGTCTCAAATAGGCATGAACATCAGCATTTTGAGGTGTGTCCATGTCCTTGCAGGATATGAATTTAACTTTGATGGAGCTTACGAAGTTAAGAGAAACTTTGGATGGATTGAAAATGGAAACAACTGCAAGAGAGATTGAAAGGCAAGCCTTACTTCAGGAGTACAACTCAATGGTTGAGAAAGTGGGCTATCTGGAATGTGCGCTGAAGGAGCAGACAACGCTCGTTTCTGAAAAGGAGCAAGCTTTGAACACGACTCAAGAAGAACTCCTTCGATTGACTTCTAAACTGCAAGTTCAGGTTGATATGATACGCTTTTGCAATTATTTATTTATTCGTCTTTGTTGCGAATCAAATCGTTTAGTCGGGAGAGTTAGTATGTCTCAAATAGGCATGAACATCAGCATTTTGAGGTGTGTCCATGTCTTTGCAGGATATGAATTTAACTTTGATGGAGCTTACGAAGTTGAAAGAGGCTTTAGATCGATTGAAAATGGAAACGACTGCAAGAGAAATTGAAAGGCAAGCCTTACTTCAGGAGTACAACTCAATGGTTGAGAAAGTGGACCATCTGGAATATGCGTTGAAGGAGCAGACAACGCTCGTTTCTGAAAAGGAGCAAGCTTTGAACACGACTCAAGAAGAACTCCTTCGATTGACTTCTAGACTGCAAGTTCAGGTTGATATGATACGCTTTTGCAATTATTTATTTATTCGAATTTGCTGTGAATGTGCTCTTTATTGGGTTTTCTCTTTCAAATGTTCCTAGGTGTTCCTTTCTGGGTTCTTACACCTTTATGAAGTCTTGTGTGACAGATTAAAGAGATGGAACCTTTCAGACTCTTCAAGGCAAAACTTGAGACTTGTATGTACAATTTAAATTCGAGCGGATTAAGTCTCCGTGACCTGCATAACAGTGAGGAGATCATCTCTTCAACCAGCACTGAAGTATCCGACAGCTCAAGTCACCTTCCTCAAGGCCAAGAAGACCCTGAACTTTTACATACAGGTCATGAATTTAAAACGGGCTTCCCCGAAAACATCAAAGATCCTGCTGCTATTGATAGCGTGGTGGCAGCCTTGCAGCTGGAGGTGGAGCAGCTCACGGCAGCTCTTGCGTCCAAATCGAAAGTGGGTGAATTTAATTTGATAATGGACTTGAGCATTTGAGTTTTTCACAATTGTTTCATTTACGTTAATTGACGATGTGATAGAGCGTTCACCTTTTTCGTCTTAGGTGAACCGTCAGAAAATAAAGAAGGTGAGGAAAAGAAATTACTTATCTAAGTATAAGTTTCGCATTGCTGATGAGGTTGGATCATAATCGTTCTTTTCAGGTAACCGAGCAGAAGGAACAAACAACGAGTTTTGTTAAGGATCTTCAGGTAACTCGCACATTGCCCTGCTGATGGTGATCCACAATCAGAGTTTATGTGAGACAGTTACAATTTTAGAAGGTGGTGTATGATCATGCAATTGAGTAGACTTACGACATGGCATCTTATTAGAAGAGCAGGAGTGATGCTCGTACGAACGATTTCACGTATTGTCAGTCTTTGATAGTCATTGATCGTACTTTTAGGCCAAGGAGTTATTTATTCGAATTCATATCTTTCCTGGCGATGCTTAACTAATTTGAATTCAAATAATTTCGGTGAGTTTTGAAATTTAAAGATTCTGAGTGGTTGCATTTGAGTCGGCAATCTTCATCATCAACGAGTTTGGCAACTCCTGCTCATGTAAATGATTACTCGAAATATTTTGATAGAATATTAGCTTTATTCATTTGCAGCCTGTCGTGCTGAAGGATTCGTCTGCGTCGTTGAGGTTGATTTCATTACTGCTTGCTGTAATGACTGAATGAGGTGAATGTCTATATTTAGCAAATTTTTTTATCTCAGCAAGATGTCTTCTGAGATAAATCCTCGTGTTGAACATAGACATTTACCTCCAAAGCCTACTACCGTATTCTACTTATACTGAATTGTCCATGATGCCCTCCTTCTGAGCTCCTTAGATTGCATGTGTACTACATTCTTATCCTCTCGAAGGGTGAGACAACCTTGGTGGTTCCAGATTGAAGTTCTAATGATGTGTATTGTCTTTTTTGCGTTTAGATGAATGAACTCAATATCAATTCGATTGAAGTAGCAAAGTGTAAGCGTTTGGAAGACGAGATGGAAGATATTAGGAAATACGACGCAAAAATTTCCGAGCTCCGGCGAAACAATTCAAATCTTACTCAGGACAGCATTGACGAAGTTCGCAACGAGCAATCACTTCATGTAGCTGCTCTAATATGCGGTCTTGCTGAGAAGGTCGCTGCACAGGTATGCAAGTTTCATCAACCAGCGTTTTGTGGCTTGAATTAAGACAATATGGAGCTCCAGATTTATCGTGTGCAAGAAATAATGTCGTAAGTGCCTGAGCAGCACTACTTGAGAAGGTCATCATCGATTAAATGTAAATCCATGAAAGCCCATTCAATTTTTTTGTGTCGTGGATTATTTTTGTGATGACAGGAAGAGCAGGCAAAACAGACCGCCCTGGAAGTTCAACAGCTCTCAACATCCTTTCAGCTTTTGACGCCCATTGTGGCAAAGCTACAGGTCCGGGAGACATTCATATTATCTTCCATTTTAATTTTGATTTTCTCCCTCTTGGGGGTATATTGCATGTGTTCACAGCATATCTATTTTCCTTCTTGCCTTGTATAGGTCGTCAACTTGAAATGCAGGAGATTGAGAAGAATCATCAAAAACATTCCAGAAAGCTTCATTGCTAGATTTTCACTAACTTGGTCGTCTCCATCTGCCTTATCTGACAGGATAAAAATGCTGACTTACCGCTAATGGCACAACCTAATCCGGCGGAGATGGTCTCATATGATGTTATACACATGAAATTCAATTCCTCAAGTGTTCTCGCGAAGTATGAGCCTTTCTTCCTCGATTAATTGCCTGATCGTTACACATTCTATTTTTATAGGCTTCATGCATTGTATGTTTCTAATAAATGTTTCGCCTTTTCAGACATGCTGCTCAGGGAAGTAATACCAGTTGGACCGGCACTCTTGGACATGGACTACAAGACTCCGATGCTTCAGACAGCAGCACGCTTTCTAGGAAACAAATTTCACCAGATTATATGCTCAGGGAGATTGTTGATGACGACCATCATTTCCGAGTGGGCGCTCCAGGGCCCCTTGCTATCAAGAGTCGAAAATTCTCGTCAAAATGGGATGGAAAGAACGGGCTTAGAAAAAAATCATTTACCCACGACTACGGCAGTGGAAGTAATGCGGATATTTTGTCATCTGGAAATTGGGCCTCTAAATCAGAGGGTGACAAAGACTTGTACCGACAAAAGCATGTCAACGCGGATGTGTCCCAATATCTTCAACACAGCTTAGGGTCTTTTGTGGAATTCCAAGAGTCAGAGAGCAGATCAATACCTGTTGAAAAAGAGAAGAATGGTCACAATGCATGGGCTGTGCGACAGAAGGATAGGTGTGTTCCTCTTGAGGTAGATCAAGTTATGGCAGCCAGTACTCCAGATGCTGATTTTGTGCCTACATTTGAAGAGTATTCTCCAAATGTGCGACAAGTAAGAAGCCCTCGACAGGGCATTGAAAGTTCCAGAAGGTACTTGTTCAACGCAGGTAATAATCGGGATGACCATGCAAATAGTTCGGAGGCTTCAACTGCCACTGCAGTAGAGAGCCCCCTTGAGGAATCAGCTTCAGTGAGATCATTTTTGGTTGAGCATTTTGAAGCATCGTCAATCTCCCCGTTATCTAGGATGATGACACAGTTGGACTCTACAGAAGAGTTGCCTGAAACGTCCAGCTTGCAAAAAGCCTCTGTGGAACTTCTGCTTCCTGATTCACCTCAGGATGTTGTCGCAGATGAAACTCTGTCTTTTAAGGAAGGCAATTCTTCATCAATGGACTGGTCGATCGTCACTAGTGGAACTGACGAATATGATGCCAATTCTTCCACAACGAATAGGTTGATTGTGTCAGAGGATGTCGACGTGTCAGAAGCCAATGCTCCAGTAGCGGACATGTTAATTGTGACACATGTTACTAACGACTCAGTTTCGGAGTCAGGGTCCGAGGAAAGAGGCTCAATCGACTCAGAATTTGAGGAGATGTTGGATGAAACTCTCGACGATTTGGTCAAAATCTTTTCGACAACCGTGACTCCTGCCAGCACACCTAGATCTAGTGTCCTGTCTCAAAATAGCGAATCAAAGAAATTTCCGTGATTTTGATGATTGAAGAACGAGCTGAAGAACCCCGGTGCAACTCGACGTAGAGCGACAGGGACTCTCTTTCAAAACATCCGAGATATTTCAGCGCTAGACAATCTGGGAGCAACGATGGAAGATCAAGCCTCCTTGGACCAGCACTTTCTGTCAATTGGTCTACAGTACACTACTTCTGGACTTATGTTCTAAAGGTGACGCTACCATCTCCCCGGCACATGGAAGCTGTGTGCACTGATAGAAGATCACTTCGTAGGATTAGTGAGAGTACCATATTGTGTACTTTGGGGAACCCTTTTAGTCAGAAACCCTACGTACTTGACAGCCAGGGGGGGGAGTTTCTGTTGACTTCAACATCATCCTGACAGGTGAATTTGATGAGTAAATCTTGTGAAATACTGACAACTTCTTCGTTCAACGCGCTACATGTCTTAAATCATGTGCAAATTTTAAGACCCTCGTGAATCCAACTATCTCTTTGAGTACAGAATATCTAATGTTTTCGTTGAGATTCTCGTTGAAGATGGAACCAGAGTGTCTCCTGACTTAAGAGACCTCACTGGATTTCTAGCCATGCTCAATTCAATTGGCTCAGAACCCTAGTCAGACCACACAACGAGGTACGTCTGACTTTGGACTCTTTATTTTCTAGAAGCATGTCAGACTGGTATGGTGTAGCACGTAGGACACAGATATGCTCAGTTTCTCACTCCTCGAGCGTGAGTGTTTGTGAGGTCAGCCATACGGAATGCAATAGTCTGCCCATTAGACATTAATCTTTGGACACATTTTCTATTTTGTTCTTTACACCTTTCTGGTGCGATGGCCCACTTCGACGTTGTAGTTAGCTGGGGAGTGGTGGAACTGTGGAGACATCCGGAGCTTGAGCATCCTTGGATGTGATAGCTTGGTGTGTCGCTTTGGCCGAGTGGTTAAGGCGTGTGCCTGCTAAGTACATGGGGTTTCCCCGCAAGAGTTCGAATCTCTTAGGCGACGACTGAGTGTTACCTTCGAAATCAGCGACAACTTTTTTTGAGGATTCAAGAGTCTTGTTACTTCTTAGGGTGCTATTTTGTGGTTTTCTGGTCTTCAAGCAGAATGTGCAAACTGCAAAGGTACAGGAACCAAGATTCTCTTTGGGTTGACCTCAGCCGTTGTTTTGCCAGTGCCCTTTTTCCATGTTTTGCCAGTGCGCCTGTTTTCATGTTTTGCCAGTGCGCCTGTTTCCATGTTTTGCCAGTACGCTGCTTCCATGTTTTGCCAGTACGCTGCTTCCATGTTTTGCCAGTACGCTGCTTCCATGTTTTGCCAGTACGCTCCTTCCATGTTTTGCCAGAATGCCAGTGCCCTGTCGTGGTGTTCTTGTCATTCATGGTCTGGACGAAGTATCTGCAAAAGTACAGGAGTAAGGTAGTCTGCTCTTAAAAGCGACCATTTAAGAGCTGATCGCCTATTTCGGGGAAGCTAAACTCCTCAAACCAATTTTCAATAAATTTTCATAGCAAGAATGGTGGAATTGGCATCTAACCCAAGTCGCTTCATATTTTTTGGACATTTGTAGAATAAGTTAGGAATTTTCAAAGATTAATGTTGTGGGCACCTATTTGTGACTGTAGGTCTCTCAAAATCCATTCCCTTGCAACTTGTAAAGAGATGCGGGGAAACCAAGGAGATTGATTGGCTCTTGCAATAAATAACTCTTTGTCCTCGATCCACTCAATGGCTAAAGAGGTCCATTTAAAGATCACCTCATGTCCATTCCAGAGCTCATTATAGGAGTGTTTTGAAGAAGATGGGCACTTTTAGAGCACACTACCTTAGCACTCTTGCAGACGATGTTGGATACTTTGATTCAATTGCCAAGTCAGATATAATTACCAAGTCATAAATATGATAGGAACAGGGCTTTCTCATTTTTAAAGAAGTGCCAAAGTGGCAATATAAAATGTTATAGTGGTGCTCCAAATTTCAACATTCATTCACATATTGGATAGAAAATATCATATTAGCACATATTACATGTCCATGATTTTGTTTTCATTCACACTTTGGCAATTTCATCCAAGAATTTTTATTAATTTGAAGATTTGTAGCGAAAACCTTTATCGTTTCTTGCCGTTTTTAGCTAGATTACTTTTTTTCTAGTGCAATTTGGTACTATAATGCCAAAAAAAGTTATAGATAGGAACTAGGAATCATGAAGTTTGTTGAACCTACAAATTGGCTCACAATAGGAAAAGACATAATTGTCACAATACCCTTTCAAGCTTTGTTATGTGTGCCATTAAATTGAAAATTTTCTTTTTAGTATGAAAGATCTTTTTTTTAACTTCTAAATGCCTAAGGCCTTTTTTGAGCTTCTAGGAATTTGCTCCAAATTGAACAAAAAACTAACATTTTGATAGGTTGTATCAATTTTTAAAAGTTATGACTATATAAATTCAAACTAAACATGTTAGAGACCACAAAGGAAAAGAAAACACAACAATATGACTTATGGATTGAAAGATTATAATGTTTGATCATGAGGGTGTTAAAACTATAAAATTGATTTGAAGTCTTTCAAACCTCTTTTCACATGTCAAATCTAAAAAATTGGTTACCAAAAAAATATGAGGATAAAGAGCCTAACATGCATAACTCCAACCAATTTATGACTTTTCAAAATCTACTCTACAATTTTTTTAAATGAATTTCTAATGTGTTTTTTTCTCCAAGATATAGTGTATTTGATGCTCATTTCCAAGAGCCTTCAATACTACATAAAGTCAAGATTTCAATGGACATCCTTGCACAAAATCTAGAATAGAAAAATCATAATCAATAATTTTCAAAATTGGATCTTTGATGTTAAAACTAAACTTCAAAAAGAATCTTTCAAAAATATAAACTACTAAAAATAGCAATTTATTTAGGTTTTATTTAACTTCAATGTTTTGTTGACACTAAAATATTGTGCATCAAGCCTTTAGGGGTTAATGTAGAATCTTTTCTTCTCCTTTAATAATGAGGAAAAGTCCATTTGAGGTTTGGATTGATGACATTAGGTCAATTTTTTTTTAAAGGTCACTGGAATGGAATGAGATTTGCCTCCTTTCACTTCAAAATTCTAGCATTGTCCCTATTTTCATTTGTGGATTTAAAGATGCTCTAATCCTATCACCAATGCAGTCCAAAATGTCAAATACAAATCTAACTTTTTACTGTTTTGGATTTAGAAGTTGAGATTTCCATCATTGGAAGTGTATTCAAAAGTATTTTTAATAGGTACAAAAAAAAATTTAGACACTGGATGAAGAAAACAAACCACTTTTTAAGCTAACTAAAAGACAAAAATTATCAAAGAGTTGGCAAATCATGGCTACCAATGCACTTTGTACTCCAAAGTGATGCAATTTAGAATGAATATGCATTGGTACCATGATTTGCTAATTCTTCAATAATTTTTTGTTTTTCTGCTAACTTTGAAGAGGTTTATTTTCTTCATCCAATGTCTAAATTTGAATTTTTTTGTACCTATACAAAGTACTTTTGAATGTGCTTCCAATAATATAAATCTCAACTTTCATTCCAAAACAATGAAAAATTAGAAGTTTATTTGGAAGGGTTTGCATTGGTAATGGTCTAACTTAACCACTTTAGGATGTTAGTGGCCAGAATTGGCCTACAAAAAATCTACATACTCCATTGCCTAGGCGTTGAAAGGTTACGGTAGGAAGTCAATAAAGCACTTGGGGAATACAAGTTTTTTGGTTTTTTTAAATGTACACTATTTGTAGATTTTGCTTTCTCATCGCTTTAATAATGTGCAAATAAATGTGCATTTCAAGAGGTGAATGCTTTTAGTGACAACTGCATTTCAACTTCTAAAATTTATATTTAATTCTACAAAGCTCCCCCAAAACAAAACAAAAAACTTGAATTAGAATTCCAGTTCCATTCATTTTTCAAGGAAAAATGACTAAAAAATGTTTCAAGAGGTTCATCCTCTCCAAATTAATTTCCAGCTCTATAATGGGCATTTTATGAACATCCTACCTTACTCATCCTCTCAAGCTCCAATTTGTTCAATAGATACATCACATTTCACTCATATAAAAGCTCTAAGATTCTTGTCTTAGTTTCTGTAACATTTTGAGGTTATGGATATTTAAAACTTGTTTTTGAAAATATTATGTAGTTCAAAGATCACAAGTATGTTTTTCCTACATTTGACTTTCCAATTCATGAAGTGGTAGTCTCAGTACTCAATGGATAAGGGTTGGCAAAAAATAATTTAAAAAAGTGGATGCACAATATTTAGGAAATTTATTTTGTGAGTTTTTTGTATATACAAAATAAAGATATTGCCAAATATTGGCAAAATATTCCTAATTTTTGATAAATTAAATTGTCATGCACAAGCACATCGTGCCAAGATCACATTGTGCCAACATGAGAGATAGCGTGCCATAAATCAACAATGAACCCTGTAACTGGCTAGCAACCTAACCACACCAAGGTCCAATAGCTCCTGACCAATGGTGGACATTGTGGTCATAGGGAAAACGCCTTGTGACTTGTGACGTATGTCACAACCATGGTACAAGCTTGCAAACAATGATAGAAATGCAAAAAACATCCTATCACCATAGGCACTAAACATTGGCGACTCCATAGCAAAGCAAAGAAAATAAACACCCATATTACATAGTACACCAGGTGTAACAAGTAGTTTCACAACCACTCCTTTACTTCCCCCCTTTGCTGGTGTTGAAGCCCCTTCACACTAGCAAACTCAGTGGTCTTCTCCGAAGTACTAACGAGAACCCAATAAAAAATCCCAACTAAGATGAAGATGTTTATCCATGCCCCGATACACATTTGGGACAAAGCCACCGGCCCACCAGAATTTCTTCCAGTGGTGGAATCAAATAATCTGTGTACCATCCTGTGGAACAAATATCATACAAAATCATAGTGGCATCACGGTTGATGCTTCCATACAACACACATTTCAGCTCAGTGGAAGTCCATGAACTGCTAGAATCAATCCGCCCATCAATATATGACAAATGATACGGCGCACAATTGCACGTGTAATCTTTCTAGATCTTGCCATCACAACCCTCCAAAAGTATTATTCCAAACTTGAACATCCCACGCACTCGTAGAATAATACACCCCGCAGTCACGTTGAGGATGGTTGGCACCGTTTGCTGTAAATAAACATAGTCGCTAGACAGAAAACGTCACACCTGAGGCCTATACAGGGTTGATAGGACGTCCATACATCCGAGCGTCCCACGGATGTAGGCGTTGACCCTCGGACGTCTTTTAACATACACAATTTTGAATTTCTACTGACCAATGGATGGGTGGATGGTTGGACTATCGAGCGGAAGGGGGTCAGGCGGATAGGCCATTGGGGCGTCCGCTTGCCCGTTCAACCGTCCGCACTCCCGTCCGCTTCCTCCGTTTGTCAGTGCGACTGCCCCTCGATGGTGGCCGTGCGATCCAACGAATGCCAATTTATGTCCGCACGATCTACCCGTCCGATTTTGTGGCGCCCGATTCGCATGTACGCATCTGCATTGCTTGGTCCACTGTCAGATTCCATAAATAGTGCGGTGAACGACTTACTTCTTCACAATCGTTTTCTTTGCGGAGTGGATGATTCAGTGCCAATGTGTGGCTCTGAGTGCGCCTTCTGCTTTGGTGTACAAACGATTGTGCTTGGATACTAAATTGCTTGAATTATTTTGGTAATTATTTGGATTTGAAGTCCTTGTTAACAACTTCACCCCATTTCATTGTGAGTGTCAAGCATTTTGTTCAGTTGTTCCAAAAACTCATGTGAACATCGTCATCAAATCATTTCATTTTAATCAAGGTTACCATGCCTCGCGATAAAAGATCAAAGTTAAGTAAGAAGGACAGATTATAAGACATGAACTGCAAAGATTGGGCAAATCTGATGTGTGTAGCTAAATTTGGATGGGAAGAAGAGCCCAAAAAGGTTTGGGACTGTACAATGTGAAAAAAAGTACGTCAAAATGACGCACCTCTCCAAAATGTGGTCATAAGAACAGGCATACGTGCAAGTTTGGTGCTGGGAAGGACAAATTTTCACTTGTGAGAGCAAACATTTTGTTCACCGATACAAGGAAGTAATGCAGTGGGCTCAGCTGCGTGATTCCAAGCCTAATGTCATAAATTATTCTAACATGGCCATGGTTTGGACGGAGATTGTACTCTACAAAGATGTAGACTGGCGCACAATTTTTGGGAAAATATTGATCATATGAATCGCACTGACACTGTAAATCATACGAGTTGGACTCAACCGAGCAATTGTGTGCGAATGTGGTCCAATTGAGAGCAGTTTGGATTTCTGCTGATTGTATTGCCGAATGTTGAGGATGAATGGTCGGATGACGATGATGTATGCAACACTCCAGCATCCGTGACATTTGGAGAGAGGCATGAATGTCAAGAAGCTTAGGAAGACATTGAGTTCGATCAACAAATGTAAGAAGCTATACATAGAAGCATGGAGGACCGGGGTTGACGACATGGACGTGACGGGTCCTACTAACATGACCTAGTACATATGGCTCACAAGATGGCCAAAGGATCTTGCACTACAGTAACGACCCCCGAGGTACCTATTACAATATAGAAGGAAGCCATGGAACCACACATGATTTTGGATCTAGCCAAAGAGGCTCCCAATACTATTCCGGATCCACTACGGGTGGTTCATATAAGTGCCACACAAGCTCTCGTCATGTCAATCCAAGGTAAGGAAGGTCTCAGCACGGTGATAGAGTTCCTCCTCTAACTTTTGGAGGCCTTTACTGTGGAAATCCTAATCAAAGAGCTGTGCCAAGCGATTATGGATACAATTGGGGTAGAGGACAATATCTCGGCATTTATAGGTCTGGTTCTACAGCACCAAATCGCAGAGATGACATCCACTCAGATTTTGAGTAAAATAGGCAGAATTATTTTAGTGGTTGTCTTACAATTGAGTAGGCTTTGGAATCTTTTATCATGGGATTAGGGAGTGTGACAACTATAGTACAAAAATATTGGCGTCTTGGCGAATAGCATTCATGTACTAATACACTTTGATATAAATATATTGTATTAAAATATATTTGGAGGTTGGTACTTGATATCATCTTAGTGATATTGTTCAAATATCAACCGTGTTGTTTTTCAATATAAATATATTAGCCTCCGATGGAATTCTATTATAATTATATGCATACAACATTGATCATACATATTTGTATACAACCATGCCAAGCCAACATCCATCAACAATAATTGTTGCATTGCACTTCTCATCCAAGGATTTCAAGCAAAACATATGACGAATGCATAAATAGATGGTAGACATTAGACATTGGAAGTTTCAAAACACACAAACATTTCAAAATTTTATAACAATTATAAGGGTGCACATATATTGGCATACATTAATGGTGCATATATATACTAGATAGTTAACACACAATCATATTGATTTACGTACTCGCCTTTACATTTACCTAATACTTCTATAGTTCTATGTAGTTCGTTTACATCATAGACACTAATATGAGTGTTTGAAGTGTTCATCTAGAATAGGCCAATTGTAATTATTGATAAATCGATGGATGATTTTGGACAAGCTACCTTGAGAATCAATCACCAAATCCCAAAGGTGCTCCAAGTAAAGGTGAAACACTTTTGTCAAATCGTTATGGTTGAACCTTGTATGTCCTTCATTTTTTCGATGCAAGCTCATGTAGGCTGCCGACATGCAACCATTGTTGATTTTCTGAGCTATTTGACCAACTGCATATTCTTTCAATTTACGTGATAAATTTGGTATCATTTGCACATCTGCATCTCTTCTATGCAAGTATGCAATAGAAGGGTCCACCCACCACCTGTTCTTCAAAATCTCAGTCCGCTCACTCTAAAAGGTGAACGTGTACAAGGACTTCATTGGTTCATCACGTAAAGTAGTTATGCCCCAATCGCAAACTCCAATGTAAACATGTGACTCATCATTAGGAAAGTGAACATAATGTTGTCCAGAAAAGATCATTGTGCAAATGTCCAGCGTTGTGCACTGCATTCATGAGGTGCACCAATGCCCATGCAAGTTCTGTACGCTTTTTTCTCCAACGACCGAGAAAAAAAGCTTTAGTCACCGCTTTCGACGTCGGTTGAAAATAAGCCAATCGAATGACAATGTTATCTGAATAATCCTTATCCATTTTTAACATTTGCCCCAATGTTCTGCCATTCCACCAATACAAGTACCTTTCGTTGTTCATTGTATGAATAGCAGAAAACTGTATAACTCCATCATGTGGAATTCTCACTACCATTGACTCGTTTTGGTGTTTCAACCTCGCGAGTTGAGATCATAGGTATTGTTGATGAGATACCTTTGCTGCAAACTCCTAAAATGCGGGTATCTCATGATATCCTTTAATTTGAACCTTCCGAATTGTTACGTACCCACCCCTCAGACTTTTGTCATCTTGCGGAATCACCCTTGCTATTTCTGGAAGCGCTAAGAGATGTTGTCACCCACGTTACAACTCCACAAGTCTCTCATTACTACTCCACCAACCCATTGAACCTTGCCTACTCCATCTTTTTGCAAAAAAAGCGCACCGACGAACAAACAAGTCTGCCTTCAAAATGACATGTTCATAAGCACCATCATCTACTGGGTGTTCCTTCCTGTACTTTTTTAAAATCACCTTCGCATTCCACAATGCATCTTATACCCTATTCCTCAAAAATTGTTGAAAGCCCTTCTTCTCCATTTTATGAATCCATTGAGGTATGTTTAAGGCATCCATGAACTTTTGTGCCATATCTCCCTTAAATTTCTCTAGGCACTCCTCCTGATACCTCACATATTTGTTATCAAGTGATGTAGTGATTTTGGACTCATAAAATTTAACAATCCACTCAATGAAAAATGATTTGCAAGCATGAGAGGGAATTTCTCTACTCGACTCAATGTCAGGCACCACCCGTTTGTCCTTCGCAACCTTCTTCGGTCTCGACATTGTGATGAAATTTCGATTAGAAGTTGGATTTTGTAATCTTTAATGCGAAATACGATTTGCCAAATGTATATACCCAAAGGCTAAAAAAAAAGGCAACAAGTAGGCCTCCGAAACCACACTCTTACCTTTCCTAAGAAAAGAGCCAATGGAGGATAAACCACCAAGCTCTCCACTCTCTCTTGCGTGGGACAAGGGGGAAGGTAAAAGTGAGGAACGGACGGGTCATCCGACCCTCTTATACAATGCAAACGCCTCGCTTAACCGGCACATTAGACGGATTGTCGTCCACCTCCTCGAGACTGCCCAATCACCCGGATGCCACTCGTCTGACTCATCAGACAACTTTGATGAATGGGACAACCGTCGTTGTGGCCGTCCGATTGGACGGTCCTTTGGGGGTGTCCGACTCATCAGACGGTTCCGGTAGAGGCGACAAAATACCGGATGGGACTGTCTAATCAATGGACGCGCAGGTATTCCATCTGATTGGACGGTCCCGATAGAGCGCAGAGGAAATGGGGAGATTTTTTAAGGCCGTTCGATCAAGCGAACGCGTGGGTTGTCTGACTGATCGGATGGTCTTGATTAGCGAATTATCAGGTGGACGGAAAAGAAGAAATTCTCATTGAGATCTACTTTTTTACTTGAAGAACTTGAATCATTAAACATAACTAAGGTGATTTTTTAATGCAATGGACTTCAACCCTATACCCTAAACCCTATACCCTAAAACCTAAATCCTAAACCGTATACTTTAAAATCACAAATGTAAGAAATCATAACTAACTTAAAATATCAAAACAAATCCAAATTAGTTGATATTTCCTCAAAAAATATATGTATCATCTTCAATTAGGGACTTAGCTTGAGAATTCTTAATTGGATTTAGGTGTTTCTTGGATTCAAAACACCTATAAGTTTGCAAATAAAACTTTTAAGTCATTCATAATTTTTTATGTGAATATTTTTTGTTAAATAAATTCAACTATAGACCTTTTATGTAACTTCATCAACACCATTGTTCCACAATTGTAGAATGAATTTCTCCCAAAAGAATTCACCAATATGCATCAATTTAAGAATGTTTACTTCTCTAGCTTTTCTAAAATGTGATGTTTGGTCATTCAACCTTTTTAGAAATATTCACGTATGTCTTATACCTTGTGTATTTTAGCTAAAATTTAGGCAATTGAGTTATGAATAAATGTGAAATGTTTTACCAAAAAAAAACTACACATTCATTTTTAAAAAATTGTCAAGTAGAATATGTTTCACTATTGTAGGAAAAAAATATGCTACTAGCTTTTGGAAGAATTTAAAAATTGTTAATCCCAATGGTGAAAATATTCTAATAGACAATTAATATCCTTTGTTATCAATTTTGAATAAATAATTTGAAATTTTAGAAACATAAGACAACTCCACATGTATTTTCTAACTTCATTGTCCGCACTCCGCAACATATAACTCCGAAGGATTTTTGACAACATTATTTGAGATTGAATGGAGCAATTTCGTATAAGTAGGTAATTAGGTATCAATCTATACTATCATGCACAAAATGAATTTTTAATATTGCATCAAAATATTATCACCTACTGTGAGCCCCCGATTCGTCACTCGGGACTCACGCTTTTCTTTTTGTTAATTATTATGATTTTGAGTGTAGTTTAAACGTAAAAAGACCTAAAAAGAGTGTAAGACCAAAATAGGTGTGGCACATACCCATATAGCATTTGGTCACTTATATCTATAATCCCCTCAAACTAAACCCAATTCCCATTGTAAATAGACTAAAATCGGGATTCCGAGTGATTAAAACGGGTTTTTGGTAAATAGGGCTTAAACTGCCAAACCGAGGGCTAGGTAACCTCTTAGGGCTAGATTTGGTCCGAAGGAACACCGTTGAGGTCAGATAATCCATTCCCGACGATAGGTTTCACTTTCCCCATTTTACCGACGAAATAGCAGAAACCCCGAATTGTTAGCCTGCAGGAGTTACAACCTCATGACCGACGCCTGGGAGGAATCGGAGGATGCCGCATGTCATTTTGGGGTGGAAATCGCATTTGGAGATCAACGGCGAAATCGGTTTGCCAAGATTCCCCCCGACAAAGAAGATTCCCTGGTGGCCGGATTTTGAAGGAGAAGTCAAGATTTGGTTCTCCTCCGACCCTTGTGCAAAGTAAGAATGTTAGCTTGCACATCCTTTGTGGAATTCCATGAGAGGTTCCATAAAAAGTTTCGGAATTTTCTAACTTGCAGAAAATGTCTTTCCGGACGGTCAACCGCCAAAACCTACGATGGGAAATTCTTGGAAATTACCCAGGTTGCGGTAAAATCTCACTAAAAATTAGAATAGCATCTTTTATGTTAATAAGATGCCCCAACAAGTTTCAAGACATTCCGATAGTCAGAAGTACCCGAACCGGCAAGATTCCCCGGAAATTGACAAATTTGAAGAATGCGGGAAAGTTGACCGGCGTTCCGGGAGCATACGGAATCGGAATGAGGTCAAAATTGGGTCTTTTCTTACTCCCTTATACCTTTTAGAGAACTTAGGCTAGTTACTTTTCTCAGAAAGGTCAAACTCCAAAAACTGGGTTTTTACCTTAATTTGGTGTTCAGTTAGCGCTAAGTTTTGTTGAGTTTTTAGCGTCAAAATAGGGGGTTGGGGGAACCATGGACTAAAAATGGCCTTCTGAAGCCAATGGCGCAATCCGTTTGTGATTTGGAGTAAACCTCCAAAAGTTAGAGTTTTAATCCAGCGTAGAAAGTGAAAATCTAGAAGATTAGGATGAAAATCTTAATTGATAAGATTACCATGTAGGAAAAGAGAGGGGGGTGAGGGCCTTGGAAAACTATATAAGGGCTCTCATTTTCCTCTCATTTCACCCCTTTAGGTTCATTTTGAACCTCTTTTCAAGTTTTGGGTCCATTTAGTTGGATTTTGGCCATTTTAGGCCACGTTGCCAAATTCTTGTGTTTTTGGAGCATTTTTAGCTCCATTGTCACTCTTTCTCAAGCTCTCTTTGAAGGACATTGGGGTCCCTTCAAAGATTGCCTTGGTTTTCTTGTGCTTTTGTACTACTTGTGTTTTGTTGAATTTTTTTGAAGTCCTTGTACTAATCCTAGGGAAACCTCTGTATGCCCGGCTTGCCGCTTGGAGGAACCTCTAGTGCTTTATTTCTAAGTTTCTTTGGTGGATTTGAGCATTACTAACTTGTGTTTAGAAGTCTTGAAGTACTAACCTCCACTAACCCATGTAGTAGGAGTATCCTTGTCAACTAACCCTTGTTGCCTTTGTCCCCGTACTCCTTTTACACGGCGAAGCTTTGACTTCAAGGGTTGTGAGTTTATAGACTTTAGATGTGTTTTTCCAAGCACGGCGGAGCTTTGAACCCCCTTTTGTTTTAAATTATGTCAATTGTGAGAGGACGGCAAAGCTTTGATTGTAGATGTTTAGGAATCACTAAAATTTTTAGAGAAACCAAAACTACGGCGAAGCTTTGACTTTAGATGTTTAGGAATCACTAGTATTCTTAGAGAAAACCGAAACCACGGCGAAGCTTTGAACCCCCTTGTGTTTTAATTTGTGTCAATTGTGAGAGGACGGCGAAGCTTTGACTTTAGATGGTTAGGAATCACTAGTATTTGTAGAAAAACCGAAACTACGGCGAAGCTTTGACTTTAGATAGTCTAGACTTTAACACTGTAAAGGGAAAAAAATGAAGATGGGAAACGCTTGAAAACGTTCCAACCATCTAGAGTTGGCCAAGGGCCAAGTAGCAATTTCCTTTATCCATAATTTTCCATTCCAAGCTAGTTAGCCTTAAACAAAGATTTAGATCACCAGTCCAGGCACCAAAATTCAATTGGGACCAGCAGTCACCGAGGCACCCAGTCCAGGCATCGAAATTCAGTTGGGCTGGAGCAGCACCCAGACTGGCCCAGTCCCGCAGGCTAACACGTGTCCCGGGGTGACGTGGTGGAAGAGGGGTCCCGACCTCCCGCAGGCCAACACGTGGCGAGGGTAACGGGGGCTGCCTCCTCCGACTACTCCCGACCTGCCTGGCTCCGAATCCCGACTTGCCTGGCTCCGAATTCCAACTGTCTGGCTCCGAATTCCAACTACTGGCCTGTCCAGGCCCCAAACTGGTTTCAAAAAAATTGGATTATTGTTTTGTCCTAAAAAAAAAATTGAGATAGTAGTTGGCCTTTCAACAAATTTTGAAGTTGGATGTGGGAAGGGAAAATTAGATAAGAGCTTACAAGAGGTTGGAGAGGTGAAGAGGTAGAATAGGAAAAAAGTTGGGATGTCTTAGAGGTAGCGTTTCCACTACCAAAAAGAGTCCAAAAAACATCATAAAAGAAGAAAATCACTTAGAGCTCTCATAGGACTCTTCAAGCTCTTGGAAAACCACAATTGTAAGTGATTTGAGAATGGGGAAGGTAGGAGGATGAAGGGAGATTAGGATTAGGGAGAATTGCTAAGAAATCTTGAACAGTCAATTTGGACCATTAGTTTTTGGATAAAATAATAATTGACTTAGAAGAAGATAGGAGTCAATTATTATTTAGGAGTCAAGAGTCAATTATTTATTCCAACTAGTCAACCTTTGGGATAACTAAATAATTGAGTAAGAATAGTGTAGAAAGAAAAGGAAGAAGGAGAGTTAGAAAGAAAAGGAAAGAATAGGAAAATTTGTATTAGAACCCAAACTTTAAGCGGTGAGCAGAAATACAAAAGCACTCTCAACCATGGCGGACCAAGAATATTTGGATGAGCTCATCTACAACACGGCGGATGAAGCTCAACTTGAGGTAACTTACTAACTTTTACCTTTCTTTTGGAATTGTTTAGATTAGCAACTAAATACTTAGCCGGAACTTCAAGGTCGATTCAGAGAGTCTAAATTAGGATTTTTCCCAAGTTTATCTGTCAAAGTTGGTAGATTATGATTAGAGCTCTCCGAAAACACCTTAAACTTAGAATTTCGATCTAAAACGAAGGAGTTAGCTTTGGATGAAGTTTAGAGTAAAAATCGGATGAAAAAGATTTAGAAGTGTCCAAGTGAAAGTTAATTAGAAAATTAGCAAGTAGAAGTAATCTGAATCATAGGAGTGGAATTAAAAGTAAAATTCAAAAGTAGGATTAGTAGTAATCAACGGATGAATTTTGAGGAACCGATTAGCGGTCAAACTTCATCCATCAATAACTTTTGCTAGGATAAGTTTAAAATCAAGTTAGAGACCATTTTGGAAAGCTTGAATTAGCCTCTTTGAGGAACAAATTTCAAAGTACTAAAAATAGCAACTGACCAGAATCCATTCCAAGCTTCAAAGAGCAAGGGGGGATAGAATTAGGGTGTCCAAACGCGATTAAGGAAGAAAGTTAGCATTAGAATGTTAGAGTGACAACTTCAAGTGTTCCAATCGTAGTTCAAGCTTTGAGAAATACCAAGTTACCTAGAAGAAAGAGAAGGATGAAATTTGGACCAGGAAACGGATGAAGTCAACTTAGATTAGTCCAATTAAGACTAAACTTAGAATTTAGTTAGAGTTTCACTATATCAAACTAGGGTTTAAATTTAACGATTAATTGAAATAGGGAACAAGTCCAAAGTCATGGATGAAGTTTAATTTGCCCCGGAAAGGCTAAAACTTCATCCGTTGATATCTTTTGCTAGGAGAAGGGGATAGGGATGAATTTTATGTTTTTAGAAATGGCATGAGATTCTCTACAACTTAGGATTGCTAAATTTAGACTATAGCTAGTTTCGTTCAAAAATCACCGTGGCCTCTTTGATTGAAGTAGTTTTGGTAGAAATTGTAATTGTTGCATTCTTTTTGAGTTTGATTGCAATTGTTGGTATTTAGGGACTTAGAAAAAAGATCCATTGCTTGGAAGGCACAATGGACCGACGTTAGGACACCCATAGGTTAGAATTTCTCGAAATACTAAGAACCTGGTTGTGTTTACTTATTTACCAAGGGTGGGTAAATAAGCGCTCACACCTACCCATTTCAAAATACACTTCTAACTTTTGTAATATTTATAGGAATGACATGAACCCTAAATCCTAAACCCTATATGAGTATATGACAACCTTGCATGCAAATATATTAAAAGATTGGTACTTTAATGCAATAGTATTATATAAATATATAGCAATTGTTTCTAGTTCCATGGCATTAAGTTGGTGCTTTTATTTTAAAAAACTATGATTTTTCCACAAAAGGCGCACTAATTTGTATAGCCACATCAAATCCATCAACATTTGTTTACATCATAGTTGCATTACAAAGAATAAAGACAAAAAAGGACGGGCAGCATGTGAACGTAAATTTAAAATCTGGCAGCTGCACTTCAGAAGCTCACTTTTCTATGAAAAAATGTCCAAAATGGTGGTGCTTCTGTAGATTCTTTTTCCTAAACAAGTTGGCTCCATGCTTAAATAATTTCGCATCATTTGGAATTGTACAACATATAGGAAAAAATAGTAAGTAGAATGAAGTAGAGAATGATTTAAAATACAAAATTGTTAAGAATTTGGTTATGGAATTGAAAAATGCCAATCCCAATGGTCGAAATGTTGTAATAAACAATCTACATCCTATGATTTTTTTTTTTTCAAAAAATATTGAAAATTGAGTAAGATAAAGGACTTCAAAGTTTATTTTAGAGTAGATATTCTATAACTGTCCGCAAACTGAAACTCCTCATAACTTTTGACTCAATGGTCAAAATGGAATAATGAAAAGCTTTCCACATACATATAACTCTAGAAAATCAATTTCAAATTTTTGTTTTTGAAAAAAGTGATTTTTAAAAATCTTCCTGGATTGCCCGGCCAAGAAAAAAAATAACACATTAGGCCATAACTTTTAACTCGTATATCCAAATGTCATGAAATTTAGTGCATATGAAAGATATTCCTTGCGCACAACTTCTGTTAAAATTTCAGCCAAAAATATGAAAATCTCCAATCACAAGTACCAGCCCAAAATTTCTATAATGCCAAAAAATGCTTGATGGTCCTTTAAGAGTTAAACTAGAACCTAGAAATTATAGAAATATAAAGTACAAAAAATATCACCTTTCACTAGATTTAATGACATTGACATCTTTTAATTCAACCAACTCAAATGCCTTTAACTTAGAATGGACATTTCATGTCCGGGTTTGGCCAACTTCAACAAATTTCTTCATAAAAAAAATTATTTTAAAATTGAGATGTCTTACAATATATAGTAATATATGGTTAAAATCCAAATAAATTTTTGAATAATTAGATCTATGATCTATCATATCAAAATTTGGATGATCTTAGGAAAAACAATCTCTAGAACTATAGATAGCATTCTATTTTGATCTTTCAAGATGGTAATTTCAAAATATCATTGAGATGTTTAATTTCAAGATTGGACTTGAAAATATCATGTGCAAATTGAAGAATGGACTTTGAAAAGGCTTATGGTGATTGCAATGTCTTTTAAAGATTCACATTGGATGCTTGTTGTCATGAAGGCACACTCTTTGGAGGTGAATTGACGGTTTTCGGAATCCTATGCTCCACCAAACTATTGCAAGTGGAAAAAAACATGAACTCTAGAATTAGCAAACACCTAATCGGACTGTTGGACGGGATGGTCCGATGGGCGGTCGGACAATCTGACGGGCGGATGGGATGGTCTAAAGGGTGGTTGGACAATCTGAGGGGCGGACGGGAGGATTCAACGGTTGAAAGGGTGGTCGGACAATCCAAGGGGCAGACGAGAGGGTTCAACAGTTCAAAGGGTGGTCGAACAATCTGAGAGGCGAACAAGAGGGTCCAACGAGCGGACAGGATTGTCCGACGAGTGGATGGTGGATTCGACTGGGACAATCTGACCGTCCAATCAATTGGACAGTCGGGGCGTCTGATCAATCAGACGTCTGAGTCCACTTCGGGAGGTTGTCCATCGTCGGACCTATACTAGGTCTGTTTTCCAACGGGTATAAGGGCGTCTGACTTTTTCTTTTCTTCCTCACTTCTTCTCTCCTTTAGATGTTTCACATCCGTGTCGGAAGTGCTACTATTGCTTCATTGTGCTAGTTGCTCCTACATGGTGAAAAGTTAGGGTTAATTGTTTTATATCACAAATCGACAATCATGAAGACTGAAGGTACTAGCTAGGATACTGTAGGGATGACTTTAGGAGGTGACAACCACAAGAAGGCAAAACCAAAGGGGGCCACCCACGAGCTCCACTACGAGATTTTAGATGATCCAAATATCAAGGCGAAGAGCGGATGGAAGAAGGAGGAAGCAAATTATTGGACCTCCAAAATGTGCAAGAAATATGTGAAAATGTACCACATCAATAAATTGTGGCCTTGTGAGGCCCATGCTATTCACACACGGAGTTTCAGTTGCAAGCCATCAAATTGCAGTAATGGACATTTTGTCCATCAATCGCTTGAGGTTTGGCGGGCCTTCTTCAGGGACAAATCAATGAGGAAGGGATACATAAACTGCAGCATGGCCTCTATGGTGTATATTGAGCTCATATTGGTTTGGAAGGTGGATTGGGGCACGTTTCCAACAACAGTTGGGGCTCGACTTTTGCTTAGGCAAGGGCAAAAAGATATTCCCGATTTATATGATTCATAGGCAAGTCCAAGTGAGCCTCCCAAACCACGGAAATTATTATTAGATCATTTATTGCAATTTAAAAAGAGATTTTGGAGGTGAATCATATTGGATTACATATGGGTTCTACAAAGATTCCAACTACAATGACAAATGCTGCGGTGGAAAGTGTTGACAAAGAAGTGTTTCTAACTCCTCGAGCGGATTTGATATGCACACCCAATCTAACAACTGTGGGTGAGCAAAGTGGTGCTCCAAACATGCTGCCCATTTTTAAAGAACCAGTGACCCTGTCTGCGTTACAAAAATGTCGGGAAGAAGTTGCTCTAGAACAAATGGCAAGGGCCATTGCATCAATCGATCATCCCATAGCCAACAATGGAATAGACTTCATGACACAAGTACCTTTGAATTAAGACTTGCCAACCACACCGAGCCTCGTATTGAGCCCTGTATTGAGCCCAAGAGTTGAAGGGCATTTGTTGCCAAGAAATGGAAAGCAACTCGATGAAAAAGCGCAAAATTTATCTATTGATGACAACCCTTTGGATAAGAGCTATCTGCATTTGTCAACTCAACAAACGGCACAATTGGAGGGTCTTTGTCAGCTACCGAATGCTAGAGAGTTGGAAAGTTTGTTGGAAACTTCTTATTTGTTTAGGACACATCAAGAAGACCTGAAACTTTAATTGGACTGAGTAATCTTGACAAACGAGGCTAGCTCGAGTAATCCTGACAAGGAATATAGTGGTGAGTGGCCCAATTTTTTGATGACCGCAAAGAAGTTGTTGGTTGTAGCTGAATTTGTAACTGGTATTGTCCCCAAACTTATGGAAGTTGCTCATGAATTCACCAAATTCGCGCCCGAATTGGTGTTCGGTGCCATGTCTTTTTTGGATTTTGTCATGTCTTTGAAATCATTATTGGAGGAGTGGGTCCAAATAAGGCGTGAGATGCACATCTTGGCTCAAGAGAATGAGAAATTTATGGCCTTGAAGAAAGAGCACAAGAAATTGAAGGCACTCTTGGTTGGATTGGAAGCTAAATTGTAAAAAATTGAGAAGGATTTGGAGCGCTAACATGACACTGTATTTGCTCAAAGGCTGTTTATTGAGAATTTGGAGTACAAAATTATAGCGCTTAAGAAAAAAAAATTCAAGGACAGACTATATATTCTTCCGAAAATTGGCGAAGCCGTGCGTGTAGAAGGGGTTGAGGAAAACAACCGAAGGGAAGTAATATCCAAAACCGCCATGATAATCCTCCTCCCACATTCCAAGACGCGTTCATGCAAATAGAAGGCCATGAGGTCGAAGAGGTGAAGTGTGAATTAGAGGAGGTAATCCAACAAAACGTCTATTTAGAGTCTGAGTATCAAAAAATGATGCGAGGAGTAGAGCTGAATAAATGCTTACCAAAGAACAGTTCTGACACTTGTTGGTTGATGTATGTTCAAAAATTACTAGACAAACCGTATGTAGTAACCTGAGCAATAAAAGGGCTTCTCAAATTAGCAATGAAGTTGAATGAGCAATACGATGCCCTACACTCCGACCTTGTCACTCTCAGAAAGATGTTTGATATACATCATAGAGGGTTGATTGAAGCCATATATTGGAGGGACATGGATGCAATGTCCGAGCAGTTGAATGATATGAAGAACGATACGTTGCAGTCCATTAATTGGACCTTGGAACTAGAAGAGGGTTAGGCCCCTTACAACATGCATTCAACACACATCAAAGAGGCGGACAAGATAGTAGTGCATGGTGAAAGTCCTAATACGGTACTATTGGAGGATAAATGCAACCTCTGTCTAGTTCATTTTGGCCCCAAGGGCACCTTAACCATGGGCCAATGTCGCTACACTTTTCATATCACGTGCATGGTAAAAGCATCCCTCGTTCGTTCAATTTATCTCGAGTGTCGTTCTCTTTTGAGCCCTGGATTTTACAAAATGGTTGGGCATGAGGAGAGCATGCCCCCTAGCCACAAATACAATTGATGGACCCTTCTACTTGACCAAAAGCCATTTCAATTTCAAAGTTACGTTCATTGGAGGTGATCTCTAATTTGGAATTCAAAAAAATTCATGTATGAGCTATATGAGAACTACAATGACCAATTGAATGATTTTGTGTAGATGATGCGCAACAGAGATGTGGAGTTGCAGGCCAGGGGTATTGAAGATCCGGAGGCTCGAGAATTGTTTTGTCGTAGCATAGGGGGGGGATTGGATCCATGCTCCGGAGCATCTCACATCAAAAGTTCTTCCGATTTTCTAAAAAAGAAGCGCAGAAAGGAGCAGATGGCATCTGGATAGAAGTGCAACCATCCCAAGAATTCAATGAGCAGTACGTGACATACAATCATATTTTAATAGAGAGGGCCTTTTTTTGTGAAAATTGGAAGAAGTTGCAAAAGTTCCTGCTGTTTTGAATGTAGATGGGCAATCAAGCACAGAACATGCACTCGTGGAGGTGGCAAGTGCATTTGATAAGAAGATTATTGACATTATAATGACTTGGAGAGTGTTTCTAGAGGCACAAGTCAACCGTTTTGGTTGGTCCCTAGAGATGATAATAAAACGATCAATGCTATGATAGAAAAAATTTATTTGACTTTGAGAGCGTTGAAGGCAAAGGAAGTAGATCTGTCTCCCACGAGGAAGAAGAAACAGAATATTGAAGACGAGGATGAACACTCTCCAAAAAACAAACGACAATTTACCGCTGTGGATATGGAAGTCTGATTAGGGGGCACACAGGCTCTGGATTGGGTGGTCCTCAAACTCGTAGAACAAGTCAAAGATTTAAGAAACAAGAGGGTGCTTTTCATGTTTCCGCAGAAAATGGCGGTGATACTATATAGTGTTTGTATTAGAGGATGACAAATGAGGATTATTTTGTACTTGTTTGGATCTCATGAGGATTCAATATTAGTAATGTACTACACTTATGGTATGCCATGAGTTGCTTTTCATTAATATATAAATATCTATGCAATACAAATATGTTTGGATTTGCTTTTCTATCATGATAAATTTTGCTTTACCTTTTTGTCAAATATGTTTCTTTTGCGTACCTATTGTGTAATATCATTTTATGTTATTGTTATGTTATTTTTTATAACCCCGTGCCTATGAATCATCTTTTTTCATTTGCACCTACATTTCCGTCCTCCCGTTCGCCTGTCTATCATTCCGTCTGCGTAGTTTGCCATTCTGTCCGTTGTTCGGCGCCAGAAGAATACAACGCCATAGGAATATGTTGTTGGCTCTTCCCAAGCGAATCCAAGTACACAAGCATTAGATGAACGTGGAACTCAGCGGACATCAAGCAATAGACCTCAAAAACAAAGCAGGCTAGTGGAGGGATTCAAACAAGCAAATAAATGCAACTTGAATGCAGTGTGGGCCAATTTTTTTTTATGCAGCAAACATACCATTTATTGTAGTTTGAAATCCAGCATTCAAAGAAGCAATGAAGCAAACAGCGGAGTTTCACCGATCCTATGCCCTACCATCATACTATGACCTACGCTATAAATTGCTTGACCAAGCAAAGATAGACCTGGAGGTCAATTTCCGTAAACAGATAGAGACTAGTATTATGAAGTTCAGAGCTACATTGTCTATTGATGAGTAGACCTTAGTTTCGAATCAACTATTGATAAATGCCATGTTTGTGTCATCCACGGGTGAGCAATTCCTGGGATCAGTGGAGACAACTGGGAAAACTAAGGATACTCCGTATTTGGCCTCTATATTAGAGAATTTCAAAGAACAAGTGGGCCCTGCAAATGTAGTGCAAGTGAGTACAAATAATGCAACTGTAAATCTAGCAGTATGGAATTTGGTATCTATTATCTATCCCCACATTTTTTTTCAAGGTTGCGTGGTGCATGCCTTGAATTTGTTGCTGAAAGATTGGACAAACAAATAATGGATTGACAACGTCGTGAAAGATTCCAGAAAGATGGTCAAATTTTTCAAGAAGAAGCACATGCCGCTTGCGATATTTTGAAAATATTCAATGTAGTACAACTTATTGTTGGCGGTGGAAACAAGATTTGCTTCTAATTACAACATGGTTGCATGTATGCTTAAGGTGAAAGCATAATTGCAACAAATTGTGACGGACCCGCAATGGGAAGAATACGCTAAAAAACACTCGAGAAAATAAAAAAACTCGTTTAGAATCCAAACGGGTGAAGAAGACAATTCTAAGTGGGCATTTATGGCGTTGTTGTTAGAATTTTGAAGATGTGACAACTCCAATTGTCAATGCTCTTTGGGATTTGGATGCGAAGACACCATGCATGAGCAAGGTGTTACATATTATGAGGAAATTAGAGAAACACGTTCTCAGTTTAGACAAAGAGCCTTTTTGTTTGGCTTTGGACAAAGTCATCATGTTGGTGAAGTTGTTCTACAAACAACGTGATATGGTAAAGACAGATTTACATTATGTAGAAGCACTTTTGAATCCCTACCTTCTTCAAGATAAAGAACTAGCCGTCGACACCGATGCTATGGTCGCATGTTCTAATGCAAATATGTACACCTTTAGAGTATGCAGAGTTGTGAAGGAATTTGTAGCCTTCCGACATAGGGAACCTCCGTTCCACAACATGTTGAATCCGGGTGAATAACAATTGTCGGCGCATGCTTGGTGGGATTTTGAGGGTGCGTGCAGGAAGCTCATTGTTCCAATTGCCAAGAGGATTTTGGCCCAACCGGTATCATTGTCTTCATATAAACGAAATTGGAGTAGCTATTCTTTTGTTCACAATAAATATTGGAACAAATTGAAGCCACAAAGAGAACAGGATTTGGTATACGTATACTCTAATTCCAAAGTCCTCATTGGATCAAAGCAAAATGACGAGAAGAAGTAGTACGATGAGAACCTCGAGTCGGAGGATTTGACTTTGTCTTCATCGGAAGATGAGGAAGGGAAAGACTGTGAAGAAGTTGATCCCCCTATGGATGACGAAGATGACCACGGCATACACAATTCCGATGAAGAACCGCTTCGAAGCCCACCTTGTTACGATGGAGACATTGGAGACGATCGTGAAGACCCTTACAACTTTTTGTTGGATGAAGACGATTGTAAGTATGATGAAGGTAGACCTTTGATAGCTAAATACTTAGATGGAACTGAGTTTTTGCATAGTGAAACCTTCTAGCAGATAAGGAGGATACTCATGGGGGAATACTGTCACATGAGCATGGAGCGGCGAGCAGCAACCAAGGAACGGGGAATGGTGCACGGGGAGCATTGTTTTGGAAAAAAAAAAAAAGAATGAATCTGGATGAAAAATTGAATGAATGTTGGATGAAAAAATGGATGATGCTGGATGAAAAAATTGGATGATATTGGATGAAATAGTAGATGATGTTGGATGAAAACAATGAATGATGTTGAATTAAAAAAGTGGATGATGCTATATGATAAAATGGAAGAAGATAGGATGCAAAAATGGAAGAAGATAAAATGAAATAAATAAATAAAGATAGGATGAAAAATACACGGTTTGGGATTTGTGGAAAAAATAAATCAAATGCCTATAACTGTATAAAATGTGTATCTAAATTGTGGATTATAATCATCCTACAAATTACATATTTCAAATTCAAATATCCACAAGGATTCTATAGCCGTGAAACTTGGATTGGTTTCATCCCTAAAGTAAAAAAGTTGACCGCAAATATTGATGCATATGAGCTGAACATAACAATTCTACAAAAAGCTTCACAATTATAGATATAAGAATAGAATAAAAATATACACAAAAAGTACACAATTACCTTACAAGTGCTTGATATAGGAAAAATGGACAAAAAATCCTTAATTCCATGAATTGATAACAAATTAACAATGCCAATGATTAATGCATTGTGCGTAATGACAAAGAATCCTATTTGTATAGTAGAAATCTTATGAAGCCCAATCATTGGCAGGCTAGGAAGTTGTCATGGTGTTGGTTCACCCTAAATTTAACATCAAAATGTGTATTCTGATTGAAGGCTCTATTTTGAACCCTAAAAAATCGTAAACATTTGGATTATCTTTAATAAATAAATTAAAAGTCATTATCTAGTACAATTGTACCATCTTCTTGATAATCAACATGAATTTTTTCTACCAAATGGCATATTTATTCAATAATACCATTGAACTAATGAACTCCATGTCCAATTAACCACAACCTCACTATGGACATGTTTTTTATTTTTATTTTTGTGCCTTTTATACCACAACATCACACCATGGTGAAATTGTGATAAAGAGGGTAGGGAGTTTAGGAGTTCAACGGTGGTAATTGATGAATACGTCATAAACTGAAAAAAATACATGATGATTATAACAAAAGTAGGTTGTTGCAAGAAACATTGGTTCTATTTTCTGTTACAATGAAAGTGACTCTCTTGTCATCTTCTATAGATTTTGAAGAATAAATATGATGAATTAGAAATTTCTATTGAAATTGTCTAATTTGATTGTAAACATGTTCTTTATAATACTCCTAGTACTTGTAATATTGGATACTAGAAATGCAGTTTTTCTAGAACGCTAGAAAAATTGAACAGTGTTCCTTGCAATAACTCAAGTGGTGTTTTTGATGATCCAACCAAAAATCTCTAATAAAAACAAAATCTGATGTGAAGACTACAAATGCAATGACATCTAACACAAATGCAACAAAAAACTTTAAATATGGTATTTACATCATGTACAAGAAATTATATTGGAAAGGACTTTAGCTCAAGTGAGTGTACTAAAGTCAACTTGTCCCTCAATATCTCATGTCTCACCATCAGACTCTACAACATAGTTAGTTATGAACTGCAGAATGTGAGGATCTATTAAAAAGGTACTAGAAGTTGGCTTAGGGGGGAGGGTGGCAAACATGTACAAAGAGCCTTTGCATAGACGAGTAGCTGAAACAATTTTGAAGAGCTTGGAAAAAATCCTAGATTTGCAAAAAATAGAAAATAATTGGAATTCCTCAATTTCTAAGCTTTCCTACACAAATAACAAAACAACAAATTAGATCCAACCAAATTATAAGAAACAGTGGTAAATCCACCTTTTAAATGGATTTTTTGGCATACACTTCATACTTGAAATACCACCACACATAGAAGAAAATTTTAGAGAATTTTACAAATACAAATTTCAAGTATGATTTTAACTTATGTGAAGCTAAGCTTATAAAATTAGATCCATTTGACGTGACCTGCCATTTGTAAATAAAGATCAGCCCATTCAAAAATTAATAATAAAAATACAAAAATTGCAAAAGGAGATCCAAAGAGAATTTTTTTGATACTCATAGCCTCCTTGCAGTACAATCTTCTCTTCCTACCAACCTGCCTACTAAACCCGATTTTGTGTCATCTCAGAAATACCTCTTGTGGGAATTTTTAAATCTAAAAAAAAATTAAAAGAAAAATAAACTCATGAGCTGAGGATGGAGGGACCTCTCTTGGCACCATGAGGATCCTTAAGACTATGGTCTTGCAACTATACCTACCATAAAGCAACAAATTGTTCTTGAAGATTTAGGGATATAAAAAACTTGAACTCATAGTGCAAACCACACACCTACTATTGAAGTGAACAAAATGAAAATAAATTTTGTATCAAGGCTTAGTAAGCTACCTTTAAGACCCTTCTCGGTGCTGAAAGGCCCCTTTGGAGGTCTCCCCCTATGCAATTGTTGCAGCCAATGTCCGCAATCAAAACAAGCTACCTAACAAAAATTGAAAAATAAAACAAGAGGATTTGAAGAAAGTTTAAAAAGTTCCATAAGGCCCTCACTTGGAAACCCCTCTCAGTGCCAAGAGGCCCCATGGAGGATCCTAAGGTCCTTCCCCATACAACTATTGCAACCCAAGTCTGCAATTAGAACAACTTATTTTCTTAAAAATTTAAAAACAAAACAAGAGGGTTTGAGGAAAGTTTTAAAAGTTCCATAAAGTCCTCACTTGGAAATCCTCTCGGTGCCGAGAGGCCCCATGGAAGGTCCTCCCCCATGCAACTGCTATGGTCAAAGTCCACAATTAGAACAACTTACTTTTAAAAAAATTGAAAAATAAAACATGAGGATTTAGAGAAAGTTTGAAAAGTTTTATAAGGTCCTCCCTTGGAAACCCCTCTTGATGCTGAGAGGCCCTATGGAAGGTCCTCCCCCATACAACTATTGCAGCCAATGTCTACAATTAGAACAACTTTTTTTTTTAAATTGAAAAATAAAACAAGTGGATTTGAAAAAAGTTTAAGAAGTTCCATAAGGTCTTCCCTTGGAAACCCTTCTCGGTGCTAAGAGGCCTCTAAGGGATCCAACCTAAGCAAAATAACCCGATATCTTAGTCCATTCAAAGAACTTCTTTTTTTCCAATGAAAACAAAATTAATTAATTCAATTGTTGCCTTTTGGGGATTAATCTTAGCAAAAATTTACTCACATTTTATACTTGCACAATTGCGGAAGTGCTATTGTGTAAGCTTAGAGCATGAGGGAATGAGTCTGAGAGCCTAAGAGCCTCAAAGTTTCAAGTTGTGAGGTATTTAGTGTGTTGTTCGGATTTCAAACCTATTATCATGGTTTAACCGTTTAAGAATTGGTCTGTTTGAAGCATGGAATTTTGAAAACCTTTTTTTTCAATTTTTTTTGCATACATCGTCATCCCTAGAAACCTCTCTTGGCCTCAAGAGACCCTTTTGGGGTGATCAAGGTGTGGAACTCTCAAAAAAAAAAATTAAATTTTTTTTTTTTTTTTTTTTTTCATTATTTTTCATTTTTTGCAGAGTTTGTCACCCCTAGAAACCTTGCTCAGACCTGAGAGATCCTTTTGGGGTGTTCAAGGTGAAGAACTCTCGAAATAAAAAATTCAATTTTTTTTTTTTTTTTTCATTTTTTCATTTTTTTTCATTTTTTGTATAGGTTGTCACCACTAGAAACCTCACTCAGCCCTGAGAGATCCTTTTGGGGTGTTCAAGGTGTGGAACTCTAAAAAATTTAAATTTAAATATATATATATATATATATATATATATATATATATATATATATTTTTTTTTTTATTATTTTTTTTTTTTTTCATTTATTTATTTATTTTTGCATAGGTTGTCACCCCTAAAAAACTCTCTCAACCCCAAGAGATCCTTTTGGGGTGTTTGAAGTGTGAAACTCTGAAAACTTTTTATCCAAAAAAAATAATTTTTTTTTTCAATTTTTTTTTTTTTACTTTTTTGCATAGGTTGTCACCCCTCTTGGCCCCAAGAGACCCTTTTGGGGTGATAAGGTGTGAAACTCTCAAAAAAAAAAAATTTTAAAAAAGATTTTTTTTTTTCATTTTTTTTCATTTTCCATTTTTTCATTTTTTGCATAGATTGCCACCCTTAGAAATCTGTTTCGGCCCTAAGAGACCCTTTGGAGGTGTTCAAGGGTCTCTCAAAACTTTAAAAATAAATAAAAAAGTAAAAAAATATTCAATTTTTTTATTTCAAATTTCTTTATTCATACATTGTCACTGCTATAAACCTTTGTGAGCCCCAAGAGATCTTTTCAGGGTGTTTGAAACATGAAACTCTCAAGAAAATAATTTCAATTTATTTTTTATTTTAAAAAAACAAACTTTCATACTTTGTCATGCCTAGAAATCTTTTTCTACCTTGAAAGACACTTTGGAGTGTTGGAAGCATGGAATTCTCAAAACTTTTTTTTTCAAAAAAATTGCAAATAGATGATTCATTTAGCCATATATATAATTAAATAACAATTGGATAAAGTACAAATTTTCAACATCTTGTTCATAAGGGATGAAAAGCAAACATCTATGTTGTACCAAAATTAGAATTAATTATTGATTTTCTCAAAGTTCAAAATAGGGTGCTTTTCTACAAAGGATATTCTATTTAGGTGTGTATTGTACTCATCAATAAAATTGTAGTGAGATTAAAAAGACAACTACCTGCATTTTAATTTTACTATTAACATTACAAGCTAATATATGTTCAGTGTACCCATATTATGCATATGGCTTTATAGTCAAGATTCCATCATCTTCTTCGTTTGCTTGTATTTTGCATTCATTAATTTTTGAAGAACATTGCGGTTGTTTTTTGACTAACGATTGACTTTGAAACAATTTGCAGAATGGAAAAGAGTTGTTTTTCATCCAATTTTTTGCATTGCCATATGGAATTTGTAGAGTGCCCATCATCTTTAACATGATGATAAAGCAACAGAGTGCATGCTTTATTTTCATCTTTTATCCTCTTTGCTTTGATTATTTGAAGTATAGATATTCATTCCCTCAAAAGCTGCTTGATGTCTTTATTTAGTTCTCCTATTGAAATGTGTTGTCAACTACATGTATTAGCTATTAAATTAGATCAACCACTTGAAAATTCTATTTCTTTACTTCACAGTCATAGGAAACCAATGACCATGGTGATTAGCCCATCCTTTAAGTGTTAACATTGTGCCTATTTTCTTACAATAGTCTCTAACCATCTGAAAAAAGAGTATTTTGATTTCGGATTGTGATAGTCTTATTTTTATGCATGCATAATGGCTTTCAATGTGAACACTTGCAAATTTTTGTGATGATAGGTATAATTGAGATTTGATGTATTATGTTTTTAAAATCCTAATCCTAATTTCTCCACATTTGCATAATTATGTACTTCCATGGTCATAGGTCCCTTGCTACTAAAGATTTGAAATGAATGGATAATAGTCTTTTTATTTTTTCATTTTTAGAATATTTTGTACTGATTTTTCTAATTTGTCCCCCTTTTTATTTTTTATTTTTTTCCCAAGTTTTCCCAAGTTTTTTTCCTTTACCCCATTTTTCCTTCCTCTCATCATTTTTCATCCATTTTCATTTTCTATTCATCTATTTTCATCTCTTTTTCAAATATTTTCATCCAATTTTTCATGTAGTTTCATCTTTTTTCATTTTTTATTCATCTACTTATATCTATTTTTCAAATGTTTTCATCCATTTTTTCATGTACTTTCATCCTCTTCTACTTTTTTTCATCCAAAATTTTCATTCTATTTGAGGTTTTTCATCTACTTTTTTCATCCACTTGCATTCATATCTTCATCCTCTTTCATTATTTTTTCCATCCAAATTTTTTCATCCAGTTCTTAATCTACTTTAATCTATATTTCCATCCCCCTTCATCCATTTTTAAAGTATTTTCATCCAAATTTTTGTCGATTTTTATCCATACTTTTTTTTCAATTTCATTAAAAATTTCATTATTTTGTCTAAAATCTATGCTCACCGCTCACTAATCCCCGCTCCCCGCTCGCTATTTGCTGCTCCAAGCTCACGTACTAGCAACGCTCCGTCCACCCATCGTCCCGTTCGTCTCCGTTCACCGGTCCATCCGCTTGGTAGCTGCCGTCCGATGAATGTTGACCACTGCGTCTGCTGCATCGTCTACGAATATAGTCCAGACGTCTAGTTTTTGGACGTGATTTGCTTCCGGATGTTCAAATTTGTCAACCTTGATTTGTATCGCCCTAACAAGATTAGCATGTCTCGGCCTTTGAAGAAAACATGTTACAATGGCTCCAACTTTGTCGATCTCACACTAGAAGCAGAGTCAAAACCTGTAGTGGACATTTCTCCACCTGAAGAAACAAAAGAAGTTGTCCCAGTTCTTCATCACACAAAGGTAGTCCTTGAGACTACTTGTAAAGAAAAGGAGTGGTACATTGCGTGGCTTCCAATGACTTCAGCAAAAGTTTGTTTTGCACAACAAGCTACTACTAAGAAAAAATGTGTGGCCAAAATTGTCCAGTACAACAAGTCTATTGTAGCTCCTACTTATATAGAGATGATGACAAACTACAAGAAAAATAGAGTGGAGCAGATGCAATTTTTCTTCTGCAACAACAATATTAAGCGTTATTTGAAAGGCACAAGACGTAAGTGGGTTGTGACAAAACCGCTAGTGCCCAAGATTTGGCCTGTTAAGCTTGGCACCAATCTCACTGAATAAGAAGTTTTTGCTCTAGAGCATGTAGGATTTTGCATGGCAAAACGGCCTGCGCTATCACCACATGAACTGTTCAGTGAGTTAAACATAGGACTATAGATTTCAATGATTACCCATCCCTAGATTCCCCTGACAAGTATCCGAAGCGTAGATTTGGGAAGAACATTCAGCGCAACTCCAAGGCACCAACAATGAAGCACTCCAATATCTATGCATTTGCCCTATATGTTAATGGTAAAGTTGTCTAAGTCACTATGCTTCCTTCTCCAGCTTTAGGCTCAATTATAAGGTTTGAAGCTCACAAGGGATTCAAGGCATCTCAATACTTGATCACTGTTGGACAATTTTCAAGCTGTGATTGTTCATTTTTTAAGGAAATAGTAGCGGAGTCCCTTCGTAAGTTTGTAAGCGTGGTCAGTGGATAAATTGCAAACATATGTATTATGTATTTACTCAACTCTGTGATTTGCTTCCAGATATAGATCAGTTTATCTACATACCTAGTTTCAGCTACAATAAAATCAAGCATGTGCTAGAAATTCTTCTATCCAAGTGCCAAATTGTTAGAACGATTTGACAATTATTTCTATTGAACTGGTTATTGCATGTTTAACTAAAATAGTGGTGAGACTAAAAGGGACACCACTTCATATTGCAGTACATGCATTTTCTCTAGTTTCTTCTTATCATGTTTGATGTTATTTTTACAATAGTATTAATCTCATTAAATAACTCAATATTTGTACTTGTAAATCTAATATTATCAAAATAAAAGAGAATCACAATCACAACAAGCACTAATAAATTCATTTCTAAATTCTTGATCCTTACATATATTGACATTGTGACCTAAGCAAACATGGCAGTGAGGGAGTTAACGTTTTATTGGATTTGTTATCTATATTGCAATGTTATAAAAGTGCTCTTCAAATACTGAGTAAATGCATCGTTTGAATATTTTCAAAATAATGTGTTCTTAAGTTGAATTTTAAGACCACCTAAAATTCCTCACTCTTTCCCAATGTGAATATAATTGCCAAAGTCTTTGATCCTACGGTAATAGGCTCATTAATTTTCCATAGTTCTAGATCAAATTTCTTAACAAAAAAATAATTTATTCAATTATGACCATATTTGAATAGTTTAAGGACTAATATTATTAATATTTTAGAAAATTTTGGCCTAAAATCCAAATTTTTGTGCTCACCACTCATTGCTCACCGTTTTCAGCTTACAAAATAGTTTTGCTCGGTCTAACACTGGCGCACTAACTGTGGTCACAGTGGCCCTAGGATCTTATGTGCTTGCGCTTCCTTCTTTTTTCTTGCCCTTGCTAGCTAGTAGCACAACGTTGGACCCTCTTCCCCATACATCAACATAATTTGGAGCATACTAATCATGCCATGCCAAATCTCCGTAGAATAGGTGAGCTCAAATTTCCTATAGTTTGACAATGGTGCCCTTTCAAGGCATCCAAATAATGCCCTCCATACCATATATGGATTGACACTCGTGTTTCATGATTTTTACAGCTCATACCACAGGGTGAACTCTCTTAAAAAATCATCAACCTCCATGGTGCCAGTGGCACCCGAAAATCATTGAACCCCACAATCTGTACTTCCATATGGTGTAGCCATTTTGTCCCATGCAAAAATGGACTCAATGTGAGTGAGTCTTATCCTGTGGTTCACTACAATGACTTGGGAATCTCCCCCTTCGTCACTTGTAGCTTCTTCCACCCAATCTGCTTGATCCTCACTAGTTTTCAATGTAATCTCACTTGGATCGCTTGTGCTAGAGAAAGGTCGTTGACTCCAAGGTCAAACTGGCACAAATCCACTAATTCCCAATGGTTTGGAAATGGTGTCATTAACAAATGATACACCACTCCTAGTGTATCCTGTTCACCGAGGTGAATCCAGTTTTCACATGTGTACCATTTTTCATAATTAATATTGCCATGCCTAGTACTTCCCCTCAATGGCTTCAGAATAGATAATACGTGGCAGTTTCCAATCAATGATGCCAAGGATCAAAGCGTCCCAGATACTAGAGGCTCTCTCCAACCATCAATCTTATTCCCACTGCCAAGTAGTGTAAACCAAATAGCCTTGGGCTTGAAATTTTGTAAAAATCAAGGAAAATGTTGACAAGTCAATGGGCCCCAAGAATATGTGTCTCACGACCTCTTGTCGTTGACCCTCGTTTCTCAAAACAATGGCAACATGTAGAATTACCAAATCCACTACCTCCACTCTTCCTCTAGCTTGGTACAAAGGCACATTGATAACGGATTTCGCCAATTGTCATTCACAAATAATGTGAACACCGCCTTGTCGAGTCCAAAAATTCATAGCCTTGGTACTCAATATCTTGATACCAGACAATCTCATAGGTTGGACTTCAATATGATTTGTGCCAAAGGAGATAGAACAAATGGTAGAGCCGATTCTTCCATTTGGTCTTGCCTTAGAGGTTCCCCAGGTGATTCCACCTGCAGGCCTTGAAAAGAATTAAGCACCCTTTGGATATCCTCTTCACGCAAATCGGTTTGAGTGCTTTGATCCATGGTTATGTCAAGTTTTAAACCTCTAAAGGGTTCAATAATGCCTTTGTCCTTATCTATGGCAAAACCACAAGGCTAAATGCACCATTGGAAGATCAAATATAATTGAAGAAAATGGTAAATACTACATCCATGATCAAAAGTTGAGTCATATGAAAAATCAACAGTAACTCACATAGAAAAATGGTGTCTAGCACACACCGCCAAGTCCACCACAATTTGAACTAGCTAACCTAGTCTGCGAGTCTCCATACAACTACGTAATGATGTTGTACTAGCATTAACATTACACCTATCACATAGAAAGATCAATTTGCAAACCTAGCATACGATTCCAATTGATTTGAAATTCTCCCACTCCAATAACCTCACTTAGTATCTCACGCAACCTCCGTGCATGTGAAAGATAGTGAAGGACATCATCACAATGTCCATCCTAACATAGCAATGTGATAACTGGATTTAAGTGTGCAAACAATGTATGACACACCATGCCAAGCTGATGTATGCCCCCCCGTTGTGCATTTGTTAGCCTCACTTCCCAAGTTTCCCAGAATCCTACGTCATCGTGTTGGACACCTTATGGTAGTAAATACACTCAAATAAAGCAAAGCAAGCCAGCAATATGTATTGCTTGCCTAAGCCAATCTACTCGACCATTTAGATGATGTGGTTCCGACGTGCTTCGCTAGCAAGATGAAAAAATTGCATGTACACGACAACATGTGTGAGTACTACTATAAGTGCATGTACTACATGTGTATATTACTAAAGAGATTGTAGTAGCTCCAACAAAGCGCAATCATTGCTATGTGCATTTGCTTGTAAACTGGTGGTGACCATGAGAGGACCAGAGGACTTAAAACCATAAAATATCCAAAGGACCTCCTAGAGAAAATTTGAAAGTTGTCGTTTTTTTTGTTTTTTTAGCAATCAAAATGTAACCCTAAAACGCCTTGTATACGGGCAACCAAACCTGGTGACCGATTGTTGTAATGCTTTTTGTCGCCCCTAGCACCTCTCCTAGCATGCAAGGCCGACTCCTTATCAAGAAAATGGTTTTGCCCAGGTCTTAAAACCATGCAATATGATCCACAAGCAATCTTTCATGTGACTTCCTATCAACCGCCAAATTTCCAAACTCTAACTGTTTCACCACAATCAAAAATCATAGCAGCATATCCTGCAGCACAGTTGTCTAAGTTCAGTACTCAAGGCTATTGTGGGCGCTAGATTGCCCACCCTCGGTAATCAGGCGAACACCGACCAGGTTCTATGCCTTTATCCACCTTTTTAATATATGGGGGTGTTTGTGAGCGCGGTCTACTGTGCCTTCCAAGCAATGGATATTTTTGTGCTAACGTTTTCTAAGTATTGTGGATGACAGCGAATACTATTAGAAATGCATGGATAACCAACAAGTTAACTGCAATGACCAAGGGTGATAGAAAATCCTAACTTTTAACTAACTACCCTCTGTCTAGGGTTGGTTGGGTAGTTGGCGTCATTTCTAACGTCCCTATCTACGTGAAAGGGGAACCCCTGCGTTCCTTCTACGAACCTCTAAGACTACCTCTTTCGGAAGTCCCAATTCTACAAGCTAATCCTGAGCTTGGTTTTTACTCGAATCTCTAACCTCTAAATGTAACTATGGATTTTTACTCTTGGATTTGACTTCTAAATTTAACTCTAGCTTTTTATTCCTAAATTTAATTCTAGCTTTTTACTCCTAAATTTAACTCTAGGTTTTTACTCCTAATTTAATTCTAAATTTTACTCCTAAATTTAACTCTAAACTTTACTCCTAAACTAACTCTCAAATTTACTCCTAATATTTAACTCTAGAATTTAATATTTTACTCCAAATTTTACTCCTAAATTTAACTCTAAAATTTACTCCTAAATTTAACTCTAAAATTTACTCCTAAATTTAACTCTAAATTGTTAGCTTCTATTTCTAATTTTTAATCTGAACTATCATGGGTCACTTATTCACTTAAAGAAAAATAAAACTAATTGAAGAAAAAAATCAACGTTAATAAGGGAGAAATACCAGGTGTTGATTCAAGGACTTACCTCGTCACTGCCGGTGTCGGAAATGCGCTCGTCCGCATCCGCGTGCCAATTTCCATACTCCATGGTGGTCCTTGGATCGTGGGAATTTTTCCCCAAGTTTACCGCTTATGTTATAAAAAAATGTGGATTCCAGGTGATCTAAACCTCCTCTTTCCTTTCCTCCTTCCTTCTTTTTTTTTCCTCTCTTTTTCTTTCCCCTCCTATCTTTCTACACTAGCACTATTCTACCTAAACTTTATGGATGTCTTACAACTATAGATTCAAATCCCAAGGAGGTTTTAATGTCTCTCTATCCTCTTACACTCCCTCGTCTTTGTGTCATCCTAATAGGCCTCCTAATGGTCACTACAAATTCTCGAGATTTTCCTCCTAACACCTACTTAGCTAACCTTAGTTTACTATTTATCATCTCTCTCACCACCTCTCCTATTTCATTCCATTTCCCCCTAATCCTCCTTCATTCTTGCTAGTTCAAATGGGTGTGGAGAGAGAGATAGTATGTGAATATTTTTGTATGCAGGTTCTTTTTGATATTCCGGGATGTGCGGCTTCTCTTCTCCCCCCTCCCCTTGTTTTTTTCTTGCAATCAAGTTTCTTTCCAATTAAGCTTGACCCCTAGTTTTTAGACTTCTTTACCTAGAACAAATTAAGAGATCACATAAGGACCCTGACTCCCCAGCTCCCTGCCCAGCTCGGACCCACTCCCTGGACTAGCTCGGACTGCTCTCTGATCAGCTCGGACCGCTCCTTGACCAGCTCAGACCCACTCCCTAACCAGCTCGGAGCCCCGCCCGGTGACTGAGCACCCCAACCCCGTGACTGAGCACCCCAACCCCGGTGACTGAGACTCCAAACCCCGGTGACCGACTGAACCCCAACCCCGGTGACTGATTGAGGTCTGGTTTTGGGTTTTTGGTTTCTAAAGACTAGATTTTTTTATGGGGCTAACTAAGGAACTGGCCGTTGCTAGACTAATGCAAACGGAAGTTTTACTAACCAAGGAAACAGAATTTTTGCTAACTAAGGGGCTTGGATTTTTACTACACTAGGGAAAAGATTTAAAACACTGGGTAATTCGGAACTTGACAACACTAAATATCTTGGAAGCTAAACTCTGGACATTTCCAAAAAAAGGTCTTGGAAACTAGACTTTGGAACTAAGGCATGAGGAGGTTCAACGCTTCGCCGTGGAGTTGGGTTTAACACCAACTCTAGGACTTGTATCACTCCGGGGTTCGAAGCTTTGCCATCCGGACCATTTTAACACAAACTATAGGACTTACGCTTGTTATTAGTTTGAAGCTTCACCGTTCCGAGCGGGGTCCACCCAACACGAGAGAAGTTAGAAGAAGGTGGGGCAAAACACTTAGGAAATACACCTTACAAAGTCAAAGCTTCGCCGTCCCGGAGGAGGACCACTACAATGCTGATAAGAGAAGGACAAGGTTAGTTTCTAAATAGTACCCACAATACACATAGAACTCAAGTAATCACAAGGGAGTTAGTATAAGGCAACACTCAAAGACTAAAGGCCCTCCAAAGCGGCATCGCCAAGGTACGGTGGAGGGTTGCTCTAGGGTTAGTACAATGACAAAAGACTCTCAACAAACAAGTTAGTTCACAAGGATACACCAAAGATAGAAAGACTTCCAAATAACAACAAGAGTATACACAAACACACACGAAGTGTGTACAAGGCAAGGTAGAAGGACCTCCAAGGACCTTCAAAGCTTGAAATATAACAACAACCGGAGCCAAAAGTGCTTCAAAAACACTGTAGAGGTTTCTTGGCTAAAACGCCAAAAATCTCAACATAAGTTGGACCCACGGACCCAAAACAAGAATTGGGAGTGTTCAAGAGAGAAAAATGGGGACCTTAAATAGGTTTCCAAGGCCCCACCTCCCCCTCAAGAGCTCTAAAGTAACCTTATCAACTTGGATTTTCATCCTCATCTTCAAAGATTTTCATTCTAATCCCTAAAAACTACTTTTACCTATCTACGCTGGACCAACCTCCTAACTTTTGGAGATTTACTCCAATTGTCAAACGGATTGCGCCATTGGCTCTAGATTGCCGTGTTTGGTCCAAGACCCCTTTACCCCCCGTACCGAGGACAAAAAACCATAGTAGGCTAATTTAGTTTAAAAACTAAACCGTGGTAAAATCCTAGATATTGGGGGTCTCCTATTTTGAGAAATGTAAATAGCCTAGGGTCCCCGGTAGGTGTGAGGGAGTCGGAAAAGACTCTTGGTTGACTTCGTTCCGCCGTCGTATGGTCCCGGAATGCCGGTCAACGTGGCGGGGACCCCGCCACGTGATTAATTCTCGAGGAATCTTGCCGGTTTGGGTACTTGTTGCTATCGGAATGTTGCGAAACTTCACGGAGCGCATTATTAACATAAAACAAGCTAGTCTAATTTTTAGTGAGATTTTTTGGCAACCTAGGTAATTTCCATGAAATTCCCGTTGGAGGTTACTAGGGTTGACCACCCGCAAAAGGTTCTTCTGCAAGTCGGAAGATGATAGAATTTTTCACAGGACCTCTCATGGGGTCACATGAAAGATGTGCAGGTGCGTTTTTGTACCTGGCACAATTGGTCAGTGGAGATGAATTGGCCATCTCCTTGAGTTTATCGATGGTGCGGGAATCTTTTGCAGATAAAGGAATCTTGGCGAATCAATTTCGTCGTTGGACTCTTGGCATGGGATTTACCCTAGGACACCATCCTTGGGCTGTAGATTCCTCCACGGGCCCGGTCTTGCGTCAGTGGCTCCTGCATGCTAACAATCAGGGTTTGGAGAATTTCTAAACCTAACTCTAGGACCCGACCTAGTGGGCCATGAACTGCCACATTCATGGTGGGATTTAGCCCTTTTGGGCCTATGTGACTTGAATCCTACAAATCCAACCGTTTTGTTCTTTCTACCTATTTTTGGGCCCGTTTGGTGGGATTCTAAGTCTAAACACAAATCTAGACCAAATACTATAATGGGTATGTTACAATCCTATTTTGGTTCTACACTCTTTTTATGGCTTTTTGTATATTTTTCTTAACTTTAAATTGCAAATTTTCAAAAAAATAATTCTACGAGTCCCAAGTGACAAATTGGGAGCTCACAGCTATCGATGTCTACAACCTTCCGGCCATCAAAAAACAAAATCTTTTCTACCCTCTTACAAAATCCCCCTTGTTGTGTGGACCACCCCCCCACCCCCGGGACAGCGAACCTTTGAACTAGTGACAACGTCAAGTCCTATAATGTGTGTTAAACCAGTCCTAGACGGTGGAGCTTTGAAACACTAGAGTGTCGCAAGTCCTAAAGTTGGTGTTAAACCCAACTTTACGGCGAAGCTTTAAACCTCTATAACCCTTAGTCCCAAAGTCTAGTTTCTAAGACCTTCTTGGAAAAGTCCAAAGTTTAGCTTCCAAGATAATTAGTTAGCAAGCCTTCTCACCCAAGTTGTGTACCTCCGTTTTTCTTGTATTATCCCTCAAACTTAGCAACCTAGCCTACCCAAGTTTATACGTCCGTTTATTTTGTATCCTAAGGTAGGAAATTCCCTAGACCCAACCTTACCCCTCCAGTCCAGTTGGGGGGACGGGTTCAGTCCAGTTGGGGAGTCGGGATTTTAGTCCAAGGGGGCCAGATAGCTGGGGAGTTGGGGTTTTAGTCCGGGATTCCAGTCAGTTGAGGGAGTCGGATTTAGTCCATTGGGGGCATCCGGCCAGTCAACTGGAGAGTCGGGTTCAGTCTGTTGGGGCGTCGGGCCGGTCAGTCCATCGGGGGCATCGGGGTCTTGTCATCAGGGGAGTCGGGGTTCCAATTCAACTGGGGAGTTGGGGTCTGGTCCAGCAGGGGAGTTGGGGTCAATCCAGGGGTACGGCCTCCTCGGGGTTGTCTTGGTCTTTTTTTTTGGTTTCAAGGTTCTAAGTCTAAAAACTAGGGGCCAAAATTGATCTTGAGAAAACCCAAAAATACAAAAGAGGAAAAAGAAAGGGAGGAGGACAAAAAGAGCGGAGCACCATCGTACATGCACACAAGAAAGTCTCACTCTTACCAACAAAAATCTGCTCTACACACAATGGGAGAGAATTAGAGGAGAATAGGATGAAATAGGAGAAGAAGTGAGAGAGACAATAAATGTTGACCTAGGCCTAGGATTAGGAAGACTTAGGGAAGGAGATCTTGAAAATTTATAGTGACCATTAGAAGGTGGATTAGGATGACACAAAGATAAATTGCGTAAAAGGGTAGGAGGGACATTAAACCTCCTCAGAGTTAGAGTCTATAGTTGTAAGACATCCGTAAAAGCTTAGGTGGAATAGTGTTAGTGTAGAAGAAGAGAGGGAGAAAGAAAAGGAAGGAAGAAAGGAAAGAAGGAGTTTAAATCGCACGGGTGTACTAATTTTCTAAAATAAGCGATGAGCTTGGAAGAGATTCAAACAAACTAAGGACCACCATGGAGCATGAGGATGTGTACGCGGACGTGAACAAACTTATCACTGACACCGGTAGTGAAGAGGTGAGTTTTTGAATTAATCCTTGGTGTTTTCCTCTAAGTAGCATTGATTTCTTTAATTAGCCCTTTATGCACGATTAGCAAGCCGTGATTAGTGCAAGTAAGAGTTAGATCCGGAAGTTGCTATATTAGGGATAGAGGTTTCCGAAAACATATTACACTTAGGATTTGACTTCGAGTCGACCGTATTAAGATAAGTTAAGTAGTAGGGGGTAAATAGAGGAAGTGAATTAAAATTTCATCCAAAAGGAACCATGGACGGAAATTAGGGATTTAGATTAGAAGGAGAATCTAAGATTTAGACTAGGAATTAATTAGAAGTTAAAAATCGAGAGTTAACTTTGGGAAGTAAATTGGTTAGATTAATTTAGAAGCGTAATCTAGGAGTCAAATTCTCAAGTAAAATCTTAGAGTTAGGTTAGAAAGCAAAGACTTAGAGTTAAAGGTCAAAAGTTGGAATTAAATATAGAGGTTAAATTTTAGAGTCAATTGAGAAGTAAAAAACTTAGAGTAAAATCAACATTCACAGTAGAAGTAAAAATTAGAATAGAAGTTAAATTGTAGAGTTAAATCTAGAAGTTAAAACCCAGGGTTAAAAGTCAAAAGATAGAATTAAACTCCGACGGTAAATTCTAGAGTTAATTTAGGAGTAAAAAACGAGAATAAAGGTCAAAACATAGAGTCAAACTTGGAAGTTAAAAATTAGAGTTAGTACTAAGGAGTAAAATCTTGAGTTACATTTAAGAGGTTGAAAATTAGGATAAAAGTTGAGCTTTAGGATTAGTCTTTAGAAGTAGAACTTCCAAGTGAAGTGTCAAAACACAAAAGATAGTCTTAGGGGTTCATGGAAGGAACATATATAAAAGTTCCCCTTTCATGTAGTTAGGGACGTTAGAAATGACGCCAACTACCCAGTCAACCCTAGACATAGGATAGATAGTTAGGGAGTTAGAATTTCACTATCACCCTGATCATTGCAGTTAGCTTGTGAGTTACCATATGCATTTCTAGTTATTTTTGCTGCCATCTATGACACTTAGGAAACGTTAACAAAAAAGATCCATTGCTTGGAAGGCACAGTGGACCGCGCTCACGACACCCCCATATATTAAAAAGGTGGATAAAGGCATAGAACCTGGTCGGTGTTCGCTTGATTACCAAGGGTGGGTAATCTAGTGCCCACAAGCACCCTATTCAGAAAAATTATACAACTCTTCCATGGCTGTAGAACTCTGAATCTCTTCTTTAGAAAATTTATAAGTGGAAAGAAATAGAAGAGACAAATATATGAAAAGTGCTATTTTTTTTCATGTCCACTTATTTCTTTTCACTTATGAGATTCTTATACGTCATCAACTTCAATAAATTCCTTCAATGCATTATTTGAACATCTTAAATTTTTTTGATTTCTACATGTATTCAATCAAAAGATCACTTGAGCTATAGAGGTTATTAACTTGAACATTTATGGTGATGTAGGAAAGCCTTTATAACCTTTTCAAATAAAGAACTCAAATCCAAGAAAATAGAATCCTCCATTTGAATGTCGTCGATACAAAAAAATTAATAAGTTCCATTATGACATTGCTACAAACCGCCACCAATCATTCTATTGAGGTATCCAACAACAAATGTGTGCTCCCACCTTCGATGCAAAAGCATGCCTTACAACAACCTCTACCCCCTCCGACCGCAATTTCTTGCTATTACCATCATCATGCATTAGGAAAAAAAACAAAGGGTCCATGGTACCGCAAAGCTTGTGTCTTAATTGCTTCCATTGTTTCAAGCCATAGAGCCCTCTATCGCACCGGTCCCTGACAACACTCCCCTTGGTAAGAGTCTCCAAAGCAAAGTAACCTAATAATAAGATGTTTAATTAATCTACCTTTTAGCAACATTGAGGAGTAGGTCACTTATTATAAGCGACAACAATGATTGTTGCTTGGAAAGTTATCAAATTTAATATCAATTAGATCACTCATGTCATTGTTATTGTAAGGCATGCTTTTAGTTTTTATTAGTTTCTACTCTTACCTTCTATCACAATTACTTAGAAAATATTAGCTTCAAAGTTCATTTCACGTTCAGTTTTGGAAGCAATTTGCTAATGATTTCCTTTTGTACTTGGTAGGGAGTATGTAGCTCAATAATAGATAAAGTTGAAAAAAAAAACACTATAAGAAACCTGTGTTCTTTTTGACATCTAAAATTTTGACGTAAAAAACAACACAGGTTTCTTATAGTGAAACAAGACTTGTACAATTCTGGTAGCAAGTAAAAAGACAAAGACACAAAATATAATGTACAATACAAGACCCTAAATCCTTCGTGGAAGGGCATACAACGGGGGTGGGGTGTAATGGAAGTCCAAACTAAAGCGCATCAAAATGCTACTCTTTTCACAAATTAGCTTGTGGCTATAGAATTCATTAAATGTAAACTGCAAAGGACGAATTCCATAGTGATTAGATTGGAGGGAACAACTTCTCACTTCTCAGTGCTAGTTCTCACTACTCAATAGTGTTTTTCATTCAAATATTTTAGAGGCTATTCTTTTAAGTACATGAAACGATATTTCCTAACTTTCTGTAATACTAAAAGAATACATGTTGCAAGAACTACGTCTTGTGCTGTAATAGTACTTACAGAAATACAATTCAAAGCTGACAAGGCTTTCTTGAAGTAGACCTCTTTGACCTCTTCAAAATGCATTGGAAGAGTATTCTATTGATGACTTCTACTACTCTTTAGCAGTTGGACCCCAACATTGTTCGCACAACTTGCCCCTCCCAATATGGTCACGGAAGTGAAGTTGTTTCTGCAGTCAGATTTCAAATTGCAATTCTACACCATAAAGGAAGGGAAAGAAATACCTCATAATATAGATGGATGACAGTTTACACACTTGCTGAACAAGTTTGTCAACCACTCAACCTGATTACAAAAGAGAAAAGAGCGATTATATAATTTGGTAGTGGAGAAGAAATAAAGGTATGTTGAGGCGCATTGCAATTTCCACATTGCAATCTCAAAAGTAGAAAAAAAAAACAAGATATGCAAGGAAATATGCCAAGCTCTACATAAGCCACGACGTCTACTGCTACATCTTGTGCAAATGCCCTTTCTCCTGATCAGGCATCTGAATCATATTTCTCCTCCCTAAATTGTAGTAGCGGCAACAAAATTGACTTTTCAAACATGGACAACTCCAACACAGAGATGATCTCCAAAAACTCTTTTGACAAGAGCCTCAAATCCCATTGCAAAGCTTTGCACCCCAACGAGTCTTTTGTTGCAAAGCACAAGAACCAAAACATATCGATGTAGTCGTTGAGAGAGGCATTGATAGAATAAAAGAAGCACAATCCATGAAGGAATTGGAAAGGCATGCATTGAACTCTTTATCTAGTGAAGGTGCCTTTGAGGACAATGGCGGTGCCTCAATGGATGATGAACACAATGTTGTCAAAGATAAAGCCGCCGTGCAAAACACGCAGAGTTCTTGGCACAAGACAACCCTACTACATACAGGAGTTCAAATTCTCTGAGTAAGATAAATGCGCCACGCATGACGGTGGCGGGACAAAGGTTTGCGTCCACCAATGACTCCGATAGACTCTATTCATGGAATGGATGGCTTCATCCCTGGTTGAACTTAGAGGGAAGCTAGAGGTACTTCCACTATAACATTAGATGAGATTTTGGAGGCTTGGAGGGCCGTTTCAAGCCTGTTTCCAATGTTGTTCCTCCAATAGTTGAAGAATACCACTATCAAAAAAAAATATTTTTATTTAAATATATATATATATATATATATATATATATATATATATATATATATATATATATATATAAGATGAAAAAAAGATTTTTTTATTTTTTCAAAAAAACGCACTTTATATGACATGGCAATCTCTATGCCATGTGAGGCAGCTCTTGCGACACAATTCCGGGGGTTAGAAACTCTGGGGAACTTGCAACCCTCCCTAGGGATTAAAAATCATCTAATTAAAACCCGTGTTTTTTTTAACAAGCTGAAGAACATGCAAATATATTTTTTCTAATATTAGGCATGCCCCTATTGATGTCCAAAAAAATCTGTCAAGATTAACATGATAGAAACATAGTAAAATCTGAGAAGATGTGCCATGTTTTTAGTGTAATGTTTGCACAAACATGGTCAAAGAATGAGCCAAAAGTGCACCATGTCACCATGTGGTAGCCACATCACTTTCACGTAAGCGTCATGTGGACGGACAGTGCCACATAGGATTATTTTCACCCAAGAGATGATGTGGCAATTGACATCGCACTTGATGTCATGCTACCTGAAAAGTTTAATACGTTGTGAGCAACGTCAACTTAGACTTTTTGAGATGTTTTTTGAGACGTCAACTTCAATGTCTAGACATTTTGTGACATCAAATTTGACATACACCATACATAATATACCATACATTGTACATCATATAAAATATGCTATACATTATATATGATATCTAATACACCATCCATAGTACACCATATTTGATATTTATGTTGCATGGCTTTAAAAGTCACTTATTATGTGTATAGTGACATGAAAAAACAAATTATTTATACAAGTGGGGTGGTAGAAGGGAAGACAAACCATCTGGGATATGTGAATTTTCTAAATTTTACAAAGTTGTCAAAGTTGACGTTGCAAAAAGGATGTGGACATCTCAGTTGATATTGCAAAAAATATCTGGATGTCTTAGTTGATCTCTTAGTTGACATAAAAAAAAATATTTAAATTTTCAGATGGCATCAAAGTGTGTTGAAGCGGCATGCCACTTCATCCTTATTGGATGCCATGCAGCCATGTCACTCAAATGTCAAGTCAAGTACCATTTTAAAGTGGTATTTTTGTTGTTGTTGTTTTTAAATTTTTTAAAATATTTAAAAATATACCACGTGGATGCCCTTCTATTATGTTTTTACATTTGGTCAAGGTCTTATCTCAACCCATAGTAACCTTCATTAACTTATCTAAAGTTAAACCGAAATCCCTTGCCAACATGGTAGTTATATGTTTTCTTGGACGTTGTACAAAATGCAATTGTATTTTTTTCGATGTCTCATGGAACATCATTGTCACATAGAACATCAACTCTTTATGCCTGTGACATCTAAACATTTTTTGGAACATTCAACTAAATTCTGTTTTTCATGGCTACAATCCCATTTTCGTGCTCTTGTTTTGAAAATCATGGATATTTGCTACTAACGTCCAAAAAAGTGAGGATTTCTTACAGTGTTCTCTTTACTATCAATTTGTAGTGCAAATACAAATTAGGAAGTCTTGTAATGGATGTTCTGAAGCTAGGCAAGGAGTACTATAAGGAGCTCCTCCCTCGCATTGCAAAAATCGTCAAAAGAACATACTATGCTCACAGATCCTTTGATAGCCCAGTTTGCTAGTGAAACATGATTCCCTATTATATAAAATTATTTTGCAGTCTCCATTATCCTTTTCTGTTCTTGAATTAGCGTGTGCAATTGCATATGAGGAATTGCTAACTTATCTCACTTTGTTAAAAAATTATTGGATATCTGGCACAATGACTAAAATAATAAGAGAGACTAATCATTATGCTTCCATAGTTAAAGATAAACACACATGACAAACCAATGGGGGTTTGGAATGGACACCCTTGGAATTTCAAGAATTTAGAGCGTTCTTGGGCATCTTTTTATTTGTGGGTCCGAAGAGCATGCTGCATAGTAGATGTTACTAGTCAGTGGATGAGCCACTTTTTATTGTCCAGTCATATCAAAGCTTTTCACTTGTGATTTAAAGATATATCATGGTGCTTGCATGTATTAAAAATGGCAACATATAGGGTTGACAAAATTGGAAAGGTATAATGGCTACATGAAGCTATACGTGTGAGATGTCAAAATTTATGGAAACTCCATCAACAAGTGACCATTGATGAATCCATGGTCAAATATAAGGGCCAATACAATCATATAAGACAGTTCATGCTTGCAAAGCCAATTTGCTTTGGTATAAAAGTGTGGACATTAGCAGATGCTATCCTGAAATATATTTGGAATTTGAAGTTGTATTGTGGAAATGACCATAAATCAAGAATCTCAATGCTGCATTTTGAAGAAGACATGGGTGTAAGTTTGTGTTACAAAAAGGGAAAGTGGTTGGAATGCAAGGGGTCGAAGTGGTCAAGGATTTGGCTACATGTTTGCATGGGCAGGGGCACATTGTAACCACTGACAGTTTTTTCACATCAATGCCTTTGTTTCTTCAATTATTGGACCATGACATAATGGCAATTGGAACATTGAAGTCCAACCGCAAGTATATACCCCAGGAAATGTGGGATAAAAGCATAACAAAAAAGAAGGAGTTTGGATGGATAGATTTTTGCATGCATATGTCATGCAATATTTGTTGCACTGTTTGGAAAGATAGGATTTCAGTGCTTCTTTTATCAACACATGTAAAGGCGGTCCCACTGAATGGGGATGAAGCAACAGTGAAGAGAAAGATTGGAGGGGATAAAAGGCTAGTGCCAACATGACCTATGCGTTTACATTATCAGAGGAACATGAGAGGAGTTGATAGTGCGGACCAATTGCGAGGCTATTATATGACGTTTATAGGTAGATAAAAATGGTGGCATTGCCTTTTTTCATTTTCTATTGAATACAACCATTGTGAATTTATGGATTATATTATAACAATTTGAATTTCAAGTTTTTGAAAGACCTTATAGCCATTTGGAATTTCAAATGCAATTGGCAAAGGAGTTGACATTGAAGTGACATAATAGAGTAAAGTTTTTTTGAAATTTGTCTCCAATGTCCGTGCAAGACACGGAGCTTGGTATATGGAAAACAAGAAGAAACTATGCATAATATGTCGGTGGAAAACTTTACATTTTTGTCTAGGTTGCAATGGTTTATACGTGTGTGACTCTGCTATTGGTCATATCATTGGTTGTAGCTTGTATAAATTTGTCAAACTTGTACACTAAGTAAGTCACATTTCTATTCAGTTTCTAATACGTATGTCTATGATACTATTTATGTGGTTCTCCTTTTGTTCTAGGGATTCAGTAGACAATTGAGTTATTGAAAGAGTCCTAAAATGGAGACTCATGTGAATAAGTAGAAGTTGGAGCATGACATGTCAAGGGCATGTCATGTAGGAAATAGTTGCAAAAGAAAAGATTTTGTCTTGAAAGTGTACTCGCTTCCCCTAGCCATCCTTGTCCATCAAGAGTACTATTATGCGTACCTTGTCCGACTTCAAGCTTCTTGTTGTTGTCAAGGTGGACGCTAAAGCTTAGTAGCCGTAGTATTGGCGCAAGCTAGAAGGGCATAAGGTTCTATACTTCTGCGTATGTAATAGTACATTGTACAATTTAGCTAGCATTAGGTTATTGCAACTACGACATCCAAATTAGAGCAATGTGCCTAGTACATTAGGGCTTCATTGTTGGGGTGCTTTTCACTACAAAAGATCTTGAAGCCAACAACAAAGGACTTCCAAAAGACACAAAACAATGGGAAGGAATTGCAAAGCATGGGCAAAATAGTTCAATGTTGTCTTGAAAGAAGTGCATTTCGTTCAGTGTGAGTGTTTTCTTCTTTTCCTTCATCTAAAAGACTCTTAGATTTGTCTACTAACTTCTTCAAAGTTTGTGAATATTGCAAAGAAGGACTGTTAGAAAAACAAAGGTCAATTAAAGGCGCTACACAGTTGGGGTCAAATTGTCGAAGTTTTTTTTAGACATTAGGGTTGCTAAAGATGTCAGTGTGGCGCATTGTTTTATAATTTAGCAGGCTTGGAAAGTGGTTCTGTGAATTTGATGGTGCTTGATATTGGAACACTTGATGTTCACCTGAAGTGGAGAGTATTAAATCAAGTAATCAACAGACCTAACATAATTTGTAAACAGATAAATGATCGCAGGTCAGGATTACGTTGTGGCAAATGCGTTATTCAATCCAAACAAGATTGATCACTAGAAGAAAAACGTGTCCGCCGCAACCAATATTTGACAACTACTTTACAACTAAGTGTCCTATACAACTGCATTACAACTGTAATCCCTCTCTATTTGCACCAACTTTGATATTTATATTGTTGTAGCTGCAAAGTAGTTGTAAAATGAAGTGTAGGATCACGGGAGGGTAATAGAGTTGTCATTTAGAATTACTGTGAGGTATTCTACATCCAATATTCATCATAGTTGTCGATGTGGATAACTATGTAGTTGCATATTATCTAAATTTGACTACAATTTGACTAGAAAATGAGTGGATTGCAACTAGAAAACGACTAGAATTTGGCTAGAAAACAACTATGATTCAATATAAAAAACAATTAGTCTATGACTAGGAAATAATTAGGAAACCATTGCAACAATAATGACAGAAGTCGTTTCCTACACTATAAGAAACCCGCGTTTTAGGGGGCGCTATCAAAAAACGTGCCTTATTTGTATAGATGTCTCAGCATTGGTCGGTCTACAGGCTTTTTTATACAAATTATGTTGGATGCTGCGGGGAACGTGTACATGTTATTCAAAAAACGCATAAACGTCAACTGTGACGGACATGTCGTGAGTGACGTCAAAGAAAACATAGACTTGTTTTTTTTATATCCAGGAAGACATGAGGAGTCCACGTCAGCAAGTAGACCAATTTTGCCTGTGGATAAGTTAGTAAAACTTACTACAGTCTATGGTAAAATATTGACTATATGTGAAAATTTTAGGCAAAAGGCAGCCACATAGCATGCTTTGCAAAAAAAAAAATGGATGGATGAGCACTATGGATGAAAAGAGATCATCTTTATACGAGTAGGGTGGTAAAAAGTGAAACAATCCATATGGGATATACACAATAAGAATTATGTTCAATGTAAAATGTTTGAAACAACATGATGCAAATGTCAGAAACAACGTCTAGATGTTTGAAACAATGTCAAGATGTACAATGGCCAAGTTTCTATATTCCAATTATCCCATATTTTTTGTCTCCCTATGGACAGAGAATGGATACAAATATGACCTTTGTAATCTAATTTTCAATGAAGGAATTCCTTCATTTGTGTGGGAACCCGGAATACCAAAATCTATTACTTTGTAATAGATTTAAGTTAAAGACAGCTTAGTTCTATATTTTTTTCGTTGTTTATAGGGTAGAATTACCCAATTTATTGGATTCATAGATTAGCAACCATAGTATCTCTTTAATGAGATAAAATGGTTAAGGCGGATCTTTGTTATTTCCATCTTAGACCGGAAACCGGAAACTAGTGAGAAATCCTAAATAGGATTCTGAGGTATCCGGGTATGGCCAAACCAGTATCAAAAAACTTAACCGGCAACCAACAAACACTACCGGAAGATGCGGAGGACCGTTGAACGGAAACACTTTCCGAGTAAAGAGGAGAACAGTCACTTTTAACAGTAGGGAAAACCGGATGGGGAAACAAAGAAGAAGGGTCCTGTTCAAACCCTAGTCATCGTCTCTTTCCTTTCCGGTGTAGTCTGTTTTCTGAGAGTGTTTCTTAGTGATTGAGGAGCTTATCTGAAGAGTGTTAAGTGTTTTGCGATTCCGGTTATTAGAGGACGGAAGTCTGACTGCCATCTTCTTGGGCGAGGTACAGTGGTGTGAGTGAGCTATCTTGAACGAGAGAGAGCCTTGAGTGACTGTCATTTCCTTAGGCGAAAGTTTAGATCTAGAAGCACAATGGTGAAGGTCGAGGTTAGCGATGAACCACTCTCGGTCGCTCTCCGGTCAGTAACGCCAGGGTTACCTGCAAGCATGAAGGAGAGAGCACTTTTGAAGGAGGATCTGATCCAGATCGGGTGTGAGGGTTTGATGAAGAAGCCCTGGAGTTTGAGGAATGAGGAGATGGTGTTGGAGTTGCTTGCGGACCAGTCAAGCGAGTGGCACAAGACGATCCGAGCTCTGCCAACCGGATGGACTTCCGAGGTGTAGGTAGAGGTGTACGAGTTTCCGACGGAAGGAGAAGACATGGCGGCAAGGTCAGACAAGTTTGCAAATGGTAAGTTCTGCAACCTTGTCAACCCCAAGGACGGATTTGCAGTAACGGACTGTTCAAACTTGAGACATAAGAGAGTGTTAGAATTCTTAGTTCCACTTTTGAATCCAGACAGACCAACCAGGGTCACGGTGACCTTGGCTAACACGATCTTTGGGACCTTGACCGGAGACCGGAAGGTGTCATGGGGGTCAGTAATGAGAGATGTAGTGAATAGAATGGTGGCAGTAGTAGGTAAATAAAAGCCATCAGCTCTCTCTCCCTTCCTCTTCCATCTCTATGAGCATAATGAACTACTGAGAGGGAAAGAGAGTACCATGTATAAGAAAGCAGAGGTCATGATGTTGTATGAGATTAGTCCGGAACCCGAACCGGAAGTAGAAAAGGAAGCATCACAAGAGGAGTCAGAACCGGAACCTGAGGTTGCTCGGAAGAGAGTAAAGAAGGAAATAGGAGAGGGAACCAGTAAGGATCCGGTATGGGCGAAGAAGGATGACCCTCTCGGGGTTGTCATTGAAGAGTTGAAAGGCATCCGGGATCAAGTGATGAGGGATAGAGAGATGACCCGGAAACTAGAGGACCGGATTTCTAGCCTAACCGGTCAGGTTAAGGATCTCGAGGAGAAGTTAGGGAAGAAGGCGGAAGATGACAGTAGGAGAGTCTCAGCTGAATCCGCGGATACCCTTAAGTGGATTCGGAATTTCCTAGGACATCCGGGTGATATGGTTAATAAGGCCAATCTCTTTGATGCTGGAGTATTGAAAGAGGGATCTCATATAGGACCCAAGATCGTATCAGTCTTGGTAGATTATCATGAGAAGATGGAGAAAACTCTCTTTGAGTTACGGGAAGTTATGTCGGAATCCGGTTACAAGCTGGAGAAATTGGTACCGGGTAAGTCACATACCTCACCAAGTTCTGCTGACCGGAAGGGGAAAGGAGGAATGGAAGAGAAGACTACGCCGAGCAGCCGATCAAAGTTGCGGACACCATCAGAGACCGGAAAAGGGTTTTCACCTGGATCCCAAATCCTCAGTCCAAGTCAGAAATCGGAAGGAGGAACCCCACAGCGCGTACCATCCGGGTTGTCTCCCAAAGGGACTTCGGCAAAGCGTAAGTCTACTCCAAAAAGAAGTCAAGAGCCATCTCCACCTATTGACGTATATTCAGAGGAGGATGAGTCTCCGGAGACCACTGAGAAGGAGGTTAGTGAGTCCGACTCAAGCGATGAGTCTGGACATGAAGAAGAAGACTCGGAACCGGAACCGGAACCTACACCAGGAAAAGGTAAAGGAAAGGGACTGACCCCTTCCAAGGGTAAGGCGCCACGCGATCCTAAGCCCTCAGCAAGTCGACAACAGCCAGCAAGGAAGGGCACCACGAAGTCCACACCAACGCCATCCAAGCGGCTGAAAAAAGTAGAAGAAGCAGTAGGTAGAAAGCAGCTTTAGAGTAGCTTTCTGGTCGGATGAACTTGGACAGCCAGATCCGGATTTTTCGGATCTGAGATCCACTTTTTTTGGAATCCGCCACAAGTCTGTAAAGTCAACTGTTAGTGGATAGGAAATGACGCGTGTCATTCTCTGGTCCTTAGTTTAGGATTTTCAAGGAACCTTTAGGGTTTTCCTTGTGTTTAGTATTTAGAAGGATTGAAGTTAGCTTCAATCCTGGGCCAAGCAAGACTGAATAAGTTTTCCGCTTGTATTCTTTTCATTTCCATTGCAAAGTATTCTGATTTCCACTTCCTAAGTGTTGGTCTGAAAAGTCATGACACTGGGTTGGTATGCCGGCAATGCTAGAACCATTATTTAGTGCGGGTAGCTGTGTTTGCAGGTTTTGGAGAAGACAAGAAGACCCCGGATGTTCTCTGTATCTGGTTTCCGGGAGTAGCATCTCTGTCTAGGGACTTGGGTCGAGGAAATTTGTCGTTGTAGTAATGTGGGGATTGTAAGGGTTTCCTGTGTGACCCTCTATGACCGGATTAGTTTCTGGGTTAGTTGTGAGGAGAAACTGAAGTCCCATTTTTTTATGTCTTTTGTTGTTTTTCTATTGAGTGGAGCTTCTGACACTTTAAAACTTGAAGGGTAGGAATTCACGCAACCTTCCTTAATTGCAAATTGCAGAACCCTCTATTATAGAGGCTAAACTTCGTATCCAGTTACTAGTTTGAGGATCCAGAAGCGGAATTTGGAAAAGGCACAGGATAATGACACTCCTTCTAGTTTCCGGTTCTATATCCTAGGATCAGAGTGTTATCATTGAACAGAAGAGTGGTATATTGTTTAGGACCCTTCCTTGTTGTTGTTGTGCGGATTAGGACTATTGTAAAATAGTCCGACCGGATGGAAAATAAGCACGTAGGTATCTTTAGCTTTCCGGTTTAGAATCCGGTTTACTTGTGATTGTGGTAACTTTCCGCATCCAGTTCCGGTCATCACTAAGAAGTTAATCGATCTCTGTGGGAACGATACACGAGTCATCTTAAAGGCGTTTTAAGTACTTTAGAACGTCTACTGGAGGGATTCTACTTTCTTGTGCTACGACAATTTGGCCATCAAAAATTCTCTTGATGGTAGATGGTAAGTTTTCTTTAATTCTTGGTGAATTCAACATTCTTTTTTGTTGATTTTATTTTATTTTATAATTATTTTAACTAATTATTTTTTTGTTGATCTTGCCTGATGGATAGGGTATGCACCAATTGATGTCTCAAAAAACATCTAAATTGATGTCTCAAAAAACAACATTAAAATTTTCAAACAAAATAAAAATATGTTGACTAGGCATGCTACGTCATCATTTCCCTCCACCTCATCAGGTGCCATGTTATAGGCGGGCCAAATGAAATAGTATCCCACGTGGCACTGCCCGGATGGAGAACGCTGACGTGTTGCCATCATGGCATCCACGTGCCATGTTTTCTAAAGTTCATGAGAACATATTTTCTGTGATGTTAGAATATAATGAGCACAAATCAAGCACGTTTTTTGAAAACATGGTCATGTTTTTTGCCCGTCAATTATAACAAATTTTAGGTGACATCTACGCAAACACACGTGATGTCCTAAAAATCGTAATCTCCCATTTTTCGTGACATCTCAAAAAACACGGGTTTCTTATAGTGCTAGTTGTTTTGTAGTCATTTCCTAATTGTTTTGTAGTTGTTTAGTAGTTGTTTCCTAGTTGTTATCAAATCATTTTCCAATTGTGTAATAACAATTGTTCCATATCACTTGTTAAGAGTACCATTAGGTTGGACATATAAGACTTGTAAGTAATTGTATCCTTCTGTAACAAATTTTGTTGATAGAATTATAAGATTTCTATATTTTGTAGACTTCTATATTTTGTAGATTTTCTACAATTTATAGATTTTCTACATTTCATACATTTTGAAATCTACAAAATCTACAAGTTGCAAATAAGTCACAAACAAGTCGCAAACAAATGACAAATGATCACAAACAAGTCACAATGAAATCACAAATGAGTCACAAATGAGTCACAATGAAATGACAAATGAGTCGCAAACAAGTCAAAGATGAGTCACAATGAAGTGACAAATGAATCCCAAACTAGACACAATTGAGTCGTAATTTATACGTGGCAACAAATACTATGTAAGCAACCACATCATAAAGCGCATTGATGAAGTTGCAAGTAAGCTACATAATGACAAATTAAAACATTTGACCTTGCAACTACAGTGCGACTAGGAAACTTGTCCACTACAATTGGAGGCCTCTACAGCCCTCCAGATTATCACTAGTAGCAAATGTCCAATGCAACTGAAAACCAGTTGCTCTTTGTAGTCGCAAAACCTCTCATTTTCTTCTAATGATCCTCATCACTAACTCGAGCAGCTTCATCTTCAATTGTATTTTAGATTGGTAGAAGTTCTTCTATTTAAGTCAATTTGTAATTGCATTATCATCTCCTAGGCAGACAAGTATATTAGCAACTCATATTGAAGTAGTTGAACATCAAATTCTTGACTTAAGCAATGTTATTGTCCTCGTATTCTCGTCTAGGGTTGTACTAGGAGCATCAAGGCATTGTGTGCTAGACACGGCCATTGCATTTTGCTTCATTTGGTTAATGAGTCAAGAAATGAAGGTGCATTGTAGTCATAGTCACTTTGTTGCTATCAGTTGATTCCTAAGATGGAATTCAATCTTTTTTTTCTCAGGTTTCATGGTTGTTGTCCACTTTTGAAGGTATTAAGTGATTCACAAGTGCAGTTAATTTGTTTGTTGGTTTAGGTTTCCAGCAAGGCCTTAGAAAATGACACACTATTGGATACTTATGAACATGATGATGATGCTTTTGGTGAATGGTGAAGCCTTAGCTGTTTCAACCAAAATTTTCTATTGTACTCTTCACTAATAGAATTGATGGTGACTAGTACAAGGTTTTGATGGCCACCTCTTTTGTACACAAAGGAAAGATGTAGATGAAAAGTGCTCAGTTTTCTCTCTAGAGCTGGCAATTTTTGTATTGGTTTTCAAGATTCAGGCTTGAAATTATATTGTAGAGGTCTCAGGTAATTGTCTCCTACTTTTCTTTTTTTCGGCTTATCTAAGGCTCAGAGACATGTAATAAAACTTTTGCACATCGGGTTGGGAATGCTCAATTGCTTTGATAATTTATCAATAATGGCATGTATATGTTCAAGGCACTCAAATTAAATTGAAAGAGCTAGCAAGATACAACTAAAGGTGTTGAATTTTTACAAATTTAAGCATAAATGAATTTTTGTTGTCACAAAATAGAGACAATGATGACCATTGTAGGGAGAGCCTAACTTACAAAGTTTTAAACTTACACCCAGGAATTAAAATTGCCAAAATTGGCAACAGACCTTGACATTTAAGCTAGATTAACTTATACATACAATATATGAAGAGGAGTGGCAAATGTTGAACAATAGGAATGCCAAATGTTTAAGATAGTTGTTTGAGACAATTTTCAAGTCAATATTGTAGACAACATACATGTATCAGGCTTCTGACTAAATTTCTCAATTTTGTGACACTTTAATTTGAAGACCTCGAGAACCCTTGTTAGACCTATTGTATCCATTTGAAGTCAAAACTTTGGTCTAACAGATATTAGCGCTTACTAGTTGTAAACTCAGAATTTTGGTTGCAATGCACAAAAATATCTTATCTCCAGTGCTTAAAGGTTCATGTAAGTTTACTAAAACCTTTAAAGTTAGTTAAGATGCAACTAAGCTTAAGTCAAAGAACTGCACATTGTTAGGCACTTTTAAGCATGATGACGTTGCTTTCGATGAATGGTGAAGCCTTAGCTATTTCAACTAGAAGTTTCCATTGTGCTCTTCACTTACTGCATTGATGGTGGCTGGCACAAGGTTTCGACAATTGCCTTTCATGTGCACAAAGGAAAGATGTAGACAAAAGTTACTCAGTTTTCTCTTTGGAGCCGACTATTTTTGTACTGCTTTTCATGATTCAAGTTTGAAACTATATTGTGGAGCTCTTAGATAGTTGTCTCCTACTTTTCTTTTCTTTGACTTATCTAGGGTTCAGTGACATGGAGTAATACTTTGGCTAATTGGGTTGGGATTGCTAAATTGTTTTTATAATGTAGCAGTAGTAAACCTCCCTTGGTAAGGCGCTCAATTCTTTGGGATGGCTTATCGCTGATTTATGAGTACTACTTTTCTGAATTATCTTTGCCTTACTCTCTACTCTTTCAAGTGTGAATTGCTAAATCATTGAGAACTGAAGAAGTAGTAGGTAGTGAAGCCCTAGGGGTGCTTGTCCTTACTTTGATTGAAGTACTTTGCTTCAATTCTTGTATTGGATTATGTTCTATACAACACTTTTTGAAAACATTTTTAGAGTGCATGTCCAAGTCTTTTTATTTTGTGTTTTGCTACCTTCATTTTTCTATCACAACAATTCAATTCTATAGACATGGATAGGAAACATGTTTGTTATAGATACATGTGGATGACTTTGATGTTCTAATTATTTGTATTATATGCAACTGAATAACAATAGAAGCTCAAAGCTATGTGAGAAAGAATGGCCCTTATTTATGCTTCATTCACAATCTTCAGGTCAAGTAGTGTGTATTCAACAGCCATAGGCTTTGTACCATTAGGAAATAGAATTACACAATAGAGATGACATAGTGCTCCGCAACTTCACATAGGAAATTCAATTGTCAAGTAAAGCAAGCAAGTGTTGTGCATCGCCATATGAAACTAGCATGTCTCTGAAATCATGAGCTCATTTTTAAAACCACAATTTTCATAACATTACTACAAATCAAGAAATAAGATTGTGGACAAAGGGCACCACAAGTGGCCATCTTTGTAGCTAGGGAAGTGGTCGTTAACTTGTTATTGCTATTGATAGAGCAACCACAATCCGTTTATATTGTTTCTGCTTGTGAGGTGGCTGAGCTACCCAATTGCACCATTTTTGTGTAACTGTTCACAACTTGTGAACAATGCCTTCTTTTGCGGTCAGCACTGACAAGAACTATTGTTGATAGTCCGCCTTTGGCCAAGGCAACTAGCCCGTCGTTCAAGGGTTAAGGACCAAAAGTTTGTTCAATGGACACTTGAAAACTTAGATAGAATCATACCAAGTCAATTTTTAATAGATGTTCTCAAAATTTTGAGACAATATGGGAACATTCACCCCTTTATGGGAATTAAAACAATTACAATTGGATGTCTAGATTTTGAAAGTTATGTTGTTCAAGAAAAATTGGGAAGTTCCCACAACTTGGGCATTTGGAGGCATCTTTTGCTAAAACCCTCATTGACTTTTGAAATTTAGCATGTATGTAACTAATAAAATATGGCATTAAATAATAAAATAAAAAATAAAAAATGAAGTTCACAAATCACATTCTAATAGGAGTCAAACTTTATTAGCTATATTGAGGAGGTTTAAAGAAAAACATTTTCTTCTAACTTCAAGCCCTATTATCTTGTAGTTTATGAAGTCAAAGTTCTTGAAATTTTTCCCACAACTCTAGTTATTTGTTTTTAACTTTTTTCTATTTGAACTTTAAATAAAAAATTTCTTACTACACAAAAAATCATCAAAAAATGACTAGTGTATTGTCAGTTTACTTAACTTCCTTGCATTGCAAGCAAATTTAGAGTAAGTTAGATATTTGCTTCTCAAATTTTTCATAAGTGTACCTAACAAGATTTAGAACTTAATGGTGGAGAGACTCAAATTCATCAATTAAGCAAAAAAATTATTCCAAGACTCCAAAAGGGCCTAGAATCTACTAATCTTGTTTTGTAATAATAATTTTTTTTTCTCACTTCAAATGTTATAAATCATCTAATCCATGTGGTCAAATGGACTGAAATTTTTCCAACTCATTTTCATAAAAGTCTAGGGTTATTGCAAGGAACACCCTTTTATTTTGCACAATACTCATGATTCTTTTTGGAATACTTTAAAATTATATTTTTTCTTAAACATAAAAAATTTGTCCAATGTGTACACCTTTACAAAGAAGGTGCCCTAGGAAAGAAAAGCATAGAAAACTTTTCTAAGTAGGAGAACTAGATAAGTGCAAAATCTCATGAACATAGGTACTTTGACATTTTAATTTGTAAAAAATAGGAAAATAAATTTAAAAATTTCATTTAGGAAGAATTGATGGTGACAAGATTTCACCAAAAGAACGATCTTAGAACCTTCTTCAATGTTTAAAAATTGCACGCAATGAAAGTGTTGTTTGCATTCATGTGGAGGACATAAAATAATATATTTTCAGAATGCCTTTGGTAGATATATGCTTTTCTACTATGTAAATAAGCCATGAAAGTTTCAGCTCCAAATCATTAAATTTGGAGACTCCTAACATAGTAAAAATCCCTAAACCTCAAAATATGACAAATTAACAAAAATATTTTTACATATCAAATAATTTTCTTAAATTTTTAAAAGAAGGGATTTGATTAACATCAAGTTATACATGTTCAATAGAAATTTCACATTCATTGGACTTGTGCTTCAAAAGTTATAGCAGATGATAACAACGTTACTTCAATTATGATGGAGAATAGGGCCGGTGTTTCTTTCAATGACCCATCTACAAAAAATTTGTATGGTTGAAGTTCAAAAAAAAAGATTCAATTTTTTATTTTGGAGAATGCACTAATAATGACAAATTTTGACAAATTTTCTTAGAAAACATCCCTTAGACCTTAGTCTTTTAGAGGTTAAAGGCAAAAGATTCATAATTTTAGAATGACCATTTTGATTGATCATATTGATAAAATGTTCTTTCCATAGATTATTGGATTTTATTTAAGAGACCCATCTACAACTAGTGAATAGGAATATCTTCAATATTCAATAAGAGGGATAGGATCACTACAAATATAATATGTTCCACAAAAATGATCAAATTTTTTGTTCAATATAAGAATAATATCAAGAATAGTATAGTAAATGTTCCCTTTTGCACCACATTATTGACATATGTATTGTGCCCTCCAACTCACACAACAAGCAATTAAGTGCCAATTACTACCTCCAACAATTGTTTTTTACAGAAAGAAAGGCAAGCTCTTACCACTATACTCCTCATTTTTTATTGATGATGCTCTAATGTTATGAGGATTATGCATAACATTCTTAGCTTGCATCTTCACCCTATCCCCTTCCTCTTGATCTTAGGAGAATTGGATATCCATTTCCTAAATTCCTCAATTGAAATATAGGTTAGAGTGAGAGCCTCACAATTCAATGTACATTAATTAAATGTTTAGAAAAATCTTGCGTACTAGTTGCTTGTGAGGAAAACATAGGGACTCCACCGCAAGGAATTAAGAATGTTCATAACCTTGTTGGAGGGGTACCTTGTTGTCTTCATAATGTCCATCAAGAACCCTAAAGAACCCTAAACCCTCTCTCTCCGTCGCAACCTGCGTGAGCGAATTTGGCATATGCTCCCTTGGCTACCCCAATCCCCATTCAACCTTTCTGCCTGCATTACAGCATCTCCACAAGCTCAAATCCCTCCAACCCAGTCCAAAATTCCATTTATTCCAGAGCCCCCAAGTTCCCAACTGCCAAATGCATCAATCCGTGTAGCAAACAGAGTCTTGGGTCCCGTTCAGGAAGGGCCATGGCAGCATCTTTGCCGCTGTGCTGCCTTCCTCCTCGCCATCGCTGGCAGGGACATTGCTTTCAATTCTTGCGACATGGAGCTTTTGTCAAGAACAAGCTCGTGCTCGGTCCCGTTGCGAAACTGGAGAGTCAACATTCACGGCATTGGTGAGCTCACGTACCCACGTTTTCCAAATATCGTCGGAGGACAAGAACCGATTGAATGGTTGTCTTGTTGTTGTTGTTTGGCAGTGTCAGGCTCGGGGAACACGAGAAACGGGTCATCCTGGGGTTTGAAAATGCAAGACCTAAAATGGGGGACTGGATTAGGGCTTCGCCGAATAGTGGTGATGCTCCAAATTATTGTGGGGAACTGAATTGTGTGCAATTGTGCTATGGTTTGAAGTTTTTTCACTGCAAGATGCTCTAGAATCCTTCAATTTAAACCTGCAGCACCAAGAGGTCTAAATTGTCTCTAAATGGGGACCCATGTTATTTTCCAAAGTACAGCGAGGGAGAGATTTTATTCACCACACAAGTGAACTTTGAAACTTTCCCTAAAACAATCCAGAAACTTGCAGCATCTTAAATTCTGCATGCTTATTATATATTAAGCTAAAATTCAATTGCAAATTTTTTTTGATGCCAAAAGATTTAGTGTTTTCACGTTTAACACAAATCAAAGCTCACCTCATGGTCAAGAGAGCCTCGAATGTATTGTATGGGGAATGGAGCCTCTACCTTAGGTCTGATGAGGATTTTATTTTGACGAATTTTTATGCACTTTTGACGAACGTGGCGATTTTCGTCACTGATTCTATGGATGTAAAATTTTGGCCCTGTCTGCATTCTATTATTATCAGTGTATGATTGATCGACATGGTCAGTTTAAAATCATGAACCCTTCGTTCTCTAGGGAATAAGGACCAATAGTTGTCAATGTTTCTTCTTTCATCTATGAATTAAAATCTCCTCTTATAATAGTTTAAGCGACTTCACAGGAGGTTTGAAGAAGGATTCAGAGCAAGATGCTCAGCTTCGTCTTCCGCGAGTGGTGATGCTGCACCAGCTGACATACCCTCACTCCCCGAGAGCAGCAACGGATCAGAGAATACCTCAAGATGGAAACCTCCAAAAGTGCGGGTGGCAATTGGGGTGGCTATTGTTGCTATTGGACTGGCGGTCTCGGGTATCCTCCTCCGACGAAATAGCCATGCAAGGGAGGCATCGCAGCTGATTGCAGATCTTTGCACGTCTGCCTCCTCTTCACAAGAAGCATCGCAGTTCACTGTGAAGTGGTTTGGGCGTCGAATTTCTCTTACTGAAAAATCTCCAGGGTAAGTGCAGTCAGGGGCCATTGATTGCATTCGGGATGCCTCTAGATGTTTATGTACAATGGTTTACTTCCATTCTCATTATACTGCTGTGTAATGTAGAAGCGATGTTTAGAATTCACTTGGACTGTATTGTGCTGTGAGGATTGATTTGTGTTTTGGTGCATTGCAGGTATATGTACTTTCTGTTGCTGATGGCAGCAGGTTTTGGTCTATTTGTGAGCGAGGAGGCATTGAATGTTTGGGTGCGTCTCTCCTGCTGGTATAATATTAACCCTTAATAGACCAAGGATACGTAGTCTTTATTTGACTAATTTGATCGACCATATTGCGAATTTTAAGTATATTTCATCTGGGTCCAAATTATACATCAGTAGTTTCAGTGAAGAACCACTGCATGTGAAGATAAAAATAAAAGTAATTGGACGAACAAGTGCCTCATGTGACCTCGAAACTGCTATAAAAACATAATTGGGCTTTTTGGTTCTTTGGAGTTCAAATACACCCTCCCTCTTCTATACGAGTACTGTACATATAGCGCAGGTTTATCCTTGGTAGTGATGTCTTTTTTTTTGAGACTTAGTGAAGGTGTGATCAACAATTCGTTGGGCAGTTTTCAACATCCAGGGCCTCGGTTTTGTAAAGCACATTGCAAACTTCCCTCCAAATGGTTCTGCAGGTTGGTGGAACCTTGGGACGTTTATTGGTATGGAACCAATCTCGAGATGCCTTTATGTCATCAATATCTGAAAATTTGCCATACATTGCCTCCACTGTAATGTGGGTCTACTGGTAAGAAAATGCTTTTCGGCATTGCTCCTCTTATGTTTTTGTTTTTGTAAAGTTTGCACACCACCTGAATATTGAACGCTTGTGTCAAATATTTGGCAATAAAAATGAAACTACCCTCTCAATCTGGAGTTATTCAGATAATTTTCTTCTCGTTGCCGCCTCTATTCGTGTCTGGACTTTTCAGACGCAATTTGCTGTGAAGTACGTCTTGGATTAGAATCATCTGCGCTTTCTTTGGCCTTCTGCGAAGATACTTGGTTTAGCTCTGAAAATCTTCGTCTGAACAGTGTCGTGCATGTTTCAGGGGAGTTTGCATCAGTGATATGGTGCCGTATTATGCAGGCAGACAAGCTGCCAAATCTGGAACTGGGAACTTAATACGTGAGAAGGTGCGATTTACTCCCACCCGAAAGTTGCAAGCTTCTGGTCTTATGATGTGCTTTTGAGTTGTTACTGCACATGATGGAGAAGGACACATATTTTTACTGCTTCACCTATCCAGCCCTGAAAGCAGCAAACCGTGCATCCGAGAATTAAGGTGGTCGTTTGCCCTTTGAATTATACAAAGTGTGCCATCTCTTTTGTGATGTGCAGCTTGGGGTGAGTCAGGAGAAGTTCGATCAAGTAAGAGCCAATGTGCAACGATATGGCAATTTGATTGGAATTGGTTCGACTTTGTCCTCTCAGCTTATATTATCGCATTTTGTCGTTTACATTTTCCCATTTGTTATCAACATTTGCATGGTTATAACAACATTATTTAGGGCAACCAATTCCTAGCTCGATTACAAATGGCTATCCTCATTTTCCGAATGTCATTGGAAATTGTGCACAGTTGAGCGATTTTCGTTAGGCGTGCGCAACCCCACCTCATTTCTCGCTGGATTTGTGGTATGTCATCCTCAGTCTTACCTCTTTTGAGTACAAATCGACGTTCTGATTTCAACACATGTCACAAGGATAGAACTCGATATATTTTGAATGTTGGCAGGCAGGTTGTGGTAATAGGTCAGTAGTGATTACCTCGTACCTTTTGCAACAATTATGGTCACTTACCTTTTGGGTTATATTTTTAGGGTATCAAGGCAACGAACTTCTTTGCTGGAGTTTGCGTTGGTGGTCTTATTACGCTACCGTTACAGGTAAACACCTTTTACTTTAGTCCTCCACTTACAGATGATATTTACAACGTACGCACATGAGTAGACGAAAGAAACTTAACATTAGTCTCCTTTTTGTTTTCTCACTGTGATCTGCTGCATGAACCTGATGTTGACACTGATGCGCTGACCATCGAGATGTTTCTTATAATTTTGTCAACTAGTATGATGCTAATAACACAAACTTGCTTTCAGTTGTTCATATATTTCTTATCTAACCATACTCAAAGTTTTCATGTTTATTGTGTGATTCGATACGCATTTTGCTTCTCTGAGCGCGTTGCCATAAATAATTACAGATAGGTGTTGGCCTTGTTCTCCGAGACCGTCCTGTGGCCGCCCTTGCTGGAGTTGCTGCTTTCGTGGTATGCACTTCTTATTCCTGTTTGAACCTTTTTGTCTGTTGAGCTAATATTTTTGTAGCAGCCCTTGAGAACACTGCTTCCAATCTGTTTAAGTCTGCATAGATCTCATCGTTTCTGCTGAGAATTTACAAATGACAACAAAGGCATTGTATTCTGAAGAGCAATAGTCTGACAATATTGTGCCTCAGTTCCAAAGTTTTGTAATTACCAACATTCCTCGTTGGCTGGCATTCTATGCTTATACTTTTTATGTGGCATGCTCTCGTCAAATGAATCAATGCAACTTTGTCATAAACATCATTTTTCGGTTAGCTTCACAATGAAGTACTGGTGTACGCAATCTTTGATCCAGAGTTTGAGAATAGTTTCGAGTATTTTAAGCCGTGGTTTCCTTCCCTACTGACACATTCTCTTATTTTCTTTCAGGGAATCTGGACACTACTCCCATACATGGCAGCTGGGATCGGCTCAATTGTGTTCTTCGCACGTCAGCATGGCAGGAAACAATCCTCTTGATTCATTGAGTGATTCAACATTCATTTTGAGTTCTCAGGGTCGATTATCCTGCACTCAATTTTTGTTGACATAGTTCCAACATGTAGATGAGATTTCTAAAAGCACGACAGCTCCATGTAGAGTGTATACCAATTTATCCCATCACCCTTCCTCATAGTTCACATTAGAAGGAAAGTTGAACCCTGTAAGGGGCCGTGAGTTCGAGAGTGGAACACGTCAGTTCCCGCCTACACCACACCTTCACCACGTAAGTGAAGTCACGAAAGTGCACCACGTGAATAAATGAGGTTAATTTTTTATTGCCGATCCCACATTGTATCAACAGTGTCATCGGTGCTCTACAGCATCTCTATGTCGTGTCTGCATTGCGACGAAGGGAAGCAGCCCGATGGAGGGCTCAATCTCTTTAACCCTTTAAGGACGGACCTAAACCCACTGATTTTAGGCCTCATTGCCCATCACTCAGTTTGTTGCCATTTTTGAACTAGATATACATGAAAAAATCTATATTTATTTTTCAGAGATGAAAGTACATGTTTTCTTTACTTCACAAAAAAAATTAGATTTTTTTGAGGAAAATTGATTTTTTTGAGAATTTTTGAAGAAAAAGTGAAGAAAAATCATATCAAATAAAAAATTATTTCAAAAAATCTGAAAATTTCACCATGGGTGTACATTATAGTGACAAACATCATGGTGTAAACACCAATCCCGTATCATTCTACAATTAGAATGCAATTGGCATTGAAAATACATCCAAAGTTCAAATTGCAATAAAATATTCAATATTACGAATTTTTTCAAAATTCCAATTGCAGTAGAAACTAGAATACATGAACTTCATTTCAATAGTTGGTCTCAAATTCAAAAAATGTCATTTTTGTGGAGAAATTTTAGATGTAAAGCAAGGAGCAACAACTTCCCAAAATACACTGAAAATAGCATATTTTGTGATCCGTTTTTTTACTAACTTCTCATTCACGTGAATACAAACACTAGCAAAATTACAAACTCATTGAGGTACTCTTTATAATCCTCTCTGAAAGGTCAAGAAGCAAAAAATGGATGAAAAAATGCTTTCACTCTCCCTGCCACCACCGCACAGTCATCCAAACGCCACTGAATGGCTCCCTCGGCGTTAAGGGGTTAATGATGGTTTTGTTGAAATGGAGGTCAATGTGATGGTCATGGGCATTATGGTAGAACCACTTATAGTTGATCACTTAAACAATTCCTTTGCATGTTTTGGAGCAATAGAAGGTAATGTATATTTTTGCCATGTAGGAAATAGGAATCATGGGAATTGCAAATTTTTGGTAATTTTATGCCTTGAATTGAAATTATTATAAGTTTTGGAAGCCAAAAGTTGGTTTGGACCTATATCCAATGTATAGATTCTTCCAATTCCAATCATTCAAGAACTACTTTCTTGTTGACTATTTCCTATTTTCTTGTTCACTACTTTGGAACATGTGTTATGATCTTATTAGTCTTGACCTTGGAAAAAAAAAAAAAAAGTTCCAAATTTGATTAAAAATTTGTTCTAGTTGCACTCTACAAGTTGAGTATGGATCCTTGGTTGGAAATGGGTGGTTCTACCATACCAACCTTCCAATAAATCCACTTGGAATTTTATTTTAGGAATTGTGAATTAGATTCCTTGATTTGAAAGTCAAGTTGTGTTCGCAAACTAGTATTCAATTAAAAAAACAATGGTAGTACATACATAATGACAAGTTTGGTTTTCAAGGTAGATTTCTCACTATTCTATTGGATAGTCAAAATGCATTATACCTCATTATGCAAATCCTCTTTCTACACCTTTAGATTTGCAAAAAGTAATGATATGGGCGTTTGTGATGAACTATTAGACTTGGCATTATGTCCCATAATGCTCTCAAGCCTTTTAACTCTCGAGCATTATCTAGTTCATAATATATTTTTTAGAAGTAGTCAACTATGACATGTCACTGCAATACAACATTCAGTAGTAGTTGCCTTTTCCTCTCTAGAGTCTTCATCCATGAAAATCAATCATACATCATTAATAAAAGCTTTAGTACCAAAATAGTGGCAATAAATTTATAGTGTGCTAAAGTTTTTTTGGCTAATTCTAGGGTCAAATAAACACATCAACAAATAATTGTAAAGAAAAGATGGTTTACCAAAAATCCAAAGAACCCATTGAGTCTTTTAACCAATGCCTTTTAACCTTCTACTATCAGAGACAAATTTTGATGGTCAAATGAAGGGATTGTTTTATTAACCTTTGAAGGAATAGAGGGTGGAGATGTCATTTTTATATTGAAATCCATTGTCTATTAGGAACCCTCAAAGGGTATTGGATAATTCGAAGATGAGAGAGCTTGATCATTCATTGTCAAAATGTAAACATTACGTTTGAAGTAGAATTTCAAACCTCATTTAGGATATAGAATACTTTTTCACAAACAACTTTGATCAAAGAAAAGTTGGGAAATCAAGTTAGATTTCAGCTCCAAATTTTTTTTTAGATTTCAAAAATCCAATCAAAAGTTATGGACAAAATTTAGAGAGGATGTTTGAAAATGGCTCCATCCAACCTTTCTCTGAAATTTGTCCATAACTTTTGATTGGAGGCTTAAAAACTCAAATGGATTTTTGGATATGAAATTTAACTTGATTTCTAAACTTCTTTTTGTCCAAAGGTTTTTGAAAAAAATTATTTTATTATGCTTAAATGAGATTTGAAATTCTACTTCAAACATAATTCATGTTTATGACCTAACTATGAGCAATTCAAGAGCTCCTACTAGTTCTAATTTACATATTCCACATGGATAGTTTCACCTCCTACCACCCCATATGTATATAAAGAGCTGGATTTCTCAATTTCAAATACAAATCATGAATGGCTTTTGAAACAAAGTGAGATAGTTCAGTTCTTGAATTTAATTTTTTCTCAGTGAACTGAATGTTTCTTCTTTGAAGTTTTCTTTAAGAGTTTAGAAATTTATTTTTCTATTGCTTTAGTCAGTGAGCAATTGACTGCTGCTGAATGTTGTGATATTCCTCTTTCCAATTTACATTTGAAAATTGATCATTTCAAGTTTTTATTTTTGCAATGCTTAGAAAGAACTGTATGATTGTGAGTTCTAACTTCTTCATTGCCAATCAAGACACAATACCATAGTTTTAACATACTTATGCTCATCTGATGCCCTCTGCATCATATGCATCTGAAATTTCAATATATCACTTAAAAAATTGTGTTAGATAGCAAAGAGTCTACCCCTCTAATAGGAGAATGCAATCTTTGAATCACATACAGTATGTCCCAGGGAGAGGACTTAGTGTATCATAACAAATCATGTGTGTTCAAGTGATTTTTTGGTCTTCTATTTATTTTTTAATAAAATATAATTTCAACTTATAATTTTGTGTTTCATTTAATAATGAGTATAGATTTCTATTGCCGGAAATTCTCAACTCAAATAACATATTAAATGATTTCTAAAATAAATTAAAAATGATTTGAAATGGCATATTTTTTAACTCAAATATTTATAGAGAATGCATTTAGATTATCATTGCATCATTATCAAGAAAAATAAAATTCCAAAAAAGAGTTATTTTTAGCAATTTTTGTTCATCTTTTAGACAATTTTTTCTTATATAAAATAGGGGTGTGAAGGTTACTTTCAGTTGTATAATGTATTTTTTAACTTCAAAAATTTGTAAATAATTATAATTGAAAAATAAAAATATCAATAATTCAAGACATAAACTTTAAAAGTATTAAAATCTATTCATTTTTCTTTCATTTAAAAAAAAAATTTAGGACATAATATAGAGGGCCTAAAATCTTAACACATGTAGTTTCTGATGGACACTTTAAGTGATATCCCTGGACATTGTGCAATGAGAATTGATATTACTCTTAAGTTTAACTTATTTTTAGAAGATTTAGAGTTCTTTTTCTTTTTCACCATTGAGATTCATTGAGATTATTGTATATGACTATTAGGGTTGGCATTTCATGCTAAATAGGTAATTAAATTTCACGAAAGTGACTCAATAGTTGCTTGTAAAATTTAAAAAAATTCAGTTTTCTTTTCAAGCCTTAATTACAAAAAACATTGAGAGGGCAGCCAAGCTAACTTGTAATTTTGCGATTTGCTTGTGGTATTTTTAATTCAAGATGAATCCTAATCAACAATCTTCCTCTTGCTTGTCCATTTGTTCATTTTGGAGTGTTAAACTGTTAATAGGCTTTCTCAATTTTGTCAATCTTGTATTCATTTTTTCTATTGTGACCAATGTCTCGAATGTACATCATTTAACTTTCTATTTGTTGTATTTGAAGAAGTTTTCAACATTATTGTGGTCCATTTTCTAATAATTTGGAATTTGCAAAATTAATTTATTTGTTTATTGGCTCCTTCTTAAAGTAATTTCCCAAAACATTCAACCTTTGTTTTTTCAATTAAATTTTGCCAACTCTAATATTCATGTACAATATAAGTTGATTCATACATGCAGCCCAGTTGTGAAAAATATACTCTTTCGTGCTTGTGCAATGCAATATGATATATTTCACGTAACCAAACTCCAAACTCCAAATTTGACTGACTTAGGTGCAACATCTATACACAAAAGGTATGAGATATAAAAATCTATCAAACTCGAATTGGAGCTTATGATTGGTAGAAAGTTCCACATAAAATTCATTAAGTATTTAACCCCTAAAGGACCAAACACTGTTTTTTTGACAATGTAGCAATTTTGGGCAGCTCATTACGACTGGAATTTTTATTTTTTTCTTTGAAATTTTCACACAAGATGTAAGGTAAACCAGCCTATGACAGGCATAATGACTGATTTGGTATGTTGCCATTAGCAAAATAAAATCAGATTTTTTTCTAGCAGAGACAACTTTGAGAAATGAAAGAAGCAGTTAAAATTTTAGTTTTTGGACAAAGTAGGAATTTGTTATGAATTATTTAAGTATTTTTTCAAAACAGTCTGTAGACTATCTGAAATCAATAAAATATGTCTTCATGATGGTCATCTTACCACCTAATGCAGTCTTCAGATTTCCTAACACAACCACAAGAATTTTAATGTGGCCATCACTCAAAGTAATAAAAAAACAACTCTTTATGATGAGTTTACACTCACAATGTGTAAGTGTCCTATGACAGTCATTACTAATTCTATCACAATCACCTAATGCACTAATGTGGGCCACTAACCAACCTAATTAAATTGTAGAAGCAAAAATCTGAAATGGACTGTAATGGGGGGGGTTATGTAGATGTTTGCATTAGACAGTTGGCCTGTCATAGGCTGGTTTACCTTACCCAAGGAGTAGCTTTAAGGCCCAACAATTTTCATAACTTTTGACTACGTGGTTAAAAAATTATTGCATGATATGTCATTTTCATTGTTCGGCGGGCAGCCCGGGCAGCTGAAAAAACTTCTTTAAAAACCACTTTTTTTTTAAATAAAAATTTAAAATTGGTTCTCTAGATTTATATGTACGTGGGAAGCTTTGAATCATTCCATTTTTATTAATGAGATGAAAGTAATGAGGAGTTTTAGTTCGAGGGTAGTTATGGAATCTCTACTCTAAGATAAACTTTGAAGTCCTTTATTTAACTCAATTTTTAATATTTTTGAAAAAAAATGAAAACATTGGATGTAGATTGTTTATTACAACATTACAACCGTTGAAATTGGCATTTTTCAATTCCATATTTAAATTCTTAACAATTTAGTGTTTTGAACATTCTCTACTTCTTTCTACTTACTATTTTTTTCCTATATGTTTTACAATTTCAAATGATCTAAAAGTTCTCAAGCATGTAGACAACTTGCCTTAAAGAATGAATTCAAAGAGTAACCACCATTTGGGACATTTTTTCATACAAATGTAACCTTGTGAAGTGCAGCTGCCCGGATTTTCGCAGGGATAAAAAAAGGATTTTTGTCACTTCAAACACTATGATCTTGCAATCCACACGGTGGAAATTCCTGAAATTTTTTCCACAACTTCTCGAAGTAACTTAATACAAGATCCTCTGGTTACATATTTCCAAAAATATTTTTTTTCTAAAATTTGATACTTGCATTAGAAATAGCAGTTTTGGAGCGGTTTTGGTGAAAACATAGTCTCTGAACTTTAGGGGTTAACCCCAGGGCTTTTATTTTGGACCCATGTCTCCCCTGCTGGCTTCATTGCAGAGGCCAGTTTTTGGAGGGATGAAGCCAGATTGGTCAGATTTCTGACAGTCTAGCGAAATTTCGCCAAAAAAAAAAGCCTTGGTTAACCCCTCATGGACCATTTGACAAATAGAAGTTTAGAAAAGCTCCTATGAGTTCAATTTTCCACATTATTTTTTCAAATTTATTTTGAGGATAGAAAAATACATTAACTTTATGGGAACATAAATAATGATGATTATAAACCATTGTTCCTATATTCCACATAGACAAAAACTGCAACATGACAAGCTTAGAGCACGGCCACCTTTAATTGTCAAACTTGACAAGTTCAAATTTTTAGTCTAATTCTAAAGGGCCTTCAATTTCCTCATCCTTAGCCTCGCTCACCAAATACGATCTATAAATAGTTGAGTAACCACTCATCAAGTAGAATTAAAGATAAAGCAACTAAGCTTAAAATAAACTATGATTTCAAAGGCCATTCCTTGACATGCCAGGGTTGAGTGTTAAGAGAATATTGTGAAGCGCTTTTCATGTGGCATCAACACCATGGATCTATGTGATCAACCAAACCGTATGAGTGATCGGAAGTGCGATAAAATATTAGCCACTCTACCATGATGTTCAACCCCTAAATACCCAAGGCTTTTTCTGAGCTTTTTCTGAGCTTCTTGAAACTTGAATCAAAAGCTAACATTTTGATAAGTTTTATCAAAAAAAATTGAATTATAAGAAGTTAATGAATATAGTTTGTGTGGGCAACCAATGACATGAGCACGACATGTTGGAGTGCTCAGCAAAATCAAGTCCCGGTAGTTTCTAGAACAGTGACAAACTCTGACAAACTCTACCATGGTGTTTATAAGACCACACTCTCTCATGTTATTTTGCAGCTGCTGCTTGCATGGGCCATGAGGTACAAGCTTGGCACAGGTAAACCAGCCTATAATAGGCAGAATGACCGGTTTACCTTTCGGCATTATTGAAAATTTTAAATCTTTTTTCTTCTTATAAAGACAAATGTGAGGAATGGAGAGAACAATTCTCTTTTTTTAGTTTTTTTTAAAACAAAGTATGAATTTGTTATGAATTTTTGAAGTGTGCTACCTAATTGGCCTAAAAGAGTTTCTAGACTACTCCAAAATCAACAAAAAGTATATGTATAATTTTACTCATACAAAGCAGTCACAATATTTTCTACCATGGTTACACCATTTCCTACTATGACCACAACATAAGTACATGTTGATTTTGCAAATGTACATAGATTATTGATGGTGGTTTTAGGAAGGGTGCAATTTTTGGTGTACCCACCTTAACACCCTTAACTACTACCATTTGCAGCAAATTTCATTCCATTTGGAGGTACTATAAGTTTAGAATGATTCATACTTTAACTCTAAAAGGACAAATCCATGACTACTGTTTTCAAGCCTTAGTGTCCATCACTCTACTTGTTGCCATTTTGCAACTAGATATGAATTACAATTATATATTCACGTTTTAGAGATGAAACCATATGTCTTTTATGATTTCTATAAATCATAAAAATTTCAAGTTTGGGGGGAAAATTTTGAAATTATTGTGCATTTTTTAAGAAAACAATGAAGAAAATTCATATTGAATACAAAATGTATTGGAAAAATCCAAAAAATTTCATCGTAGATGTAAAGTTTAGTATATAACATCACAATATAAATCAAAGTTACTATGTCACTCTAAATTAAATAAATCAACTAACCATGATTATAGGCCCAAAGTTCATATCGCTATTAAATATAGAAATTTATGAATTTTCCAAATTTTCTAATTGGAGTAGAAATTGCACTTGATAAGCTTTACTTCCTTAGTTGGACTCAAATTCAAAACACAACACTTTTATGGCTAAAATTCACATCAAGAGTAAATAGCAAGAAATGGCTAAAATGCATTACATGGGTCATATGTGGATTAAACATCCTCTTCTTTAGAAAAGTCAATAACACCATAATGAGGGAATTTGTAATATTATTCTTTCAAAATGTACTCAAGCAAACATTCAAAACAAAAAGAGAGGAATAAATATTTTTTTCCATCCTACAATCTTAGGTGAAGTCATTCAAATGGACACTTAATGTCCACAACAACGTTACAAAGTTAAGCGCCTATGGCCATGGATGACCGCTACTATTTTCTACACGGCCAAGGGTCTTGCATTACAGGATTAACCCCTAAAGGTTTTTGATTATGTTTTCACCAAAACCACTCCAAAACTGCCATTTCTAATACTAGTGCCGAATTTTAGAAAAAAACATTTTTGGACACTTGTAGCGTGGATTGCAAGATAATAGCGTTTGAATTGACAAAAATCCTTTTTTTGTCCCTGCGAAAAAACGGGCAGCTGCCCTTCACAAGGTCACATTTGTATGAAAAAATGTCCAAAATGATGGTTACTCTTTGGATTTATTCTTCAAGGCAATTTGGCTACATGCTTGAAAATTTTCAGATCATTTGAAATTGTACAACATATAGGAAAAAAATAGTAAGTAGGAAGAGGTAGAGAATGATTCAAAACACTAAATTGTCAAGAATTTATTTATGAAATTGAAAAATGACAATCCCAACGATTGTAATGTTGTAATAAACAGTCTACACCCAATGTTTTTATTTTTTTTCAAAAATATTGAAAATCAAGTTAAATAAAGGACTTCAAAGTTTATTTTAGAGTAGAGATTCCATAACTACCCTCAAACTAAGAATCCTCATAACTTTTGACTCATTGATTGGAATGGAATGATTCAAAGCCTCCCACGTACATATAAATCTAAAGAACCAATTTCAAATTTTAGTTTTTCTTAAAAGTGATTTTTAAAGAAATTTTTTTTGCTGCCCGGGCTGCCCGCCGAACAATGAAAATGACATATCATGCAATAACTTTTTAACCATGTAGTCAAAAGTTACGAAAATCGTTGGACCTTAAAGCTACTCCTCGGGCACATCTTATATGAAAATTTCAAAGAAAAAAAAGAAAAATTCCGGTCATAGTTAGCTGCCCAAAATCGCTATGTTGTCAAAAAATGGTGTTTGGTCCTTTAGGGGTTAATGAATATAGTAGATGCATACCCAATTTATAGGGTGCAGCTATTTCCAACCAAGGCTGGAACAGGTTTCCAACTACAGTTTGGAATGTAAATTTTCTCCTTTGCAAGGTTGGGACTATAAAGTCATGACACATGTCCTAATGTAGTGAACAAAAAAGTAGGAAGAAACTCACATGAAAGTAGTTATGGAATGATCAAATTGGAAGAGTCGGTATATTGGGTATGGGTTGAGTCCAACTTTTGGCTTCCAAAATTCATAGTAATCTGATTTTAAGGAACACACACACACACCAAATAAAAAAAACAACTAGCAATGCCCGTTGTTTCTATCTTTTTACAAGGCAATAAATTTAAATTGCCTTCTACTGCTCCAGAACATGCAAGACATCCCTTCACTCACCTACCTCCAGAACATGCTTGACCCCCCTATCTCCAGAACATGCTTGACCCCCCTATCTCCAGAACATGCTTGACCTGCCTACCTCCAGAACATGCAAGACATCGCTTGACCCTGCCATAGCTCTAGTGTGTGGAGCCTATGACACCAACACCATATGTTAGCTTATCTGTATGGTTAGCAGTACTGCCTGAGTGACTGTAAGTCCAGCGGTGGCCTGGGCCAGTTACCAGAAATAAAAGTGACGATGCAGTGTCAGCCACGCTACCGTGAGTAAATCAGACCACCGCACTCTGCCTTGTTTTGCCGTGCAGGAGGTGGTGTAAGTTATTTTCTGTGTGCGTGTGCGCTGGTGACATGAGCACGGCATGTCGGAGTGCTCAGCAAAACTGCCCAAGTGATTGCAAGGCCAGGTGGCATCAGCTGGTTAACCAAAAACTCTTTAACCCTTAACCCCTCATCGCCGGAGGGGACGAAAAGTGTCCTCACAGAAAATTCAAAGTGCTGTAACTTTTGCATCCGATGTCCAAACTCAATAAAACTTGTTGGTAAAGTTGCACTCTCTCTTCTAGTTTATGTGGCAGAATTTTCAGATCAATGCAAGATTTATTGATTTCTTGAAAGCCAATCGAAGTTCATAGGTTCAATTTGAATTCACTAAACTGCATTTGAAGGCTGCAACTTCGGGGGCTTGTATCTCCTTCATCCAATGTTTGTTTTCAATCAAATTTGTTGTGTTATGTTCCCCTTTAAGTCTAGTAATTGTGGTTAAATTTTCATGTCAACCCAAGTTGTTTTGAATGCTTGGGAGCAATTCGAAGTTCAAAATCTAGACATTTTTGCATTACAATGAACTTTGGTGGCTTATAACTTTTTCATACAGGAGTTTTTTTCAATAATTTTTGTTGGAAAAGTTTCACATACTAGTCTTGTTCTTGTGGTAAAAATTTCATATCAATCCAAGAAGATATGATTGACTGAGAAGCATTTTAGCAGAGGTAGGTTCAGCTGTAGATGTGTTTTTTGCTACTTTTTTCACTGTTTTTTGACATTTCAAAACAACTTTGCAAATGCAATGAGTCAATTAAATGTGTTTTTTTTCCACCAAAGTGTTTGTCTTTTGGTTTAGAATCACCTTGTAGTTTAAATGTTTTTCATTTGAGTAGGTTTAGAAATCGAATTCCACCTCGAAATGTGTTTTTAGGAAAATTTCAGCATCTTTTTTCAACACTAAAACATTATAATCTTTCAATCTATACGGTAAAATGACCCCAAATTTTACTTACACCATCTACAACATGCACACTATAATATTGTACGGTTGAGATTTTTATACCTTACTCACATTTAGATTTATAACACTTGAAAAGCAAGTTTGTTTTTTGACATGGTTAGAGCTTCGGCGGTGAGGGGTTAAAGGATGCAGCCCCTTATGATCAAGGTAGTCACCAAAACTGCTCTGATTACTGGATCAATAGCTGCATTTTTTGTTTCTATAGTGACCAATGAAGTCATTTGTTGACCACTTTTTGGACTTGACAGCCTTCCAGGATTTATAGGTCACACTCTATCATGTCATGGTGTTTATTTCAGCCGTGCTGCTTAGATGGTCCAGCCACCCTCTAAAGATGCTACAAATTACAATGGTCCAATGGATGACTTCACTGTTGACTGCTAAATAAAGAATGCACCTATTGGTCCGATAATTGGAGTAGTTCGGTGACTACCTTGATCATGGTGTGCTGCATCCTTCCATGGGTAAAGTACTCTTTCATAGTGATGGTCGTGGTAGTTAGAGTGTAAGCTACAAACAGTGCAAAGTTTAATGATTTCTTAGCATTTGTTTTACCAACCAAGGTTCAAAATATCCCAGGCTAAGGTGGGCTATGAAATGACTACTTCAAAGTTTGCTTACCTCTGTACTGTTTCCCTTGCCATGGAAATTGTTCATGTGTTAGAAATAAAATAAAATAAAAATTTGCTTACCTACTGTTTGCACCGTCTTTAGCAAAGGTCTGGGACAGCCAGTGTGGCTTATAAAACAGAGACTCCCTTTTGTTGTTTTCATGAGCCAGTCCATTAGCAAGAGTGCACACATTCAATCATTCAAGGCAAATTTCCTGCCCTTGATTACGGTCCTTAAGTTTGGTTCATCATGGCGCAAGCATCATCTTTCTCCTCCCGTGCTGAAGATGCATCTGCTGTTGAAGTCCCTGCAAAGGATGCCGGTGTGCACAATTTGAATGGTAAGCCTCCAACCCATCAGCCTGCCGTGTTTTGGGGGCTAAAGTTCAGTATGAGGGGAACATGCCAAAGGAACATGTTCTCATTGCATTCTGCAGTTGAATTTGCCGTGGGCACTTGGGCAGTGCTTGTTGTTGTGCATCCAAAGGGCTGTGCAATGCCCTCCCAGTAGACTGCTAAAAGGGACAAGAGGGTGGGTAAAAGCAGTCATTTTGGGGGGGCACTGTACAATACTGTACAGAGAGTTTCCAGTCCTGGGATTTTCCGGGGTATTTTTTGGATTCTTCACTTGTGTGTGGTTGCAAGCGCAAATGCAGGCTTTGTGCAATAGGTTTAAATAGTTTTTACTTTGCCTTTGAAATTTGTTGTACACTGCTGAACAGATTGTGTCTCAACAGTTCCAGTCCAGGCTCACATAGCTAGCAACTGTTTGTGACATCTGTATGTATTCTTACAACGCAGAGTCAACAATAGAGAGAACTGGGCAGTATACCGCTGTTAGTGTATTGTGAACTCATGAAAATGTGAAAAGTACTAGTCTTCAATCTTTAAATAAATTTAAACAGAATGTTCAATATTGGTATACAATCTGACTAATCAATATTGGTAAGCATAAGGTGAGTACACCCCAAACCGCCGCTTTTTGCTACTGAGCCTAGTTACTACTATTAGACTGGTCAAATTATCATATATTCTTGTTGGCAAGTGAAAGGAGGTTCCAACGCACCAGAGAACGTGGCATTTGGACACCGTATGCAAAAGTTATTAAGGGTCAAAGTTTGTTTCTGAAAGCGCTCCATCCAAATAGGTACATAACTGATTTTGGAAATGTACACAACTTGTAGATGGCACTTTAAGGTCACGTGTCATTTTTGGGGTGCCTACCTTAGTAGTAAAACCAACCTTATGCATATGTTCAATGAATCATGATTTGTAACTTTAAGAAAGTCCACCATTTATTTCTTCCTCTTGGTTGCACAGTAGACTAGAGCTTCACAATACGAGATATTCGAATTGCTTTTTTATCCTTAGGAGGTTAAATAATTGTGACCATCTCTAAAACCTCTTGAACATAGCCATCTTTCTTTCATTTTTGAAAATGCACCAACAACAGTCATCAACCTTCAAAATAGTAAATCACTTTAAAGTCATGTTCATGGTCGTTTTCATCCTAAATTCATCCAATTTTTCTAAGATTTGAAAAAAAATTCAAAAAAGATGTTCTTGATCACAAAAGTAGACAATCATTATGCAATGGCTGGCGCAGTTTGGCCCCCATGTTTATTGCATCTCAAATTTTCTATTGACTTAACAAGAATCTTTCATAAAAAAACAAGTGACAATAAATCCAAAAACATTCATTCTTTGCTAATGAACATGAATGAATAACTTGTCTTATTTTGAGTCAATTCTAAAGACCCAAATATTGAATGTGTCTTGCTCAGGGACCAAGACTGTGGAGCTCGCGGATCAAGTTTCACCTACCAAACTTGCATCCACAACTAATGATCAACTTCCCCCCTTGCTCTCTATGATCATTGATGGCCTTCCGCCATTGCAGCAGTCCAAGTACGTAAACGAGGCCGAAAAATGCTTGCAACAATATGTTGAGCGCTATCCGGATGTCATTTCTTTGGGCCCCTATTGTCGTGTAGGCCTTTCTTTGGGAAGCTATGGGCACCCGGGAGTAATCAGCGTCGATCGTCTCGTGGTGATTTCCCTCAATTATGCATTATTGTTCTTGGTGGATGATCTCTTTTTCGACACTCCGGATGAGTTTCTTCAGGACCAGTACGGCGTTAGCCGAAGTGCATGTGCAAGCCCTCAAAAAACTCAAGAATATCTTGACCACTTGGATGCAGTTTTCAAGCAGCAAGTGCAACCAAGCAAGCCTACTCCCTTGATTGAGACGTTGATGTGGGAGTTAGGACGGGACACATTGGAGTTGTCCAACCCTGATTGGTTCAATCATTACGTCACATGTGTCATGGAATGCCACCGCGCAAGTGTTGATAGCCAAGCAGACATTGTCCAAGGCCGTAACTTATGGTTTGAGGACTTGGAGTCATATACTACTATGCGTATTGGAAATGTTGGTGGGAGATTTGTTCAGATGTTGGTAGAGATTGCCAGTGATACCTACATTCCGAGTGCATTGAGGACAAATCCGTACTTGGAAAATTTGACCACAACAGCTTGCATCCATATTGGATTTGCAAATGATTTCTTCTCCTACCACAAGGAGAGCGTGCTAGAGGAAAACCCTCGCAATTTGATCACTGTGCTAATGGGATGTGAAGGGAAGCCTTTTGCCCAGACGGTGCATACGGCAATAGACTTGACAAACGCATATGCTCGTGCAATCATGGATTTGGAGGCCGAAGCTTGGAACTTGGCTTTGCAAAATCATTTTCAAGATATGAAAGCACTCATTGCTGGAAATGTGTACTTTAGTATCATGGACCACCGCTATCGGCATCCTGATTCAGCTTTTCCAGAACTGAGAGACATGACCAGTAGCTGGAAAATCCATCCTTATGCTGCTGTTGTTTGATGGGACAATTTTGTCTACCAATGTATGCTTGCATTACCTTTATTTCCTAGAAGATAACAGTAGTGCATAAGATATTGTGTAATTTCCTTCATAAAAGTTAGACCTTCTCAGCTTCTATGGAAGTCTCCATGGCAAGCCAATGGAAAAAAAGGTGAATTTGCAGACTTTGTAAGGACAGTGTACTTCATTTTGAGTAACATAGAGTATTGCATCATTATCCTTGGTCCATTCCATGTGTTCAGCGACTCCAGTAATAAACTTCTTAACTGATTGGCCTGTGTGGATGTCGATGACGTGGAGAGTATACACTTCATCACCAGTGGTCTTCAGTAACAGCTAACAACTTGTGGTTTGGACTGACCTGCCATATGATGAAAGAGTAAGTAATAAACATATTGTGGATGTGTAGAGTGCAGTTAAACACCTGAGAGACACGTAAGCAAGGCACAACACCAATTCCTTGAGAATCAATAGTCTTGGCCAAGCAAAGAGTCCATTTCCTGCAACCGTATACTGTATAGCTTTCAGACTTGTCAAGGAGCCCTGAAGTTGATGAAAAAGTGGGATGCTAATAAGCAAAAGCAATGATAAAGAAATCCAAACTTTACCTGAACTTCCTCCCCATGATATATGGAATTCATGCTCCTGAGCTCATTTTCTTGCAACCAGAAGTACTTCTTCCTCATATGCTTCACTCCCAGTTTCCATCACTTTGCCAACATGGCTATGTAGGACCTTCCCCTGCAGGTGCCATCTGTTGACAATGCACAACGTATTGTTTGCCCTTCAAGTTCTTTGGTTATAGTAGAAGAGTGGACCATTTTGTTGACAGAGGAGTCTGAGCATCTTCCACTTTTATTTTACCTCACATTTCTTGAGAAACAGACTCTTGCAAATCCGCAGTATCTGTCATGCATGGTAAGAGTTGGAAGTAACTGAGGTTGAATCAAGCTAAGGGCAGGAAAAAATCCTGCACTTGACATATTCATTTGATTTTTTAATGTCAATAGTCTTGAACTCTGGCACCCCAAATGCAACTGCCAAGATGTGCCCATATTTTGAATTTCTTTTGGTTTGCATCATGGCATTACAGCAACAACAAAGGAGACTTCAGTTGCTTGGAGAGAAATGTGGATGGTAGGAATCCGCAAATTTGTGTTTGCCTGAGCTTGGGGCATTGTAAGCTTGGTGCTGTGACTGGCATCACCAGAGCCACTCCTCAACAAGTTGCTGTATGGCTTCACCTTTGCCATCTCCACCTCCATGGGCATGGCTATTGGCATCCTCATCAACAGCACCAACTACAGCAACACTGACAACCAGATTTCGCTGAGTGGATGGGCATTGGCTCCGGAGTTGGTTCATTCACCTCGTCATCAACCATCTGTTGCTGTGCAATAATCACAAGCTCCTGCACAAAGAGCAAGCGCTCTTCCCTTGGCTGACTTTCCTTGTGGGCTGCATTCTCGTTGGAATTGTCTTGATCTGGGACTAAGTGATCTTTTTTGCTTTAGCATGTTTGAGATAGAAAAATGGTGCCTTCAGTCGTAGTACAGTATACAAGTGAAGATATGTGCACGTGGGGTAGTACACTTCATGGAGTACACTTCATTGTTTCTTTGGAATAAATACAGGTAGAATCTCTCTTAGTGCATCCTCAGTTAGTGTGTAATTGTCAATTATGGAGTGTGTAGGTGGGTCCAATTTGAAGGACATTTTCTGAAAAGTAGTGTTGAAAGTTGACATCTATGAGGTGGACATTCAGTACACCTCACTCTATGCATAAACCTCTCTGAGTGCATTGTCCCAAGACCATGCACTAAATGAGGTTCTACTTGTAATAGGCCAATTGTAGAGCTCTGAAGTGAGAAGTAATTTGGTTTCATTCATGGGCACGTATTGTCATCAAGGTGTTTCTGTTTTGGAAGCTCGTGGAAGTTAGCTTGTACATGCATGGGATATTTTTATCTATAAGGTATTGCTACATTACATGGAACAATTTTGGTGTTTTGGAAGCATAGATACTGTGTATGTATTTCCTTATTAGAAACTTGCAATAGGGATATTAGACCTTACTTGTGATTCTTGCTCTGTGATTTGAAGTTTTGTTACCAAATTGGGCACAAACTCGTTGTTTCTTCCCAATTGTACTAACTCGTATTGACTTTTGGAATGAAAATTGTCTTGCTAGCTTTGACACCCAAATAGACCTTTGGTGTGTGTGAATTCTTATGCAATGATATATGTTTTCATCTTGTGAGAATTAGGGGGGATTAGGGAGAATTAGGGAATTAGAGAGAATTAGGGAGATTGTTTCCCTCAATCAAATATAGAACTCTCATAGTATGGACAAACATCCTCATAATTACAACCCCTTAAAAAGGATTTTTTGCATCTTTATAATATGATAATTTGCTAAATGAAGGCTTTGTGATGCTATGCACAATTGTTGATGATTATGTTGCTAGTGATAGACATTCATTTTCAGGATAAGTATTTGTATTTTTCAAGAGGACATGACCGCAATTATTGTTTTTGGAATTTTGTGAATGAACCAATGAATTCTTATTTTTTTAATGGTTATTTTGGTTAATTGGTAGTAAAAATTGTTTTAAAAACATATTGCTTTTTATGCTATGTATGAAAAGTCAAATATTTCAATGAATGCTATAGTAGCTTTATCATTGGAATATACCTTTTATAGATTCAAGTATCAACATTTTGTCCTACGTAGTGAGATATTTGTGAATACAAGCCAAAGTTTCATAGAATTTGGATGAATGGCTACAAGATTGTTTCCAATTAGTCTATGATAATTCCATCACAAACAATCAAGCAACTAGAAACTATAATGATTAACTACTATTTGATTAAGGTCAAGGATATTCCGAGATAAGTTCAAAACTATCAATTAGTATCAAAAGGGTATCAACCGTGCAAGTTGGTATGTGCTTTTGCCTTCTCACAATAAGTTTGAATGTCATGGTTTTTTTAGTTTTTTTTAGTAGGTCATATGGGGGCTTTTTGTGTCAATTTTACTTAGATTGCAATGAACCATGCAATGTGTTTCATTGATTATAGTAATATAGAATTTGCAGAACCTTTTTAAATTATGTTTCTCACAATATGGTCAATTTCATTCAAATGGCGGTATTATTGTGCCATTTCAATGGTGTGACATTTTGACCATCTAGGACAGGTATAGAGTTCAGAATAGGCGTTCTAAAACATCTAAGACTTGTATAGATTTTAGAACAACCAGTCTAAATTGTAAAAGCAACTAAGTTCAGTAACATTGCCATTTTAATGAAATTGATCATCAATATGATCAATGAAATTGGTATTTAAAGTTTTCAACAAAGCTACAAACACTTAAATTTGAACTCAAGGAGTATCATAAATCACAAATCACTTCCAGTTCCAACAAAAATCAAGGAACAACTCACTCAGGGCCGCTTTACACTACAATGGAGAAGTACACCGGTCAACATTCAAGAATTGTAGAAAAATGGAGCAATATGATTGGGAATTTTTTTGCTCTTCACCAGATTGGATTTACACTATAGCCAAGACTTGTCCAATGGAGAACTTCAAGCACGGATGAAAAAATGACATGGCTACCTATGTGGCAAAACCTTTTGTAAGGGGAGTTTTCCGGAAGTCAAGTTTCTTGGGCAACCTCAAACCCCGGACAAGAAACTTGACCTCCAAAGAACTCCAACTTCGTTAAAATATTATTAGTCTATGACAATTTGATATTGTAGTAAAATCAATCATCATTGTTCAACAATTCTTTTAGAGATTGTTATAGTACAACTATACTTCAAACCACTGAAGTCTTGAATGTAAGGTAGGTGTCTCTAAAAGCGACCTCTAACATAGAGGTACATTTTACTTTCTTCAATGTACCAACATTATACATTTCAAAAGGGGTCACTTTTAGAAACCATTGTGTTTCAACTTCAAAATTTTGTAACTAATTCCACAAAGGTCCAAAAAATATGAAACAACTTGGATTAGATGCCAATTCCATTTTCCTTCGTAGTAAAATTCACTAAAAATTATTTCAAGGAGTTTAGCTTCCCTGAAAATGCAATCAGCTCTTTAAGGGTTGCTTTAAGAGCCCCCTACCTTAAACGTTAACTTTGATGCTCAACATAGCAGCAGAGATCCAACTGAAACTTTTCAGTTTTCAGTCTGCTAAATGCATTGACCTCGAGGGTTTACCAAGAATCATTCAACTGAAACTGTTCAGTCTGCAATTCAGTTTGCAGTTCATTATACCAAGTTTATATTTTTAGTATTTTTTTTTCAAAAACGAATTCATCTTTAAGTCTAGTTTTTGTGTCAAAAATATGATTTTGAAATTGAATGTTTATGATTTTTCTATTCAAGATTGTATGCAAGGGTGTCCATTGGAAATTCTAGGTGTTTAACAATATTTCAATCAAAATGGAGGGCAATCATGAACCGGAGAGAACATCTTATGGACAACTTCAATTACTATTCAGATGCAATATGAAAGGAGATGGGAATATAAACGTCTCAAAAGACTTGTGCTTGGTACGAATGTATGACGGAGTCGAAGTTGACAAAAGAGTAAAATGTCCTGTATTGAAATGGTGTGAAGACAACACACAATCATATGAAGTGATGGACATTAGAAGAATTCTCAAGGCTATTCATATTGTGCCAAATTTTGAGAATGGCAGTCATTTTTTTGTAAATATCTATAGTTTTTTTAATAGATGTCTTCATAGTTGTATCTAATTTTGAAATCAAATGGTTATACTCACTGTGTTCAAGAATTCTTGCAAGGGGGACCATTGCAAATGCTGATTTCTTTTATTGTTGAGGTCTATTGAGAATGAGTATGAACTACAACAAATCTTGTAGGAAGAATCACAATAGATGGTCATTTAACCCCTAAAGATTTTTGACTATGTTTTCACCAAAATCACTCTAAAACTGTCATTTTTAAGACAACCACCAAATTTAAAAAAACAAACAATTTAGGACAAATTTAACCATAGGATCTTTTAGTAAATTGATTTGAAAAGATGTGGAAAAAATTTCTGAAATTTCCGCCGTATAGATTGCAAGATATTAGTGTTTGAAGTTACAACAAGACGTGTGGGCCCCCAAGAATCACATAAAAACAATATTAAATAATAATAATTTTTATTTAATTAATCAACCCGTGAAGTTTGAACCCCTCCCTTACTGTATGGTGACTGGCGACTTCACATTAGCTGTACTGTACAAGCTCAAGAATGTTTTGAACTTTGTCTTCTCCGACTTGCATTCCAGTGTCGAACTCTGACTCCCAATCGCGAAGAAGAGCATCAATTTTGATTGGTCGAGATGCTATTTGAGTTGGTACACTTGCATTTCAATATGCGTTGAAATGGCATGTTTCAGAGCATCAGAAATGTAACGTTGAAGTGCCCAGAGGTTTGAATGTAGGTCTGGTATAGACTTGAGGTTTACCTTAAATCACATAACTGAAACTGCACAACTTTCACTGAAATCTGCCACTTTATCAAACATGACATGACATGTCAAACTAAGTTAGAAGAGTTCCCAAATGTGAGGGCTGAGATGATGATGAAATTGTCCTTATACTGAGACGATGATGGTGATATTTCTGTGCACATGGCTTCAATGAGGGGGTTTGCAACTCAACTAAGGTAGGAGGTCCTAAAATGGAGCGGGTTCTAAAACCAATCAGGTTCTAGAGGTACATTTTGCACTTTTCAATGTACAAGAGGTGTGCATTTGAGGAGGTGGTCGGTTTTAGAGCCCACAAAAATGCACTTTTCTGCAACTTCAGAAATTCATAACTAATTCTACAAAGTTTCAAAAAATATGAAACAACTTGGGTTAGATGCCAATTTCTCTTGCCTTTCAAGAAAAATTTACTGAAAAATATTTTAAGAAGTTCTGCCTCCCCAAAAGTCAGCTTCAGCTCTTAGATGAGCGGTTTATGGACCTCCTACCTTATGGCTGCCACAAACTTTATTTACCGAAAGACCAGAAGGAGCTAACAAGGGAGGACTGAGGGAAAGTTTGAAAGATTCTAATGATTGCCATCTTTTGAGATTTTTTTTGTGAACATTAGTATTATCCCTCGCCATTTGTTTCTACTAGTGTCCACTGGATGTACAGAAGGAAGAGGTTCTCCAAATACATTTCTGATGCAAGCAGCTCTCTGTTATCACTCACTTTGTGTCACTATGCATTCTATATATAAAATCTGTCATGTCCTTTTAAGCATATTATTGGACATCCTTTACATTTCAAATTTGTGAACATATGTGAGGGCATTTAGAAGCTCATTTATCTTCCAAGGTTGTGTCATACAAATGTAGGTGCATAGTAACACATAACACATTGAACATGTATGTTGGACATAGTTTGGATTTGGACCTTTTTTTTTATATCTTGCAATATTTAATCAAATAAACAAGCCATTTCTCTTTCCAACTATCTTTGGGTAAGCCTTATTTTCTTAAAATTATGACAAATCCTTATATGTTTACATGATAAGTTCACAATTTCAAATGATATAGAATATTTTATATTTCTAAAATCCACATATGTATATATATATATATATATAGATGTATCCTTGTCTTTCAAATGTGGCAATTCATCATATACATATATCCATATGTGGGACATCACATGAGACATGGACACCATCCAAGTCACTATTGGGGGGTGACAATATCATATTAAGAGGATTGAAGTTAGAAAGTGACTCAAAATTAACATAAATAGGAGATGACATCATAATGTAAATACATGTATGGGATCAAAAGTTTTTAAGTTCGTAACTTGAAGAATTTGAAATGTTTAAATCTTGTCATTCTTGCATTACTAGCTCAAATTTAGGCATCCTATATCATTGGTGCACAATATTTTTTTAAGCAATTTAATGGTCAATTGCCTAAAATAAAGTGAATGATTTCAAGCCTATGAAAAAAAGTGTGTAAATGTGATTTAGAAACATCAAATTGTAATCATGACCCTACACATTGCCACCACAATGTTTCCAAAACTTCATTTCATTTGTCGTGCAAAGCCACCACATACAAAATTGCATAATCAAAATTGGCCACCTTCATTTTGAGCCCCCCAAAATGAAGGAGTCAGAAAACTTAGAAGCTTCTTGAAAGAAAGGCAACATTCTGTTGGTCCCAAAACCAAGAAGTACCCTGACTGTTAAGGTGGGTACCCCCAAAACCACCACTTTTTGTTACTGAGCCTAGTTATAATTATTAAATTGGTCAAATTTTCATATGCTCTTGTTGGCAAGTGAAAGGAGGTTCCAACGCACCAAAGAATGGGACATATGGATAATGTATGCAAAAGTTATTAACCCTAGACCGCCCAAGAGGACAAAAAGTGTCCTCATATAGTTTTAAGTTAAATTCAAAATACTGTAACTTTTCCATTCAATGTCCAAATTCAATCAAACTTATTGGAAAAGTTGCGCCTTTTCTTCTAGTTTGTGTGGTAAATTTTTTAGATCAATCCAAGAGGTAATGATTTTTTGGAAGCCAATCAAAGTTCACAGGCTCAATTTGATTCACCAAAGTGCAATTCATGGCTGCAACTTTGGGGTCTTGTATCTCCTTCATCCAGTGTTTGATTTCAATAAAATTTGTTGGGTTGTGTTTCCCTTGAATTCTAGTTATTGTGGTGAAATTTTCGTGTCAATCCAAGTTGTTTTGAATGTTTGGAAGCAGTTCAAAATTCAAAATCCCGCCATTTATGGACTATAGTGAACTTCGGCGGCTTGTATCTTCATAAAATGTCCGTTTTCAATAATTGTTTTTGTAAGAGTTGCGCATACTAGTATAGTTTGTGTGGATAAATTTTCATATCAATCCAAGAATTTATGAATGACTGAGAAGCATTTTAGTAGAAGGAGGTTCAGCCCTAGATGTGTTTTTTGCAACTTTCATAAAATTGGTGCTCATGGCCTCTCACTGGGCTGCACCCCCTTTGCTCCCTTCCTCTGTTCTTCGGGTCTGTCGTCTTGTCTGTGTCTCTCTTGGTCCTGTCCACCAGGCCAGCTGTGGCTGGTGGCTTTGTATTTGTTTTTCTCCTCTTTGCAGTGAAATCTTGTTTCATTTGTTTAAATATAAAATAAAATAAAATAAAATAAATTTTAAGAAATTGGTGCTCTGAAATGCAATAGGCCAGTTTAACTGGTAACTAGCATGACCATAATGTCTTCTACCAATCAGTTTAGTGGTGGATACCCAATAGCTTAAGAGGTTGTGTTCTGTGGGTGCACTCACTACAGATGCACTCTATGCAGTTGTACAAGATATTCATACTGATCATAGAAATTGGCAGACCTACACAACTCCAATGCATGAGACCATGTATGCTCTATGCATTGTGGAGTTGCAACTGCAACCCTAAAAAGACAAGACCTATCACCAAGGATTGTGGTCTCAGTGTAGCTTGTTAAGCTGGCTGGAAATTTGTAGCTTCTAACCGAGAAAAAAGCTTCTGTGTTTTTGGTGTAAATTACTGTGTGAAACATCTCGTCAGTTTCCAAAAATATCCCAAAGTCTCTGCTGCACTAAATCCCCACAGTAGTAAAACAATTGAAACATTATTCACAACACTGAAATCCAATATTGTGATCCAAAGGAAAAAGCTACTAAAATCAGAATGAAAGTACACGTTTACAGTCACAAGATTGGGATTCCACATTTGCAGTGTCTTAACTTTCATGTAAAAAGTTTATACCAGATTACAAGCCCTCTGCCAGAGGATAGGATGAAGATTGTTTCCTCTCCAAATCTGGGTGTGCATGAACACTTTATATTGGTACCGGTACTGTACTCTCCGATATTGTCAAAACCAAGCTTCAAGATCACTTTGAGCTCCACTAAAACTCAGCGAGCCTCCACCTCTTGGAAGAAGCAAGCTAGCTTCCCTGAAGTGCCGAAAGCTTGACATCAGACAGAACAAGCAAGACTGATGAAGTCCCAATCGAGCTTCTTATTCTGAGCTTCGTGCACAATCTTTGCATTTGGTAAGTGCCAAATTCAGCTCGTCAAATTTGATCTTCCCACTTTCCGAACTTCTTCAACACCTTCAACCACATATTCACAGCTGGGTATGAGCAATTTTAGAAGCCATCCACAACTACGCAACATTTACCACAACATACACAGCACGAGCATCAACTGCGAGTCCTAGCAGAGACATACAACAGGCTCAACGTCGAGATCGATCAGGAGTAAATGTCCGGATATGGTGAACTGGATTTTCATTAACTTACACTGTATACCGGTAACTAAGTCACAGGCTCCATTAACCATAAAGTACAGTACATTAGAAGCTCCGTGGACCATACAGGTAAGCTTGGCTTTGTGCTCAGTATGAAAACACTTAATCTATTGACATTTATGAAAAAACTTGCACCGTTTTTCGCACGGAGAATTTGTATGAATTACGGTATTACCCTGTATCACTTTCGAATTCTTCCGTGTATAGCTTTCCTTGCAGTGTCCGCACATGCCGCTCTGATCCCTAAAACTGATTTCATGTCACTACAAGAAGAAGTAGCGGATGCAACACATCAGCAATTATTTTGCAATGGATTTGTATTGGAACGTACTTGGTCCAAAACACATGGTTTGAAATTTTTATTTCAAAGTACGTCATTGCAAAGCAAAAAGTATTGGAGTCTCGCCCTTAGCTTCTATACTAGTGTTCAAGCAGTTGGGTTCACAGATGTAGTTATGAATACAGATACAATAAGCTTCCCTACAGGAAGAAAGATGCGTATTGACTAAATTTATGGTAGTACCACGTGACAGTGGACGCAGGCGAGATCACGTCTAGCGACGAGTCGGAACCTCGACGTTTCCTGAAGTTCCCCAGAGTTCCCTCCAAGTTCCCTTGGCGTTCCTCAGTTTTGCCGCGGACGTTCGCCCCGTTGGGAGCGTCTGCGTTTCCAACGGGGCCCATAAAAATCTTTTTTTTACCACTGCAAAAATCCGGGCAGCTGCACTTCAGAAGGCAATATTTGTATGAAACAAAGTCCAAATGGTTGTAACTCTTTGAATTAATTCTTCAATTCAAGTTGGCTACATGCTTGAAAATTTTCAAATCATTTGGAATTGTACAACATGTACAAAAAAAAATAGTAAGTAGAAAAAAGTAGAAAATGAGCCAAAATATTAAATTGTAAACAATTTAATTATGGAATTGAAAAATTCCAATCCCAATGGTAAAAATGTTTTAATAAACAGTCTACAACTAATGTTGTTGTTTTTTTCCAAAAATATTAAAAATTGTATTAAGTAAAGGATTTCAAACTTTATTTGAAATGTATAGATTCTATAACTAGTGGCAAACTACCCCAAACTAAAACTCCTCATAACTTTTGACTCATCGATCAAAATAGGATGATCCAAAGCTTCCTACTTAGATAAAAATTTAATAAACCAATTTCAAATTTTTATTTTTTTAAAAAGTCATTTTCAAAGAAATTGTTTGAGCTGCCCAGGCTGCCCAAAGTTCAAAGAAAATCACATATTATGCAATAACTTTTTAACCATGTAGTCAAAAGCTACAAAAATTGTTGGGCCTAAAGCTACTCCTCTGGCACAACTTGTGTGAAAATTTCAAAGAAATAAAAGAAAAATTCCATCCGTAGTGAGCTGCCCAAAATCGCTATGTTGCCAAAAAATGCAGTTTGGTCCTTTAGGGGTTAAAGAAAATTAATGAGCAAATTTTGAGAAACCATGAATTGATTGGAGTTATCAATGTTATACCCTTTGACCTAATTTTTTTTAGGGACCACATTTTGGATTCGACATGTGGAAAAAGGACTTGAAGATTTCAAATGACTTTCATATTTTTTACACCCTCACAATCAAACATGACAATCGTGCAATGCATAAGTGTTACTGTTGTGTTTGGTTTTCCCATCAAACCTCAAGCATGTCTACTTTGAACTAGAACGATTACAATTCAAACAAGTTTGATAAAACTTATGAAAATGTTCATTTATGAACAAATGTTGAGTACATTCCAAGAAGCTCAAAAAAGGCCTTGGATCTTTAGCGATTAATTGAAGTGAACAAGAAAAATATTGATGCCCTATATGACAAAATAGAAGACAATCGTCGACAAAGATCAATGCATGCCAACTTCCTATTGGAATCAATTATTTTGCAATACTACTGCAATATTGCTCCAATACTAACAAAATATTAGTGTAATACTAACAAAATGTTGGTGCAATGCTAACAAAATATTATTGGAATACTATTACAATACGGTACAAGTATATTTTCTTAGTGATTCATTTGTAATATAAATCTGATACAATCATGAGTTGCTATTATTTTTGCAGTATTGTCACCGTGTTATTAGCTTAATCAGTACTGCAACTGGTGCAAATGTTTTTCATATTGATATGGTGACAATTGTTTAGGTTTCAATTCACTACTGCAACAATACTGCCCAATGGCGTATTTGCGTCAGCTTTGAAACAATCCTGATGAAGGGTGGGTGGGCCTCGGCACTAAGGGCTCCCTAGAATGGGGGGAGCACCTCAACTGCCCGCCACCTCCCTGCCCGGGCAGGCCAGCCCTGCGCTAGCCTCTGACGGCCCTCCCTAGCCCAACCTCCCCATACCCGCCCCGATGCCCGACCTTCCAGCCATGGTTTCAACTTCGGCGGCGCCACAGCAGGGGTGGCAGGCTCCTCCAGGCAGCGTAGAACTCTGGCGCAAGCTCCAAACTCCTCCAACTCCAAAATCTTGAAAACTTCTAAGTGCTTCTAACTTTCAAATGCAATTATCTTTTAATCCGTATAATCAAAATCCACTGGAATTTTATCACATCATCTCATAGAAGTTGGGAAGAAGATCTTATGGTTACATTTTCAAAAACATTGGTCTTGGTAGTTTATAATTGATACAATATAGATCCCTCAAGGATGCCTTCATCTTTTCAGGATAGTACGCCACACCAAGTGTTGTACTAATTAATTTTATCAATGTAATGAAAGTTTTGGTGTTACATGTAAGGACTTCAACTACATCATAGAAATGAATGATTGTTGCACATAAGATTATTGTATTAATCATACATGAACTCCACTAAAATTTAAAATCACACAACTTCAACTTTACTGCACAAACACTTCATGGTCACAATTTTTGCAAAAAATTGATGTTGCACCTCCTTCCACTAAAGTCTTGGTAGCACAAATCTCACAAATCACTTTTGGAAGTTTGCGGAAGATGGCTCTCTTTTGCTTTGAATGTGAAATAAGCACATGAGAGGGCCGCTTGAACGGAGGTTGTGAAGCGCTTTCTTCACCAATTTCTAATGGAACTCGTATCTTCCCATGTTCCATTCTTGTGCGTGTCACATTCTCTTATACAACAGAAACATGTGATCCACGACGAGGAAAATCTATGGTACCAGGCCTCTAGAATGCATGAAACTCTGAAGAAGTTGTAACTTGTGCTTCTTCTCATCTGCATTGTAATCTCCAATAGAAGCTTTGACGGTTTGAAATAATGTCTCCGCGTCTCCAATTCCACTAAGCAATTTTGTACTATCTTCATCTCATATTGAAGGTTCACCAATCTCTGCATCCATATTGATTGGAGAAATTGGTAGTATATTGGAAGCATCATCTTCTACTATCATCATGTCTTCTACCACGTCATCCCATGTTTGAAAATATTTTTTGACAATCCATTGCACCTCCAAAATATGCTTGCAAGTAGAATTCCGGTCTAGACAATTGTAGAAATGTGTGTTCAATGACACATTGTAACAAATTCCTGCAATGGTCTCACTATGAATGCGGAATAACAAATGTTCCTTGTCTATCACTTGTAAAACATTAGATGCACTCAATTCATAGGACTTGAAAATCCTCTCGCCTCCTTTCAAACGACGTCGATGTCCTTTATCATTTGCTCTTCGCGAAAACCTCTCTGAATCACATGTATATTAAAAATAACAATTACAATCTAATATTGTACAAAAAATAGAACATTATATAATGAAGTGTAAATTGAAAGAAATACGTACTAATATGTTGTGTCATCTTGAACTAGTTCAACAGAGTAGGTTGTCCAACACGAGTTCCATCATTGGTGCTTCCGATAATAGCTACAATAAGATCTCGAAGTGAGCGATTCACTTTGCCTTGTAACAAAGTGTACTTGATGAATTTCCAATGGCGCTCTATATGATTAGTGATATCCATTCCGCCATAAAAAAAAAGTCTACCAAATCTCGGCCAAAGTCTTCTCCAAGGTACATTTGAACCTGCCCAACTTGTAGATATATATGGTCCAAAAGCAGGAATGTGTTGAAAATCTACAACAAATCTCCTTACATTTTCATCAAAGTGATCTTCATTTGGACAATGCATTAAAATGTTTAGTGCTTGCCAAACTCTATCTTTATCAAATTGTGGAACCTGTGTAAGAAGGTTTTTGCTCCATGCTTTCATAACATGAAAGTGACATAAAAGTACCCTTCCAGCTACTTGTACTCTATTATCTCCTTCCATACTCTAGCAATGAACATTCTTATCAACTACATTGTTGATTGCATTCAAAGATGTTTTGTGTTTGTCAATCACAATCACTAACAGCCGAACTTCACCAATATATTCAAAAACATGCGTTAGAGCCAACTCCAGAGCAATTCCCTCATGTCCTTCTTTGACATTGTTGCTACATAACATATAAAAGACTAGCATTCCTCTTCCATCTTGATTTGGGACAATTGCAACATAGAGCGGCAAACCATATTGATTTGTTTTGAATGTCGAATCAATAGCCCATGAATTGCCAAAGGAGAATCTTTGTACCATATCCTTCATGAAATCATTCTGAATAACAACTACAAAAGGTCTCTTTCTTGGATCAGTTGCCTTTGGCGTATAAGGCTGATAATAAATAACCTTTCCTAGATCTTGTAACATTGTAATTTCAATTTGAGCAGCATTCCAATTGTTCTTGCGATGAGAATTTGTAATTCAAACGGACATCACACATAGTTCAAACGTAATGAGTAATGTGAAAGAATTGTCAATTATAAAGTGACTATCAATTTTAAAAAAACAAGATGAATTTGGATATTTATCATTAATTCTCATAGAATATGCAAGTGCTTGAACTTCAGTTTTGATAATATGGAATCGATAGGTGATACGCTCTAATTTTCCAACACTCTGTCGAAAAAGTTCTTGATCTCGTTTAGATACCGATGCTACTACTGCTGTAGAATATATAAACTTCAAATTTTCTTTTGCCCATGATATAACATAAGGATGAACGGGTAAAAAAAAACTATCAGCATCTAATGTAGGTTGATGTCCACTATGTCCAGTGTGTACGTATATTGTAGCTTGTGCTTTTTCCCGTGAGCTTTTCATCTGATTCCAATATTGTTTGAGAATCCACTACTTTCATCTGAAAAGTGCAATTGCATAATCTGGACATTTGATCACATCTAGAGTTTTTAACTTCCAATGCTTCCTCATCGTTTTTCTTTCTATGTGCATGATTTGTTGTCACCTCTATGACAACGATAAAGTACCACCGTGTGACATTTTAGGTTTACGCGCTTCCAAACCTTTCTCAATACAATATGTTTCAAACATAATGCATCAAGAGTAGCATTCAAATCTTCCAATCAATGGAACTAGAATAATTTCATTCCACCATTTCAACCCTTGGCAACGTTGACAAGATTGCAGACAGTTCTGAACAAATGAAGAATGAATCCCCCCTACATAAATATCCGTACTCCATTGCGAGCGTATTGCATTCAATATTGGAGTTACCAATACATGTTTGCCGCTATTATTGACATGCGCCTTTTGTACAATGGAGTACCATAATTCAACAAGTGGAATCACTCTATTTTTTGCATCAATTCTTGGAGATAATGCCATACCATCAACAGTTTCTACTACCCTCAACCTCCCTTGAAGTTGTTTCCAGCGCTCGGTAGTATGAAAGGGAATATTGGTAGTTGTCGATCTCCCATGAACACTCAGTAGTGGCATGAATTTTGCATCTGCTTCATGAATTTGAGTATAAGTAGGCAAATATCCCCTTTGCAAACATTCGGTCATAAGCTCGTAGCTAGCATGTGTGAAATGTACGTACTTTGGAAAAGTGTCAATAGAAACATGGTCAAATATAGGTAGCGATGGATCCGGAAAAAAATCCATAAAATCTATGGTTGAAGAAATATCTTGTCTATCACCAATATCCTCCCATTCTTCCCCTTCCTCCTCATGCCCTTCTCTCTCATAATCATTCCATTCCACCCATGTCTTCTCATGCTCATCCCTCTCATGTTCATATATCTCATCACTATTCCATTCCTCCCGTATCCCCTCATGCATTTCAGTTTCAACGTAATCTAGAAGTTGCACATAAGTGTCTTGAAATCTTGAAGTAGAAGCGGATGCACCACCATCCCCATGTACACCAAAAAGGAATTCCTCTACTCCAACCAAATTTTCAACACCATCTTCAAAATCAAAAGGATAAAATAAGTCTCCATCCAAGAACTCTTTACTATTCCCCATACTTGAAATTGCATGCCCATGAAGAGATCTATAATAGCATACATACATACCTTTACACAATTTAGGATATATATGCAAGAATTATCCAAAACCCTAAACAATCTTAATCTCGACTTCCTAAATCCTAAAACAAAACCCTAAAATGTTGTTGCATATTGAAATGTAAAACTTTTATATACACCAACCTCCATGTCTTTAGTTGAAGCATTTATTATGCACACTACAACTACAAAACATTTTCATAATAAATCATGCACTTCTTATAAAGTCTTTGTATTTATATGAAGACTAACACTTAAGTTTCTAAAAAATGCAATGAAAGATGCACCAAAAGAAGTATTAACACTCATTGAAACTCACATTCCTCATCAAACAAACAAACAACTTCAAACTCAACTAAGCTTAAGTGAAGATACACATACTTGGTGAAGGAGCGGAGGTACATACTTGGTGAGTGCAGCCCGTACTGAAGTTTGGAGCCTGCGCCAGAGTTCTGCGCTGCTTGGAGGTAGGGTTGTTCTGTCGAACCTGGCGACATTGCGATAGACAGACGTTGCGCGACGTCTAGTAGACCCTCCGCAATGTCCAATAAAGTCAAATTTACTTTTAACTTTTTAAAAAATTATCCCCCTTTCACCTAAGCCATGTGGATGCCATGTGACGTCTACGTGGCACATTTAGAGGTGCATACGGGTGTGACAGGGATGGGCAATTGCGGGTAGAGGGCAACCACGGATAGGGGCGACTACGTTTAAGGGCGACCACAGGTAGGGTAACTGCGGGTAGGGCAACAAGCGCGTGAAGGAAGGTCAAGGGGCGACTGCATGTAGGGTGACTACGAGTAGGACAAGGGGCAACTGCGGGAGGCCAAGGGGCGACTGCGGGTGGTGCAAGGGGCGCGTGCAAGGAGTCCAAAGGACAATGAATTAATAATAAATGAAGTTGGAGTTTTTCTAAGGTCAAATTTCTTGTCTAGGGTTGAGGCCACCTAAGAAACTTAACCAATGAGAACTCCCCTTCCATAAAATGCTACCACATAGGCATCTATCATTTTCTCATCCTTGCTTGAAGTTCTCCATCCAACAAGTCTTGGCCATAGTGTAAATCCAATCTGGTAAAGAATGAAATATCCTCCAATCATATAAATATTCCTTTTTCCTACAATTCTCAACCGGTGCACTTCTCTACCATAGTATAAAACATTTTTTAGGGTGCAAATAGACAAAGAATAATTTTTTTTGGGGGGGGTGCAAAAGGCAACTTTAGGGTGCAAAGGGCAATTCTGGGTAGGCGAAAGAGTGTGTGCGGATAAAGCCTATGCTTGTAGGGGTGCATGCAAAAGGACAATTCCAGAAAGAAGAGAGCCAATCTCTTTTAAAAAAGCAATGATTGTGAAAAATAATAGACTTCCACCTTTTATTCTTATTTTAAAATCAGCATGACAAATTTTAAATAATTAGAATGAATCTTTGCAAATTGCAAATTACAAAGAATATAAAAAATGTATTTACATAAATTTCTATTCTTTACATTTTATTTTAACCCTTGAACGTCGACGAGGACGTTCTGCGTCCTTTGAATGACAAAGAATCTTTCCGTGCAAGACAGAAGTGCAACTTTTCATCCTCGGTATTAGGAGTGGAAAGGAAAGATCTTTAACAGTTCTTTAACTTCCAAAGAATATATTAGGCTTTTTCAAAGTAGATGATGTCATACGGAATCAAAATACATGATTTTCATGGCTACCGGTCCGTCCTTCAAGGGTTAAATATCAACATGATTGACAAATAATACATTCTTTGGACAAGTCTTTGAGAATCATCAAAATAAATAGGAAAGTTTATTAAATCTCCACCCTTTGTTTTATAATCTTTGGTTAGAATGACAAATAATACATAAATAGGATAATTCTTAAAAAATAAAAATGAAAAAGTTCTTATTTAAAATTCTACCTTTTATCTTTTTATTTGTAAAATCAAACTAACAAATAATTCATGATTAGTTGGAGTCTAGGAGAATTTTTAAAGATTAAATAAATAAAAAGGGAAGTTCTTATTTAACCTATAAAGTCCCAAAGTCCCTACGGGGGACTTTTGGAACTTTGGATAGGCTTTTGTGACCTCCATTTCTTACATGATTTTTTGAATTTTTTTTTGAAGATAGGTTATCACCTTAGTTTTTTGTAAATATAATTTTTATTTTAGTTAATGCCTGGGAGCAGAGTTTATGCCATTCTAAGTCCAAAAAGCAATTCAACTATTCAAGAAGCAGTACAAAGAAATTAAAAAAACTTGAATTTTTAATTTTTTAAATTTTTTTCAAAGATTATATTTTTGTTTATATTAAAAGTTTTGATTTATTCTCTTTGGACTAGTGATGAGAAAGTTATGGACAATCTTGTTTTTTAGGTAATCTAAGCATCTTTTTAAGAATATAACATATATAATTCATTTTTGAATGCAGTTTTTACAATCTTTCCAAAAAAATTGCTAGACAAGGTTAAGTTCGCTTACTAAAACAATCTCACTATTGATTATTATTGTGTTTCAATTCCATCTTTGAGCTATTAATGGTTTAGTTTTTTCTTCAATCTTGAACCTACTTCTACTTAACAATTTTTTAATGAATGAAAATTAAGTTTTTTTTTTATGGATTTTTTTTCCAGATTTCTTGCTCAATTATTCAATATAAATAATTAAAAAAACAAAATCCTTAGTGCAAAAGTTAAGATAAGTCAAAGCCAAAACATCTAGTTGAGCAAGGTGCAAAAAATCTTGTTTTCTTCACTTTAAATGCAAATATCATGCAATCTACGTGGTCAAAATTTTGAAATTTCTTCCACATATTTTATACTAGTCTAGTATAAGATCCAATGGTTAGATATGCAAAAAAAAGATCAATGTGATAAATAATTCAAAATTAGGAGGACTTCTTGAGAAATGCAAAAACTAAATAGGAATTTTTATTATTTAAATCTTCATTTAATTTTATTTCTATAAAATCAAAGTAAAAAATAATTGAAGAGCCTTGGAGAATTTTTTTTTTAAAATGGAAAAGCTCATACTTATAATAATTGTCCATCCTTTATTTTTTAATTTTAAATCAACATGACAAATACTACATGAATAGGATTGTTATTTGAAATTTGAAAAAAAATAAATGGAAAAATTCTTACTTAAATCTACTTGTCATCTATTATTAATTTATTATTGAATCAATGTTGCAAATTATACTTAAATAGGATGAATCTGTGAAATTTCCAAAAAATAAATAATGAAGTTTTTATTTAAATCTTTAATTTTTATTTTTATTTATAGAATCAAAGTGATAAATTATTCAAGAAAAAAAATATCCTAGGGAATTACAAGAAATAAACAGGAGTTTAAAAAATAAAATTCCATGCTTTATTTTTAATTATTAAACCCATGTGACAAATAAAATTTAAGAAGAATGAATCTTTGAAAATTTCAAAAAATAAATAGAGTGTTTCTTAATTCAATCTCTAGTAGTGTGCCTTATGCCATTGCTATAGCCAAAATAAAAGTAAAAGTGTTTTTATAATTTTATAATTTATAAAAACTTTCAAATTCAATAGTCTTTTTGTTGCAAGTCCAAATGCCATGAAACAAAGTTTGTGCACCCTTCTTTACAAAGAGCTTTCCAATGGTATAACACTAAAAGAAAATTATATCACACTCAACAAAAGCTAGCTGACATTTTTTGAAAATTGTGTTACAGTGAATGCGAATTTTCTATTTTTTGTCACAAAAAACAAAAAATGTTAGCTAGCTTTTATTGGCTGCAACAAGGTTTTCTACTAGTGTTAAGAATGTAATCGGGAGAGCATGGTTCCAAAGATCTCACCTTAAGAATTAAACAAACCAAACAAACCTCATTAATAAATCTTCTATACCTCATTTAAGGTATAGAAGATTCTTTATGCTTTTTTTTTAGTTATTAAGTCAAAATAACAATGAAATAATACTCAAGAATGATAAACCTTTGATATTTTCTAAAAATAATTAAAAAAATTCTTATTTAAATCTCCACCCTTTATTTTTATTTATAAAATCAGAGTAAAAAATAATTCATGATGAAAAAGAATCTTGGAGAAATGCAAAAAATCAATAAGGAAGTTCTTACTTAAATTTCCGACTTTTATTTATTATTATTAAAGAAGTGTGATAAGTAATACTTGAGTAGAATATATCTTTGAGAATTTCAAAAAATAAGTGGAGAATTAATTCTTAATTAAATCTCCACCCTTCATTTTTTGTTTATTGAATCAAGATAACAAATTATTTAAGAAAAAAAAATAGCTTAGAGAATTGCAAAAAAAAACACAAGAAAGTTATTACTAAAATCTCTATCCTTTACATTTCATTATTAAATCAATGTGACAAATAATCCTTGAGTAGAATGAGTTGAAAATTCCAAAAAATAAATGAGGAAGCTTTTACTTAAATATCCAAACATTATTTTCTATTTACAAACTCAAAGTGACAAATAATTCTTGATAAAGAGTTTTTGAAAATTGTAAAAAAATAAACAGATAAATTCTTACTTAAATCTCTACTTTAAAAAAATCCAAAACCAATCAATAATTCATGATTAAGAGGACTATTTAAAATTGCAAAACATAAATAGAGAAGTCTTGATTTCAGTTCCATCTAATACTTTTATGTTTAAATCAAAGTCACAAATAATTCTTGATTACAAAGAGTCTTTAAAAATTGCAAAAAAAATTTTAAAAAAAAATTATCTCTTTAACCTCCATCTATTAGTTAATTTTTTTAAACTGTTGGCACAGATAGTACATGAGTAGAATGAATTTTTGTGAATTGCTACAAATAATAGGAAAAGATCTTTCTTGAATCACCACCCTTTATTTATTATATTTAAAATCAAAGTGACAAATAACTCATAATTAATTCCTATAGAGGATTGGTTCTTTATTCTTTGAAAGAAATTACAGCCCCTTCAAGGGACTTGTGTGTGTGTGTGTGTGTGTGGGGGGGGGGGAGCTCAAGAGCACAAACATTAATAATACAAAAAGATAATCTCTTTTAAAGACATTTTTTTTCCTCAAAGGGCGCACGTAGATGGGGGAATAGCAAGTGGTGGGGCAACCGCGCATAGGAGAAAATCACAATTTCCTAGAAAGGACATTTTTTCTCTCAAAGGGCGCATGCGGATGGGGCAACCGCGGGTGGTGGAGTGACCGCACATAGCAGAAAACTACAATGTCCTTCGAAGGACATTTTTCTTCTCAAAGTACGCATGCAGATGGGGCGACCGCGGGTGGTGGGGCAACCGCACATAGGAAAAATACACGTTGTCCTTGGTAGAACATTTTTCCTCTCAAAGGGCACATGCGGATGGGGCGACCGCGGGTGTAGGGATAACCGCAGGAGGTGGGGCGACCGCGCATAGGAGAAACACACATTGTCTTTGGAAAGACATTTTTTCACTCAAGGGGCGCATGCGGATGGGGCGACCGTGGGTGTAGGGGCAACTGCACATAGTGGGGCGACTGCACATAGGAGAAATGCACATTGTCCTTGGAAAGACATTTTTCCTCTCAAGGGGCGCATGTGGATGGGGCGACCGGGGGTAGAGGGGCGACCGCACATAGAAGAAATGCACATTGTCCTTGGAAAGACATTTTTTCTCTCAAGGGGCACATGCGGATGGGGCGACTACGGGTGGAAGGGCGACCGAAGGTGATAGGAAGACCCCGTATAGGTAAAAATTGCAATGTCTTTGTAAAGACATTACTTCTATCAAAGGATTCATAAAGAAGGGATAATTGCGGGTGGTAGGTCGATTGCATAAAGTTGAAAACTACAATGTCTTTGAAGGAATTTATTTCCCTCAAGGGGCATATGCATATGTGGTGACCAAAGGTAAAGTAAAAGGTAAATACCCTTCAAGAGATATTTTTTCTTTCTTCATGGATGCATGCAGATTAGGAGGTGGGGCGACTATATGTGCAGCGACCGCAAAAGGGGCAAACCAAAACAAATAAAAAGGCCAATAATTTCAAACATAATGGATAAAGATTTAACCCCTAAAGCCCCGTTTGTCCCCTCGGGGGACAATTTGGGTCTAGATAGGTTCCTGCAACCTCAATTTGTAGAGAATTTTTTTGGGATTTTTTGAGGTTGTGCGGTTCTGCGAGAGCTTTGTGGATATATAATTTTTATTTCAAATGGTGCCCGGGAGAAAAAGTTATGTCAAAAATAGAGTTCGGTGGGCAACACAAAAAAATCACAAAAAGTCAAAATAAATTTTTTAAATATTTTTTCCAAAATCTATGTCTTTTTGTGTACATTTGAAGCTTTGATTCATTATTTGGACTAATAATGAAAAAGTTATGGACAATCTTAGTTTTTTGGGCAATCTAAACATCTTCTTGAAAAAATAACTTTTAGGATTCATTTTTGAATGCAATTTTTACAATTTTCAGAAAAAAATTGTTAGACAAGGTTGAATTTGCTTGCTAGAACAATCTCACCGTTGGGATTATGGTATTTCAATTTTGTTTTAGAGCTATTAACGATTTAGTTATTCCTTCAATCTTGAACCTACTTCTACTTAACAATTTTTTAATGAGTGAAAATTTAGTGTTTTTTTCTTGAATTTTTTTTCCTAGATTCTCAACTGAAGTATTCAACATATAAACTTAGAAAATCAAAATCAACAACACAAAAAATTTAAGTTAAATAGGTTCAAAGCCCAAAAATCTAGTCAAGCAAGGTGCAAAAAAACTTGTTTTCTTCACTTTGAATGCAAATATCTTGCAATCTGTTTGGTCAAAGTTTCTGAAATTTCTTGAACACATTCTCATACTAGTCTAGTATAAGATCCTACGGTTAAATATGCAAAAAAAAAAAATTTTATAGTTTTTTGCTCTTTGCAATAGAAGTGGCAGTTTTGAGTGTGTTTTGATGGAGAAAAGGCCTCGGGGCTTTAGGGGTTAAATAAAAAGCCACCCGTTTGTTTTTTGCAATTTTCAAAGAATCTAGCAATTCATGTTAGGTATTTAATTAGAATTTTTCTAATTTGTTCTTTGCATCTCTCTAAGATTCTTTCTAATCATGAATGATTTGTCACTTTAAATAAATTCAAAATAAAGGTGGTGATTTAGATAAGAACTTCTCCTTTTAAATTTTGCAGTCCTTTCATAATTTATTTGTCCTTGTTGATTTTGAAAATTAAAAATAAAAGATGGAAATTATAGATCTAAAAATAAAAAATAATGGGTAGAGATCGAAATAAGAACATAACTATTTATTTTTGTAATTCTCAAAGAATTTTGCTACCTATATATTGTTTGACATAATGATTTTAATAATAAATCACAAAGGATAGACGTTTAGGTATGAATTTCCCTATTTATTTTTTGCAATTCTTTAGGACTTCATTTAGTTAAGAATTATTTTTTACTTTGATTTTATAATTGATAAAAATAAAGGGTGGAAATAAGTAAGAACTTTTCCATCTACTTTTAAAAATTCTCAAAGAATCATCCTATTGAAGTATTATTTGTCATGTTGATTTAATAATTAAAAATAACTTAGGATAAAAATTTAAAATAGTAAAATCCCTATTTGTTTGTTATAATTCTCCAAGACTCCTCATAATTATGAATTTTTTGCCATTTTGATTATACAAATAAAAATGAAAGGTGAGATTTAAGTAAGAATTTTTTTATTTTATTTTAGTTTGCAATTTTCAAAGAGTCCTTCTAACCTTGAATTATTTTTCATATTGATCTAAATAAAAAAAATAAAAGATCAAGATTTAATTAAGAATTTTTTTCCTCCATTCTCTAATTCATCCCACTACAAGAGAAAGAGGTGTTTTAAGTATAGTCCTAGAGATAAGATTTTAAGTAATGGCTTTTATAGGGGACTTTTAGTAAGAATTTATTCAAAACACGTGTCTTTTTAGTAAAATTTCACTAAAAAGACACGTATTTCGAATAAATTCTTACTAAAAGTCTCCTATAAAGGTCATTACTTAAAATCTTATCTCTAGGACTATACTTAAAACACCCCTTTCTCTTGTAGTGTCCTACTTAACTTAAGTATTATTTTTCATATTGTCACTTAATATCTAAAAATATTGGATAGAGATTTAAGTACAAACTTTCCTATTTACTTTTGGCAATTATGAATGAGTTGTCCTAATTATAAATCATTTATCATGTTGATTTTAAAATTTAACGTGGAGATTTAAGTAAGAACTTATCCATTATTTTTAGATTTGTAATTTTCAAAGAATCATTGTACTAGTGAATCGTTTGTGAAGTTAATCTAAGAATAAAAAATAGAAGGTGGAGACTTAAGTATGGCCTTCTTCTTTTAAAATTTGTACTTTTCAAAAGATCCTTCTAATCATGATTCACGAATAAATTGTTATATTTTTTAAGAGTTAAAAATTAAATGGTGGTGATTTATATAAGAAACTCTCCTTTTTTAATTTTTGAATATTCTCTAAGAACCTTCATAATCATAAATCATTTGTTGTATTGATAATATAAATAAAAAAGAAAGAGTGGAGATTTAAGTAAGAACTTCCCTATTTATTTTTTGCAATTCTCTAAGACTCTTCTTAATTACGATTTGTCACTTTGATTATAAAAATGAAAAACAAAAGGTGCACATTTATGTAAGAAGTACTCTACTTAATTTTTGCAATTCTTCAAAGCTTCTTGAAAGCATGAATTGCTTGTCACTTTGATTTAAAAACACAAAGAAAATAATGATGATTTAAATAAGAACTTTTCTTTTTAACTTTTGCAATTTTCAAAGACTCCTTCTAATCATGAATTACTCGTCATGTTGATTTTGAAAATAAAAAAATAAGGGTGGAGATTGAAGTAAGAACATATCTATTTACATTTTGTAATTTTCAAAGAATCATCCTACTCATGTATTATTTGTCACATTGCTCTAATATTAAAAATAAAAGATAATGATTAAAATAAGAGCTTTTTATTTTATTTTTTGATAGTTCTCCACTTCTAATAATGAATTACTTGTTAGTTTGATTTTACAAGTAAAAAATAATGGGTGGAAGTCTTAAATAAGATCTCTTGTATTTATTTTTTGAAATCTTAAAATCATCCTCTTCATCCTATTCATGTATTATTGATCATGTAGAATTAAAAATAAAAATAAATGGTGGCAAATTAATTAAGAACTTTTCCATATCATTTTTGCAATTCTTAAAGAGTCAAGTTAATTTTGAATAGTTTGTCGTATTGATTTTAAAAATAAAATATAAAATATAGAGATTAAGTAAGAATTTTTCTATTTATTTTTTGTAATTCTACGTGAATAATCCTATTCACGTATTATTTGTCACTTTAATTTAAAAATAAAATATGCATGCGGGAGATTGAAGTAAGAATGGGGCCAATTATATTTTGCAATTCACAAAGAATCATCCTTTTAATGTATAATTTGAAACATTGATTTAAAAATAAAAAATAAAACATGAATATTTAAAGAAAAACTTCGCTATTTCTTTCTTTCAATTTTCCTAAACTCCTTCTAATCATAAATTATTTGTCAATTTGACTTTATAAATAAAAACTAATGGGTTGAGATTTAAATTATAACTTTGTCATTTATTTTTTGCAATACTCAATGACTCATTGTACTTAAATATTATTTGTCATATTGATTTAAAGATTTAAAAATAATAGGTGGAGAATTAAAAAAAAACTTTGCCTTATAATTTTTGCAATTCTCCAAGACTCTTTCTAATTACAATTTATTTGTCATGTTGATTTAAATTTTTTTAATTTAAATTAAAAATTTAAATAAGGACATCACCTTTGTATTTTGCAATTTTCAAAGAATCATTTATTATTTGTCACATTAATATTTAAAATAAAATAATAAAAAACAGAGATATAACTAATTTTTTTCCTTAATATTTTTTGCAATTTGCAAAGATTCATCTTAATCATGTTCATACCTAATTTTTAGAATTTTTGCCTTTTTTTAAGAAATTGGATTTAAAAAAGATTGGATTGAAAGAGATTGGATTTGAAAAAGATTAGATTCTTTGCTTAATTACTTCCTATAGTTGGCCCTTCACCTATCCTTGGACGCCTCTTCATTTTTTACTTCCTACGGTCGCCTCTTTAATTACTTCCTACAGTTGCCCCTTCACCTACCCGCGGTCCCTGTGCACCCAAAGTCGCCTCCTTTCACCTATCCGCGCCTTCACCCGCAGTCTTCATTTACCTGAAGTCGTTCCTTCACCTACCTGCGGTTGCCCCTTCACCCGCGGTCGCCCTTTTTCGACCTGCACACGCCCCAACCCGCAATCGTCCAAGGTGACGTGGTTCTGTCTTTCCATGTCACTGCGACACATAGGACAAATTCATTTACCATGGGGTAAAAAATTTCAAAACCCTAAATTTTTTTGCAACGTATTTGTCGCCCATACTTGACACTTGTCATATACGACATGCGACGTGACACGTCCAATACGTCACCAAAACCCGTCCGATAAGACAACCTTGCCTGGAGGAGCCTGCCACCCCTACTGCGGCACCGCCGAAGTTGAGACCCTAGCTGGAAGGCCGTGCATCAGGGCGGGTATGGGGAGGGCCGTCGGAGGTTGGCCCTGCCCAAGCAGGGAGGTGGCGGGCAGTTGAGGCGCTCCCCCCATTCTGGGGAGCCCTTAGTGCCGAGGGTGGGTGGGGTGTTTACTTTCCCGGCAACTGCTTCACCTCTCGAGCCCTGATAACAGACCCCCGTGCATCCATTCAATTAAGGTGGTCATTTACCCTTTGAAATTATTCTAGCTGAGGAGAAGTTTGGTCAAGTACAGTGGGGTCCAAAAATAAATCGAATTTTTGCTGGGAGGGTGAATCAAAAGAAATGCTGCAACTTTGAAGAGCTCCTGTGTGCTCAAAAATTCATCAATTTAGAAGCCGTAAAGTGCGTTGGAAAGGTGGTAGAATGTACTTTACAATAAACTAATTTGACATTACAAAATTACAGTACAATACAATAGTTTAAAATATCATAACAAAGTAGCTACCATCTAGTGTTACCACCTTGTGCTAAAATAACAGCTTGCATTCTATCAGGCATACTTCTAATGAAGGTATGGAGTTGCTCTAAAGGTATTGTATCCCACACAGATTGAATGTTTTGCACCATTTCTTCCTTATTTCTAGGTCTACCATGATGGCGTAACAAATCTTTGACAATCTTCCATACATTCTCTATGGGGTTCAAGTCTGGAGAGTTTGCAGGCCAATTTAGCTTCTTCACCCCATGAGCTTGTCTCCATTGTAATGGAAGTAAGCTGGGGTGGACTGGAGCACCGTCTTCCATAAGTATCATTTGCTCGCGGTCATCATGCATAAAATAGAATCCACTGAATGTTCCTTCATAAACAAGATTCACAAAATCGCTTGTTGTTCTCATATTTGAAGGTATAGGAACTAGTGGGCATGTATCGAAGCCACTAAATGCCCCCCAAACCATCACTAAAGTATGCCCTGATTTGAAAGATGGAGCAATGCAATCCCGTGCATTTTTTTTGTGTGACTTCCGCCATACTCTAATTTGCCTTGAATTCTTACCTAGTTCAAATGACGACTCATCTAACCAAATTACTTTACACCAATCCTCAAAATCCTAGCTTGCATGAGCTCGGGCGAATGCAAGCCTATCTGCTTTGTGCTTATTACTAAGGTAGGGCTTCTTTGGTGCTATGCAACTCCTAAAGTCCATTTCACACAAGTACGTCCGTGTTGTATTACGACATACATTCAAGTAGTCTGATATTTCTGAAAGTGATTGTTTTCTATCATCTAGAACTGAACGTACCAATATACGAACCCCATGCTCATATATTTTTTGATGCCTATCACATTGACTTTTCAAGGACTCTACACTTCCACGGACCTTCCAATTTGTCAAAATAGTGGAAATGGTTGAACATGGAACATTCAATTCTTCTCCAATATCCTTACATTTCATCCCACCCTCATGCATCCCTACAATCCGATTCTTCTCTTCAGTATCAAGAATCCAATACTTCATAATGCTCAATCCTCACATAAATTGAAGTATGCAAACCTGAGTACAACTCCAACAACTTCACGGCTCCAGCAGCTTCACAATTTCGTACCGTCAACTCCAAGAGGCAACTATGGTCACAATGCCTCAGTAGTAGTTCAGTTTGGTGTTCTAGTCTATGTCTACATCTTTAAAGACTATCAAGAGCAATGAACAATTGCCATGGAAGCATCACAAGTGGCTCAAGGAGCTCAAAAGTCAATGATCCTTTTCTAAGCTCTTGACAACAAAATTTACTAAATCTATCCATATTCTCTAATTTGTGACAACTTTCTGTGATTCATTGGTGGACATTAGTAACCACTCACTTCTTAACATGTTGCAATTTGTTTGGTGAAGAAAGGTGTCCAATTTAGGGAGCTAGATTTTTGAGAACAGGAGGCTTTAAGTGAAACCAGAAGCTCCCGCAACAAAAATTCGATTTATTTTTGGACCCCACTGTACTATAAAAGCCAATGTGCAACAATATGATAATTTGATTAGAATTGGTTTGTCTTTGTCTTTGTCCTCTCATACCATATTTTTCCATTTTCTCTTTTACATTTTTCCATTTGTTATCAACATTTGCATGCTATAACAACATTATCTAGGGCAAAGAATTCCTACAGTAGCTCAATTTATGATGGAAGCGACTATCCTCATTTTTCAAATGTCTTTGGAAATTGTGCTTAGTTGAGCGATTTTAATTAAGCATGTGCAAACCCACCTCATTTCTAGTTGGATTGTAGTATGTCATTCTCAATCTTAAGGTATGCACACAATTGAACTTAGCTAGCGTTCTCTGCAGTGATAGTATGTGTAGGCGTTCAAACTATAATTCTTTCATAATTGCCGAACCTATGTGGCTGCAGAGCTGACACCGCTCTAGTCACTACAAGAGAAAGGGGTGTTTTAAGTAGTGTCCTAGACATCACGTCTTTTAAGTAACGTCTTTTAAGTAAGGTTTTAAGTAAAAATTTACTAAAAAGACAGTCTTTTTAGTAAATTTTTACTTAAAACCTTACTTAAAAGACGTTACTTAAAAGACGTTACTTAAAAGATGTTACTTAAAAGACGTGATGTCTAGGACACTACTTAAAACACCCCTTTCTCTTGTAGTGACTAGAGCGGTGTTTACAAGACTTCTTCATAACTCTCTGACATTGCAGGTTGTTATTAGGTGAATTGGAATCTTCCAATTTCGTAGGTTCTTGAGTACTATAACCAGTCTTTAATAATGCAAGGAGATTTGGGCAACTATAAGGTAAGAGGCTCTAAAATGGAACGAGCATTAAGAACAGACCTTATAAATGGCTGTAAAATGGACATGAGTTGGTTCTGAAATTGACATGTATAGTTATTGAATAATCAAGAAAAAAAGCATTATCAATTGCAAGAGTCAATCATTTCCTTTGCTTTCCCCATCTTCCTTTAGAATTGCAAGTGAACCGTTTATAAAAGACCTAGGGTCATATATAGGGACCTATGACCCAACTCGTTTGAAAATTCATAAGTAATTCAAAAACGCTTGGAAAAATATGAAACCACTTGGGTTAGATTCCTCATCTATTTCTCTTTGTCTGAAAATTGAGCTAAAATTATTTCCTTCCATTGAAATACACGAAAAAGGCGGAACAGCCCTTAGATGTGCCATTTTTGAGCCTCTTACCTTAGCAGTTGGGATAGATTCAATTGTATTATTTGCACATCAGCGCGGCAGGAAACAATCCTCTTGATTCATTGAGTCATGCAACAATTTCAAACTCTCAGCATAGCAAGAAGCAGTTCTCTTCATTTGTTGAGAGATTGAACATTCATGTTCAGTTTTCAGCGTCTACTGTTGTTCACTCAGTTTTGGTTCACATAGTTCCAACATGTAGATGAGAATTTCTAAAAGCACAACAAATCCATGTAGGATAAGCATATATACCAATTTATCCCATCACCCCTTTCTCACTGTTCAATGGCTTTGTTGAAAATGGAGATCAGTCTGATGGTCATGGGCAATACTCAGGGTTGTCATAACGGGCGAGTTAGGGTCATTGGACGTCCCGGACGGACGGGCAAACCGGACCGGACGGACGGACGGTCCGGACCAACTGGACGGCCTCAATTTCTCAAAGTTGTGGAATTTTTTTCAATGACACGTCAGCTTGGACAGCTGGATCCAGGGGCGAGGACTTCTTCAGTCAGGGCACGGACGTTAGGGCGGGGACTTCTTCAGTCAGGGCGCGGACTTCGGCGCGTGAGGGCGCGGACTCCTTCAAGCAAGGCGGGGACATCAGTGTGAGCGTCAGGGCGCGGACTCCTTCATTCAGGGCGCGGACTTCAGCGCTTCAGGGCGCGGACTCATCGAATCAGGGCGGGGACATCAGTGTGAGCGTCAGGGCGCGGACTCCTTCATTCAGGGCGCGGACTTCAGCGCTTCAGGGCGCGGACTCATCGAATCAAGGCGGGGACTTCAGTGTGAGCGTCAGGGCGCGGACTCCTTCAAGCAGGGCGCGGACTCCTTCAAGCAGGGCGCGGACTCCTCGAAGCAGGGCGGGGACTTCTGTGTGACAGTCAAGGCGCGGACTCCTTCAGTCAGGGCGCGGACTTCAGCGCGTCAGGGCGCGGACTCCTTCAAGAAGGGCAGGGACTTCACTGTGACAGTCAGGGTGCGGACTCCTTCAGTCAGGGCGCGGACTCCTTCAGTCAGGGCGCAGACTTCAGCGCGTCAGGGCGCGGACTCCTTCAAGTAGGGCGGGGACTTCACTGTGACAGGCAGGGCGCGGACTTCAGCGCGTTAGGGCGCGGACTCCTTCAGGTACGGCGCGGACCTGAACGTGAGTGGGAGGGCGCGGACGGGCAATGGTGGATTAAATTTATGTGTTCTACAATATATATATATATATATGTATGTATAAAAAAAATTTGGAACAAATAGGAGACCCCACTGCATTAAAAAGAACCAGTAACTGGAATGTATTTTACATGATTTCCCCACCAAGGTTTCCAGGAGGCCCATCAAATACAAAATACACAAAAAAAATACAGGTAGGCTGCAATGTTTGTGATAACCAAAATAGTTTATAAAATTCATGCATTGCAAAGTACAATATCAATACAATGAATCTATACTTCCAAAATACGCTCACTTTCTCTGTTTCTCATAGGTTATCCAAAACATTTTTTTGGCTTCTCGTCTATATTTCTTCCAATTGCTACAATTGTCCTCAACTCTTAAAGATCCGAGATCTACCATCGATGCAACTCAATAACCTCAATTATTCAAACGACTCGACCTACGAACTTCTTGGGCACTTGGATTCGCTGCATTAGCATCTCGAACAACAACATCATCATCCTCTGGTGCCTCGTCATTGGCATCTTCATTGCTGTCATATTCATCTTCTGCTTCACCACTGTCGGTGGTCCAATGTTCCTCAACTTCCGAGTTTTCATTTCGAAGCTCTATAGTTGTTTGGCCATGAGTACGTTTGCGCTTCAACCTCTTGTGTCGTTGTGTGTTGGGGTCTTCTGCATCAGAATTTATAGTAGGCCCACCTGGAATTGTTCGAACAACAAATGCCGGAGTTGACAGGCTAGGTCCTGGTACGTATGTACTTAGGAACGGTTCTATCACCCTATTTGGATCTCTTGCTCCAATTCTGAGGGGTGAACGATTAACATGCCTTGGCGATGATGCTTCTCCAATATGCAGATCTTCTGTTCGTCCTCGGCCTGTACTCCCTCCACGGCCTACAGCTCTACCATGGCCTCTTGTCCGTCCACGGGCTTGTTGATATTGACCTACTTCATGATGAACGGAGGGCCGAGGGGCCACAGGTGGTCTACCACGTGAAACTCTTTGCAGAGTCAAATCAACATTTCCCACTGAGCCTAATCCTTCTTGAGAAGGTCTTTGGATGGCATTGGAAATTGTTTCTGAAGATGGATCTAGGGAATGTGGCACTTGTGTACCATGTTCAGAAATAGCAGGATGGCCCGCAACTGGAGCCGGTACAGGGGCAATGTCTTCGGGTGGTTCTACAAAAGCAAAAACATCATCATGGTCCACATGCTCTGGATCAAAAGGCCTTCTCATGTTACCAGCCGGTTGATTTCTTGCAAAAGGGCGTGGCACTCTTGCATTTCTAACGTTTCTATCATGCTATCTTTCTAGAGCTCTAATGTTACGAGTTGCTGGTTCCACTCCCGTAGGGCGTGTATTGCCATCTCGATTGTGAGAAGATCCTCCATGATTTGGATTCGCATTCCTCCCCCTGTTTCTCTCGCCATTTTCATGTCCACCACCATTTCCATTTCCACCGCCATTTCCGCCGCCATTTCCGCCGCCATTTCCTGGAGGGAGGTTGTCATCATCGTCGTTGTTGTTGTGGGAAATACCATCATCAACGTTATCGTCATTTGGATTGTCGGTCTCCAAAGAAGACGACAAAGCTGGTACTTCTACAACCCCTTCATTTTGAAGAAGTGGAGGTGAAAGACTACGACAAGGATTTGGTGGTGGTGGTCCCCTACGACCACGAAGGAGTTCCTCCTCTCCATCATCAGCATCTCCATAGTAGTTCCACGCTTCTTCGAGGTGATCGGCTCCTTGCCTCCAAAGATCTGGGTTTGCCGGATACTCTTGAGCTCCTCGGTTGGCTTCCCCATCAACCTCTTCTTCTTCCTCTGATTGCAGTGCGTCAAATTCCCGATTGCGTTCATTCACCAGGATCGGTCCAAGGGCATCTGGATCAGAATCCTCTGAGTACATATTCGCATCATACCAACGAACTGGATCGGCTCTTGGTCGTTGGCGAAGTACACGGCTATTGGTATAAATATATACCAGGGACTCTGCCTTTTCAGGGGCCAATCGATTTCGGATCTTATTGTGAACAAAGGAATACATACTCCAATTCCTTTCACAGGAGCTGGCGGAACACGTGAGGGATAAAATACGCACGGCAATTTTCGAAAGAGCCCGATCTCCAACCCTGTGCCACCATTGGTGGGGAAGCATTTGTGTCGCACGGATGTTGGGTGTCTCAGCTGGACTGTAGGGTCCAATACCCTCCTCGAATTATGTTAATTCCGCCATCACATCATCAAAATTGACACCCAGGTTCCCCATCATGTTGCGGATGACTCTGTACAATGCACGTAGGGCAGTTCGATCTTCCCTGAGCGCCACGTTATCCAAGAGGTATGGATTCAAAAGGGCCGCTGCGTAGTGTGTATCTTCAAAAACCATGTGCCATCTTGCACTGAAAGATTCTTCCAAAATGACTACTATGTCATCACGTAAGCTGAAAGGTGGTTCTCTTAAAGAAAACACATGCCCTCGCAAATTGTGCATTACGAGCCATGCCCGACCCATGGCTGGTTCTCGTCCATCAAACACACGCAAAGCCTTCAATACGTCTTCAGTCATGTACACGTAATTCACACACCGTTGCCAGAAAGCCACATCTTCAATGGTTCTTTTGACATTACGTGAAGCGGTAGCTGCTTGCGGTCCATTTTGTTCATTCCTTAGGGTATCAAAGAAATTTAGAACACGTGGGTGGTTATTCAACCGCTCCAAGACTCCTCTGAGTTTCACCAATCGCTGCAACATGAGGAAATTACAAGCAAAGCGGGTTTCGCTAGGCACTACGAGTTGCAAATTCGGACTCAACTCGCGGAAAACCGACATGGTCGCATGATGGTTTCGAATGTATTGGCACAATCTTTTTGCCCTGGCAATTAAATCGGAAAATTCTTGGACTTTGGCCCAGTCTTCCAACATGAGATCTAGTGCATGTGCCATGCAGCCTTGCGCAAAAATATGCGGGTATGTGTTAGTGATGTCCTTCAATGCGCCAAGCATGTTTGCTGCATTATCTGTGCACACTTGTGTTACATATTTGGGACCCACCTTCTCAATGTACACGTTCATTTGGTCCGATATGTAGCGCATGGTTTTCTTTTGCAAGGTAGTATCAATTGACTCCAAAAATACATCACCTGTGGGGCATGACATCATCACATTCATGAGGGGTCTCCGATTGACATCATCCCAACCATCGGTGCATATCGACACCCCGTAGTGCTTGACAGCAAATCCAACCTTCTCTTGAATCTGCTTCTCAATTTGCAACCTCCTCGGTTCAATCAAATTAGTCCTAAATTGATGGTAAGAAGGTGGACTGTATTCAAACTTCGCCACTGAGGTTGCCCTCACCGCTTCAATGAAGGCTGGATGCCTTGCCACATTAAATGGCACATTCGCTTCATAGAAAAAACTTGCCCACTTCTCATCCAACTCCTTCCTCTTTGCAATGTTGAATGCGTCCGCCATGCGTTGTTGACGTAATGATCCAGATCTCGTAGAATTGGATCCAGCAAGACTATTTGACATTTGTAGAATATCAATTCCTTCTGAAACGTTTGCCCCTTCTTCCGCTCTTCCACCATTGATCCCACCCGTCACCTCATTTTTAGTGGCTTCACTTGAACTTGCAAGAGGAGTTGCTCTAGATGGCGCACTTTGAATTGGTTCTCCTTCATACATGTCCCCGACATCGATTCGTAGCGGGACAAATCCTGCACAATTGGCAAATCTATGTCGCACTGGACGAGGCATACTTCGACAAATTGACCTCTCCGATTTGGAGCCATATCCAAAGTGTGCAAAAGCACGCTCACGTTTGTAACTGAAGGTCCCAGCACAGAAAACACAAGTCACTTTAACCCCATTCTCCGTAAACTGAAGCCACGGCTCCCATTCCTTGGTCTGCTTCCTTTGACTTGCCATTGCGTTCAACGATCCAAGGATATTTTCTTCCGTCTTCCTCCTCCTTTATATTGAAGTTAAAAGGATCCAAGATATACCAAACACAGTATCAGTAACAGCAGTTAGCGCTACTCCATTGCTTGAACTGATTTTGACATCACCTCAGCAGCAAACTAGGGCCATCTGCCACCCAAGTAGACTCACAAGGAGCTCAAAATGAATTGAAGTCCAAGAAATAGAGGCCAGGTGACAAATGTGGGGAATGCTGGGTCTTCCTTTCCTTTATATACTTAGCGGTTTAGGGGGCGCGGACGTCTTCGTCACCAAAGTATAGGGCGCGGACTTGAAGTCAGGGCAGGGACTCTAAGTCAGGGCGGGGACTCTAGGGCGGGGACTCGAAGGCAGGGCGGGGACTCCAGGGCGGGGACTCGAAGGCAGGGCGGGGACTCCAGGGCGGGGACTCGAAGACAGGGCGGGGACTCCAGGGCGGGGACTCGAAGACAGGGCGGAGACTCCAGGGCGGGGACTCGAACGCGCGGACTCCAGGGCGCGACTCCAGTACAGAAATGCAGGTGTGCTCACGGGGATGCATCGAAAAGTACGTTGACCTTCGCCATCCTTAATGGTCTGGGAAGATTGTGTCCCTCCTTTTCATGGAAAAAGGGGAACATTAAATGTCGTCACGCCCCCAAATTCGTGGGCAAAGAAAATGGCTTTCACTCCCCAATGTTTTCGCTGAATGGATTGTGCTAGGGCGCGGACGCAGGGCGCGGACTCCGGGGCGGACAATTCACACAAATGGAGGAACTTGAGAGAGCGCAGCTCAATCTCAGACTCCATGGAATGGACTCAAAGTCAGGGCGCGAACTCGAAGTCAGGGCGCGGACTTGAAGGCAGGGCGGGGACTCTAGGGCGGGGACTCGAAGGCAGGGCGCGGACTCCAGGGCGGGGACTCGAAGGCAGGGCGGGGACTCCAGGGCAGGGACTCGAAGGCAGGGCGGGGACTCCAGGGCGGGGACGTACTCGTCCAGCCCAGGAAGCATGACTTTGAAATGCGCTTGTGCTTGACATCCTTCAACCGCCTTTTCCTTAGAGCGGGGGAAGCATTAATTTTAGCCTCAACAAATTCTGACAAGACAATGAAAGCAAGATGCCGAATAAAGAGCTCCACGGCCTAAGATTTGGAAGAAACTCCATGGAAGAGCATGTCCCCTTCGTTGTGATGAAAGGTATTAGGAAAACTCTCCTATCCCAAGTTTGTGCCATTCATTCGAGGTCGGATCTTTCTCTCTCCTTTTTTTTGGGCTTCATTCCTAGAACTCTCCCATTCCAACTTATTCTAATTTTTTTTCTTTTGGTTGAATCATTCTTTTTTCTATTTTGTTCCTAAAACTCTTCCATCTCAAATCAAAGCCAAATGTTCATTTTTGGTTCCATCATTCCTTTCCCTATTTATTTGGATCATTCCTAAAACTCTCCCATCCCAATTCATATTTTTTGGGTTGTTTTGTTGAATGATCTCCTTTTCTAATTTGTTTTGCTTCAAAACTTAGCAAGTCTCTTTTGTAGTATTCTTCCAACACCATGCCGATCTTTGTTTGTTGAATCATGCCCTTTCCTACTTCATTTTTGCTTATTTCTTGAAGTTCTACCACCTCAATTCAAAGCCATAATTTATTTGTTCCATCATTCTCTTTTTTTTTGTTTTTGTTTCTGCTTCATTTCTAAAATTCTTCCATTCCACCTCAATGCCCCTTAGTTTTTTTGGCTACATGAACTCCTTAAGCACTTTGTTTTCAACTCAATGCCATTTTATTTTTGTTCCACCATTCCCTTTCCTATTTTGTTTAGCTTCATTAATTCCTAAAACTCTTTAATTCCAATTGCATGCCAATAGTTATATGTAGAATCATTCGATTCTCTATTTTTATATATGTTCCTATTTTTTTCCTTCTTTAATTCCTAAACTCTTTTATTCCAAGTCTATGCCAATCTTTTTTTATTTAGTCATTCCCTTTTCTATATTTGTTCTTTGCTTCGTTCCAAAAACTCTTCCATCCTAAATCATTGCCATTCTTGATTTGTTGAATCATTCCCTTTCTTATCACTTTTGCTTCATCCATAAACAAATTCTTCCATCCGAAGTTCCGAACTCAATGCCATTTGTTTTTTAATCCATTATTCATATTCCTATTGATTTTTTATTTCATTCTTGTCTTAGAACAATGAGAAGTTACAAGTTATAGTTTGTTCTTCATGTAAAGGGATTCATTTTTTGGAATACTTGGCACAAGGGACTCTTTTTTAATTGAATGTACAGTACCCTCCAAGAACTCTTGCAACCCCATGTCTAGTTCTCATCCGAGTAGTTTGATTACAAATCAAACTCATGGTAGGTAAATTTAGATATTTGATTGAGATTTTTTGCTCCAAACTAGGTGAGTCATGCACCTTGTTGTAACTCATTCCACTTCTTAGAAAAATCTTTCTTTGTGAAAGGTGGTTGATTTTGAAAACACTAAGCTAAATTTAAAGGGACAATGCTAATTTGAAAATTTCATTGTAGAAGATCATAGGTAGTGGATTTCAACCGGTTTTGCGGTTGAGAGGATCAACATTAGTGCATGCATGCTTCTAGTGATTGTTGCTTGTAGACATAGCCTAGAAGTTTTGTGAGAAAAAATTAATGTTTGTCTAAAATATTGTATATATGATGTTGCTAGAAGTTCTATAAGCAAACTTGTGAAGTTCTAAGCAATGTTGGTCAACTTTGCACCATGACATAATGTAAAATTCATTGAGTGGCCACCAAATTCTTTTGACCTTAATCCTATAGAGAATTTATAGAAGCAAGTCAAAGATCGAGTACAAAAAAGATGTAGATCCTACAACAATGACTAAATGTGGACATTAGTGAATATGGCATGCAAGGATATACCTCAAGAAAGTATTCAAAAGTCAATTTCTACGATGCCAAACCAAATCAAAGCTAAGATAGCAGCTCAAGGTGGTAGTACTTGATGGTAGTAGGTGTAACACTTTGTTGCAAAGTCGTTGCTAGTCAGCGAGACATACTGTAAAATTCATGATATAGTAGGCTTCTACAATACCATAGCTTCCTAATGATATCCTATTTGACAATATTTATTCAAATGTTTTTGAATACATGACCTTTGCCTTGAACATGTATGAAAGGAAATTGCAAAATACATTAAAGCCAAATAGACAAAAAATTTACCTACATAGTGTGCATCTTTGTAATATGAAAGATGTGAACAATGATGTTTCCTAAATATATATGCAATCAGATCTTAAAAAATCATCATACACATTTTCTAATTAATTATTATGTAATATCGTGAAAAATAAATAAAATAATTCACCAAAAATGGAGTTTCTATTTTTAGACATTGAAATTTCATATGTTGGTGAAGGTTCCATAAAGCAATAGATTTAATAGGATACTTTTCATAGTATGTTCTTAAAATGGAGTTAAAAAGGAAAATTTGAAGGACTTCATAATGGGGTTGCAAGACTTTTGGGAGGGTATTGTACAATAGGGCGGGGACTCCAGGGCGGGGACTAACTCGTCCAGCACAGTGTTTTTTTTTCTGGCGATTTGGTGCAAAATTGCACCAAAATTTTTGACCTAGCACCAAGCCTATAGGAAATTTTTAGTAAATTTTTGGATGAAATCGCCAAAAAACTTCAAGTTCAAGAAAAATCTTGGATGAAATCGCCACATTGTGAATGAAAATAGAATTATAGATACGTAGTATCACATTTTCTATACAGTACTTGGATGAATGTTGAAACTTGGAGCACCACCGTAACATTTAATATCGCCACTTCGCCACTTTATGGAAAATGAAAAAAAAAACACTGGTCCAGCACAGGAAGCAAGACTTTGAAATGCGACATCCTTGAACCGCCCTTTTCCTTGGAGAGTGGGAAGCATTAATTTAGCCTCAACAACTTATTTTGGATTCTGACAAGACAATGAAAGCAAGATGCCGAATAAAGAGGTCCATGGCCTAAGATTTGGAAGAAAATCCATGGAAGAGGATGTCTCCTTTGTTGTGGTGAGAAATGTTTTTCCTTACTTCTTCTAACACTTCAAACTACTTTGAACAAACATATCATTTAGGTTGTAAAAAACAATGTAAATTCTTTGATTTAGGAAATGTTTAGGACACTTTGAGGAAATATTTAGTAAATGTTTAATCAATATTTTTGAAATGTAGTGTACTATATAAAAGGATAAAACTGCATTGTATTTGAAATGAAAGAAATAGTAGGGGAGTTATTTAAAATTCTAGGCCTTCAATATGCAACTGCAATTTTTAATTCCATCATTTCCTTTCCTAATTTTTCGGGCTTCATTCCTAAAAGTCTTCCATTCTAAGTCACTGTCCTTTTTTGGGGGGCATCATTCCCTTTCCTATTTTTTTCCAGGAATTAGCACAGGTCTCCCATCCCAACTTGTCAATTGTATGGCATTCTTTTTGGGTTGGATCATTTTGTCTTCTTTTTCTGTAGATGCTTCATTCGTAAGACTCTCCCATCCCAAATTATATTTAATTTTTTTGGTTTAGTTGAATCATTCCTTTTTCTATTTTGTTCCTAACAATCTTCCATCCCAATTTTCAATTCATCTTTTTTTGTTGAATCATTTCCATCTCTATTTTGTTTTTGCTTATTTCCTGAAGTTCTCCTACCCCAAGTCCCCAACTCAAAGACACCATTTTTTTCTTCATTAATTCATAGAACTCTTTTATGTGAACTTCATGCCAATATTTATTCATCCAACTCACTTCCTTTCCTATTTTTTTTCTTCATTAATTCCTAAAATTGTTTAATCCAACAGTAAGCATTTTTTTTTTGCTTATTTCCTTTCCTATTTGTTTTATTTATTAGCACAATTATTCCATCCTAAGGGATTCCCTAAATTTTTTTCTTTATGGTACGAAATTGAAGTCTATCCATTCACTTCCCATTTTTCATATGACATAAGAGGTAATGTGAAACAATATTTGTTTCATATTTCTTTCACATTTGTTTGTTTTTATTAGCAACATTTAAAATGCACTTACATTTCTTTCCCTTCCTAATCTTTGTAAAATTCATTAGCAAAATGCCAAAATGGCTCCATTCCATCATGAGCCCGAAGGCCATTTAAATAATTTAATTTTTGTATTACCTAAGCCCTTCTTATTTTTTGTTAGTGATTTGCAAGATTATTGTATCCCAAATAGATGCCTTTTTTTTGGGTATATCATTTACTTCCTAATTTTATTTGAACTTCATTTGCAACATTATCCCATGCCATCCCAATGGCCAATGCCCTTTATTTTTTGTATATCATTCCCTTTCCTATTTCTTTGGGATTCATTCCCTTATCAAATGTTTCTTGGGATTCATTCCCTTTCCTTTTTGGGGGGGATTCTTTCCCTTTCCTAATTTTTTGGATTCATTTCTTTTCCAATTTTTTTTAGATTGATTAGCAAAATTGTTACATCCCAAGTTATATAAAAACTAAATGGCATTATTATTCTCTTCCTAATTTTTCTCCAACTCAATGCCAATTTTTGGCATTCAGTTTACCTTCCTACTTTTTTTGTGCTTCATTAGCAAAATTGCTCCATCTAAAATTCTCAATCAAAGGCCATTTAAATTTTGTATTCTCTAAACCCATTCTAATTTTTTTGGGCTTCATTTGTCACGTTATTCTATCCCAACTAAATGCCATTCATTTTTAAGTAGGTAATTACTTCCCTATTTTTTGCTTTTCTCTATCATTCCTTTGCCTATTTTGCAAGTGAATTTTTACCTATTTCAATCCCTTTTGGGGGGGAGTTCCATCATTCCTTTGCATATATATATTTCCATCAAGGCATTAATGACATTTGAAAAGCGTTTTTTCCCTTAATTTCAAGTTCGGGCCACTTCGTGCCTTCGTGGTCCGTCCAACCTTCCCTACTTCTATTCATTGAGTGGAAATTGGGAATGAATTGTACTCCAATTCAATGACATTTCATTTCATGGTATAAATAATTTTAATATGTATGAAGTCCACAAGTCCATTCAAATTTCAAATGAGTACGTGCAAAAAATAAATGAAGTCACTTTGGGCAAAACCATTCAAAATAAAATCAAATATATTTCATATGCATAGTGTAATACAAAGTAGGAAAGTATATAAGCCTATATAATATTATAGTGCTAGGAAAATAAGTCTTCTAAGAAAACCTAAGCTCACTAGCTAAAACACTCAAAACTATACTCAAAATTATACTTAGTCCATGTTCATTGGACTACTTGCACTGCCACTTGGTCCAGCCTCATTGTCATGTGTCCCGGCGCGAATTGGAAGGTCTTCATCTGTTCCCAAACGAAGTCTACGAACTGCGGATCGAGTTCTCCTCGCTGGTTCGTCTTCCTCTAAAAGAGCCTTCAATATTTGTGATTGCTTGAGGCTTTGAGGACATTGGAGAGTTCCCGGGCTATGTTGTTCCAACAAGAAGTCCATCCCATCATTTCGAAAGGTTTCTCGCCACTCTGACTCCGATAGTTGTGCAAGTTCAGCAGGGTCTGGCATGTCAATGTCTTCCCCCCTCCGCATCCCCTGGTCGTCAGTAATGCGAACTCCATCAACGCCCCACAACCATCCAAGAGGATGAGGTCCAAATTGGAAGTATTCTTGTGCCTCATTCCAATGCCCATTGAAGCATTGGAAGAAGAAATTCCGTCGTCCTTGGCTAAAGTTGTCCTTCAATGGAACCAAGTGGTGGCACACCTCCACAATTTGAGCCGGATTTTTTTTCCAACCCCATTCGGTACAAAGTTGTTGTTTGCCCAACGAATGGATGTTCAATTTTCAACTCCACACCAAGTCTGTTCCCCACTTCTGAAAATGATCAGGGGCATTTTCAGCATTGAATTCCCAATGCGGTGGCATGTAGGGAACTAATCCAAACAACTCATACAAGCGCTTATGGAAAGGAGCCTTGCATAGTGAACAACGTCGGCGGACAATCATCAAGCTAATTAGGCAGAATGGGTGGTACAAATGTTCACACGTGCCTAAGTGCATTCCACCTTCCGGGCCAAATGGATTAAGGCAAATGGGACATGTAGTTCCATCGTGTACGAAGGTTGAAGGGTTTGGCCACAGTAGTAATGGATTGCCTTCATAGTCCACGGCAGAGCCAACTTCATTCTTGAAATCCCAATCATGTTTGGACCAGTCGATGGTTGTTTGTCCACCAGCAATGTCAATGGTTGCCATTTCATCCATGTTGAAATGATCATCCACCAGGGCCCACGATGTCAAACCAAAAACCCTCTCTTGATTGTGTGCGCCGTAATTGTGGTCAATTTTTTTGAATTCCTCCACCATTTGCCTAGTCCTGTCAACACTGAAGACACATGCCAGCTTCCATTGGTAATACTGCTCCATCAATGCATGCAATTGATTTTTCAATGTCAAATTCATTGCAAGCGCGTCCGTCAGTTGGATGCTTTGGTCCACTGGCCCTGCTGCACCTACATTTGCGGGTAATTCTCCAAAGGACAAAGAATCATCCTGAGTATCCATTGTTGCACCAACTTCTGTAGGTTCCAATGGAATTTGAGAATTATTTGAAGGCCCTTGCGCTTCCCCTCGTGGATCTTGACCACGATTGGCCAATGTTGCTGCCTCAAGAGCGTGCCGAAGTACCTCCATCTCACGTTGTTGTTGATTGATAATGTTGTCCTTCTCTTGCATGTCTTCTCTCATTTTGTTAACATCATTATACAAAGAATGCAATTCCTCATTCTTCTCATTCACTTCAATCAACAAACCCTGGATTCGGTTTGTAGCAGCTGTAACATCCACAATTCCTACCACTGGTTCGTCAATAGGTGGCACCTGTTCCTCCACAACATTTTCGTGTAAAACCTCAGCAGTTTGACGCGAAGCCCTCTTCTTTTTAGCTCGTAGTAATTGAGTTCTATGGCTGACTACAACTGGTACACGAGATCCATCTGAGTCGTCGTCCGTAGATGAGTCTTCAGTGTCATATCTTCGTGGTGCTTGAACCTGCGTATTTGTTTTCCCTAGACCACCTTCCGGGTATCTTTTTACCCCCCTTGGAATGAATCCATTTGCTGGAGTAGGAATATTGACATTTTCTCCCATTTGCTTCAAAGTTGACCAATCCACTCTCTTGTTCAACTTCAGCTCCGCATAGACCCCTCGTGCAAGGAAAAGTTGCACTTCATTGCGTATGACGTTTGAGAGAGCATACAACACTTGGTACACCTCAATGCATCGGTTTGTAAACTCTTCGTCCAGGCAGTATTTTAAATTTGCCTTGTGGAAGCGTCTGTGACAGTTGTGTCGCTCTTCCGGGAACAACTTGTCTATGTGGCACCACTCAATGTAATTGGCGCAGTCATCATATGTCCATGGTTCAAGCACGCCCTCCCACCCCCTGAATGCAAGCTTGTCAGGGTTTCGTAGAACATGTAGTCGCTTGCGATGTTTGTTTCCGGCTCGTGGTCGGGTCCTATCTCGTTCTTCCTTGGTCATTCTTGGTGGTGTATCCATTTTTGTAGAAAAAAGCGAAATCCTCCACGTGGCAATCAAGTAGACCCCGCACAACGCTCACAACCAGCTCAATAAAGAGATGGAAGGCTGAGAGTATGCAGGGCAGGGACAAATGAGGCGGGGACGGCCTTATATAGTTGCAGTTGGGGGACGCCAGGGCGGGGACTCCATCGAGTTGGGGCGGGGACTCCTCCGAGTGGAGGCGGGGACTCCACCGAGAGGGGGCGGGGACTCCAGACAGTGGGGGCGGGGACTCCAGAGAGTGGGACTGGGACTCCAGAGAGTGGAGCGAGGACTCCAGAGAGTGGGCACGGACATGATTTAAATATACGAAGTTAATGTGTTTAGACATATTTCCATTTCCTAAGGTAGAAGGCTCGAAAAGAGTTTTGGCATTAAGAACTGCCCCTATAAGTGGTTGTAGAATGGACATGATGCAGTTTTCAAATTGACCTCAAAAGACAAAAAGGAAGGAAGGAAAAAAACATTCTTTATCACAAGAGCCAATCATTGTCTTTGTTATCCCCATTTTTCTTTAGAATTGCAATATGAAGGACGTAAGAATATAAATAGGGACCTAGGACACATCTCCTTTGAAAATTTATAATTAATTCAATAATGTTTAAAAAAATATGAAACCGATTGGGCTACATTCCTCATCAATTTTTCTTGGTTTCAAGGATGAGCTTAAAAATATTCCCATGTAAAGAAATACTGTAGAAATGCGAACCAGCCCTTAGATGAGTGATTTCTGAGCCTTCTACATTACTCCATGTTCTAAGTGACTCTAGCAGTCCATATTGAGATTTAATGTTAGATCATATCACTCTAACACCCCAATAATTTCCATATCCTAATCAATCCACCATTCCATATTTATTTTGGGTGTTAAATTGCTTCATTATAAGTTTGTAACCCCCAAACCACTTCCATGTCCAAATCACTCCACTATTCCATAGATTTTTTGGATGTTACATTATTTTATAGTGACACCCAAATCATTTCCATATAAGAAAGCACTCCACCATTCACATTTCTTTTAATGTTAGATTATTTAAGTCCGTAAAAATAATTCCCCCCACTAAAAATCCTAAAATAAATTGGTATGCTTTTCTAAAGCTTTGGTCACTCCATCTCCCCTTTTAGACATTGATTTTTAAAGCACACTTCCATTTCAAGTGATTGCCATAATTTTTCTGGTGTTTTCATTCTCTTCCCTATTTTGTGGGCATCATTACCAAAAAAAATTATTTGAATTCAATGCCACTTGTGTAAGGTGGAATGATTTTTTTTTCCCGCTATTAGCAAAATTGTTCCATCCCAACTCGAGGCCATTTATTTTTGAATGATCATTCCTATTAATTTCATTTTTTGCTTTTATTAGCCAAGCTCTTTCATCTAAAGGAAATTCCATTTACTTTTTGTGGTAACGCAAATCTATCCGAACTAAATGGTAAATTTTTTGGGGTGTTAGTTGAAATCACTTTGACACACTATTTTTTGTGGGTCTATGTCTCTCACAAAATTATTCCATACCAACCCCAAGCCATTTCGGATTTGTTCCATGATTTCCTTTCCTATTTTTTTTTCCATTAATGAACAAAGGAATTCCCATGCCAACTCTATGCCATTCCTTTTGGCTTGGATGATTATCTTTTTTTGTTCGCTTCATTCCTAAAACTCTCCCATCCCAACTCATAGTTATTTTTTTTTTTTTTGTTCAAACATTCCATTTTCTATTTTGTTTTCGTTCATTAAGTGAGAAGACTATTTTATTTGAATTCATAGTTTAGCTTTATTCGTTCAATCTTTCCTTTCCCTACTTTATTTTTTTCTAATTTACTAAAGTTCTTCCACCTCAACTCAAAGCCATTAATCTTATTTTTGGGTTCCATCATTCCCTTTCCTTTTCTTTTTTTCGTTTTATAATTTTTAATTTTTTTGAACCTTTTTTTGTGTTCATGATTAAAATTATCCCAATGTACTTCAATGTTATTCTTTTTTTTGTTGGATCATTTATTTTATTTTGGGGGGGCTTCATTAACTTCTAAAACTGTAAAACATAGACATAGTGAAAAGATAAAGTGTATGTATTTTTATACCAAACTATTGCATTCACTATTTTTATAAAAGTTTTATCATCAATTCATGGAACTCATAAACATGCAATGAGAAAGAACAATGACATAGCAGGTTAATATATTCACATGAGATTTTGAATGTACAATGCATCCGATTTCATATATATTTGAGGTGTTCGGCAATTGCGAAGTACATACACATGGTCCTCTATGAGGATGATTTACCTTCTATGCTTGAACTATATGCTAAGCTACAAAAAGTAAAAAAACTAAATACTATATACGATAACAACATTCTGGCATAGTCCAACAGTGGGGGGCCTTCTTCAATGCGTCGAGAACATCTGGCACTGACGCCCTTTCACTCACATCCTCTTTTACGAGGCTTTCCAATTTGATCCTGAGGTTCTGATACTGCTCTGGATTCTTCGTTGTAAAATATTTGGAGTCCCACTCTTCCTTCCAAATTTGTGCTGCTATCCATCCGGCCGCATATGCATCAGCTGCCATGGAATACAAATGCATTTTTTGCATGGCCTCAATTGAATTTGCCGAACCTTGCTCTCCGTATATATAAAACAATTCAGGGGCTGCAAACCTTCGCATTCTCTTCTCCTTCACTAGGATGTCCTTGTTGGGAAAGCCATACCTTGACGGCTCCTTCTCTACAGCTCGGCTAGAAAGTCCCCAATCACATATCCCTATATACACCGTGTGCTCTTTATAATCATCAAAATGGAGCAAAATATTGGATGGAGTGATGTCGTTGTGCATGTACTGCGCATCGTGGCATTTCCCCACAATGACAAGCAAAGAGAGTGCCAAGTTCACTCGGTTCCGTCGGTAAGTTGCAACCCATGTAAGCTCCTCTTTTGTCAACCCTGTACCTTGTTCATGCTTAATCTCATCGACATCCAATGTTTCGCTTACTTTCGAATTGTATTTGGATAAGAAAGAAATTAGAGAGCCTCCATTCCACTATAACGTGTAGCCTTCCATCGTTTTAGGGTGGAGGTACGCAATTCGAATGATGCCAGGATGTCTCACTGGACACCCGCCCGCCTCATTGATGATTCCTTGGCGCTTCTCCTTTTCATTTGTGGTTTTCAAGCTCTTCCCAGCAAAAAATATCCAACTAGGAATGCTCTGAAGTTTTGTAAGCATCACCTTCCTCACGGTCCCATATGAACCAACGGCACTCTGTTCCGGCATGGGGATGACTTTTACTGAACTTTTAAGCCACTTGAATGTTCCACTAACACAATGAGCTGTTATGGTGTCTTCAATTGTCGCTTTCCAAGGTGCTTGCTTTTTCTTACGTGATGAAGAAAATTGTTGAGCAAAGTTTTGAATGATTTTCAACTTTGCAACCACCTCTTTATTTTGTGTGTCCCAATCGCTACCATCTTCTTTCTTCCCCATGTGGTAACACCAATTTGACACTATATTGGTTGTGAAGGCAACCACCTGTTTATCCAGCCAGTCTTGGTGCAACCAATAATCGGAGAAATTGTTGAATTTCTCAGATGCTTCAAACTTTGACTCCAGCTCCGTTCGCAGGTCCCTCGTGAGTTTGTGGTACCCTTCTTCGTTGAGCGCCACATACTCCCTGGTCAACATAGTCGTACTGCGACGAGTGTAGAACACCACAACTATTGCTCTCCCTTCAACTATGAATTCATGTGGAGGCATATGGGGATTGAGTGCTTTCTTGCGTTTCTTTTGGCTTGATGAAGAAGGATTCGATGAACCTGAGGCCATCAAGTTGTCCGTGGATGGAATTACCATCTCACCGACATCATCTAAATCTACAAACATAGGACGTTTCTCCACCGATGCACTCCCTTCCCCCGCCATAACGAAAAGAAATTGTTCAATGGGCCTCTGCAAGCACAAAAGCCCCGAAAATTTGAAAAAAACCGGGTCACATATGAGGGCCAAGCCCACCACCCACCAAACTCACTCACATAGGCCGTGGGGACGAACTAGTGTGTGAGGCGTAGGGCGCGGACTTGGCAAAGAAATGAGGGCGGGGACTCGCTTTATATAGTTCCCCCGCTCCTCAAGTACCCGCCCCGACACGTGTCGTCCACGCCCCGTCCTCCTCACGTTCCCGCCCCAGTTGCTGGAGTTCCCGCCCCAGTCGCTGGAGTCCCTGCCCCCACACAGGAGTCCCCGCCCCACTCTTTGGAGTCCCCGCCCCCTCTCACTGGAGTCCCCGCCCCCACTCACTGGAGTCCCCACCCCCACTGTCTGGAGTCCCCGCCCCTACTGGATGGAGTCCCTGCCCCCACTCAATGGAGTCCCCGCCCTGACTCTGGAGTCCCCGCCCTGCATGTTCCTAAATCCACGTGGCGTCCCCGTGGCGTCCACGTGGCCTACTTTTTTGGTTTCATAAAGTCAACTTTGTGTTGACTGTATCGGGCGGGTGAGACCTCTAACGGACGTCCCGGACGGACGGGCGAACCGGACGTCCGTACAGTATGACAACCATGGCAATACCAATACTGGCATTCCAGTAAATCCTCTTGAATTTTATTTTAGGAACTGTGAACATGGGACTGGAATGAGACTCTTCTACTCAAAATCAGGTTATGTTCACTAATAGGAGAAATGGAGAGGCAATTCAATTATTCACTAGCAAAATAGTTTTTCACCAGTACTCAACTCAAATACAATGGTATTGCATACATAATATCATATTTAGAAGTCCCTAGCTATGGCACTTCAATGTGATCAAAATTTGAAAAAGTTGCTGTGTTATGATCCACAGTCATACACATCTTTCCAATATACATTTGGAAACTGATCGTTTCAAGTTTTGCTTCTGCAGTACTTGGAAAGAGGTGTGTGATTGTGGATTCTAACTTCCCCATTGCTAATCAAAACACAATATCACAGTTTTAACACACACTCATGCTAATTTAATACCCTCACACCATACACATCTAAAATCCCAATATACCAATTAAAAGTATTGTGTGAGATAACATAGAGTCTACCCTCTAACACCGGAATGTACTTTTTGAGTGACGTCCATTGCACAATGGGCAGTGTTATGGAACCTTAAATGAACAGATTTTACAGTTAAACTTATTTCTAGAAGGCTCAAAGTTATTTCTCTCATCATTGAGGTTCATTGGCATTACATTACCCAGCTATCATGGTCACCGTTTTAATACTAAATAATGAATTGAAGTTCATGAAAGTAGTTTGGCAATAGCTATTAGAAATAATAAAAATTTCTAACATTTTTATTTTATATTTATTTCAAGAGTTGTGCACTTTAATTATACAAACATGGAGAGGATAGAAAACTTGTAATTATGGAATTTACATGTGGCAAACTTGGATACAAGGGGCTCCAATCAACAATTTTCCTCTTACTTATTAATTTGTGAATGTTTGTAGGCTTTCTCTTTTATTATTAATTTTGTCAACCTCATGTCCTTTTTTGGTGTTGTGAAACAATACACTAATAGCACTTCACCAAACTTTCCATTTGTCATATTTTTGGAAGTGTTCAAAATGAATGTGGTCCATTTTCTAATAATTTTGTCATCTGCAACATTTATTTATTTGCTTACCATCTCTTTCTTTTTTCAGTTAAATTTTGCCAACCTTAACCCCTAAAGGACCATTGTCCCTTCGGGAGACAAATGAGATTTTGGGCAGGTACCTACAGCCTGAATTTTTGTCCTGATTTTTTGAAACTTTTTTAGAAGATAGAAAATTGATCAACTTTCTGGGAATATAGTTTTTTTCTTCAATCGGTGCCCAGGAACAAAATTTATACCCAAATAAGCTCAAAACAAGGGAAAGTGGGCAACAAAAAAATATTTGCAAAAATTTGAATTTTTTTCTTAGAATTTTTTTCTCATAGATTATATTTTTGTCTATCTAACTAGTAAGCTTTGATTCATTTCATTTGGATTTGTTATGAAAAAATTATGGACAATCTTGTTTTTTGGGCAATTAGAGTATCTTCTTGAAAAAAATAACTTGTAGGATTCATTTTTGAATACATTTTAATTCCATCTTAAAGATACACCTAACTAGTATGAGGATGTGTGGAAAAAAATTCTTAAATTTTGACCGCACAAATTGCAAGATATGTGCTTTTAAAGTGAAAAAAAACAAGTTTTTCAACACATTGCGATTTTGTTGTGGAACTCAAGAAGTTAATATTCTACAGTAAAATGTGCATAAAAAATAATTTTCAATTTTTAAAACTTTTTGCTATAGAAATGATAGTTTTGAGTGTCTTTTGGCAGAAAAAAGACCTTGGTCCTTTAGGGGTTAATATTTAGGTATGATATATTTATGTTGATTAATATATAGAGCCTAGTTTTGAAAAATACACTCTTTTGTGGTTGTACAATGCAACATGTTCTAGTTCTTAAACACAAATTCCAAATTTCAAATATTTAGGAGCAATATCTAAACAAAAAAGGTGTCAGATTTGAAACTCTGTCAAATGTACAGAGAGCCTATGATTGGTGGAAAGTTTTACATGAATTCATGGAGTATTTAATCCCTCGAAGACTAAGAGCACATAATGTGTCCTCTTCAAATTTTCAATGGCAAATTTTTGGTAGGGTGAAATAAGTCTCAATATTTTGTAAAGAAGAATTTCATAAAATATGGTTTAATAGAAAAAGTGAGCAAACTAAATTTTCTTCAAATGAAAGGACTAGTAAGATGGAAAAAAATATTTTCTTGGACATTTCCAGTCTTTACTCTACAGAAGTAAACTAGGTCTAGAGAATTTTGTCAAACTTATATTTTTGCAATTTTAAAAATACAAGGTTCAATTTGGTGTAATTGAGAACACAAAACAATCAAAATGATTCCTTTTCTTTTAAAGATGTTCCAAACAATATACTAATAATATTAGTTGTCAAATTTAAGAAATTGATGCATATATAAATTTTCTAATTTTGTAGAATCCAATTTGGTCAGTTTTGGCTTTCTACTCCTATTTGAAAATGTGTACAAATTTGAGGGAATTTTTTATTTCTCATTTTTTTTAAACTAAAAAATGATAAACTTTCTTTAGATTTCAATGAAGAAATTTGGAGGGGATATGAAAGCATTGTTCATCTTGTTTTTATTTTTGGAAAAAATAAATTTAATCCCCAATCTTGCATGGCACACTAAGAGGTTACATGGGCCAATTTTTTTTCCTGTAATTGTACAATTTTACATGGTCTGAATTTCCTCTAATGATTCATTGAAGGTGCCAATAACATACATACCTATAACTTAAGTGTTCAATAACCGTGGAAAGTGTTCATCACCTAGGCACCTACAATATAGGTATCTTATAACCATGGAAGGTGTTTGTAATATAGGTACCTAGGCTTCTGACTTCATGGCTCATGATCCTAAACTCACATAGGTGGTTGCAAAAAACATCAATCCTAATTTACAGTTGGAATGATGTTATTATCATCTGCTTTAGGATAAAAGCACACTGCGGTTGTCCATAATCATAGTCACGGCAAAATTTATGAACAAGATAAAAGTTTAGAGTCAATTTTCCTATGGTTTTTGTGACTTAATAAATAAATAAATGGATTAGAGTCTTATATTTTGCATACATTAATAATTGCATAACCAAAAGTGAATTTCATCTACTTATTGAAATGTATGGAGTACAAACAATAAATATTTGTACTGTCACAAATTCATGTTTAGCATGTTGTACTTTTTTTGCCTAATTTGAGTTTCATTCTTACAATTCAAAGAGCTAATTCCAATGCTCTAATGTTTGGGTATTTAGACTAGGCACTAAATTGGTGTTTTAAGACCTATATAAGAAAATATCCCAGCAAATGTATAATTTTAGTATAAGAGCCAAATTTTAACTTTAAATTTGATTTTTTTTAATTAAAATTTGAGAATCTATAAAAAAAAGAAATTTGAATCAGATGGGCCAATACTAAATTTTGGTATAAATGGCATAATGACTCCATTTAGTACCAAATTGCACACATTTTGTACCAATTTTGGTACAGTTTGTACTAGTTTTTGCTGGATTGTATATTCTGAAAAGGGACGATTGTAGTGTGTAGTTACCCGTTAACTTTTGAAACACAAGTCCAATGAATATGAAAATTTGACTAGAGATGTCTACCTCGATGGTAGTTGAATACCTTATTTTTCAAAAAAATTAAAAATAATAAAAATTAAAAAGTGAATTTCAATTGTTTGCCACAATTTGAGATTTAGTTTTTTTAACTATGTTAAAAATACCCAAATTGAATGATCTAGAGTTGAAGTTTTTTTGGTCCATTCACACACTAGATAGGCATATTTAGCTTACAAAAGGGCATCAGTAAAATATTATTTTATGTCCTCCATGTCCATGCAAATAGTTTTTTCTTGCACGAGCATCTTTGAAGATTGAAGATGGTTTCAAGATCATTTTTTTGTGAAATCTAATTAGCATTAAATCCTCCTCAATGGATAATTTTTGTTTCTTTGTAAATGTTTTTTTCCTAGTTCTTACAAATTAAAACATCAAAGTATCTATTATTAGGAAAAATGTGACCCCTTCAAAGGGCTGCTGACTGTTCATTTTTGGCTCTCCCATAGTGCAAATATAGAAAAAATAAAAAATATTTAAAAAGTACAAATGAAATTGAAAAAATAGCTGATCTGATGTGGCATGCACATAGCACTAGGTGGTGGTTCTACATCAGTCTCAAAAAAATTTATTAAAAAAAATTGTCATTTTTTCTCTAATTGCACTGCTGCCATTCAAAACTTGTAGAGTTGTAGCCTATTTGAGGCCTGAAGTTTTCCTAATGTTTCTTCAAATTTTTTGTCACTCTATTTCATGAATAACTTTTGACCTGTATTTTTTTGGTTTGAAATTTTGGTAATGTGTTATTTCTAGTGTAATATTAATTATTCATGTTTTATTTTATTTTTAAGTAATTTTTTCAAAAGGTAATAATACAACAAGTATTGTTAGAAATGCTATAGAATTGCACAATGTGTCTTGCAATGACCCACATGCTAGCAACCCTCCTCAAAAGACAAATGGAAGTTTGGGTAATTCCTATAAGTGCAATTATCTACTATATTTGTTTTATATATATTTCAAGGATAGAAAATGCATAAGTTTTATTGGAATATAGTTTGCATTTCAATTAGGACCCATGATTGAATGTATGCCACTATAGACTCTATTTTTTTAGTTTCCTGGACATAAAAAAAAACCCTACAAAAATGTGAAATAAATTTAATAGACAATTTAGTAGATAATATTTTTGTCCATATGGAAGGTTTGTTTTGTTTTATCTAGATGAGTGATGAAAGTTATAGATCATCTTATTTTATAGGCAATTAGAGCATGATTTGTTTTTTTATCTCAATTTTCACATTTTTCAAAAAGAAGAAGTTCTATAGGATTTATTTTGAATGTTTGAACAATCTCACCATTTGGATAAGAATGTATCAGTTCCATCATTGAGCTATTAACAATTTAATCCTCTCATTCATACCTACTTCTATTTAATAAATTTTTAAAGAATAAAAATCACCTTCTTCTTTTTTGAATTTTTCCTAGATTCTCAATTCAATCCTTCATGATAAATTTTTTTTTAATTCAAGCTCTACATATTTACAAAAATTTATAGTGAAGAAGATTCAAAGTCTTGCAACCTAGTCACGCCAAGTGTAAAAAAATTTATTTTCTTTTCTTTAAATGCAAATATCTTGCAATCTATAAGACTCATATTTTTGCAATATCTTCTACACAATCTTACACTAGTCTAGTGCAACATCTTAAAATTAGGTATGAAAAAATAAAAAAACAAAAAATAAAACTTATTTATTTATTGGTGTTGCAATAGAAATGACAATTTTGAGTGTCTTTTGTCAAAAAAAAAGGGTTGTGGTCCTGTGTGGGTTAACTTTGCAACGTTGATGGGGACAAAAAAGAAATGTCCTTTTGAAGAATGGAAATGCTCTAGTAAGTTGAAAACATTCATTTTTCATTCATTTTGACTTTTATGTTAAAGAGTGTGATTGTCTTGCACAAGGTAGTGGGACAACACTATGGTGGATATTCAGTTAATTGGTGAGTCTTATGTCCCTCTCAATGTCCCTAAGAGCATCGCCATCGTGGGGCGGCCAAATCCCCACGGCGAAGGGGTGTTGATGTGTTTATATAACATTGTTAACCTTCACTGGGGGATCTTTTGCTCTCTATAAAAGCAGAAGCCTAATTGCAAAGACTATTGATTTTGAGTTCCCCTAGAACAAGAATTGAGACAGCTCAAAAAGGTGTAGACCTATCCAATTGAGAACCAATGTGATGTAGGCACAAGTTATGTGCACTGACCAATCAAATGCCTCCTAATATAACTCAATTTGCTCTAGGCATTCAAGGGGAATTATCCCTCATGTGAGGGAGGATGAATTAACGGATGTAACAATGTTATGTAGTTCACCTGGGAATTCACCAAGCAAGCATGGGGACTTGCAGCCTCCCAAGTGTGTCATGCCATCCCAACCCGGTTTGCAAGCTTTCTATTGGTCAGCACGGGAACCATTAATATAAAAATTTACTTGAATTTTCAGCCCCCATTACATTTAGTAGTAGAGAGAATGATTGCCTTCCCTTAGACGGAATGATGTGGAATATTCCACATCCATCAGTAGATAATTATCCACATGTCGCACATTGTCAAGAAATTGAAGCTCACTAGCCTAGGTACCTAGGCCACAACTACACTTAATAAGAAAATGGATTAGTTTGTTTGGGTTCTTTCTACTTTTTAATTTATCACCATTGTGTTTTATCAAAAAACAAAAATAAAATGGGTTAGTAACAAACAGTTCACTTCGCTAGGTTAGAAACAAAATATATACTTTCAAATAAAACTTTCAACAAAAAGGCATTCAACTCATTGAATTCAAAGTTTCAAAACTTGAATTTCTTTACTACATTTTGAAAGCCATTCATAATTGTATTGTAGAAAGGAGAAGAGAAATTTTTATATACATATAGGGTGGTAGGAGGTAAACATAAAATGTGGGATATATAAATTGGAATTAGTAGGAGTTCAATCAATCATAGTTTAGTTAAATTAAAGCAAGAACTATATTTAAAGTAGAATTCTGGACCTCATTTAGGCATAATAAAATAACTTTTTTCCAAAACCTCCGGACTAAAAAAAGTTGAAAAATCAAGTTAAATTTCATCTCCATAAACTCGTTTGATATTTCTAGACTCCAATCAAAAGTTATAAACAAATTTTAGAGAGGGGTTGGAAGGAATATTTTCTATGTCATTTTCAAACATCTTCTTTGAATTTTGTCCAGAACTTTTGATTGGAGACTTAATATTTCAAATGGGTTTATGGAGATGAAATTGAGATAGATTTACCAACTTTTTTTAGTTCAAAATTTTTGAAAAAAAGTTATTTTACTATGTCTAAATGAGGTCTGGAATTCTACATCAAATATAATTTTAACATTTTAACAATGAGCGGTCAAGCTTTCATTTTTAAATTATCCCATATCCTTTAAGGATTCATGGTGGAAAATTGATTTCAATATAAAAATGACATATCCAACCTTCATTCCCACTAATGCCATTGAAGTAGTTCTTTCATTGGCTATCAAAATTATTTTTTGATGGCCAAGGGCTAAATGACATTGGTATTTGGTTCAAAGTATTATTATGGAGATTTTTGACATATAACTTATATCTTAACATTTCTTTGTTGATTTGTTTGGCTTCTCTGAGATTTAGCAAAAAGATTTGTGTACACCATAAATTTACTACCATGATCTTGGTACCCGGTACTGAAGCCACTTTAATTCCACATATGGATGTTTTTTTGTGAATGAGGCCTCCACAAAGGGAAAGGCAACCTCTGTGAAGGCTACTAAATGTTATGCCAACAACAGTTATTAATTTCAATTTCAAGTTAGAAACCAAAGTAAGAATTCAATCTTAAACCTAACACTCATTTTGCCATGATGTGGTGAAATTGTCAATTTTAGTGGCTAGTTTCATAAAAAAATTGTTTGATTGACACTATTGTTTTAAAATTCTAAAGGGCCAAGGTCATTTTTTCTGTCAAAAACCACTCAAAACTGCCATTTCTGTTGCGTTCACGCAAAATAAAAATAAAATAAAAAAATAAAAAAAAGCAAAAACAAAAAAAACTTATATATGTATATAAGAATATAATTGTAGGATCTTGTACTTTACTTGTTTAAGACCATGTGGTAAATTTTTCATGGAGTTTGACTATACAAATTGGAAGATATTAGCATTCAAAGCTGAAAGAAGAAAAACAATTTGAACACTAGCATGCAATTTCAGATGACTTTGACCGCCCTTTGAGGAATTTTTTTGCACTATAGACTTTGAATTAAAAAAATTAGTATTGAAGAATTGAGTTGAAAGTCTAGGGAAAAAAATTCAAAAGAAAATGCTTGTTTTTCATTCTTTAAAAACGTTTTAAGTAGAAGTAGGTCCAAGATTGAAAGAAAAACTAAATTATTAATAGCTCTAAGATGGGATTGAAACACATTAAATCCAATGACGAGATTGTTCTAGCAATCAAACTTAACCTTTTCAAAAAAAAATTTGAAAAATTTGAAAAATTTGAAAAATTGCATTTAGAAATGAATCCTATAAGTTATTTTTTTTCAAGAAGATGCCTAGATTGTTCATAACTTTCACATCACTAATCCAAATGGAACGAATCAAAGCTTCACATGTAGACAAAAATATGACCTATAAGGGGACAAATTTTAAAAATTAATTTCATGTTTTTGTGGATATTTTTTTCTGCCCTGTGAAGTGAAAATTATGTTTCAGATGGCATAACTTTTGCTCTTGGTTACTAATTGAAATAAAAATTATATTCCCACGAAGCTAAGAAGTTTGTCTATCTTATGAGAAAGTTTCAAAAAGTTTCATTAAAATTTGAGGTCACATGAACTTGTCCAAAATCCATTTTGTCCCCAAAGGGGACAATGTCCTCTAGGGGTGAGAAAGGAGTACGGAAGACTTGCACACCCACTAGCTCTATGAATCAATCTGCAATGGCATCAAAAAATATAATTGTAGATCAATAATGACTTGCAGCAGCTCAACTCAAGTGATGAATTTGAAGTTTCACGATCCCTGTGCTCACTATGGTAGAACCAACCATCACCAACCAATACCCGGTTGCCAACCACTAGGGGATATCAATTTCAGTACATGCTAGGATTCAATTCCATGATCAATTTTTGGGATGGTTATATCAATGCTCCAAAGTCATGATGCCATATGTCCTTAACTTTGGGTGTTCAAGTGAGTAGCAGTTACTCTCATAGTCATCAGTTATGCATGACTCTACAGAGTGGAGATGGGTTGAGGCCAACTTTTGGCTTCAGAAATTCATAGTAAATTCAATGCAAGGAAAAAAATCACAAAATTTTGGCAATGCCCATCATTTCTATCTTCCTACAGGACTGTAAATTCACATTGCCTTCAATTGTTCCAGAACATATGCGGAATTGTTTAAGTGGTCCACAATGGGTGGATCTATTATAATTAGTTTACATGCATATCATCTGATCAATAAACTCAGCATTAGGGAATTAGAGCAGTCAACATTTAAGGTAGTCGACCTCATTCCGACCAAGGATCTATTCTTGTTATATAAATTATTCTCTTTCCAATTAGCAGGAGAAAAACAATGATTAATTATGGCACAATTTCTAATGTAGTCGTGGCGCATTACGATTGGTTGCAGTCTTGGTTGATTTTGCAACCAACCTGTGGTTGGAAATAGGAAGACCTATATGACAAGAATAGGCCAAACAAAATCCTTAACTAAAATTTTGTAGTAATTATGTTTTGAGAAATAAAATTCTGAAAAAATATGGAATCCTTCTAAACTCTATTTCTATACATGGGAAAATTTCTCTGTTCAGTAAACTTGTGTTCCAAATATGTGTAATTGCTTAAATGGTCAGAATGAGGTTCGCTACCTTAGCTAGATTCATTTGTGAAGAACTATAAGAGTCAAGGTGCATTTTGACAATTTGACGATTCACTCTCAAAAAAAGAAACAAGAAATGAACATTTGGTTGGAGGAGGAGATTTGAGGCGGTGTCAACAAGTGGGACTTCGTACGACCTATGTGTCAAGAGCTTTGATGACTAAAAACATGAAAAGTAATGCTGAAATAGTGAATTCCAAGCCTTGCTAAATTTCACTGTGCATTGGAAGTTGAAGAAAAAACACAAAACTTGGCATGCTTGGTGCTTTGGAAACAATGCTTGAAGCCACGATAGGTGCCGTTTTGGCTCTTGATCTTGGAGCATAGTGTACTAAGCCACGGTGGCGATGCTCTAAAGTAGTGAGGGCAAGGAGATTAGTTAATCTAACTAATTCCATAACTAGAACTTTCAAGGTATTTAAGTCACTTCATTAAAATAAAATCTATTTCCTTCCAGCTTCTTCTATTTCTATTAGCAAAAGGGTAGGTTGGGCACATCTACCAACTTAATTACTTTCCATGTGGGGTCTTAAAGGCTAGCAATTTGATAGTTAATCCCTTTAGGATGTTATGAGAATAACATACAAGAATCATTCCATCCTATTTTAAGAGATATTGTATCATGACTCAAGCTCAAAACACGGGACACTGTCGATGCTCCAACACAAATGGGACTTTCATCGTCCTAATCTTCTGGGAATCCAACCATGTGACATCACCATTCACAAAGTCTGTGATCTTAACCTTGCTATGGATATATGATCAGACAATCTCACTTCTCATATACGATCCATCTGCATGTCTACGCTTATCAAGACTCTCTTCATACATGATGGACAAACACGAGATCATGAACCATGAATGCTAAGATTGGAATCATCAAAGTAGACGTCGAGATCCAACATTCATATTGAAAGAATGTTGCGTGAGGGACAACGCCCCCCTCACTAGACTTTATCCCGACTGTTCTTAACTGTCTCGAAGTTTTCCGTAACTGCCTTCAAGGAACTGCCACCATAACCTCTTCCTCTAGGTCATTCAATGTCCACGTCCAGATGAGATGACGCAGTCGTAACATTACCCCCCCTTGCACGATGTGAATTTCATACAACTTATGATGAACCGTACCTTGAGAACGGCGTTGATTATCTTGTCTTGGTGCGTGAGGATGAAGTAGGTGGATGTCGTAGCACAAGGAAGTACAAATCCTACCTTTAGATGTTTTAAATGACAAAACATCCAAGATGACCCGTGTATTGTTCCCAAAGGACTTTAACTGCAGATTCCTCAAAATTACCGGAATGGGATCCGGAAAACCAAACCCAAGGCAAAAGAATCCGGAATTGAAAACCGGAAACTCCCTCTTGAACACCCGTACTTCTAAAAGACTCTTTCTTCAGACCCATACAATTTCACACCACTTCACCAGACATGGAAGAGTGTCATCATCATGTGCCTCTCCTTGTCTAGAGCAACAACTTATCACTCAAGGATGTGGATGTGGAACCGGAAGGCGTGTCCAAACCCTGTTCTTCTTCTAGATCTGGATCTATACCCTAAACTATTAGTAACTGAAAGTAGAAGTTTAGCCTCGTATACGGAGGGGTCCGCTCTTATGTTAAGGAAGGATGCGTAAATCCTACCCTCCAGATGATTAGAGTGACTAAAGATTTCACTAAAAAGGAAAATAACAAAAGGACAGAAAAGGATGGGACGCAAGTTCTTCTTCACAACTAACCTGGAAACTAATCTACGCCAGCAAGTCACTCAAGAAGCCCCTACAATCCCCAAATTACTACAATGACAGACTCATCTGGATGCAATTTGAACAGTGGGATGTGGCACTTTACTAACTAGGAGATTCCTCCTACCTTCCAGTTCCTCTTTCGAAAATTCATCCGGAAAGTAGTCTAAAATCCCCACCACTGCTTCCGGTCCTCTCTGTCTGGACAGGAAATCCGCATTGGCGTTTGACTTGCCAGACTTCACCACCACCTTGTGGGCGCAAGATTACCCACCCTTGATAATCAGGCGAACACCGACCAGGTTCTATGCCTTTATCCACCTTTTTAACATATGGGGGTGTTGTAAGCACGGTCCACTGTGCCTTCCAAGCAATGCATTTTTTTTGCTAACATCTCCTAAGTGTTGTGGATGGCAGCGAAACTACTAGAAATGCACAGGTAACTAACAGGTTAACTGCAATGACCAAGGTGATAGTAAATCCTAACTTTTAACTCTCTACCCTATGTCTAGGGTTGGCTGGGTAGTTGGCGTCATTTCTAACGTCCCTAACTACGTGAAAGGGGAACCCTCACGTTCCTTCTTCGAACCTCTAAGACTACTTCTTTTTGGAAGTTCCAATTCTACCAGCTAATCTTGAGCTTAGTTTTTGCTCGAATCCCTAACCTCTAAATGTAACTATGAATTTTTACTCTCAAATGCTAACTCTAATTTTTAACTCCAATTTTGACTCTATGTTTTGACTTTTACCCTCGCGGTTGACTCCTAAATTAATCCTAGATTTTTACTCCTAATTTAACTTTAGATGTTTACTCGTAAGACTTATCTCTAATCCTTTACTCCTAAAACTAACTCTAAATTTTTACTCCTAAAACTAACTCTAGCTTTTTACTCCTAAAACTAACTCTAAGTTTTTACTCTTAAATTTAACTCTAGCTTTTTACTCCTAAAATTAACTCTAGGTTTTTACTCCTAAAACTAACTCTAAGTTTTTACTCCTCAATTTAACTCTAGTTTTTTACTCCTAAAACTAACTCTAAGTTTTTACTCTTAAATTTAACTCTAGCTTTTTACTCCTAAAATTAACTCTAGCTTTTTACTCCTAAAACTAACTCTAAGTTTTTACTCCTCAATTTAACTCTAGCTTTTTACTCCTAAAACTAACTCTAAGTTTTTATTCCTAAATTTAACTCTAGTTTCTTACTCCTAAATTTAACTTTAGTTTCTTACTCCTAAAACTAACTCTAAATTTTTACTCTTAAATTTAACTCTAGCTTTTTACTCCTAAAACTAACTCTAAGTTTTTACTCCTAAAACTAACTCTACAATTTAGCTTCTATTCCTAATTTTTACTTTACCTATCACGGTTTACTATTCACGTGAAGAGGGCTAAATTTAAGGGAAGAACCAAAAGCTAATTGGGAACAATAGACCAAAGATTAAATCAAAAACTCACCCCTTCACTGCCGGTTTTGGAGAGAAGTTCGTCCATGTCCGTAGGCACATTTTCGTGCTCCATGGTGGTCCTTGATTTTGGTTGAATTTCTTCAAGCTCACCGCTTATTTTTGGAAAAAATTATGACCCCGTGCGATCTAAACCTTTCTCCTGCCCTTCCTCCTTCTTTCTCCTTTCCTTCTTCCTCTTTTTCTTTCCCTTCTTCTCTTTCTACCCTAACACTATTCTACCTAAACCTTTATGGATGTCTTACAACTATAGATTCAAACCCCAAGAAGGTTTTAATGTCCCTCCTACTCTCTTACACCATTTTATCTTGGTGTCATCCTAATCCCCCTTCTAATGGTTGCTATGAATCCTCAAGATTTTCCTTTCTAATTGTCCTTAATCCTAGGCCTAGGTCACTATTTATTGTCTCTCTCGCTCCCTTTTCTACATAGTCATCTTCTACTCTACTTCTCCTTGTATCTTTTCGTGGCTTTGCAGGTTTTGGATGGCGTATGTCCCACGTGGAGCTTATCTTGGGCTCCACCCCATTTTTTCTACTCTCTTTTCCCCTCTACTCTCAAATTGCTCTCGATTAACTTCACGTGCGCACGATGGATCCGACTCCCCATCCGGACTCTGAACCTTAAGTAGTGTAGAGGTTCAATTTTTTTCTTGTAGGAGTTCCCCCCTTCTTTTAGTTTTCTTTTTTTTCAGTGATTCCCGAACTGCCTGGACAACTCCTCGAACTGCCTGGACAAAACTCCCCGAACTGCCTGGACAAACCCCCGAACTGGACTCCGACTCCCCTTCCGACCTGATTGGACGGGCGACCTTGCTCACTGGAGCCCCGACTCCCCCCCGACTTGACTGGACGGGACCTTGCTCACTGGAGCCCTGATTCTCCCCCCCGACCTTACTGGACGGGTGACCTTGCTCACTGGAGCCCCAACTCCCCCCGACTTGACTGGACGGGCTACCTTGCTGACTGGACGGGCGACCTTGCTCACTGGAGCCTTATGGCTGGTCCCTTGAATGGTCCTCTGGGCTGGACTCGATTTTTACTACAATATTTTCTCCTCGGGTTCCCGTATGGGAACCCACTTAACACAATCTTAAACCGGATGTTCAAGGTTAAAGCTTTGCCGTAGCGGGGAGGTGAGCTAGACCTTTTAACAACAAATAATAACGAAACTATCTCGCGACGAGGTTGTTTGCTTCACTTCTCTACAATCTAAGGCGATTCTTGGGGGCTAAACTTTGGACTTTCCCAAGAAGGTCTTGGGAACTAAACTTTGGAGTTTCAACTACACGGGGGTTCAAAGCTTCGCCGTAGTTTGGTTTTGACACCAACTCTAGGACTTGCGAGTTTCCCCGATTCAAAGCTCCGTCGTATCGGGTCGGTTTTGACACACAATCTAAGACTAGGGTAAGTTACAGGTTCAAAGCTTCGCCGCCTCAAGGCGGTGGGGCCCACTCACAAGCAACACGGAAAAGGTGACTATGATTAGGACTCACATACAAGGCAACCGTTCCCACAAAGCAAGAATAATCATGGGCAACACTCACATACTAAAGGCCCCCCAAAGCGGCATCGCCAAGGTACGGTGGGGGGGGCTTTAGGATTAGTACAAGACACAAGAAAGACACACAAGTGTAAATAAAACCCGCTCACTCACAACAAGATACAAGGTAAGATAGAGGGACCTCAAAGGACCTTCAAAAAGCTTGAAATGAACCAACAACGGAAGCCAAAAGTGCTCCCAAAACACCGTAGAGGTTTCTTGGCTAAAACGCCAAAATCTTCCAACATAAGTTGAACCCACGGACCCAAAACAAGATTTGGGGGTGTTCTTGAGAGAAAAATGGGGACTTGAAATAGGTTTCTAAGGCCCCACCCCTCCCTCAAGAGTTCTAAGGTAACCTTATCAACTTGGATTTTCATCCTCATCTTCAAAGATTTTCATCCTAATCCCTAAAAAACTACTTTTACCTATCTACGCTGAACCAACCTCTTAACTTTTGGAGATTTACTCCAATTGTCAAACGGAATGCACCATTGGCTCCAGATCGCCGTGTATAGTCCAAGACCTCCCTACCCCCTGTACCGAGGACAAAAAACCATCGTAGGCTAATTTAGTTTAAAAACTAAATCGTGGTAAAATCCTAGATCTTGGGGGTATCCTATTTTGAGAAATGTAAATAGCCTAGGGTCTCCGGTAGGTGTGAGGAAGTCAAAAAAGACTCGTGGTTGACTTCATTTCGCCATCGTATGGTCCCGGAATGCCGATCAACACGGCGGGGACCCCGCCACGTGATTAATTCTCGAGGAATCTCGCCGGTTCGGGTACTTGCTGTTATCGGAATGTTGTGAAACTTCACGGAGCGTATTATTAACATAAAACAAGCTAGTCTAATTTTTTGTGAGATTTTCCGATAACCTGGGTAATTTCCATGAAATTCCCGTTGGAAGTTACTAGGGTTGACCACCCGCAAAAGATTCTTTTGCACGTCGGAAGATGACGGGATTTTTCACATGACCTCTCAGGGGGTCACATGAAAGATGTGCAGGTGCATTTCCGTACCTGGCACAATTGGTCAGTGGAGATGAATTGGCCATCTCCTCGGATTAGCGACGGTGCGGGAATCTTTTGCAGATAGAGGAATCTTGGCGAATCAATTTCGTTGTTGGACTCCTGGCATGGAATTTACCCTAGGACACCATCCTTGGGCTGTAGATTCTTCCACGGGCCCGGTCTTGCGTAAGTGGCTCCTGCATGCTAACAATCGGGGTTTGGGGAATTCTAAACCTAACTCTAGGACCCGACCTAGTGGCCTCGTTGTGGATCCCTCGGACCGACTTAGCCATGAATTGCCACATTCATGGTGGGATTTAGCCCTTTTGGGCCTATGTGACTCAAATCCTCCAACTCTAACCGTTTTATTCTTTTTACCTATTTTTGGGCCAGGTTTGGTGGGATTCTAAGTTTAAATACAAATCTAGACCAAATACTACAATGGATATGTGACAACCCTATTTTGGTTCTACACTCTTTTTATGGCTTTTTGCATCTTATTCTTAACTTTAAATTGCAAATTTCCAAAAAAATAATTCTACGAGTCCCAAGTGACAAATTGGGAGCTCACACACCTCATAGTTGAACTTCTGCAGCAATAGTATCCATCTAGCAATCCTACTAAATAGATCCGATTTATTTACTAGATACTTTAGTGAATCATGATCCGTATGGAAAATGATCTTGTATCCTAGTAGATAATGCCGGAACTTCTTGCAAGCGTAAACCATAGCAAGGGCTTCCCTTTCAGTTGTGGTATACTTCTTCTCAGCTAGACTCATATGTCTACTAGCATAATAGATAGGACACTCCTTCTTTTCCTCATACTGCCAAAGAATAGCTCCTAGACACCATTCAGATGCGTCTATGGTTACATGGAACTCCCGGATCCAATCCGGTGGAGAGAGGATAGGAGCTTTTACCAATCTACTCTTCAAGTCTTCAAAAGCTCTCTGTCTCTCCTCAGTCCAAGTGAATTCTACTTCTTTTTTCAAGAGTTCAGTCAAAGGACTAGCTAGTTTGGCATAACCCTCAATGAACCTTCTATAGTAACCAACACATCCTAGAAATCCGCGGATTTCCCTTACACAAGTGGCAGGTACCAAGGCTAGAATGGCCTTGACCTTATTCACATCAACTTCCAATCCGCGTTTACTAACAACCTGCCCCAGCAAAATCCCAGATTGCATTTCCATGAAGCACTTACCCGGATGTAACTTCAATCCGGTTTCTTGACATTTGATGAAGGTCTTCTCCAACAGCTCCAGGTGGTTGTCTTGTTTGCTGAACACCGCAAAATCATCAATGAACACCTCTAAGAAGTGTCTGAGGAATTCTTGAAAGATATCCATCATTAGCCTTTGAAATGTTCCAGGAGCATTACATAATCCGAATGGCATCCGGTTGAAGGCAAATGTTCCCCATTCCGTAGTGAAAGTAGTCTTCAGCTAGTCTACCAAGCAGATTGACACTTGGTTGTACCCGGAAAATCCATCTAGGAAACTATAACACTCCTAACCAGATACTTGATCCAGGATTATATCTGTAAAAGGTAACGGAAAATAATCTTTCTTTGTTGAAGCATTCAGTTTCCTGAAATCCTGACAAACCCGGATCTTCACCTTCCCATCTGCTCCCACCTTTTTAGGAACAACCACAATAGGTGAAACCCATTCCGAGTTGTTCACCGGATAGATAAATCCAGCTTCCAACAATCTGTCAATTTCCTCCTTTACCATGAGCGAGTACTTCGGATTGAGTCTGTACTGACGCTGTCTGATCGGAACAGCTCCATCAACTAGATCAATCCGATGTTCTCCTAGATCCGGTGGAATTCCGCTAAGGTCCGATGGAGTCCAAGCAAATACCTTTAGGTATTTCCTCAGTAACCTAACATAGTCCCTTTTCTCACATCTGCTCAAGGATTTTCCTAGGAAAAAGGACTTTCCTAGTTCTATCTCCACTTTCTCATAGTCCGAGGGATTCACTATATCTTGATTTGATCTGATTCCAATTCCTCCGATTGGACTTGGAACTCACTCCATGGAACATCGGTCTTTCCTCCATTCAAACTCACACTAGATAAACTGCCCTCCTGAATCTGTCTTCTTATCCAATCAGTTGTCAGTGGAACATTGGCTTCTCCAAGTGATTGATCTTCCGTTTGACCAAATGCGGATTTCAAAACCGGATCAGAAAAGTCTCCTTCCTTTGGCTCTCCCAGTTCCACTATAGGTTTTGGAAAATCGAAATCTGCCTCAGTCATCCCGCCAAACTCTCCAACTAAATTGACAGATGTGGCAGAAGAATCTTCTAGATCTGACCAATCCATGGTATATCCATCCGATTCACTTGTCTCCCCTTGGTATTCTTCATTCTTCCAAGGAATCCGGATATTGGATTTATCAATAACAAATTCTTTGTGTCTCCAATCTACAATCACTCTTGCAGAATATAACCAAGGTCTTCCAAGCAACAAAGGAAATGGTCTTAATTTGTCTACTCGGATAATAACAAAGTTAAGGAGATAGGTTACCTTCCCAATCCGGATTGGTACTTGAGAAAGTCTTCCCACCGGGACGACCCTCGATTGATCTGCCATCCTCAGTACTTGGTCTATGGCCTCGAAAGAGGTAAATCCTAAGTCGAAAGCCTTATCCTCCAACATCAGATTCACTCCCGATCCTCCATCTACCAAAACTTTAGGAATGGAACATCCTTCAATCTCCACGGCAAGCTCCGGTGGTCCGTAGTCTTCAACTTGGGCAAAGTTAACTGCTACAGTCGAAAGCTGAAATCTCCGTTTCCTTCTCTTGGTCCAGGCATCCCGGATCAGCTTTTGATAGTTGGCATTGTCATGTAGAAGTTGCCCAATGGTAACATTAGCCTTCTGATCCTTGATGTCCTGCAAAATGTCATAATTATTTTCCCTCTTCTCTGGTTCAATGAAAATTTGGGTGTCATTAAACCCGACTCTCGGCTGTGAAGTTGGTAAACCGGAAACCGGAACTTGTCTATCTTGCGGAGCGGATGCGGAATTTCTAAGTTCTTGTCTAACTTCCTCACTGATATCCTTGCGAATACCCCTGGGATGTACCCCATTTTCCGAGGTTGCTACGGATTGAGATTGAGCAGATTCATCGGAGTGATTAGAATCACTTGAATTTGCTTCCTCTCTTCTACCTTTTCTACTTCTCGTGTTGATTCTACCTCTATTCCTAGCTTCTCTTTGATTCTTGGTGGAGCTATGGGTTCCTACTCTATAAATTGACTCTCCTACTCTATCCAATAGCCCCACCCCTATGGGTCATTTATCTGGATTCTCAATTTTGGTTTTAGATCCGTAGTTGAGTGTTGTCTAATCTCTAGGAGGAGCCTCTACTTGTTTATAGATAACCCTATTCTGCTGTGGCTTCTAACACTCAGAAGCATTATGACCATACTTATGGCAATTCTGACATGGTAAAATCATAGGAGCTCTTTGTCCACCCTTGAACATACAATTATTTGCGTAATGACCCGAACTTCCGCAATTAAAGCAAAATCCGTAAGGTTTTGGCTGAGACATCATACCTGGGTTCATTCCTATTGGAATAGATCTTGGAATGACGTTGGCTCTCATCAACTGCTGTGGAGGTCTTCCTCGTCCATAAGTCGGTTGGATCTGAAAAACAGGATTCAAATCCTCTTCTTCCTCATCCTCCGGCATGGTGATGTAGACTTCTTCTTCTGGATTCACGTAATGGACCCGTCTTGCATAGGGTCTATTACACTCGCTCGAAAAATGTCCTGCCTCTCCACATCTTGGGCACCAAACATTTGCTCTGCTTGTGGGGACAATCCGCCTTGGAATCCGGTTCCCGGCCATGTTGACTTTGATGGCCTCAAGCGATTCTTGGATGCTCTTCATCATCTTCTTAGAGTCGTCTTCTTCTATCTTGACCTTGACGATGGCTTTGCCCTTGTCTGCCTTTGAGCTCCTGAGTTGATGACGTCTGGATCCGGTTCCGGATCCGGATGTAGCTCCATGATCGGTCTCCGAACTCTCTAATGAAGATGAAGACATGGAAGATGCACTGCTTGAACTCCAGCTGTCAGAGTACTTCTTCCTCCTTTTGGCCTTCTTTTCATGCTTTTTGCTCTTCCTCTCGCTCCTCTTCAAAGCGTTCCGAAGTGATTGGGCAGAATCCTCGTAATTCTGGGCAGCCTCCATAGCTTGTCGTAGTGTGGCTGGGCGACTCTGGCGGATCTGGAATCCCACCTCTTCAGAAAATCCTACAACATACCATTCAACTTGCACGCTTGGGGCAATTTCCGTGGTCAGTTTCTGGATAAGGGCCTTCACTCTCTGCCCATATTTGCAAACTGACTCGGATGACTTCATAGTCATTCTACTCAACCTTCCTAAAGCTCGGGCTTCACCTCCGGCTTCCCTAAACGTCCTAACAAAGACGTTGGTAAGTTGTTCCCAGTCATTCCGGGTAATTTCCGGAACATCTTGGTACCATTTCAGAGCCTCTCCCTTGAGAAGACCCTGGAAAATCCACTGCTTAGCTTCTAAGTTTTCTTGGTTTGCTACAGCAGTGGACTCAAATTTACAAAACCAATCATCCACATCCTGACTTCCATTTCCCTTAAAACTATTGTACTTCAAGCGGGTGGAACCGATGACATTGGGATTCCTAAGCTCAAGATCGACACGCCCCTCTTCCTCATCAGATGAAACTGGAACCCTCTTAGCAATAACCAGATTAGGATTCGATAAAGGACTAGTACGTATTCCCTCTACCAACTCCTCTTCTGATTCAAAACTAGGACGTTCCCTTGGCTCTGGACTAATCCCAGGAAGATTAGAAACAATATCTTCCTCTCTCCTAAGACGGGTAGACTTCCTTTCAGCAGTTCCTACTTTTTCTTTTCTTTTCATGAGGAAGGAATCCTCATCAACTCCAAGACTTCCCTCCAAAATAAAAGAACTCTAAAAGTTTGTCTATCCAGGAGTATTACTCAACATTTATCCACAACGAACGAACTATTGTGGTGGATCCTAACACAAACCTGGAATCTCAAGGATGCTATACTAAAAATCCCTGGCAGTGGCGCCACTTCGTCATGTCGTAGCACAAGGAAGCACAAATCCTACCTTTAGGTGTTCTAAATGACAAAACACCCAAGATGACCCGTGTATTGTTCCCAAAGGACTTTAACTGTAGATTCCTCAAAATTACCGAAATGGGATCCGGAAAACCAAATCCAAGGCAAAGGAATCCGGAACTGAAAACCGGAAACTCCCTCTTGAATACTCGTACTTCTAAAATACTCTTTCTTCAGACCCATACAATTTCACACCACTTCACCAGACATGGAGGAGTGTCATCATCCTGTGCCTCTCTTTGTCTAGAGCAACAACTTATCACTCAGGGATGTGGATGTGGAACCGGAAGGCGTGTCCAAACCCTGTTCTTCTTCTAGATCCGGATCTATACCCTAAACTATTAGTAACTGAAAGTAGAAGTTTAGCCTCGTATACGGAGGGGTCCGCTCTTATGTTAACCCCTAAAAGCCCAAGGGGTTTGGACAAAACACAAATGTGTTATAAAATATAAGTTCTACAACTTTTCTGAAGTTTGCATTAAAATAAATAATGTGAAGCACAAAAAGAAGAAAATATCCGTACGGTCAAAATTATAAAATTATTCTTAGATTCTCTTCAAATGAATTTTGAAGATATAACTTCAAAAATTCACCAAAAATACAATTTCTATCTTTAGCAATTGAATTTTTTTTTGATTGGTCAAAATTGTGGTTTCTATTGATTTGTGAAAAAATGCATAAGATCCAGTAATGAAAACACCAACACTTTCCCCAAATAGTAAATTTTTCAACACTAGGCAATACTAGACTCTTTGTGCTATTTCTCTTATAGTTTTTGTTTGACCGTAGTGATCTTAGTTTTGAATGTAAATATTGAAAGACAATCCAATCTCTTAAAAAAAAAAAAAAAAAAAAAATTGAAAAAAGTTTTTTTCTGCCCGAAAAATCTGCCCGAAGTCGGGTAGCGACCATAAAATGGTCGTTTGAGCGCTTAGAGGTTAAGGAAGGATGCGTAAATCCTACCCTCTAGATGATTAGAGTGACTAAAGATTTCACTAAAAAGGAAAATAACAAAAGGACAGAAAAGGATGGGACGCAAGTTCTTCCTCACAACTAACCCGGAAACTAATCCACGCCAGCAAGTCACTCAAGAAGCCCCTACAATCCCCACATTACTACAATGACAGACTCATCTGGATGCAATTTGAACAGTGGGATGTGGCACTTTACTAACTAGGAGATTCCTTCTACCTTCCAGTTCCTCTCTTCCGGTTGCAACAAGACCTCTCAGACGTCAGCTAGCATTTGCCCTTCCTCTCAAGGACTCACCTAACCTAAGAATGGCTATCTCGCTCAGTAGACTCTCCAAAAAAAAACATCAACAGATGGAATTCCCCTCGAGTACACAAGGGTTTACAGAACCAATCCTCAATACTCTCGGACGCGGATCCGGAAAGAATCCGGGGACTAATTCTCCTCTTCTTTAAGCTTTCACCACCAAACTACTTGAACTAGCAATGGTCGAAACATTGCCTAACTCCTCAACACAAGACCAAGACTTTTCAGACCAGTACTCATGAAGATGAAATCCAAGCTTTCTTTGCAGAAATTGAATAGGAAAACAAGAATAGGAAAACGCCCGGAATTGAAACTAATTTCCAACCCCTAAATACTAACCCCAAGGAATCCTAAAAGGCCCAAGGATCAAAAAGGAGAGGACCAGGGAATGACACGTGTCATTCTTTATCCTTCCAAACTAACTATCTAACTACAAGACAATCCACAAAATGTGGATCTTCAGATAGAAACTCACGTCTAGGTGCATGCATCTCAAAAAGTAGCTATCAACTAACTTTCTAACACTCAAAAGCTTTAACTTTCCTTCACTTAACTGAACTAAACTTATCTTTGACTTTCCTAAAATTAAGTTAATTGAACTCTACTCTACTTTATTGTACTTTCCGCCTATTATTCCTAGGCTTATCCTAAGAACTCATACTTCTACTTCTACTTTCTACCTTTCTTTGGAGAAGGTCCCTCGATTTTTGAGACGCCCTTTCTTGATGACTGTTTTCTACTGGTTGAAGGCTTAGTTGTCTTATCCTTAGCTGAAGTCTTCTCCTTAAAGTTGGACGGAGAAATCAAGGCCAAGTCAAATTCCTCTTCCTCTTCCTCTTCCAAGTTGAGTTGAAACTTGGATTCGGATTCGCTCTCCTCCTTTGCTGACTGACTGGGCAACTTCTCTTCTCCCGAATGGTAACTCCCCAAAAGATACCTCCCGTTATATTTTGAAACCCGGCCCTGGTATTTGGAACAATCCCGGATCTCAATCCGGTTCCAGTTCTCAATCCGATTCTGGTTCTCAATCCGATTCTGGTTCTCAATAAAAACAAGAAACTTTAACTACTGGTCTTAACCTAATTATCTATCTACCATTATTCTATTAGTATGGAACGTTAATTGTGGTAAGGTGTTTAGATTATCCTTGGATAAACCAAAAAATTGTACTCCTATTAACTCCTTCCTCTACTTTCCTCACTAATCAAGACTTATCTTACTTTCCAGGCTCCCACAATGGAATTCTTTGACCAGTTCAAGAGCTTTGCGTAAGTAGTCAGCCAGTTCCCAAGAGTTCTCTGCGAGCCCATATTCCTCCCATGCAACGAGATATTGTAACTTTTTCCATCGGCTACTTAGCCATGAATTGAGAATTTTATGTACCTTCCACTCTAAATCACCTTCGGGGGTTAAAATCAGTGGTGGTTGTCTTTGTTTGCGGCCGGTAATTGTGTCTTGTCTGTATTTCTCCAAGAAATATACGTGAAAAATATTATGAATTTGGAGAGCTTTGGATAGTCCTAGTTGATAAACTAAGTTTGATACTTCGGCAATGATGGGAAACAGGCCCAAGAACTTAGCAGCCAACTTTTTGGTCAGGGCTGTTGTGCTAATATGGTCATGTTGTAACAATACTTTCTCCCCTAGTTGGAAAGACGGTTGCAGCTGCACTCCGCAGTCATACTGCCGTTTGGCTTGATTCGCTGCAATTTTAATCATATCTTTAACCTCATTATGTATATACTGTAAATGCTTAATTCTGTCTTCTGCGGCAGGCACCGTCGATGTGGAAGGGACCGTAAATGATATTGCCGGGTGATAGCCGTAGGTCGCGTAAAATGGTGAGAAAACTGTAGCGGAATGGGTTGAATTATTATATGCAAACTCTGCTATTGGAAGCAAGTCTGACCAATCATCCTAGCATGTAGTTGTAAACATCCTTAGAAATTGCTCGAGGACTTGATTCACCCGTTTTGTCTGCCCGTTTGACTATGGATGGAATGTTGTGCTTGTCGAAGTTTGAATGCGAAGAAGCTGATTCATTTGTTTCATAAATTTGGAAACAAAAACCAGGCCGCGGTCCGATATAATTTCGTCGGGTGTACCATGGTGTTTCCATATATGATGCAGGTATAAAGTAGCTATTTAAAAAGAATCAATAGTTTCATTTGTTGATATGAAATGCACGAGTTTGGTATTTTTGTCGACGACCATCATGATGGAGTCAAATCCATTGCTATCGGGTAGCTTAACAATGAAATCAACTGTCACCCGCTTCCATGGTGCCGCATCTGCTAGAATTGGTTGCAACAAACCGTAGCGGCTATGGTGCGTGGGTTTCGATCTTTGACATATATCACATCTGCCGACATAACGGTGGACATACCTTCGCAAAGTAGGCCAATAAAATGTCCTCGCTACTAAATCCACAGTCTTCGCCCGACCTTGGTGCCCTGCACTTGAGGCGTCGTGTCGAGACCGCAGTATCTGTCGTTGTAACTCGTCATCATTTGGCACGAAGATTGTATCTTGGAAATAAAGCACTCTTTCTTTCATATTATAGTGTTGAAATTGCCGGCGGATGTCCGCCGGAGAGCGGTTGAAATCATTCGAAAAAAATGCCAATATTGGCTTAAGGGAGGTATCCTCGGCTAGGGCAATTTTAATGCATTCCATAATGTGGGCGTCACTTCATACCGGTTCACATGCTTCCAATGCTGCTAGGCGTAATAATGGTTTTGAACTCTCATGGGCGTCATGTAGGACATCCATACATCGTGAAAGCATATTGGCTCGTCCATTCAAAGCCCTTGATCGGTGTTGAATTTCAAAGTTGAATGCCAAGAGTTGCTCGGACCATCGAGCTTGTCGCCTATTAAGCTGTTTAGTTGTTAAAAAATGTTCCAGATTCTTATGGTCAGAGATTACCCGTACTTGATAAGGTAAGCCTTCAAGATACATCCGCCATTCTTGAAAAGCCAACACAATACTCAACAATTCTTTGTCGTAGATGTCATAGTTCTGCTCCGCGGGTTGCATTTTGGAACTTTGATATGCATATGGGTGTAAGTGCCCATCATCTCCGCGTTGTGATAAGATACCCCCTGTTGCATAATCTGAGGCATTGGTTTCCACTATGAAAGGTCAATGGAAATTAGGATGAATAAGCACCGGTGCCTTAGTGAATCGAGACCATAATTCCTCGAATGCTTCATCCGTGAGCGGGGGCCATTCAAATTTTTTGTCCTTGCGCGTCACAGCCGTAAGGGAGACGGTGATTCTTGAGTAATCAGGAATAAATCGACGGTAAAAATTGGCGAATCTCAAAAATGATTGAACTTCCTTGATTGTAGTTGGCTTGGGCCACTCTTGGATAGCTTTAACCTTGTCTTGACACATCTTGAGCCCCTTTTCTGACACAATCATTCTCAAAAACTCAACATAATTCTGATGGAACTGGCACTTTGAGGCTTTGGCATAAAGGCCATGCTTATGCAATCGTTAAAGAACATCCCGTACAATTGATTGGTGCTCCTCCATGTTCTTTGAAAAAATAAGAATGTCATCCAAGTAAATGACAATCAAAATATCTAAGAGGTCATGGAAAATGCACTACATATGCGCTTGGAATTGAGCAGGAGCATTTATTAAACCAAAAGGCATCACCAAATATTCAAACAACCCATAGCGCATTTTGAAGGCCGTCTTAAATTCATGACCCATTGCCATTTGTAATCTATGATATGCTTGTCTGATGTCCAGCTTTGTGAATATTTTTGCCTTTGCCAATTGATCCGTTAGCTCAGGGATTAACGGAAGGGGATACCGATTTTTTATCGTTACTTTATTTAAATTCCTGTAGTCAATACAAACCCTAATAGATCCATCTTTTTTTCAAGCAAATACTATTGATGTAGAAACCGGTGATTTGGAGCGTCGAATCCAACCCTTGCCCAAATTCTCCTCAAGATACCGCCGGAGTTCTTCTAGTTCTAAAGGAGACATAGGCCGCAATCCCGTATTGCGTGGTTCTTGACCCTCTTTAAATTCGATTTTCATATCGGAAGAGCTGTGATTTGGTAAATCATTGGAGGCCTTCTCGTTGAATACTTCATGTAGATCTTGGTATTCTACCGGAATATGTTCCGAAAGTGGCTCAATGGCCCCATCCAATTCGGATATCTCCAAGGTATATAATTCAACCCCTTTCTGGGACAACCGAAAAGCTGCGATGGGTATGAAGGCATGTTTTGGCGCTTGTAATCGGGAAGATCTTTTGCTCAAAGTCTCCATCAACTTGTCTGGTTCAATTGCAACCGAGCCCGGCAACGTCGGGGAACTGCCAGTCGCTTTCTTTGACCTCCTCTCGGGGACCCCACCAGTCCCCGATCCCTATGACTCCACAAAGCTCCCAGTCCGTGGACTCACAGCAGCACCGGATTCCCGACCTCGGGGAACATGAGGAATCACCATGGCATTGACCCTGATTGGCCCTTGAACCTTCACCGTCGGTTGCAAGCAATTTCCCCGACAATACTCCGATTCAAAAATTACTTTCTTTTGTGACCACCGTATGGTTGGATCGTGGCAAACCAACCATGGCGTCCCTAAGATGCAAGGGTAACATCCGGTATTGGTTATATCAACCACTACTACCTCTCGGTGATTTCCCACCTCTAATTGCACCATCGCCTCGTGAGTAATAAGTACCGAGTTGATAACCCTGTTGTCGATGACTCGAACCTCATGAGGAACCTTTTTCAGCCTCACCTTTGCTCTACAGTCCCGAGCAAAATTTTGGTGCATAAAAACACTGGTGGCACCTGAGTCCACAAGAGTCAAGGCTGACATTGAATTAATCCAAGCATCCAAAGTTACGTGCGCGGTTGGCTCGATAGTTGTTCTCGGATAATGTGGAGTTGTAACCTCGTCTAGTACTCGATCATGATGGAATATGGTATTGCCATCAATTAGCCCCCTCTCATGGTCACGCTTGCTGCGGTCTGAGGCACACCCAGGTACTGGTCCTTCAGTCTCGGGCTTTGCCTTTTCCCGATTCATTGACTTCCATCTCCTCTCCTCTCCTCCTAAAACCGCAAGGGATAATGGCTTGGAAGGGTTGGTTGGGCATTGGGCTTGAACATGCCCAGGTAATCCGCAACCCCAACACTCCATCAGTACTGGTCCCGAACTCCCCGAAGTATTTTGGACTCGCCTGTTATGATCTCTGGGGTGGACAAACGGAGCAAACGGCCGTCATCCATGACGTTGTGCCCATAAGCGTTCATCGACCCGAGATGCCATGGCCATCCACTCCTAGAGTCGTCTCGGTTGAGCTTCCGCTGTGGCAATTGAATCTAAGATTTCCTCCTTAAGTCCCCCGCAAAATCGTGCCACTAGACTAGATTCATTCTAGTCAACTTGGGTAGCGTGCTCATTGAACATGGAGATGTAAGTGGCGGCCGATCCCGTTTGCCGTATTCTCCCAAGACGGTCCTCTGCTGTGCTTTTACGATCCATCTCTCCATACACAACAATTACTGCTTCTTAGAAAACATTATAATCACTCAATAATTCATGGGGTCGATCTTCATCGAGGGCTTGGAGAATCGGCATGGTCCAATTTTGGGCTGCACCCGTCATGTATGAGAGGGCGTAAGCAATTTTATCTTCGTCATGATAATATGCACAAGGCTTATCTCGGAATACCAACCGGAGCTGAGCGAACCATTTATACACCTCCCCGCCTTTCTTGCCTGCAAATTTCTCGAGCGCTGCTACTTTTGAATCTTTGCTCTCAAACTCCTCACCACCGGGTCCTTCAGTGTTGGTCCTTTGTTCTTCTGGTTGCAGATGGAGATAACCGATTTACTTGCACCCCAGATCTATCCGAAATTTGTTGAACGATATGAAGAATGGCTGTTTGAAACACCGCCTGGACTTGCTGCTGAATGAAGGCCGCCAAATCGGATTCCATTCCCTCTGGCAACGGCTGAATAGCGCCTTCCCAGGCCCCTCCCGATCCATTGTTCTCCCAGACTAGTCGGTGCCGAACTACAGCAACCCCCTCGATAGGGAACCAATTATTCTCGAACTCTGGGTGGGACTCGATCCACCATCATCCCAGCATCGTATCATTTGCCTCCGAAGCATGGACACTCATGGACGTGACATAATGTCATGACTCGAGCTCAAAACACGGGACACTGTCGATGCTCCAATACAAACGGGACTTTCATTGTCCTAATCTCCTGGGGAATTCAACCATGTGACATCACCATTCACAAAGTTTGTGATCTTAACCTTGTTGTGGATATATGATCAGGCAATCTCACTTCTCCTATACGATCCATTTGCATGTCTACGCTTATCGAGACTCTCTTCAGACAGGACGAACAAACACAAGATCATGAACCATGAATGCTAAGATTAGAATCATCAGAGCAGACGTCGAGATCCAACATTCGTATTGAAAGAATGTCGCGTGAGGGACAATGCCCCCCTTACTAGACATTATCCTGACTATTCCTAACTGTCTCAAAGTTTTTCGTAATTGCCTTCAAGGAACTGCCATCGTAACCTCTTCCTCTGGGTCGTTCAGTGTCCACGTCCAGATGAGATGACGCAGTCGTAACATATTGTTGTATAATCACCATTTTGTAATTCTAGAATACGTCTTTATAAGGTGGGAATTTTATACAACAAGCGCTTGCAAATGTGCCACATAGTTCTACAATCAAATTAAAGTGGATTCAAGGGATTTGTCTTCTTGCAAGAAATTTGTGAATGAAGATGGGTGATGTCCCCCAAATTTACAAAGTTTGTAGTGTACCAAGCTAGAAAAGAAGGAAGGAAGGACATGTCACTTATTTGATGTCATGCCCATTTCTATTGCTTATCGATCAAGTATTGACAAGAAGCATTGGTAGCCAACTAGAATGTGGTGCTACAAACTACGACAATAAAGTCAAGGAGCAAATTAGAGGAGCCCAAGCATCAAAGTACTTCATCTTCTGGCAATAAATTAGAAGAGCTTAGGGTTTTGGGTTTAAGGGATTAAATGGCTTCACTCTTTTTGCACAAGGTATGCTTGATTTAGCTAAGGTAGTACTCCCAAATCGCTACACTTTGCTATAGTTGTGCCTAGTTATTATTATTAGATTGGTCAAATTTTCATATTTTCTTATTGGCAAGTGGAAAGAGGTTCTAATGCACTAAAGAATATGACATTTGGATATTGTATGCAAAAGTTTGAAGGGACAAAGTTTTTTGGTAGATATTCTAAAATCGTTTCTTCAACATAAGCACATATTAATTTTGGAGATATACATTGATTGATGATGGAAATTTTTAAAAGGGTGCAATTTTGAATGTACCCACCTTAACACCCTCAACTACCATTTTCAAAAAAACTCATTTCATTTGGAGGTTCTTTGAGCCTTGCACGATTCGTGATTTAACCCTAAAAGGATAGGCCCATAACCATTGTTTTTAAGCCTCACTATCTATCATTGCGCTTGCTGCCATTTTGCAACTAGATATGAATGAAAATATTTATATTTATTTATAGAGATGAAATCACGTGTCTATTACTAGCCATAAAATATTTTGAATGTTTTTCGGAAAATTTTGAAATTTTTGTGATTTTTTTTTAAATGAAGAAAATTCATATCAAATACAAAATATATTTGTAAAATTTAAAATTTTCACCAGAGATATATATTATAGTGTATAAAATCAAGACATAAATCAAATTTATCATTACACTCTAAAATTAGAAAATCAACTAACCATGGTTATAGGCCCAAAGTTCATAATGCTATAAATTAATGAAAATTTTTATGAAATTTTCCAAATTTTCCAATTATAATAGAAACAACACTTGATGAACTTCATTTCCTTAGTTGGACTTAAATTTAAAACACATCAATTTTACTACAAAAATACACATAAAGAGCAAATAGCAAGAAATGGCCAAAATACACTACAAGGGTGATTCATCCTCTTCTTTAGAAAGTCAATAATACCATGATGAAGGAATTTGCAATACTATTCTTTGAAAATTTACTCAAACTGATTCTTTTTAAATGAATGAAAAAATGTTTATTTCCATCCTATATTCCTAGATGAAGCCATCTAAATGGAATCTAAGGTAAGCACCTACGGCCATGGACCACCGCTCATGTTTCCCACATGGCCAAGGGTCTTGCATTGCAAGATTAATCCTTGAATGATGGACTTATAACCGTGGAAATCATCTGTTTTGACGCAATGTGGATTGTTGGATTAAAATAATACAAAGGCACTCATTGGAAGTCAAACTACTATAGATGATCTTCCCTTTTTCCACAAAATTTGGAAGATGAATAGTTGCACTTTTGTCCTACACATGAGATTCTCTTGTCATTCATCAGCCGCAAAACATCCGCCTCGACATTTAGAGCATCCCCACCCGTCTTGTAAAACGGATGACTTGTTGCCACCGACTTGCGAAATTGCCCCACTTGTCTTGCATAATGGATGAACTTGTTAAGAGGCCAAGCCAAAAGCCTCTGATGGCTTGCAAAACCGGGCTCTTTTGCAAGCCAAAGGACAGCTTGCAAATCGGCGTGCAAACCGCATGAGACAAGCACCTTTTGCACTTTTCCAACAAACAAGGGCTTGATCCATAAATGTGGACGTAGCCAATTGGATGGCGATGGCCTCTTAAGAGGCTATGGGTGGAGCTACCCTTCTTTCATGGCTTGGAAATTGGATTGACCGGCTTGCAAATTGGCTTGCATTTTGTAGGACGGGTGGTGATGCTCTTAAGGGTTAAATAATATTTGTAGCATGTAGAGCCCAAGGACATCAGCACCCGTTGTCTGTTCAATATCTCAGCATAACTGTCGGAGTGATTGTAAGTCCAGTGGTGGCTCGGGCTAGTTACCAGAAAAGTGATGATCCAGGGCGATCAGTCACTCTACTGTGTGTGGTGTTTATCGGGCCACCGCACTGGCTTGTTTTAACTTTTAACGTGAGAAAGGCCCCTTGCAATGAAATCCCGTTTCATTTATTTAACCCTTGAAGGTCGATGCGGACGTCTGGCGTCCGATGAATGACAAAAAATCCCTGCGCTGGATGTAAAAGACCTCTTTTCGTCTGGGTTTTTTTTGGAAATGCGATCGTGGAGACGAACACAACCATTCCAGCACAAAAATAGCGTCATTGACTATATAGGTTTCTGTAGGCACCCTTGATTATTTCAAGATGTCATACAAACGATAATAGACCCATGCTGCCCTTGTCACAAATTCAATTTGGGCAGCATGCAATGTGGAGTTCTGTAGTTTTTGGCAAATACATTATAATATGTTATAATGTTGACCGAACACTGTAGCGGGCGGTTTGCTTCTCTACAGGATCTGTAGTTGACAGTTGCGTAAGCTTCTACTATTCATAGCCACCTTCCCAAGCTTTTCCACTTTCAAATGCATGGTTTGCAACGACTTGCAATTAATTCCATGACGGCTCACTAAAATTAGCAGTGTAATCTTCTCGAACTCAGCTTCGGCAGACACTTCCACTCCACAGACTTCTCTTCTTCAATTGCCGCTTCTATCCTCATTCAACTTCTATGCACTGCAAGTTCCCCTGCCACCATGCCTAGAACAAAATTGTCAAAGCTCAATTTACCTCCTCCTCCCCCATGCCCTGCTTGGTGTCTCAATGATGCCACTACAATTGTTGAACATTTGGTGAAGAAACAAGGTGCAAAGTCCTGGCAAGTTCAATTCATCCTTGGTTGTCTCAATGACAGTTTTCTTTTGAGCTTGCCTAGACTTGAGAAGGACACCCATGATTACGACGATACAAGTCCACAACGCCTCAGATGGCTGTTTTACTCATGGACTGCTCACATTCTAGGTTGGACGAAGAGAAGGGAACAAGGAGATGAAAACGGTTTGTCACCTGAGGTCTATGGATTAATTCGAGAAGTTGTTTTCCCTTTTCCAAAGGTTGAACGCCCATTGCTTGTATCACTTACACCTTCAGCACAAATCAGCACTGACGCTGCATGCACAGCCTTGTCCTCATTAGCATCCACAGGTACTTCATCTTTCACCAACCAATCTGAACACACTTCTGTGATACAGAATTGGACTCAACACTTTCTTTACGAGGGTGACATTGACAACGACGGCTTTATAGTGGAGGCGAAATTTGCAAAGAGAAGCATCTGGGTACAAGTACATAAATCTACCTTACATTTCTTCATTCAAAATGCCTTTCTCTGTAAAAGTGGCTGATATTTTACTTAATGAGAAAAAGAACTTCTAGATGGCCCCTTCACTTCAAAGAGGACAAGTGTTGGACATCCCTGCTTTGGCTTGCATTTGGTCCAAATGAAATATGAAATGTCAGAAGTTCTGTAACACTTATATTCCATTTTGCTAACTAATTGAACCAAAATTTCCTAATAAGAAAGTTGTGCATGTACTACTACTAAAGAATGCAGTCGTACCTTGTTAGAATAGCTCCTCGGACTCATACATTCATAACAAGGCAGTGAAACAAAGTGCAAGCAAATAATTTCTAGTAAGCAAATTAAATGAATTCAATCATTTGTCAATATCATTTATGTAACAAATGCCACCGCTGTGAATTCTCTATTCCATATATTTCATGGACAGAAGGTGATAACTGAACTACACATGAAGAAATCAACCATACTCTTCCAATTTCCAAATAACATGATTGTTTCTGGGAGGTTCAGCTGCTTACGCATGTCAGAAATAACCTGGATGGCTTCTACATGCAGGTCGGCCATCAGCAATCTTCCCAGTATGTAGTTCTGACTTGTTAATCTGTAATTGTCAGATTTGAAAAAGAAAAATTAACTAATCTAAACTGTGAAATATGTGAAACCCTAAACTAATGCGGTGAACATGTGTCTTATATGAGAGGTTGTAGGAACTTTTCAAACGGAGACCTGACACCATGCGCTGCAATGTCCCTCAATTACAGACCTTTGACGCTCATATGGTGACATCCAGCTCAACACGCCCACACACTTCCGCTTCTCATTCAAAGGAACAGTCAAATGCAAAACGGAAACTACCAGCTTGGATGCTGAAGCCAAATGTTGACACCATCTTCACCACCTGCCAAGAGAAGTCTCTGCCATCAGAAACTGCACGTCCCAACAAAAAAACCAAAAAGACAACTACTTCAAAGCCCGGGTTTGATTTTTAGTCTTGAAGTCTCCACCTGCAACGCTACTTCAATAGAATCCTTTCGGTACGAATCACCCAAATCTTACAAACAAGAGTAGGAAACGTACGCTTGACTTCTTATTTTCAGTTATAGTGGAATTACCACTACGCATAGTTCACATACACTAGACAATGTGTTTGTTTGTGAAATAAATAAAGATATATGCAAATTAATTACTTATTGTTCTTCACCTGCCGTTCAGTTGTTCCACACAAAGTGATGTATAATAATTCCTGGTGCAGTTATGATTCATAGACTGCATGCATTGTCACTACTTTGAGAGTAAAGAAGGATTCTTTACATTAATCATTATGCATTTCTCTCCGTTTCCATATTTCCATATGAGTTGTGGTCACTTAATATAATGTCACTTTGATTCACATGTAAATTCAATTTAGGGTTGAATGACGATAATTATAATTTGTGGCCATGAGATTTCTGACCGTCATTGAAGGAAGACCACGGCAACATCTCCCAGACATAGTCTCACTCTCACTGTCTTCAGTCGCTAGTTCCACAACTCTCTGAAATTGTCTAACTCTTCACTTCCATCTGTCCAGCGTACTCTGTGGCAGGAAATCGGTATACAAGTTAGCGCATTGTCTGACACCGGGTACATGAACTAAGTGGCGCTTTGAACACAACTCTGCAATTAAGAGAGTACAATGAAAGACAAATGTTAAAGTAAGCATTTCTAACAAAATTCAGTTCCACAAGTGAGGAATCACATTTCAAGTCACTCAAATAATCACCTTTCTGAGAGACTATCCCTGCCAATATGCGACGACGACCTTCTCCGTCGCCATCGCCCACTCCTCTGCAACATTTGGACCCCAACGTTGCGACACCGAGGCATCCACATCAAAAATACAAAAGGAAAACCGAAGTTCTCCCAATCACTCCGCAGGCCGTCAGTCTTCAGATCGACCTTCTGCAACACAACGAAGGTGAAGCCATACCTCAGAGCATAGGAAAATGGACGTCGGCTCAGTTGATTACAGAATTTCTGGACCCAGTCTCGAAAGAACGAAAAGCAACAGTCAGATTTGAGAATGGAGTTGAAAGTGATGTCTGCTGGGGAGTGTTGCAATTTGCACTGAACCACCAACTACGACGGGAAAGAAATTCTGAGTTTGAAGAAAACGTCCGACGCCATCAACAAACCTTAACGTCCAATGAGCAAGCCTCCCTGTATGAAGCAGATGACTCTTCATTGGACCCTAGCAGTGACGACGATGATTACTTCCATGGCGAAGATGGATTCAGTACAGACTCCCTATCTGGAAATTCATCAGATGACTCCACCGATTGTGTCGTAAAGCACAACCACTGCAACGAAGACGAGGTTGAAGAAGAAGCAGCCATGCCTGTTAAAACGCGAGGACATGGTGAGCACAACCTCTGCAAAGAAGACAAACTCGAAGAAGGAGCGGCCAGCATGCCTGTTCAATCGCAAGGAGAGGGTGAGCACAACCTTTGCAATGAAGACGAGCTTGAAGAAGAAGCAGACACCATGCCTGTTCAAACGCGAGGAGAGAGTGAGCAAAGGCGGGACTCCCGCGGAAAGAACGCTCTCGAAGCAACAACGGCTACAGTAGGGTCCAGTCAGAAGCCTCCATTCATTCTCGACATGAGAAGGAAAGCACGACTAGGTATTCATCTTTCCCTTTTTCTTTTCCCTTTTTTTTGTTTCTCCTTTTCTTTTTTGGACATATGCCCTACTACAGGGTCGATTTCATAATAAAGTAGGAGGCTCAAAAATGGCACATCAAAGGGCTGATCCTCTTTTTTGTGTATTTTCTTGAACGGGAATAATTTTAACTCCTTTTTCAGACAAAGAGAAATAGATGAGGAATCTAACCCAAGTAGTTTCGTATGTTTTAAAGCATTTTTGAATTACTTATGAATATTCAAACAAGATGGGTTATAGGTCCTTATTTATGATCCTAGGATTTCTATAAACGGTCCACTTGTAATTCTAAAAGAAGATGGAGACAGCAAAGCAAATGATTGGCTTTTGCAACTGATAATGCTTTCTTCCTTGATTCATTCAATGAATATACACATCAATTGCAGAACCAACTCATGTCCATTTCACAGCCACTTACAGGGTCTGTTCTTAATGCCCGTTTCATTTTAGAGCCTCCTACCTTACTAGAAAGAGTTTTTTGTGGAGGCGGTTTTGCCTTGTGGTTTTCTCTTGGGGCCATAAAAGGAAACCCTATATTTGCTAAGCAAATTTTTATTTTCAAATTTTGAGGTCATATTCGCAATTGCGAACCCCACATAACTTTATGAAGTTGTTAACAATAAAATTAAATTGGCACACAGTAGGGGGTCTATTTTTTAAAACTTAATGCTTTATTGCACATCCAAAAGAAGATGCTTGCACTGCAGTGGACTCAACCCTCTAAAGGTCGCAGCTAGGACAAACTATTCATCTTGTCTTTAACTGTCTAATGCTAGCAGGCCAGAGCAACTCAAGTAGGGAATGTTGTAAAGGAAGCATGGAGGCATTGCTTGTTAGAGGATTGGATAAAAATGTCGGTAACACTACTCCATTGAAAACAAAGAAGTTGTTGAAGGGGAAAAAAAAGGAGGTGGATCCTATGCTAGTGGAGTTCGCAAGTCACACATGGATAGCTGGTATTCAAAATTATGGAAGTCATCCACTACCTTTCATTGGACCTGAACCTGGGTGTACTATTCCTTATGAAAAATTGCCAACATGTGTTCATTTATTTGAAAAGTATTGGACTCCTGGGACGATTACAAAAATTGTAAAGGAGACAAACCGTTATGCTTCTATAGTGCGGTTTAAAGAAACGGGTCAAACAAATGGCGGTTTGGATTGAACACCTCTAGAGTACCATGAATTTCGTGCATATGTAGGGGTCCTATTGTTTATGGGTGTGAAAAAGCTCCCAAACATGAGATGCTACTGGAGAACAGATGAGCCTTTATTGCATTGTCCGGTCATATCAAAACTTTTCACTCGAGAAAGATTTGAAGCTATATCAAGATGTTTGCATGTGGCAAATGGGACATCGAATGGGGAGGACAAAATAGTGAAAGTTAGATGGCTACATGAAGCTATTCGTGTTCGATGTGAGAAAATGTGGAAGCCACATCAACAGTTGACAGCAGATGAGTCTATGGTTAGATATAAGGGCCAATATAGTCCTATAAGGCAGTACATGCCCCAAAAACCTGTGCGTTTTGGCATAAAGATTTGGGCTCTGGCTGATGCTGTTGTTAATTACATGTGGACGTTCAAGGTGTACTGTGGAAAGGAAGAAAAACATATTGCCTTACTTCCACAGTCACTACAGAATACAAGAGTGGATTCTCTGTCAAAGGGGGGAAAAGGTTCTGGACAACAAGGGGCAAAAGTGGTGTTGGACCTAACGAAAACTTTGCATGGTTTGGGGCACATCATAACAACAGATAGTTTTTTTACATCAGTGCCATTATTTCTCCAATTATTGGACCGTGGTACTATGGCAACAGGAACTTTGAAGTCTAATCGAAAACATCTACCTAGAGAAATGTGGGCTAAAAAATTACCAAGAAAAAAAAATTAGGATGGATTGATTCTCGCATGCACACATCACGCAAAATCTGTTCAGCTGTTTGGAAAGACAAGGTTCATGTTTTCCTTTTCTCTACGCATGCCGAGGCTCATTCACGAGACGGGCACGAAGAAACTGTGCAAAGAAAGGGCAAAGGGGGTAAAAAAACTAGTACCAACTAGTCCTATGCACTTGCAGTACCAAAGAAATATGAGAGGAGTTGACAGTGCAGACCAACTACGAGGAAATTATAGCACCCTCACAGGTAGCCACAAATGGTGGCACCGTCTTTTTCATTTTCTTTTGGACACGACAATTGTAAACTCCTGGATAATTCACTGTGATTTGAGCTTCAACTTTCTGACCGACCCTATAACCCATCTAGATTTTCAAATGAAGTTGGCAAAGGAGTTGACATCAAAATGTCCGGGTAGAGTCACAGGTTTTTCAAAATTTGCACCCACTTCTCGTGCAACTCACGGAGCTTGGTCCATGGGAAAGAAGAGGAGGTTGTGCAGAATCTGCAAGAGAAAGACTGCTTATACTTGTCCAGGGTGCAACGGATTTTACATTTGCGAATATCCTTGTTATTGGTCAATTCATTGGTCCTAGGTACTTTAACTCCCATTGGCTTGTTTATGAAATTGTCAAAGATTTGAAGCATAAAGATCTTCATACCAATCATTGCAGTTGTCTACTGTCCATTTTTCCCAACATTAGGTTGTTATTGGTCCAGTCCATCCATTTCATTTTCGCATTGCTTGTTATTGGTCCAGTCATTGGTCATAGTCAACATCACAATGAGTGACTTGGGAAGTACTCGTTGGAAATGTCATTCCGCAAAGTACATGTGTCTACGTCATTTTCCTTAGGGTTTAATTTGTTTTGTTTTGTTTTCTTGAACAGCTTTAGTTGTAAAACTGTTCTAGAATATGTTTCATTATGGTTTTAGGAACACCTAATGCTTTTTAGGCGGCAGTGCTTTTTTAAGCGTACAACTCCTTGATGTTTAGATCATCAGAAATGACGATTTAGAATTGTTTCTTTGAGCACCATTTTGGGATTGTCGTGTTTGTAATTGCTGGAATTGTGTAGAGTGTAAAAAAATGATCTCATTTGTTCTTGCTTTTGTTTCTTGTGTATACTATTAGGAGGTGTCAGGGATGTGTTGTTTGTAACTTTAGCATTTGTGAAGAATGTAATATAATTGTTTCATGTGTTCTTGCTTCTATTTTTATGTATTGTATTAGGAGCTACCAGAGATGATTTCCTGGATTTTCAAATTTACTGAAGGAAGTTGAAAATCTTGAAACTCCTAAGAAAGATATCCTACAACTTGTAGAAGCGTACATTACAGTTTGGATCCCCAACTATGGAAGTTAGAGTTCCAAACTGTAAAAGCTTAGGCTTCCAACTCTGAAAGTCTGGATCCCCTATTGTAAAAGTTTGGCCCGCCAACTATAGAAGTTTAGGCAACCAACTTTCCAATTTTGCTCTCCTTACTCAAAAAGTTTGGATCCCCAATTATGGAAGTTTGGGTCCCAAATTGTAAAAGTTTGGCCCCCCAACTATAAAAGTTTAGGCACCCAACTATCCAACTTTGGGCCTCCAATTCTAAAAGTTTGGATCCCCATCTATGGAAGTTTGGGTTCCAAATATCCAACTTTGGGCTCCTAACTCTAAAAGTTTGGGTCCCCAACGATAAAAGTTTGGGTCCCCAACGATAAAAGTTTGGGCCCGTAGCTGTTAAAGTTTGGGTCCTCAATGGTAAAAGTTTAGGTCCCAATTCTGAAATTTTGGGTCTCCAACTATGGAAGTGTAGGTCCCCAACTGTCCAACATTGGGTCCCCAACTCAAAAAAATTGGATTTTCAAATGTCCAACTTTGGATCCCCAACTTTGAAAGTTTGGATCCCCAACTATGGAAATTTGGGTCCTCAATTGCAAAAATTTGGGCCCCCAACTGTCAAAGTTTGGGTCCTCAACTATAGAAGTTTGGGCCCCTAATTGTCAAAGTTCGGGTCCCAAACTTTTAAAGTTTGGGTCCCCAACTGTTCGATTTTGGGCCCCCAACTCTAGAATTTCGAATTCCCAACTTTCCAACTTTAGGCCCCCAACTGTAAAAGTTTGGATCCCCAATGATAAAAATTTGGGCCCCCGACTGTAAAAGTTTGGGTCTCCAACTATTCAACTTTGGGCCCCCAACAATAAAAGTTTGGGTCCTCAACGATAAAAGTTTGGGCCCCCAACTCTAAAAGTTTGGGTTTGCAATTGTTCAACTTTGGGTACCCAACTATGGATCCGAAGTTTGGATCCACTATTGCCAAAGTTTGGATCCTCAACTATGGAAGTTTGGGACCCTAACTTTAATTGTTTAGGCCCCCAACTATGAAAGTTTGAGTCCTCAACTATCGAAATTTGGGTCCTCCACTATAAATGTCTAGATCCCCAACTGTTGAAGTTTTGTTGATGCAAAATATTTTGGTCCTCAACTATTCACGTTTGGGTCCTAAAGTGTCCATTTAAAAAAATTTAATTTGAAACCTAAAATTTGAAATTAAAATTTTTGAATCCAAAATTTTTAATTAAAATTTTCGGATTCTAAGTTTTTAAATTTAAATATTAAAATCTTAAATTAAAATTTTATATTCAAATTCTTATATTCAAATTTTTATATTCTAGTTGAAAGTTGTTGATCTCGTAAACAGAATTGCTCCCCTCCAATACCGTTGATCTTGAAAAATAATTAATATAAATACATAAGATATATATGGAATACAAATAGGAATACAAAAATACATGCAGAATACAAAATACAAAATACATATGAAATGCATACAAAATATGTACAAAGAATACAAAATACATATGGAACATGTATGAGGTATATACATATACATATGACCATACAAATATGGCTATATATTGTCCCATATTGTTATACTAGTCTAGTATAAATTCATATAGTCAAATTTTTAGCTTTTCACAATCAAAATGGTATGTTTGAGTGGTTTTTGATGGATAAATGGGCTTTGAACTTTAGGAATTAACACCAAATGTAATGCTACAATTTCAGATTTTAAACTTATCTAATTTCAATTGTTTAATGTGAATGAGATAAATAATTGAAATCTCATAACTAAGCCACTTGAAGACAACATGCATTTCAACACCCCTGAGTTGGATTTTCAAATTAATTATTAAATATACTTTTTGAGCTTCATTTCATTAGTTGGATTTCAACTGAAAATGCATCAAGAAAAGTTTATAGCATGAAATGGTCAAAATACATTAGAAAGGAGATCCATATATTCAACATCTAAGTTCTCTTTAGAGAAGGAACCAGTACAAGAGGGGAAAATTAGTAATTAAATTCACTAAGATGTACCCAAGGAAGTTAGGGCCTTTTTGAAAATAAATTTCATTTAATGTGAAGCCATCCAAATAAACATGTGATATCTATAACAACAATCTAGGTTTAAAAGATATCCTTCTTTATGACGAAAGGAATGTTATTACGTCAAAGTATCTGTACAAAGATATAAGCAAAAAGGTACAAAATCTCTAAGAAGGGAACAAGTAATTGAAAGTTTAGGTGTAATAAAACAAAAGTGGACTAAATTGAATAGATGAGTGTGAAGACCACCTTACGTCCATTTCAAGCGAGTCTAGATGGGCAGTTCTAAATGCTTGCTCGCTTTCAGAGCCTCCTACGTTATGTGAAGCCGCCAATGTAACAAGGTTGTTAGTTCCACTGTAGTGAGGTCGTTAATCCTAGACCGCCCATGGCCGTTTTGGATAAAAAAACATCCTAGCTTTTGAAGTGCTATAAATCTAAATGTGACTAAGTAATAAAGATCTTAACCGTACAATCATGTAGTACACATGTTGTAGATGTCATGGATCAAATTTGAAGTCATTTGACCGTGTAGATTGCAAGATTATAATGTTTTAGTGTTGAAAAAGAATGCTGAAATTTTCCTAAAAACACATGTAGAGGCCAAATTCGATTTCTAAACCTAATCAAATGAAAAAACTTTAAACTACAAAGTGATTCAAAACCAGGATACAAACACATTGGTGAAAAAATATATCATTCAATTGACTCAATGTGTTTGCAAAATGGCTTGCAAATGTCAAAAATAGGCAAGAAAAGTTGCAAAAAACACATGTAGGGCTGAAACTCCTTCTACTAAAATGCTTCTCATTCATTTTTAAATTCTTGGATTGATATGAAAATTTAGCCACACAAACTAGACTAGTGTGCGCAATTGTTGCAAAAACATTTATTGAAAACGGACATTTTATGAAGAAGATACAAGCCACTGAAGTTCACTGTAGTCCATAAATGGCGGGATTTTGAATTTTGAATTGCTCCCAAACATTCAAAACAACTTGGATTGACATGAAAGTTTCACCACAATAACTAGAATTCAAGGGAAACAAAACCCAACAAATTTTATTGAAATCGAACATTGGATGAAGGAGATACAAGACCCGAAGTTGCAGCCATGAAGTGCACTTTGGTGAATCAAATTGAGCCTGTGAACTTTGATTGGCTTCCAGAAAATTATTACCTCTAGGATTGATCTGAAAATTTTACCACACACACTAGAAGAAAAGGCGCAACTTTCCCAACAAATTTTATTGAATTTGGACATCGGATGCAAAAGTTACAGTACTTTGAATTTAACTTAAAACTATGTGAAGACACTTTTTGTCCTCTTAGGCGGTCTAGGGTTAATGCCACTCACAGTGGACTCAATGTTGGAAAACATGTCGGATGGGCATTGACTGTCTCTACAGCAACAGTTTCTACTGTTCCCGCTTATCTGGTCGCTGGGCTGCCCAACTGCACTGTTTCGTAACACTGTTCACAGCTCATGAACAGTGCGTTTTCCTGCGGGCAGTACTGCCGCCTCGTACTATTCACAAACCGCTTTCTCCCACGGTGATCAGCCCGACGTTTAAGGGTTTAAAAAAATAAAAAATAAAAAAACGTGAGAAAGGTAGTGTCGGTATCTTTTGTGCGTGCAGCCCAATGACAAGAGCACGGCATGTCGGAGTGCTCAGCAAAACTGTCTGAGTGACTGAAAGGCCAGGTGGCGCGCACTGGTTGCTGGAAATATGACGAAATCCGTGGTGGCCACACGGGCACACTTTCCCATGTTCAGTTACAGTACTTGGCGGCTGCTGCTTGACCACACTCTCCCATGGTCAGTTATTTGGCGGCTGCCGCTTGGATGAGCTATCATGTGACACGAGCCCGGCACAGGTAAACCAGCCTATGACAGGCAGAATGACTGGTTTCTCTGTTCGCATTCTTGAAATTTTGTAGAATTTTTCCTTTGTTATTAATTTTTGGAGCGTGCTGCCTAATTAGCCTAAAAGAGTCTCTAGATTACCCCCAAACCAACAAAAGTGTATCTATAATGGCCATTTTATTCATCTAAAGGAGTTGTAAAATTTCTTACCATGGTTATCAACATGAAGGCCTAAAAAGGTCACGTAAAACATAGATTGTGGCCACTACTTCAACCTAATATAGCCTCCAATTTTATACTTGGGGGGAAGGGGGACCATCCTACAGGAGTTGCATGTTATACTTGAGGGGGGTTCACCCATCCTATGGGGGGTGCATGTTATACTTGGGGGGTTCACCCATCCTACGAGGGGTGCTTGTTATACTTGGGGGGTTCACCCATCCTACGGGGGTGTTTGCATTACAAAAAAATTCAGCCCTCAGACGTGCTGCGAGTTTTGCAAGGCTGTGGTGCAATTAGGGAAAAAATGATTTTTTTTAAAATTTTTAAATTTTTAAATTTTTTTTGGGGGGGAAATCTGACGTGGCACTACTTTTGGCACGTCAGATTGGAGAATTTTTAATTATTTTTAAATATCTTTAAATATTTTTAAATATCTTTAAATATCTTTAAATATCTTTAAATATCTTTAAATATCTTTAAATATCTTTAAATATCTTTAAATATCTTTAAATATCTTTAAATATCTTTAAATATCTTTAAATATTTTTAAATATCTTTAAATATCTTTAAATATCTTTAAATATCTTTAAATATCTTTAAATATCTTTAAATATCTTTAAATATTTTTAAATATTTTTAAATACCTTTAAATATTTTTAAATATCTTTAAATATCTTTAAATATTTTTAAATATTTTTAAATATTTTTAAATATTTTTAAATATCTTTAAATATTTTTAAATATCTTTAAATATCTTTAAATATTTTTAAATATTTTTAAATATTTTTAAATATTTTTAAATATTTTTAAATATTTTTAAATATCTTTAAATATTTTTAAATATTTTTAAATATCTTTAAATATTTTTAAATATCTTTAAATATTTTTAAATATCTTTAAATATTTTTAAATATCTTTAAATATCTTTAAATATCTTTAAATATCTTTAAATATCTTTAAATATCTTTAAATATCTTTAAATATTTTTAAGTATTTTTAAATATCTTTAAATATTTTTAAGTATTTTTAAATATTTTTAAGTATTTTTAAATATTTTTAAATATTTTTAAGTATTTTTAAATATTTTTAAATATTTTTAAGTATTTTTAAATATTTTTAAATATTTTTAAATATTTTTAAATATTTTTAAATATTTTCAAATATTTTTAAATATTTTTAAATATTTTCAAATATTTTTAAATATTTTTAAATATTTTCAAATATTTTTAAATATTTTTAAATATTTTTAAATATTTTTAAAATAAAAAATAAAAATAAATTTATTTTTCTGTAACTGCACTGCGGGGGTGCCGAAAAACCTTTCTGAACAGCCTTTTCGAGGGCTGAAATTTTTTGTAATGTTATACTTAGGGGGTTCACCCATCCTACAAAGGTTGCATATTATACTTGGGGGGTTCACCCATCATATGGAGGTTTGCGTGTTATACTTGGGGGGGTTACCCATCATAGGTGGTTGATCTCACTGATAGTCCAATTGCAAATTGCAAGAGGACCTGAGCCACCTGAGCCACCAGGAAAAAGCATGGTAAATGAACTATTTCAGAAATTGCTTGTGTTACATTTAGCAAGGGTCCCACCCTGGCGGTTTTCTGGGCCAGTGTGCCCTATAAAAGAAAGACTCACTTCATTCTCTTCATAACCCAGGTCCGATTAGTTATGCAGAAGAGCACACAAGACTTTGCCATATTCCCTGTGAGGTCCACTCCAGAATGATGTTTTCAACACAGATGCTTTGTACCTGTTCCCCTTGTATTCCACAGCCGGGAACTTGCATAAATTCCCCAGTCTCCCTTCCCCCCTTGAGGAGACGAGTGGGTCTCAAATGGTGCAGTGGCTTTCAGAACGGCCGAGGTCACAGCATCTGGGCTATCAAGCAAGCGTCGCCTTTCTCCCTCTCCAGCAGTGAAGATGCATCTGATGCTGGAGTCCCTGCAAAGGACACCGGTGTGCATGATTTTACTGGTAAGACTCCACCCACTCAGCCTGCCCTTGTTTTCTGGGCAAAACTTTGCCCAAAACTTTACAAAGAGTTAGATGGACAGTATGAGAAAAGAGTGCCATAGTACATCTTCTAAGTGCATCCTGCAGTTTAAATCCTGGACGCCTCAATCCTTTTTCAAATTTTGGCACATTTTTGCTTATATCTTTGTATAGAAATATCATTTACACACAATTTCATGAGATTGGGCACTGAAGAAGGTTGTCATGTCAAGATTCAAGTGTTACATTGAATGATTGAGAAGTTAGTAGGATGAAACAGTACCTGCAAGCCCTCTATTTATTGTCCATAAAGTGGATGTTGACATAACTAAGGGTTAATCTTGAAAAGGAGTTGAGGATGTAAAATGTCCTTTGGATGACTTTACTTCAAACGATAGGATGAAAAAGAACTTTTATTCATCCACATTTTTTTGGAGTTGCTTGAGTATATTTTCAATGAATAGCATTGCAAATTCCCTCATTATGGTTAATCTAAAGAAGACAATGCTTAAATCCATGGATCACTCTTCTATTGTATTTTGGCCGTTTCTTGCTATTTACTATTGATGTGAATTTTAGCCATAAAAAATGTTGTTTTATGGATTGGAGTCCAACTAATGACATGAAGCTTATCACATGAATTTTCCACTCCAATTGGAATTTTTGAAAAATGAATAAATTTAAATATCTTATAGGAACTTTGGACCTATAACCATCAATTGTTGATTTTCTAATTTTAAAGTGACACGGTAACTTTGGTTCATACCATGATGTTACACACTATAATTTACATCTATAATTTACATTTGTGGTGAGTGTGTTAGATTTTTTAAGTATATTTTGTATTGGATATGAATTTTCTTCATTGTTTTCTTAAAAATTTTATAGTACTTTCAAATTTCCTCAAAGAATTTGAAAATTTGATGATCTCCATTAGACATATGACTTCATCTTTGAAAAATAAGTATGAAATTTCTCATTCATATCTAGTTGCAAATTGACAGCAAACAGAGTGATGCTTGAAATCCGTGGTCATGGGGTTAACTTTCAAGTATGCAGCTCATGTTGTTATGCATCCAGCAGGCTGAACAGTGCCCTCCCAGACCAAATAGATCGCTAGTCTACCTCCTCTTTGTTAAAGGGTGAGTGGGGATGCAATCAGTTTTCCAAGGCCCTGTACAGAATATGGTGTTTCCCTCACTGGGGCTTCACCGTTTTTTGTTTTTGTTTTAAAACACTCACTAGGTATTTTTTATTTCTCATTTTTGGGTTCACTTGTGTTTGCTTGCAAGCATCAATTCAAGGCTTGGTTTGATTCAAATAAGTAAATAAATGCAAGGCTTGGTCGGTCTGCGAGTAAAATATCTTCAAATCCATTCTACTTCACCTTTGTAATTTGACTGCTGAAAAAATAGTGTCTCAACAGTTCTCGTTCAGGGTAGCCATTGACATCATTAGTTGCAGCTTGAACTCCTGACACGAATGAATACTTACACATGATAGGGGAGAACTGGTACACTAAAGATGATATTTAGTGTTGAGTGACATTTAGTGTTTTTACCCCCCTACTACACTAAAGATGATATTTAGTGTCTTGTACACTAAATACGAAGGCATACACTAAAAGCCAATTACCCTATAAAAGTAAGTAACATTAAATGTCAATTCAAACACTAAATCTGAACCAGAGTTGTCATATCAGACGGAATATCACTGTTCACGGACAGAATCGGACCGATTAGGGCTAGGCGTCTGCAAACTTCAGAGCCTTGTAACTTTTGCAAAAATTCTTCAAATCAGGAAAATGAGATGTTTTTCGGCATCTAAAGTTTTTCTAGATACCGAAAAACATCTCATTTTTCATATTTGAAGAATTTTTGCAAAAGTTACAAGGCTCTGAAGTTTGCAGCCGGCACATTCAAGTCTAACACTAATTGTGGACAAGTTCAGATTTAGTGTTGTAGCTAGTAGGGGGGTAAAAACACTAAATGTCACTCAACACTAAATATCATCTTTAGTGTAGTTACAACACTAAATCTGAACTTGTCCACAATTAGTGTTAGACTTGAATGTGCCGGCTGCAAACTTCAGAGCCTTGTAACTTTTGCAAAAATTCTTCAAATCAGGAAAATGAGATGTTTTTCGGCATCTACAAAAACTTTAGATGCCGAAAAACATCTCATTTTCCTGATTTGAAGAATTTTTGCAGAAGTTACAAGGCTCTGAAGTTTGCAGACGCCTAGCCCTAATCGGTCCGATTCTGTCCGTAAACAGTGATATTCCGTCTGATATGACAACTCTGGTTCACATTTAGTGTTTGAATTGACATTTAATGTTACTTACTTTCATAGGGTAATTGGCTTTTAGTGTATGCCTTCGTATTTAGTGTACAAGACACTAAATATCATCTTTAGTGTAGTTAGTTTATTGTGATCTAGTGAAAATGGAAAAAAGAATTTGGTTGAGTTTTGAAACTACTGACATGATGAATAGTGGTTAAAATTTCAAGGAAAATTTATATTTCTAATATAAATGGAGGCAATAACCAGAGTAGGTACAGTATGTAAAATAACAATTAAACATGGGGATTGAAGGATAATAAGGTAAACCAGCCCATTGTGGTCATAATTTGGAGTCTGTCTTCATGCCATTGCTGAAATTTTTCAAAATTTTTCCACACAAAGATAAGTTTGAAAAATAGTGAGAGCAATTGAAATTTTATTTTTCAGACAAAGTGTGAATTAGTTATGTGTTTCTGAAGTGATCTTCCCAACATGGTCTACAGGCTGTCCCATAACCAATAAAAAGTGTATCTAATATGCTCACCTTAATCACCTAAAGTGGTCACAATAATTTCTAATGTAGAATGTCATGAAAAGTCACTTCCTACAATGCACTACACTTGAAAAAGTTGGATGTTCCTAATGAGGTCACTAATCACTCTATAGGTGTCAAGTTAGATATTGATTATGGTCTGAAAAACCATCCTGGGGTCATGAGGGGTCCACTATGAGACATCTGACCGCAACGGGCTGGTTTACCTTAGTTGGTGAAGTTCATGAATATTGCTTAGTGCAACGGAATATATTATTTTTATGTTTCATTCAAACTTCACCCTAAATTACTCAAAATGGTGATGTCAATTAAATTAGCTCAATTTTAGTTGAAAAGTTGGATTCATATTAGACATAGAGTTTTGAACCCTAGACACTTGGTGCTATGAGACAAGTCATTTTAACCCCTTAGGGACTTGGAGTGAACAATGGATGAACAAGAATATGTCCTATACATACAACATTTTGAGTTCTTCATTCATCTAGTTTTCTGTAGATTCTTGTGTTACTTCTCTAACATTTGTAGTATATAAATTTTCAAGACTTCGTTGTGTGCATATTTTACATTTCAAAAGGTACAAATATGCTTCAATTCAAAAAAGTAATTATCTTTTGAATTCAAAGAATGATCCACCAAAAGCAACTTCAATAAAAAAAGTAAATAATAAAAAATTTAAATCACCATAACTAAAACTTCAAATTTGAATATAAAGAAAAAAATCTTGTGAAAAAATTATCATTATTCAATCTACAATTCATTTTAGGAAGAATTTTCAATTTTTGGTTTTAAATCTTAGTTTGAAACATTTATAAGTGTCAAAGTTTCTATTGAGTTGTCTTTATCATGAAAGATTCTGCACAAGTGATGATAAAATCTTAAAAAATCCATCTTTCACTAAAGAACATGGGATTAATTACTCTTCTTGTTTTGAGTCAATTTTGAAGACCCTAATATTCAATGTGGCTTGTTCAGGAACCAAGACTGTGGAGTTTGTAGATCCAAGTTCACCAATCAAACTTGTTGATGATCAACTTCCGTCCTTGCTCTCAATGGTCATTGATGGCCTCCCGCCATTCCAAATCTCCAAATATGTAGACGAGGCTGAAAAACGGTTGGACCAATATGTTGAACGCTATCAGAATGTTAATGCCTTAGACTCCTATTATCGCGTAGGCCTTTCGTCAGCAGCCTATGGACATCCTGGAGTAATCAACGTCGATCGTCTTGTAGCAATTTCCATTAATTATGCATTACAGTTCTTGGTGGATGATCTTTTCTTTGACAACCCATATGAGTTTCATCAAGACCAATATGGCGTTACGCGCAATGCATGTGGAAGCCCTCAAAACATCCAAGAATATCTTGACCACTTAGATGCGGTTTTTGGTCAACAAGTGCAGCCACGCAATCCCGCTCCCTTGATTGAAACCATTATGTGGGAGGCAGGACAGTACACATTGGAGTTGACCAACCCCGAATGGTTCAATCACTATGTTGCATGTCTCATGGAACACCACCATGGAAATGTTGCTAGCTATGTAGATATTATCCAAGGCCATAACTCAAGCTTCCAGGATGTCGATTCCTACGCTATTATGCGCGCTGAAAATATTGGTGGAAAATTTATTCAATTGATGGTAGAGCTTGCCAACGATAGCTACATTCCGGGTATATTGAGGACAAATCCATATTTGGAAAACTTAACCATGACAACTTCTATCCACCTTGGATTTGTAAATGATGTCTTCTCATACCACAAAGAAAGCTTGCTAGAGCAAAACCCTCGCAATTTGATCTCCGTGTTGCTGGAATGTGAAGAAAAGCCTTTTATCCACACGGTGCATAGGGCAATAGGCTTGGCAAACACATATGCTCGTGTGATCTTGGATTTGGAGCCTGAAGCTTGGAATTCTACTTTGCAAAATCACATGGAGGGTATCAAAGCACTCATTGCTGGAAATGTTTACTTTAGTTTTATTGACAATCGCTATCGGCATCCTGATTCATTTTTTCCTGAGCTAAGAGACATGACTAGTAGTTGGAAAATTCTCCCTGATGCCAAAAGGTCAGGACTGTAGTTTTTTGGCTTGTAATCTCACTTGTTGAACAATTCATATACTTTCATTAAAAGGAATAGGACACTATCTCTGAATCTAGAGTATTACTGAATTTTGAACTACTAATTGGTATTTGTATTATGCTTTGAAAACATGACCTGATTTGCTGTTGGTGATTGGAGAGAAGATGTGTGATATGCCCAGCAAGAGTGATGGCTCTCTTTGGCATCTTGTTATTATCTACCTTCTTGCAGTAGAATAACATTGTTCTTTTTGTTACAATTTTTTTTTAAAGATTGATGATATCTTATTCTTTCATCATGCACAAGATGTCTTTATGTCTTCAATATCAGAAAATTTGCCATACATGGCTTCCACCGTAGTATAGGTTTACTGGTAAGAAAATGCCTTCAATTGCTCCTCTTATGTTTTAGTTTTCTGTAGAGTTTGCAGAACTCCGTCCACCTGAATATTGAACACTTAATATGTCAAATATTTGGCAACTGAAATGAAATTGTGTTCTCAAATCTAGAGTTAACTTAGACAGACAATAGTTTTTTCTTTGCTTAGTTTTTTTTTTTGTCGTCTCTATTCCTGTCTATACCTTTCAATCTCAATTTGCTGTGAAGTACTTCTTGGATTATAATCATTTGTCCTTTCTTTGGCTTCTTGCAAAGACATTTGGGTTGCTTCTGAAATTTTTTGCTTAACCCCTACTGACTCCAAGTGACCATTTTATGGTTGCTTCCCCTCTTTTTGGAGCCACTTGTTCTCAAATTTTGAGTATTTAAAAAAAAAAATAATAATAATAAAATAATAATAAAAAATAAAAAATAAAAAATAAAAAATAAAAATAAAATAATAATAAATTATATATATATATATATATATATATATATATATATATATATTTCTAGAAAATAGACTGCATTATAAATCAATTGGTGATAGATTCATCAAATTCCAGATTAAACTCTACCTTGTGGAATTTTTCAAAATTAAGTGGTGTAATGTAGTCTACATCTCATTTTTGGGGTTCGGTTTGGACATGGACTAAAAATTCAACCAAAAAATATGATTATTTCCCACTTCAAAGAGGGCAAATTGACCTTAAAAAATGCAGATCCAAGAAGTTCAAAGAGAAGACAAGTGCCCCATTCTTTTATTTTTCTTACAAACACTACTATCATTTCAATGACCAATGTGCATTGCAAGCTCCACTACAAATTGAAAAATGATTGGAATGTTGTGAAATTTTACATGTGAAATTTCAACTCTCTTATCTTTTTTTGAGGTTAAAAAGGCATCAATTCAAAATACTCTCACAAAGATATGCTCCTTCAAAGTGCATCACCCTATATTTTCATTTATCCAAATAAAACTTCAAACTTAAATATCTCCTAATCCATGTGGTCAAATAATTTGAATTTTTATGAGATACTCACTCTTAATGTGGAATTCAAGATCCTATGGTTACATTCTATCCAATCTCAAGAAAAAATGAACCAAAAAATTGCTCAAGTTCTTGGTAGTTTTAGCCATTAGGAGTTAAACTATGTTGTGCATGATTTCATAGGAGTTTGCATTGGTGATATTGTGTTGTAAGGGAGGCAACCCATTTTTGATCCCCCCTCCATTCTGGCAATGTAGGTTGCTTTCTTTCTGTGCAAAAAGAGAGCAACAATGATCAATTATGGCATAGTTCCTAGCGACACATTATGATTGGGCACTAGCTACAAGACTCTCAATATTGCAATCAATCCTTAGCGGATTTTGCAACTAGCCTTTGGTTGAAAATAGAAAGGTCAATATGACTAGTATGGATTGAATAAAATCTTCAGCTAAATTTTTTATAGTAATTATATTTTGAGAAACATAAATTTGAAAAATTATAGAAATCTTTTGAAGTTTATTTTTACACACAAGAGACTTTTCCAACTGAAGAAATCTGCCCTCCGAATATGTGTATTTGCTTAAGTGGTTAGAAATGGGTTGCTTCCTTTATTATGCAGCTAGGCAAGCTGCCAAATTTGGAATTTGGAATTTAATAGGTGCATAAGATTTAGTAGCCTTCAAAGAGGTTGCCTTTTCCTTTGGTGTCCTCATCTACAAATTCATCTGTGTATCATTAATGTATTAAAGCTTACATTAATAGTAGAAATACATTTAAGAGGTGTTCAGTATTTTAGCTAAGTCTAGGACCAAACATACAAAGCAACAAATAATTGTAAAGAAAGATGACTTGCTGAAACTCCAAAAAATCAAATACCATTGCAATTTTGATAGTTGAAAGAAGGGATTGCATCATTGGCATTTGTAGGAATGTAAGGTGGAGATGTCATTTTTATATTGAAACAAGTCCATCATGAGTCCTCAAAGGGTATTGGATAATTTTGAAGATGAAAGTTCTACTGCTCATTGTCAAAACGTAAGAATAATGTTTAGAGTATAATTTTAGACCTCATTTTGTCCTAGTAAATTAACTTTTTTCTAAAAAACTTTGAACTAAAAAAGTTGGTAAAATCAATCTAAATTTCATTTCAAAATATTCTTTTGAGATTTCAAGACTCCAATCAATAGTTATGGACAAAATTCAGAGAGGATGTTTGAAAATGTCATAAAAAATGTTGCTTCCAACATCTCTTTGAAATTTGTTCATAACTTTTTATTGGAGGCTTGAAGATTCAAACAGATTTTTGGATATGAAATTCAGCTTGGTTTTCCAACTTTTTTTGGTTCAAATGTTTTTGAAAGAAGTGATTTTGTTATGACAAAATGAGGTCTGTAATTCTACTTCAAATACAATTTTTGCTTTGATTTGACTTAACTACGAGTGGTTGAGCTCCTATTAATTCTAATTTACATATCCCACATTGTTTGTTTTACCTTTGACCACCCCATTTGAATATAAAGAGTTCTCTTTCCATTGTAGAAATCGAAAATAAGTGGTTTATGAAGCAAAACAAAGTATTTAGTTGTTTACTATGAATTTTTTGCTCAATATTCCAAAGTTAATCTTTGAAACTTCAATGCTTATTTTTATACTTTAATTAAATGTTAAGCACCAAAGTGTTTAATGTTGTTGTTTGTATACAATATTAACAAGTCTCATGTGGTATGCCACCTATCCTGATAGCTATTGATGAGTGAAATATTGCACATCATTCCGTTGGAAGAAAGGGAGTCCAACTCATTGCTATTGAATGTTATGTAGGAAGGTGCATCTTACTCCCACCCAAAAATTTGCAAGCTTCTGGTCTTATGATGTGCTTTTGAGTTGTTTTTATATAGGACATATATTTTTGCTACTAAAAACTATTTAGCCCTGAAAATAGAAAAATGTGCTTCCAAGACTTATTATAAGGTGGTTGTTTGCTCTTTGAATTATACTACCTCCGTCCCATAATGATCTTCCTATTGGCCTTAATTTTTTGTCCCAAAATGATCTTCCAGTTGGACTTTGTAATACTGAAATAGGTCAAATTTGACTTTTGAATGCTTTTTGGAATTAGCAAAACAACCTTGAACATTAGTTCCCCTTCCATCCATGCAATCATCAATCGAAAGACAAATGAAATGATTGAAGGGATCAATTAGCTTTGCTTGTTCTTATTTTTGCATCTCTTTGAGTATTTCCCAATTGAAGGAGATGAAGCTTTGGAACGCAAAATGGAGGTCAAAACATCATCTTAGACATGTACTAAATGCCCATAAACTGAAAACCTCACACTCAACAATTAAATGTCCACTGGTGCTCTTTTAAAAATGCCCCCAAAATTCCACTTTTCAATACCCCAAAACTACTTTGGAAAGGGCTTTGAAGCTCAAAGTTTCTTGGATGCTAAGAGTGCATCAAACCCTACTTAAAATGCAAAGCACATCTTTAAAATGATATTTTTAGCCTTAATGTGGAACATTTTGTCCAACAAGAAGATCATTTTGGGACAAAGATAGTACTAAGTACGCAATCTCTTTTACGATGTGTAGCTTAGGATGAGTCATAAGATGTTTGATTAAGTGAGAGCCAATGTGCAACAATATGGCAATTTGATTGTAATGGTTTGACTTTGTCCTCACAAATTATTTTTTTGCATTTTCTAGTTTTATTATAGTTTTTCATTTGTTATGCAATATTGTAGTTGCATAGTTACAATTATACTATTTATTGCTACAAATTCCAAGATTGATTATTGATGGAAGTGGCTATCCTTATTTTTTGAATTTTTTTGGAAATTATGCATAGTTGATCGGTTTTTATTAGGGATGCAAAAACCCACTTCATTTCTTACTAGATTTGTGGTTTGTCATTCTCATTCTTATCTAATCTTATTAATTATGTTTAAAGTGCAAATTGACATTCTAATTTCAACACATATTATAGGGATAGAACTCAATCTAATTTGAACATTGGCAAACAATTTTGGGAAATTAATGAGTAGTAATTACCTAATATTTACCTTTTCCAAAAATTATGTGCATTTATCTTTTAGGTTATACTTGTATTTTTAAGGTATAAAGGCAAGAAACTACTTACTAGAGTTTGTATTGGTGGTCTTAGTGTAGATCCCGACCTGGTGTTAGGTAGCCGATGTTTGGATAGGAAAAGACTATTAATTGCAAGGGAATTCATTTGCGTACTTTGATAACTACTGATTCTACATAGATGGTGATGTAGAGATTAGATAATCTGAGCACTGCTTGCCGCTATTAACCCCTAAAGGACCAAACACTGTTTTTTGACAACATAGCGTTTTGGGGCAGCTCACTACGAATGGAATTTTTATTTTTTTTATTTTAAATTTTTACACAAGATGTGTCCGAGGAGTAGCTTTAGGGCCCAACAATTTTCATAACTTTTGACCACATGATTAAATAGTTATGGTATGATATGTAGTTTTCATTGTTCAGCAGGCAGCCCGGGCAGCAAAAAAAACTTCTTTAAAAATCATTTTCTAGAGAAATAAAAATTTGAAATTGGTTCTCTAGATTTATGTGCACAAGGAAAGCTTTGAATCATTCCACTTTGATTTATGAGATGAAAGTTATGAGGAATTTTAGTTGTGGGTAGTTTTCGGGTAGTTATGGAATCTCTACTCTAAAATAAACTTTGAAGTCCTTTATTTAACTCAATTTTCAATATTTTGGGAAAAAAATATAAACACAAGGTGTAGATTGTTTATTACAACATTTCAATCGTTTGGATTGGCATTTTTCAATTCCATAATTAAATCCTTAACAATTTAGTGTTTTGAATCATTTTCTACTTCTTTCTACTTACTATTTTTTTCCTATATGTTGTACATTTCCAAATGATCTGAAATTTTTCAAGCATGTAGCTAACTTTCTTTGAAGAATGAATCCAAAGAGTTACCACCATTTTGGACATTTTTTCATACAAATGTGACCATGTGCAGTGCAGCTGCCCGTTTTTTTGCAGGGACAAAAAAAGGGGTTTTGTCACTTCAAATGCTAATATCTTGCAATCTACACGGTGGAAATTTCTGAAATTTTTTCCACATCTTCTCAAACTAGTTTACTACAAGATCCTACGGTTTCATGTGTCCAAAAATGTTTTTTTTCCAAAATTTTGTACTTGTACTAGAAATGGCAGTTTGGGAGCGTTTTTTGTGAAAACATAGTCAAAAACCTTTAGGGGTTAATGACGAATATTATTTTCAACATTGATTCCTAACAAATATTTGTCAATCTTAAGAAAAATTTAGATCTTAGAAAATTGTAGGTGGTCTTAGCTATTGGGGATTTTGATGGCTCATTCCAAAAGAATAGTCTGTGAGAATTAGTCAACTTTAGCGGAGAGTGGTGGAAAAGTTGTGCATCTAGACTACCTCTATTGCAACGACATCGTAATGTTGAAGAATGCTTGCAGATTGATTGTTGTCAAATCAATAAATGCTAATTCTGGATGCTTAATCTTTGCTTTGTATGCTTTACTACAAGTGTAATAAATGTACTATCCAGTTCGACGAGAAGAAACGAGATGCACCGTGCCTCTTTTGTCTTAGAAAGAAAGTTGTCATCGCAGCCTGCATTGAGTCGCATTGTCTTTTCTTGTCAAATATTCTGAAGCTCTAGTTTGACGGATTGATGTAGCGGGTGTGGAAGTTTTCAGGAAGGCTCTATGGCTTTTGGAGAGAGAATGGATTTTTAAAATCTTTGGTATTTTAATTGCTTCAACCTACTTTGAATGTTTTACTTGCTTCCATTATCAAATATCCTTTAATTACCTCACATGCTTCGAGGTTTGATTATGTAGTCCTTTTCAAGATTATAATATATCAACCTCGCTCTTGTGCTTTCCATTATTTGGAATTTGAGTAATTACAATTTGTTTTTCCCATTGGTCTTTGATGAACTTTGGTTTGTGACAATGTGCACATCCGGGTTGTATAATAGATTGCAGGATCTGGAATGCCAAGTACTTGGTTTTTGTAGAAAGAAAAATTAAAAAAATAACTAAATTTAGACTATTTTAGCCTATTAGGGGCCCCTTAGTAGAAAAAAGTAAAAGTTAATTTAAAATTAAAGTTAAATTGCATTCCCAAGTGTGAATGGGACTACTAGCATAGGATGGATGAAAAATAAAAATAAAAATAAAAATAAAATATACATGGATGAATGAGGTGCGACTTAGGTCACACCCCTTCACTACCACACCGGTTCATTTTTAGAAAAAACTATAAAAAACTGAAAATCAAATAATCAATGGTGTTTGTAAGACCCAATTTATTTATATATAAATTTATTATTGTATTATCGTGTCTTTGAATTATTTGTTGTGTGAAGAAATTAGGGTTTCGTGTGTGATTTGTATTAGAATTGTATTATGATTGTAAATGTGAAGGCTGGAGGGTTAATTTCGGAGAGAGCTGCCTTCGGGTTTGAGCAATTGTCGATCGAAGCACCGGAAGGCAGATTGGGGTGTGTGCGACAGGATTGGTGTATCAGTGCAGAGAGTGGGGGAATAAACCGGATTGAGCAATGCCGCTGCATCCTCGTGAGCACTGAAGCCACCCGACCCTGAATCGAAGGAAGCAGGAATTTGCTGAAAGATTGCATCGGCGGAGGCGGAGCAACGGTGAAAATTGGTAGCAGAAGAAGCTGGGTGAAGAGGATCGAAATCTCTGTAAGTTTTCTCCCTTTTGGTTAATCTTTCTGTTTGCCCTTGTGCTCGCTTGTACTCCTTGGAGAGATCGGAACAAGCAATTAAACGACAAGATGAATTGATAGTTTACAAATTTTGGATTGAATTGCCGAGACGTTCCAGACACGCGCTGCAACTTGCGCTTGCGCGAGTGGTGGCCTTCCCCATCGAAACTCCCTGAACTGATCAAATTCGTAGCTTGGGTGCGATGCGATGGTCAGACTAATCGGTTGTACAAACAAATTCGATGAAATTTGACAATCCAGAGTCTGAATTCGGAATAGCAAGCCCCGGCGACCTACGGCTTGCACCTGCTCTGACCTCTTCTCAAATTGCCAAATCACAAAATTTTGTCTTGAAATCCATCGCTGGTGGGTCGCAACAATCTGTCTGATAGATCGCATACACAAGCCAAGCGTAATTCGACCATCAGAACCGAAATCCATTGCCAAAAATTTGATGCTGCAACTTGTACTCAGGAGATCACCGGAAAAAAACAAAACATTTTCGAATCTCAAATTGTTCTCCAATCAGTGCAATCCTCTAAGCTCCACTGTGTATCGCATTTCCTGAGCAAGAATCGTAACTAAATTGGGTCAAATCCATTTAAAATTTGTGATTGGAATTCAAACGGACATCGCGGCAGTCGCAGGTTTGTGGAAACAGCGAACTTCTAATTGCAATAACTTTTGATCTAGAAGGAATTAGAAGGCGTATTTTACATCATTGGAAAGAGGAGAGAAAATCAGTCAAAATGAACACTAAAATTTCTTGAATCGGATAATAATTGAATCGGATAATAATTGAATCGGATAATAATTGAGTAAGATATTAACCGCCGACCGCGGCAGTAAGTTTATAACTACGGGAAGGAGATTAGGGATTCGGTCTGTGGGTCGGTTCTTGATCCCACGGCCCTGGGTCTCAGCGCACGGTCTTGGGCTCTCTTGTCCATGGTCAAGGGGCTCTTGGGCATGGTCTGGGGCTTGCTGCGAGGGTTAAGCCCTGAAATAATTTTAATAATTAAGTTATTAAGTTAATTTAATTAATTAATTTACTTTTGTTCCACGCTTTTGGGGTCTTGGTGATTTGTTGATTATTTGTATTCTAATTTTAGTCTTATATTTTATGTATTTACCTAAATTGTGAAATGTTTATGTGGGACATGGGATCTATGTGATTGATCAAATTATAAATTGTTTCAATGTTACGTTTGTATGTTAGCCCTTGTTGGTTTGGATTCATTTGACATAATTTGGCAAAAATAAAAGAATTAAGATACATTTGACATCATCATACATTGCGCAACTAGGAATCATTTGACATAGAATACAGAAACGCTAGATATTCTTGCATGATTGCATTAGCTGTAGATTGACTAGACTATTTGACATAAAAACATAAAAAGGTATAATGAATGAATTATAAATATACTATTTTATCAATACTATCTTGTTATGATTACGTCCTACTGCATGCATCATATAAGATTCGTTTGACAAAACCTGATCTATTTGACAAAGAATGATTTGACCTCCCTTAGAACACTATGTAGGATTGGGACTTTATACATACATTGGTAATGGACTGGCCAACAAATTTTACACATGGGAATAAGAGTGATATAATATTACACTAAACTTGTAAGCATAAATCTATTTAAAAGTGACTTTTAGTCATGAAACGCTAGACTGATTTAACCTTTCCCTAAAACAAAGAACCCCTATACTTTTGTTTCCTGGATTTTGTGGAAGTGCAAAATCTAGTTCACAGTTTTAAAATTTACTTTTTTTTTGTCAAAGATGTTCAATGCATGGTATGAGCACTTTTATGTCCATCCTTGACATACATGTGGAACACAACTAGGTTCTTGTGTTTTAGGGCAATTCATACTCTATTGGGAGCCTAACATTGTTCCATACAGGGCTTCTTTTTTTGGCTTTCTGGTGCCAGATTGCACTAGAAAAAAAAATATGGCTAAAAAAGGTTATAAAAAATGCCCAAAAAATTGGATGAAATCGCCAGACAACTTTGAAATTAAAAAAAATATTACATGAAATCGCCTAATTGTGGATGAAAAACATACTATACATCCAATAAGTGGATGAATGTTGCAATTTGGAACACCATTGTAACATTTTATATCGCCACTATGGCACTTCTTCAAAATGAAAAAAAAAGCCCTGGTTCCATATTGCATTCCAAGCAATGGATCTTTTTCTAATATCCAAGTGTCTTGAACTTGTTGAATAAACCACAAACTCCTCCCTTAATTGTAAAATCTAACCTTAACAATCAAATTACTATAGCTATTGTGATTGTTTGACGAAAGTGATTTTAACCTAAGTTTAACCACATAAAGTGAAAGAAAATCTCATGAAATTTCTTAAAACATAATATTAAAAATAAGTGGACCTTCCTAGCAAAAGATATGGACAGATGAAGTTTGGACCACTAATCGGTTAATCAAACTTCATCCATAGTTTTCTCCTAACCTACAATTGAAAATCTATTTTTTCTTTCACTCTTGACCTCTAATAAATTTCTACTTTCGAATCTTCCATTATTGTTCCTCATGAATGAAAATTGTTAAGTTTCATCCATTCTAGGTTCTAAACTTCATCTACTTTTAACTTTCTAGTTTTAACTCTGGTTTTGATCTACTTTATGTTTTTGGAAAGCTCTACACTTAAATTGTAGGACTCTAAGCTCAATTGTACCTGAATCTATGTCTAAGTGGTCTGGCTTGTTTCTAGGCGTCAGCCTTACTTAAACTTCATTGATTAAAGAGAAGGGTGGGGGGTGGGTGAGTAATATACCTTGGAGTGCGCTTTGTCGTACTAATATTGGAAGGTCCTTCATAGTCTTCTACTTGGGCCATGGTCCTTTTATTCAAATTTAAATTTTCCTTGCTAAACAATTGTTGTTGTTTGTTTATATATTTTTTTAATTTTTTATCTTTTACATACAATAGAATTTTTTTGTCCAACTATTCTATTTATTTTCTAAAATAATTTTATAAAATTCTCCATTGACTTTTGTGACTATTCTATCCTATTTTGATTTTTTATTCATTGACTTTTGAGACAATTGAATTTTTTGCCATTAATTTGACAATTTGGTCATTCTTCTCGTTGTCAATGTTTTCTTTCTAATGAATCAAAAGACTTTCTTGATATATATCTAGTCTAGGCTCTTTCTTTTCTAACTTTTTTTTACTTTAAAGGCTATTCTATCCTATCTTGATTTTTGTAAGTTGTAAGTTGGATTTTTTCTATCCTAGAACAAAACCCAAGGACCTACTAGTATAGGGGTTCTTTTTGGAAAAAGGTTAGTTCATCTATTGTTTAGGTATTTGAGGTCACTTTTAAAGTAGGTTATAGTTTAAAATATATTTATTTGTCAATTAATCCTAGGATGATTTAATTCAATCTACTCAATGTTGGCAATTGGACACCATGTAGTATGTTGCCCAATTACGCAACAAATTAAATGGGATTCTATTGATTTCTAAATCACTAGTCAATTAGACACAATCACAAGGCTTGTTGACAACACCACAAGTGAATTTGATCAATTTATAACTAGCAATTTCTCTTTTAGTATCAATACAATCCAACTCATTACACATTATCAAATTGCTAGAATTGATTCATTAGTCCATTGCTAAGTCTATTAACTTGCTAGCCAGTTCTCAAGTACAACTAGCATGGTTGTCGGCCTCTTTCAACTAAATTCAGTAATCTACAAACCTATCAATTCGCTAATTTCTACAAACCATTAGACACTACAATTTGCTGCAGACAAATTCCAAGCTAATCATTCAATCACAACTTCCACAACAATAAATCAACAATATCAACTCATACAATTTAAACAAAGAAAATGGCCATTACACAATTAAAATTTCAATCTTCTTCAATCGTTCCTAAATAACAAGCAACTTATCTTGTTGCCAATTTGACTTCCACGCTTGCCCAACTCCTTTGTCCACCCGGCAAGTCCACTTCTCAGTTCCACTTTTCTCTTGCAATTTGATTTCCACACTACCCAACTCAAACATCAACCAGGCAGCTTCAGTCATGAGTCCCTCTTGGACTTCGCCATTTGCAAAGTTGACAAATTGATTTGCCAGGTCAATTTACCAATTTACTTGCAAGCGGTAGACTTAAGAATATGCTCTCCTAGACCTCTCATAGGCTAGTGGCATAAACAAATAATTGATGGTTTGAATTCAATAGGGATCTACGGATCGACAAGGTGCTAACACAAATAAAATTTCAATCATCTCACACAAGGCAAATTGCAACTACACAATTACAATTTCACAATTTTACAAAGAGGAATCAATTGAAGGAATGAATTATTACAACAAAATTGTCAATGAGCCATAACCATTGAATAAGTTTGAATATGAAATCTCAAAAACAAACAAACTTGCCCTTGCTAAATAGCCCAAGGACCGCATGGCAACTCCTCCAATGTTTGATCCAAAAAGTCACAAGGCAAATTTGTCACCCTTCCTATCATACCCAATTGTCCTCTTGCAATCTAAAACAAGTCTTTTTTTTTTCATTCCAACAAAATCTCAAGCTATTTACCACTTCAAAACCAAAATAAAAGGACTTATCTAGTATGAAAGGTATTGCAAAATAAAAAAGGCAATTGGCCCAAAAGATTTTATGGCTACAATTTTATATTCATTGACTTCTAAGACAATTGAATTTTTTGCAATTATTTTGACAAATTGGGCATTCTTTTCCTTTGTCAATGCATTCATTCTAATGTATCAAAAGATTTCTTGGTGCATTTCTAATCTAAATTCTTCCTAAGTTCTATTATTCTTTAATCAATCCTCAATCATCTTTGTGTCTCATTTTTGAGAGCTTCAAGTCATTGAAAGAAATTATGTCTATTTTGTAGGTTTCCAACTTCTATAAAGCTTCTATCTATCTCTAATCTCCCTCCTCCCTTCCTATTTGCTTTCTAATTTAGTGTTTTGTCTAATTCCACCCACTAATTTAATAGGAAAAAATACTATTTATTGTGGCAAATTGCTTTGTAGGGAGGGACTCCTTGTTAGAATTTGGATATTTTTGCAACAAGTATGACTTTTTGGTTGGTGATTTGTCTACCACATCCATGATCAAAGCTTTGGTGTAGACAACCACGGAAAAACTATAGAGAAATTTGGACAAGGTTAATACAACATCATGTAACTTAACAATACAACATGTTAGTATAAAGATTAGTACAAAAACCGTCTCAAAAACATAACACAAGTTAGTGGATCTTGGTTAGTATAGAATTCAACAAAATATAACACCAAAGACCCTCCTAAGTGGCATCACCAAAGTACCGAGGGGGGACACTTTAGGATTAGTAGAAGGTTAGTACAAAAATACTAATACAAAATATTATTACAACAAACTTAGCATAAGTTCAATTTACAAAACTCTAGAGGTCCTCTTAAGCAACATCACAAGGTACGGAGGAGGATAATTCTATAACTTATACAAGAGTATAAATAATTTAAACAAAATACAACAACAATTGCAAGAACTTCAAAAAGTGCATACAAGAGAAAGATTTGAGGGACTCTACTATTCTTCAGAAAAAGCTCAAGAAATAGCAACAACAAAGTACAGAAGCTCCAAAAAACAATTGTTTGGTGATTTAGTTCAAAAATGGCCAAAATCCAACTAAATAGATCCAAAATGGTGTGAATGCAAAAAATGACTATTAGAGGTTACAAAAGGGTTTTTTTGAGATAAGAAGAGGTGCCTTCATATACTCTTCTAAGGGCATCCACCTTCTCTCATTTCCTAATGGTAATCTTATCAACTGAGATCTTCAATTTTTGGCTTTTTACATTGGTCCAAATCCTAACTTTTGGAAAAAGATTCCAAATCACAAACAGATTGCACCATTGGCATCAGAAGGTCAATTTCCATTTACAAAAATACCCACCTTTTTTTTCCTATGCCAAAAATTCAAGGAAACCAAGCACCACTTAACATCAAAATAAATAAAAATCTAATTTTTGGATTTTGATTTTTTTGTGAAAAGTAACTAGTCTAAGTTCTTTAGTAGGTGTAAGGAAGTAAAAAAAGATTATGTTTTGACCCCATTCCAATTCTATATACCTCCAAAATGTTGGTCAATTCCACGAACTTTTTTCAATTTCACCAAATTTGAAGAATCTTGTTGGTTTGGGTACTTTTGGTTGTTGTAATGTCTTCAAACTTGTTGGAGTGTTTTATTAACATAAAAAAAAAAAAAAATGATTTTTAGTGAGATTTTACTGCATTCCAAATAATTCCTACAAATTTTTCATCATGAATTTTGATAGTTGACCGTTCGGAAGAATATTTTTTGACTATCAGAAAATTTTCAAATTTTTTGTGGAACCTCTCATGGAATTCCACAAAAAACGTTTTAGTTCATATTCTTACCTTGCACATTCAAAAAATGAGAATCAAATTCCACTTTCTCCTTTAAATTTTGATGTATAAGGAATTTTTACATGGAAGGAAATTTTGGCAAATTGACTGCACCGTTGGAATTGTAGCATGATTTCCACCTTGAATCATCATATTTGGGGTAATAGATGCCCTTCACTAGTCCATTTTTCATTTTTTTCATTTGTAGGCTAATAATTGGGGTACTACTATTTCGTTGATGTAATGGGGAAACTGAAACCTATCTCTGGGACTCAACCTAAGGATCTTATTGGAAGTCTTTTGGACTAATTTAGCTCGTATGTGTCACATGCACAACAAATTTAGACAATTTGGGCAATTTCTACTTAATACGCTTACTTTGTACAAATTTTGGAATTTTATCCTATTTATATACGGGATTTGGTTGTAATTAAGAGAAAACACTCTATTTAGGACCAAATATTATATTAGCATGTGACATTCTTATTTTGGTTTTACACTCTTTGAGGGGGGTTTTGTATAAAAAAACTACACTCAAATTTGCAATAATAGAAAAAAAAATCAGAAGTCCCAAGTGACAAAATGGAGACTTATACATGGCAGTATGAAAGAAGACTCCAAATAACTCGTCTGTTACAATATTCTAATATTTGCAAAAGCAATTATTCTGCACAAACAATCAAAATAATCCACTACTGTGAAACCACTCCCTTTGGTTGCTTAATAATAAACTCATGAAAATGAAAATTCTACAAACTTGTTGTTCAACAAATGCTCAAAAATGCATACTTGAAATAAAACCCTAATGCATCAGAGTGCTCACAACAAATCAATGAAAGAACTAAACAATACATCTAAATAAATATACACCAAATCAAATTGTCATCTTTTCGATCCTCAAAGTCAAAAAAACTTACACACGACCCAACGCTACATAATTGGTGTAGGAAATTTCCAGCAAATTGATACCAAATGAATTGGTTTCAAGCCCTCGGTGGTTATGAATAAGCCCATGAGATTGAGTTGTGAACAAGGTACAAAAGTATGTAATCGTAGAAGGCTGAGGGTAGCTGTGTCTATACAACTAATTCAAAAGTTAAGAGCTATGAAGACAAACAAAACAAACTTTGTATCCTTCACAACATAGGTAAAATCCCCCCTCCCTCTTTTCCCATCCTCTTCTTAGGTTTGAACACTTGTAAGCTATTATATGCTTAGATTGTTCAATCCTATTATCCCCCAAACCTACCCAACATGAAAGGCCTTGTTAAGTATCATTAGAGAAAAATGAACCTTGAACCCTATAAGAAAATCACGTTTTTGGCGATGTTTTCCACTAACGCACAATGTTCGATAAAACATAGAGATATCGGAGGACATCTGGCCCAACCTCAAAGCCCAACAAGGTAGATTTTGTGGATGTTGCAAAAAACATTAGCACATTTATTTATTGTAAATCCAAGTTGATGTTATCATTGACATTGACGTTTTATTTGATATGACTAAAGACATATTGATATTTTTTGGAACGTCCAAAGAAACATAGACTGCCACGTCAATAAGAAGACCAATTTTGACTATGGATAAGTTAGTAAAAATTACTAAGATCTATGATAAAATGTTGACCATATGTGAAAAATTTAGGGGAAGGACAACCACATGGCATCTTTACATAAAAAGGGAAATGGATGGATGTATACCATAGATGAAGAGAGATGGTCTTTATATAAGTGGGGTGGTAGGAAGTGAAACAATCCATATGTGATATGTAAAGCAAGAATTGTATTAAATATAAAATGTCTAAAACAATATGATCAAGATGTCTGAAACAACGTCTAAACATCTAAAACAACATTGAGACATACAATAGTGAAGTTCCCATATTCAAGTTATTCCATATCTTTTGTCTCACTATGAACAGACAATGGATATAAATAGGACCTCTCAACCCTTAATTCTCACTAACTTTTAATGAAAAAATTCCTTCATTTGGCCATCAAAAATTCTCTTGATGATAGATATTAATTGTTTTTTAATTCTTGCTAAATTCAACAATTTTTCTTTTTTCTTTTCTTTTTAAATCAATATTTTCTATTGACCTTAATTTACGGGTATGGTATGCATCACTTAATGTCTCCAAAAACGTCTAAATTGACGTTTCAAAAAAATATATTAAAATTCTTAAATGGCATGAAAGTGTGCTAACAAGGCATGCCACATCAGATTTTGGTGGGTCCATGTCACTTTTTCCCACATGCACGTCACCAACAAATTGGATGGAATTTTTTCCTATAAGATACTGCCCACCCACGTGGTGCTTACGTGGCGTTGAGCTTTCGCCAAATGGCGCATCATGGGAACCTTGGAAGACCATGTTTTTTGGGATGTCGCAAAAAAACAAGGTCAAAAATAGCATATTTTCTAAAAATTTGACACATTTTTTGCATGACCAGTATAATGGATTTTAGGTGACATCTACATTGATTCCCTTTGCATCAAAACAAACTCCAGGCCATGTTTTTTCTGACATCACAAAAAACACCAATTTTGTATAGTGTGAAGAGTGTTTCTATAGTTTGACATTGCAAGGATATTTATTGTAGTGTAGGAGGGATGATAGAGTATATGATTTTTGACAGAAATGGGTCATCATCTCATCTGAATTGTCTAAGGTAAGTGTGGTTGAGCACATGGTGAATATGCCTTTTCCTTGTTTATTTTTATGGCCTGATGAGTGGTGATGCACCTTTGATGTAATTGTTGTACAGTTGTTACATTAATTTATTGTAGATTGCAAATTTTTTAGTCCTTCTTCTTGTTAAAGGAGAATAATGACCTATTCAAAAATTATCCTTTTAGTATAATAAGTTCATTCCAAGGGAGACAGTCAAATAGAAAATCTATACTAATAGGTTATGTATTTAAAATTGAAATATTTTGACTTAAATTCAATAATCAAACTTGGATTTTATAGCCAAAATAGTACTACTGACAATGGCACTGCATACCCAACTTGGACTTGGCTTAACAAACATTGCTCGAGCGCTATCAAAATGTCATTGCCTTAGACTCCTCTTATCATGTAGGCCTTTCTATAACAAGCTACATGCACCCTAGAGTAATTAGCCTTAGTTAATCGTCTCGTAGCAATTTCCATTAATTATGCACATTTGTTCTTATTGGGTGATTTCTTTTTTGACACCCCAGATGAATTTCTTCAAAAGAAATACAGCATTAGCCGTGATGCATATAGGAGCCCCAAAAAATTTCAAAAAAAATCTCAAGCATATGAGTGTGGTTTTTAGTCAACAAGTGCAACTAAGCACTCCCACTCCCTTTATTGAAATCCTCGTGTGACTGTGAGTTAGGACAGAACATGCTAGAGTTGTAAAACCTAAATGGTTTAATAATTATATTGCACAGAACACCATCGCACTAGTACTACTAGTCATGCAAATATTGTCGAAGGCCATAACTTATGCTTCCAAGACTTGGAATCTTATACTACTATGTGTGTTAGAAATGTTGGTGGAAAATTTACTCAATTGGTGATAGAATTTGCCAACAATTCCTACATTCTGAGTATATTGCAAGCGACTCCATACTTGGAAAACGCAACCATAGCAACTTCCATCCATCTTGGATTTGTAAACAGTGTCTTCTCATACCACAAGGAGAGCTTGTTAGAACAAAACCCTCACAATTTGATCATTGTGCTGATGGAATGTGAAGGGAAGCCCTTTGTCCAGATGGTGCATTTGGCGATAGGCCTAGTGAACGCATATGCTCTTGCACTGATTGATTTGGAGGTTGCAGCTTAGAACTTAACTTTGCAAAATCATTTGCAGGATATCAAGCTCTATTAGTACTATTTGGTCCTCTAGTGGATTAGTGTCTTCCCTTCAATTTTCTGAGGAGGAGTGTGGAATCCAGTGTGCTGATGCTTGCGCTTGGATTTCATGCCACAATCGGTTTGATCCAATCGTGAATCCAACTTGGATGTGCTTTGTAAGAATGAAGGAAATGTTTGTGATTGTAGGGACATTCTTACAGATGTGAGGGTGCTTGAGAGCTTCTAGACTGATACCTCATTGCATTTTGTACTTCCTACTTTCTCTTTTCCTCTTGAAGGAATTCCAAAATCTCTCAGTATTGAATTATGAATTGTTGTTCTAAAACCTAACAGTGTTGAGTAATGAACTTTTGTTCTGTACACAGCGTGAGATAATAATCTCCTCTGACACTTCCGTTTTGTTGGATTGTCTGCAGCCGAAGCGACCTCATCTAGCATTTCCCCTTCCTGATGGTGGATTTGAGCTGCAATGACATTGCCTGCTAGTCTTGGAATGACATTGTCAATTTAGACTTTTGAAAGCTATGGCATGGCCGCTCGCATGATGAGTTGTTGCAGCACGGCGCTTCTGTCTCAAACCGTGGTCATCGGCACAGTAAATCTTTCTATCTCATCATAAGAGAGCTTCGTCCTTTTCACCGCCGACTTCCCGCAGGCCTCATTGTATTCGGTGTCTTTGTATGGAGCAGAGTTACGTGAAGAGAAGGCGCAATTACAGCAACACAGAATGATATGTTGCTCCAGCGCTAGCAGCCCTAATAATGCGACTGAAGTGCAGATTCAGTTGTACAATACCATGAAGAGACAGAAAGATTTTTTTCGGCCCCTTGTGCCGGGGAAAGTGAGCATGCATGTGTGCGGCGTGACTTCTTACGACTATAGTCACTTCGGCCACGCTCGGGTATATGTCGCCTTTGATGTCCTTTTCCAGTGACTTGACCTCATCTGCTTCTGTTGCAAATGATTTGTAATCTGAATTTCGAATGAATTGTGAATTTGGTTGTTGGACTGGATCAGATACTTGAAGAGCGTGGCTTCGACGTGAATTATGTGCGAAACTTTACCGACATTGGTGCTAAGGTAGGCTTGTTTGTTATGTTTCTACTCCCCCTAATCCTATTCTTGATTTTTTTCTGTCCTGATTTTGGATGTTTGCTTGCAGATTTGATCATACCAAAGTTTCAGAGGCACACCAAAATATTATCAAATTCGTCAGTATTTATTGATTCTTATCCATCATTTGGTTGCAGGTGGACGGACTTTGAGCTTATGCCTGGTGGTCGTGAGATTCAGGTGACCAAGGATCTGGAGTTTCTGATCAGTGGTCCTTGCCATAAATTGACTATGAGTCATTACCCTTGCCTAATTCAATGAGGACCTAGCCTAATTCCTTGCAAGTTTCTAAAGTCTTTGAATGAAGTATGCCCTAGAGAATTCTCCAGCATACATTATCTCACGAAGCTTCAATTGAGTGGATAATCTTTGCAAAGTTGCTTCTCTGCCACAAAGCAGGAGCATCCACTAGACTAAGTGTACATTGGCCATTGTGACCTATGTCAAAATGAGCTCAAACTTTGCAGAATTTCACCACATACAGATTAATTTCAACAAGAATCCAAATGAAACTTCTGTTAAATATGAATCTTCAAATTGAATGACCATTGATAGTATTACCATTGCAACCTCAAAGACCATGAAAAGTGGTGTCTTGCTTTGTACACATAAGCATCGTAGGAAGTTTGTTTCCCCATCTTGTTTCCCCTAATTTTGGGAGTTGCAAACTAGAGCGTCTTTTAATCAAGGCCATAAAAAAAATTATATCTTTATAATTACTTTGTGTAACCTCCCCTTTCAATCAAGACCTTGGTTCCAAAAAGAGGAAATAGATTCAATGTTACAAATAAAAATCGCCTCTCCCCCCCACCAAAAGTCTTAAAGGCCTAAAATATTATATACTTTATTTCATACTTACAACTCCAAACAAGCCTAGTATACACAGTTTTTTTCCTGTTGATCTTTGAAGATGCGTCTTCAATTAGATATAAGTTGATAAACTTGGTAGAATTAAGATTAAAAAAGCATTAATCACATACAAAGTGCAATATTCTAAGAAAATACGATTGAAAATACTCCCTGAAAATTTATAATATTGAAGATTCTCTTTCATTGTTAGAATTCTTCACAAAACCTACACACAATTTCTCCCACCTTCAAGAATAAGATAAAAGCTCATGATTTAAGTAAAAACACAAAATTTAGAAATATATAAAATGTATGAAGGATATGTCAAGAAATTATTAAAGCTTGTTTAAATTAGATGATTCCTCAGTATTGAATGAACAAATTTCTTTTCAATTGCCAAAGATTATATTTTTTATTTAAATACAAATTAAAGAAAGATTGTGGAGTAGATGCGCATTCACCTTGAAGCATGTGTTTTAAGAATTCACATTTTTTGCAAGAAATGTATCTTAAGATGCATTAAAAAATTATAAATATTTCAGAAAATAACTTTAAATTCTTGTAGAATTTTCAATTGTTTTCAGAATTGATTTGATTAGTAGAGAAAATAACAAACAATACTTCTTCAGCATCATCTAATAAATTGCACAAAGATAAAAAGGAAAAAAGTCTTTTTTAATTTTTTTTAAAATGGATTTGAAGACATTGTTAAAGGGGACAAGTAGTTTGGGACAAAAGAAATATCTTTATGGATTCCATTGACTTGTCATTCTAAAGAGGGTGATTAAGTCCTTTACAAAAATAATATTTCAACAAAAATTTATTTGTGAGAATATTTGTAAAAAACAGTGGTTTTTTTAGCTTGAGTTCATTAAAAATTTGACAAGTAGTGTGACTTTAAGTGACTTTGGTCAATTAGTGTCGTATACAATAATAACAAGTAGGGTTGTGAAAATTGGATCCCAAGAGATTATAAGTTTTTTGTTTGGATTTTGGAATTGAAAATGTTGGTGCATTTTTCTTTTTCTTTTTCTAAGTGCATTTCTAGTACTTCAAGCTACAATGATAAATTGTTGGATGGTGTACAGGTGTCTCCAAGCCACCAAGGATGTGGTGGCGCTATTTTGAGAACCAAAAGCATAGGCCTCCACGAGAATGGGAGTGGAGGTGGGTGTAGAGGCATAGTGGTGGATTAGAATGGAGTTTGGATAGAATGAGATGCATAATGCAACAAGTGAAACAAAAGAAGTGGAAGCATCTCACTGGATAGGCCTAAATTTCTCTCCACTTTTTCCTTAGTCGTTGTGGCACTTTCAAAAAGCCTTGAAATTGGATTGGAGAATGAAAGAACTATGACTTTCATAAGATTTATTGACATGCATTGGCACTTGTTGAATGCTTTTGTGTAGAAAATTGTGTGGATTTGCTTGAGAGTCACTTTGTCTCCTATTGCAAACTACCCAGTAATTGACTTTGATAATAAGCAAACTTATTTTTAATCTTGCATTAGGCAATAACATAAACAACAACACTATTTGTATTGCACATACACTTTTGGCTTCACAACAAATTACTAGTGTTTACAATCTTTGGTCATGGGTTTCAAAATAATTTTGAGCATTTCACCCTATGATTTCCTTTGATCCCTATTGCCACATGTTATTTTTTAATTTTTTTCTCGGGAATCTAAATACTATTCTTATACATAGCAATTGGGATTGTCTCAATCATATTCTTCTTAAGCCAGCATACTAAAGAACAATCCTCTTGATTCATTGAGTGATGCAACATTCAATTTGATTTTTGACAAAATCTTCACTAGGGTGCAGAACATTGCTTAGCAAAAGGTTTGTCACCCTTGGGTGCATGGCTCTGTCCCACTTATCATAGACTTGTGCATTTTTCACGCAAGCCACAAGAAAGTTCAGTTGCCACACTTCAACCAAACGTATTCCACACATTTGACTTGCGGCATGGTATTAATCCCTAAATGCCCAAGGCCTGTTTTGAGCATCTTGAAATTTGCTCTAAATTGAATAAAAAGTCAACATTTTGAAAAGTTGTATCTATTTTTTTTAAATTGTAACCATACAAATTCAAACTAGACATGTGAGAAATCTCATAGGAAAAGAAAATACAACAATATCACATATGGAGTAAAAGATTATAATGTTTGACCATGAGGGTGTTAAAACTGTAAAAGTGATGTGAACTCTTTCAATCCTCTTTTCACAAGTCAAATCTAAAAAGTTGGTGACCAAAAAAATATGAGGTTAAAGGACCTAACATGTATAACCCCATTCAATTTATGGCTTCCTAAAATCTCTTATACAATTTTTTTGAAAGAATTTTGAATGTGATTTTTTCTCCAAGATCTAGTGTATTTGAGGCTCATTTTCAAGAGCTCTCAACACTACTAGAAGTCAAGATTGCAATGGGTACCCTTGCATAAAATCTTGAATAGAAAAATCACTATAATTTATTTTCAAGATTGGATTTTTGATGCTAAAACCAGACTTCAAGAAAAACTTTTCTAAAATATAAAATACTAAAAATATAAATTTGGATAGATTTTATTTAGCTTCAAAGTTTTGCAAACACCAGATTTGGATGCCTTGGGCATTTAGAGGTTAATGCAAACAATTGAAAAAGAGCTCCATGCTATCTCAAACCAACCCCTTTTGTATAGAACAAACCCCAAACCCAACAGCACAACCGGACTTCACACCAACCACGTCAAAAAAACTCAAAGAGGGATCATTACAACATCTCCACGGGGAGCAGGTTCTGTAGGGTTGCAGGAGCTATTGAACCGCCAACCATTGTGTGGACGTTTACTAGATAGGGCAAGGATCGTTTGGTGCAATAATTTCTGTCTTCCATAATATAAATACTCTCAATGTAGCACAAAAAAAGTTATTTTTTATTTTTTTAATTGAGTCCGCATTCATTTTGAGTTCTCAGCATTGATTGTCTTCCACTCAATTTTTGTTGACATGTTCTTAACATATAGATGGGCAATTTCGTTAAAATGGCGAAATTCCTTAACTTTGGCAGTTTTCACAGTTCAGAGCGGCCGCTCTGAAATGTTCAACTATCCTAGATTTCTGAAATCTAAACCACTTATAGATGTCTGAAATCTACAATAGTCATAGATGTTGCTTTCAAAGTTCAAACCGCGCGATTTGAAATGTACATTAGTGCTAGATTTCTGAAATCTATATGAGACAAAGATTTATGTAATCTATACCTGTCGTAGATGTCACTTTCGCAGTTCAAAGTGGCCGCTCTGAAAATGGCATATGGAATATGCCATTTTAACGAAATTGCCCATATAGGCAAAAATTTCTAAAAGTACGACAATTCTATATAAGGTAAAACAACCCATTGTGACTAGAATTAGGAATTAGCCCTCATGCCATCGCTAAAAATTTAAATTTTTTTCCACATAAAGACAAGTGTGAGAAACTGGGAGAACAGTTGAATTTATATTTTTTGAAAAAAATATAAATTTGTTATGACTTTTTGAATTTTTTTGCCTATCATGGCCCAAAAGAGTCTCTACTACCCCCAAACCAACAAAAAACACGTCCACAATACTCATCTTACTCACCTAAAGCAATCACAATATTTTCTAAAATGAAAGGCTTCAAAAAATCACTACAATTAATTTAAACTAAAAAGCTAGAAGTTCCTATTGAGTTCACTAATCACTCTATTACTGAGAACTAAGACATTAATTGTGGCGCAGATTTCATTTAGTGAAAAAAACAAACCTTGGTGTTTTTCTGGGATTGCATTTTTAGAGAGGCCTTCTTCATTGCTCATTTGTTTCCATGAGCTACACTGTTGATCCCTTCATGATGTGATGACCAGAAATGGCCTACTGAAACCGTATCCTTCAATTTCAGTGGGCTAACATGTATTCAACGAAAACACCTTCAACCACAATAGTGAAGGCAAAGTGACGAAGGAAATTTAGGTTTTAAGGATTGAAGTATGTATAATTATTATGCACCTGCAAGAATGGTGAGTTCTAGATATTTCAGGGTATACGTAGCTATTACAGCAAAATCACGTAGAGGAAGGCTTTGTCAGATACAATGATTTTTTAACAGGCGTAGGCGGTCACTAGCAGTTGGGGTAACTTACATCCGAGGAGAGGGACGTCCTCTCGAGCTTGCTCCTGGAGTCGTTACCAGGTGATGTCGACAACATCGACGTCGTCACCAGCAACACGGATCTCTAGACCAACAGTGTTGCAACTCGTCCACGTTAATTATACCTGAGCTCCGAGACTGGGATCTGTGCTCAATGGGCGGACTGGGACGAGATCGTGGATTGCAAGGGGGGACTGCCACACCTCTTTCTGTTGCATTGGAATTCGAAACATGACAATAATGTTTCTTTCGGAGCTCTCGGTCAATCAAATTGAACATACTCACAGCAGCTAGCACAGCTTCAATCAGTTTTCCTTTGTTCCATTTTTGCACTACAAACTCCAATTTATCCAGCTTCTCGATTACCTCAGTCGCATTTCTCCAGGCATTGTAGTAGGCATTGATTGTGTCCATGAAATTGAAACTGGAGTTGGAGTTGGAATTAGAATTTTGGGAAGCTACTATACTTCGTTGAATGACGTTGTAGAGTCATGAATTTCATTGGCTTTGATGTGTTTTTCCATTGCTAGCTCTTTTGGAATTGAGTTGTCTGTGATCACAAGGATAGTGGATTATCAACATGAGATCTACTAAGGTAGAACAGCCTATGACCACCCAGATTTACAATTTGAGTATCGTTTGCAATGAGCTGATTGTTGCTTGTATTTTTCAGAGATTCAAGAATTAGTTGAATTGAATAAAATACAAGTGAAATCATATTAATCTAATAAGAACTTGAATTGATATGAATTTTTCAAAGCAACAATATAAAAATGTTAGTAAGTGAGGGTCATGACCATCTTCAAAAGGTTCAAAATCAGTGACCTGCCACCCTAATCCCGTTTGATGAGTGTTATTATAATAAAAGCACAAGTTGTACATTCTAAAAGCATTTTTTTTATTGACTCAAGTCCATTCATAATTTGCCCACCCAAATCAATGGAAGACTAGTAGAAATGGAGGGTCTTGTAGATGGTGGAATTGGGTCACTGACGGCAATGGGTTGATTGACTGTAGTACTCACTGCAGCTTCTATGGCTTGTTCATTTTTTGCTTTTCCCTGGAAGCAGTAATCTCAAGGTCAGCTAGCTACTTCTTTTGTAAGGTAGCCGACCTCATTCCAACCAGGGACCTATTTTCGTTATATACACTATAAGAACCCCGTGTTTTTTTTGACGTCTAAAAATTGGACGTCAAATTTTTGGACATCAAACATAACATTAGGATGCTAGTTTTGACAGCTTCATTGTTTTTCTCAGGTGTACCAAAAAGCTCTTCAATCAAATCCTGTAGCTCCATGTATGAGCTTTATGCTGAAGTTTTGATAGATAATCTGGAGCCTGATGATGAAGAATCAACAATCTCGTAAGCGATAAGGGTCAATCTACTTTAAACGAATCTGCTGATACTTGGCTCTCACTTTACAAAAGTGCCAAAGTGGCTGTGGTTGAGAGTGAAACACTTGCCCTGTGTTGTAGGTTACGTGTTTCCTTGGTAACCGGCTCCCACATGTCCTTCAGACTTTTGTCAGTGAAAGTCGAATGTCCTTTAGAGTGTGCCCGGGGCAATTGAACATATGCATTGAACTTCCATGCTTTTCCACGGTCCTTGTATACTAGATTTTTATTCCTTGCACAATCCTGTTTCAAAAAATCCCATGAAAATCACAGAGCAAGGCTGCATTCCCATGCAATCTCTCTCAAAAAAAGTGGGCTGAAAAAACAATTTCTACTACGTGCAAATCTAGAATGACGATTTCAACGTAGATGATTTGTATGTGTGTGTTCCCCTCATATCCCACAGCTGGGAACTTGCCTAAAGTCACTGGTTCCATTTTTCTCCTAGAGGAGAAAACGGTGTCCCAAATGGTCTAGTTGCTTTCAAAAGGACCAAGGTGACATCACCTTGCCCATGAAGCAGGCATTGTCTTATCTTGGAATGGTTCCTTGTTTTGGTTGTTTAACCCCTAAATGATCAAGCTTTTTGAAGTGTGTTTTTTTCTTATGAAAAAAGAATATGGGCTTATATTTTTTCTCAATGAAGCAATTTTATTTTTTCGAAATCTAACCATATAGATGTTTAAAGAGCTTGCTTATTAGTATATAGTGCTTTTTAGAAAGTAAGGTAATCTCTACAAAGTTCTTGCACAAACATGAATCTGCTAAACCCATTAGTTTATTGAATACAGATGATAATTTGTTAGCACGTGAGCCATTGTTACATTCCTCAAAATATCAACTTCTCAAATTCCAAAAAAATCTTCTTCAAATCAACTTGCAAGTTTGAGCTAGGAGGTACAATGTAAAAAGATCATCATGCAATATAATCACATGGGTTACCTTACTTTCTAGGGGGCCTTGTACATACCAATTTTGAGTGTAAAATTGCATAGGAATTGTGAGATTATAACAAGAGAAATGTGATTATCCTATTTTTAGTATGTTGTCCCTCCCTACTATGTTTGAGAAATTTGCATATAAGAGTTTGTGGGGATTGGAGGTGACATGAACAACTAAAAATTGTGTTAGCAAATTAAAATGCATTTCCAAAACCTTTAGTTCAAATGAAGAGTTGTCAAACTCATTACATAATCCACCTTGCAATTGTTGAAATGCAATTTTATTTTTTTATAATTAAAAATTGCAAATAATTCCACATCAACACATGCATGTTTAGGGTTTGAATGGTGAAAATCATGAAATTACTTTACTCTTTCCACTGAAACCATTTTCAAAGCAAATGGATACATACAATTTTTTAGATCTCAAATCAAGTGAAATTGACAAACTTTGCTCAAAGCCAGGAATTGAAGTAAAATTGACAAGCTTTACTCTTCACAAATGGTACATATATGTGTTTGGAGCTCAGTTTGGAGACCTTTCAAACATCAAACATTTATCATTGTTAGTAAAAATGAAAGCTTCCAATAGTTAACCTTCAAAATTGCCCATAATTTTTTTTAAACGGTCAAAAGGATTTAACTGCCTACACCAAAATGAGCCTAAAATTTCAGATCACCCATATATGGTCGGTTGAGCATTTAGGGTTAAGATTGAAAAAATAGGAAGTTTCTTGAGTCATAGTTTAGATGTGTGTTTCCTAGTTGGAAAATGGATGATAGATTTTGGAGTGAGATGTATGCCTTTAACCCCTAAAGGTTTTTGACTATGTTTTTATCAAAACGCTCCAAAACTGTCATTTTTAGGATAAGTACCAAATTTGTTTTAAAAAAAACTTTGAACACATGTAACCATATGATCTTGTAGTAAACTAGTTTGAGAACATGTGGATTTTTTTTAGGAATTTCCACCATGTAGATTGCAAGATATTAGCATTTGAATTGGAAACGAGATTGGAAAAAAAACTTTTTTTGGCCCTGCGAAAATCGGGCAGCTGCAGTTCAGATGGTCACATGTGTATGAAAAAATGACCAAAATGGTGGTCAATCTTTGGATTCACTCTTGAAGGCAAGCTAGAAACATGCTTGAAAATTTTCAGATCATTTGGAATTGTCCAATATATAGGAAAAAATAGTAAGTAGAAAGAAGTAGAAAATTATTCAAAACACTAAATTGTTAACAATTTATTCATGGAATTGAAAAATCCCAATCCCAATGGTTGTAATGTTGTAGTAAACAGTCTACACCTAATGTTTTTATTTTTTTTCAAAAACATTTTAAAATTGAATTAAATAAAGGGCATCAAAGTTTGTCTTAGAATAGAGATTCCACAATTACCCTCAAACTACCCACAAACTTAAACTCCCATAACTTTTATCTCATTAATCCAAGTGGAATTATTCAAAGCTTTCCATGTATATAAAGATCTAGAGAACCAGTTTCAAGTTTTTTTTTTTTTAAAAGTGAATTCTCAAGAAGTTTTTTTGCTGCCCGGGCTGCCCATCCAACAATGAAAACAACATATCATACCATAACATTTTAACCATGTAGTCAAAAAATTTGAAAATTGTTGGGCCTTCAAGATACTCCTCGGGCACATATTGTGTGAAAATTTCAAAGAAAAAAATTAAAAAATCCATTTGTAGTGAGCTGCCCAAAATTAAACCCCTAAATGCCTAAAATGTCACATTTAACTACTTATGGACTTCCAAAAGTCTTGAATTAATAGTAGAATAAGAATGGTCATTAGAAGATAATGCAAAACATCGGGAGGATCTCAATATATTTTGTTTAGAATTCACTGAATAGTCTACAAGTAGTTTGAATGTGGCATTAAATTGCGTTTTCTGACAACATGACAATTTTAGGCAACTCACTATGAATAGAATTTTTATTTTTCTTCCTTGAAATTTTCACATAATATGTGCCTGTGGAGTAGCTTTAAGGTGCAATAATTTTCATAATTTTTTATTACATGGTTAAAATTTTATTACATGATATGTCATTTTTAATGCTCGGCAAGCAATTTAGATAACTAAAAAAAATCATTTTTTTAAGAAATAAAAATTTGCATTTGATTTCTTAGGTTTATATATACATGAAGTTTTGAATCATTTTATTTTGATTAACAAGATGAAAGTTATGAAGAGTTTTAGTTTGTGGGCACTTATGGAATGTGTACTCTAAAATAAACATTGAAGTCTTTTATTTAATTCAAATTTTAATATTAAAAAATAAAAATAAGGGCATTAGATTTAGTTTCTTTTTATCATGGAGTAGAACTTTACAACCACTGGGATTGGAATTTTCAATTATATAGCTCAATTCTTAACAATTTAGTGTTTTAAATCATACTCTACCTTTTTCTACTTACTATTTCTTTCAAACATGAATATGAAATTTTTTTTGTTGAAATTTTTTTTATATATTTCCAACTTATGTCTTCAACATATCATAGAGAGTAGCAAGTTGTAGGATCTACACATATTTGTGTAAAAAGTTTGAAAGATGAAATCTAACCATATGGGAAGTGTTGAAAATACTTCTTTGAAATCCAAATGACTAGATCTCGCAATTGGTAAGGTTTCTTATTTTGAAACTTTAAGAGGGTGCACTCTTATAAGTTAACTATCTAAAGGATCCATTAGGAAAATTTCAAGCATCAAAGAGGCTCTGAGTTTTAGATGGTAGTGGTGCAATCTCGGGTGCAATTATAGAAAAAATGACAATGTTTTTTTGGGGGAAACTTATGTGGTACTATTAGTGCCACATCAGATTGATTTTTAAAATTATTATTTTAATTTTAATATTTTTGTTTTAAATAATAATTTTTAAATTTTTTTTTTTTGAATTTGCATTGAGGAGGTGCCAAAAATGAACAGTTAGTGGCCCTTTGCAAGGGTTAAAATTTTCCTAATGCTACAATTGGATTTGTTAATGATTAAATAAATATGAAGATTTTAGCCTTGCTTTAAATACTTTGAAATAGCTTGGGGTCTAATAAAATCTTTGTCCTTTAGGGTTAATAGTACAAATTCAAATTGGATAGGTTCTGGCTCAAGCAAGTGACTATAAAATACCGTTTCAAAATTGGGATAAAGAATACTTGATAGGAACAAAGATCGATCTGGTAAAACTAGAGTAAAAAGGAAAGCAAGATATCTAAGCTAGTTGTAGAAATTCCGATTGGAGTAAAACTTAAAGAAATATGAAAGAACAATTGGAGGAAGTTCTTAACCCTTGCAGCCATTAAGAGTGGAATGCCAAATTGTATAATTAGCCGCATGGTGAGGAATGTAGCTTTTGCCTAGTTAGAAAAAATTATTCTTACATATAGGTTGTGATTTCTAATTCAAATTATTTCTTAGTAAACATATTCAAAACTGTTTCCTTAAGCAAACTTCTTACTAGGATTTAGATTTTCTAATGAGATTTCTCAAGTCCTTCTACGTTGTGCTTCCTTTAGAATATCTAATTCATCTAAAACTAATAGATTAGAGCATTTTAGGCACTCGGGCTTTGAAGAGCAAAACATTGTGTTCATAAGAAATTTATTCTTTGTAGTCTAATTCTCTTTTTAGTTTTTTTGGTGTATGAAACCTAAGAATGAGGTGCAAATTCGAGAAAAAAAAATTGAGTCTAAAACGACCCTCCATTAAAAGCCCCCCCTCCCTCCCCCTCCAAATGTCATTAAACCATTTTCATATTTAACTTCAATTTGTTAATTGTTGATTTATCTAAATTTTGGTTTTAGAACCAAACTATGTAATGGGTTTAGTGGCTTAGAGAGTTCCACTTTGAACATTTATAGAAATTACATGTCTTATCTTTTTTTCTTTTTTCTTTTTGAAATTCATGATTTTTATTTGCTAATAATTGCTAAAAAAATAATTTTTTCTAGCAAAAGGTACCTCCACCTACTCTCAATTGCTTATTTTGACAAGTTTTTTTTTTTAAAACACATGGACAATTTCCATCGCTGGAAAAAAGTACGTGGAACAAAAGGACCCCGTCCCGGTGAATATTTTGACAGTTTTGGGTGGTTCACCTTACCATGTTTTACAGAAAAAAGGTTTTGCTCCTTTAGGAGTTAATGAGTATCTTTTCCTAGTGCTGCCAACGACGTGACGGATCTTTGTGTTCAGCAATAGTGTAACTTTATGTGAGCCAGACTGACTGTTCCTTCTTTTTCACCTTTTAATGTCCACCGCCCCTTTAAAAAAAAGAAAAAGTATAACTTTTATGAGTGTTTGGAAGCCAGGTGACTTGTACAGTTGTGCACCACACGTTATGGTGTTTTATTGGTCCATACTCTCCCATATAGTGATGTTTATTTGGCTGCTGCTACTTGGATGGGCCAGTAAAGTCCAGTCCCAGAAAGTAGTGCCAGAAAGTAGTGGTATAGTGGAGCCACTCATAACCAACCAAACAAGCAATTGTGGACATGATCTAGAGTAGAAAAGCCCATGGTGGTCAGCCAAGGTGAATTGATCCCCTCGTTGCCCCAATGGGGCAAACACTGGAATTTTTTATTTGCAACATACTAATTAATTTTGAAATTCTGAATTCATATTTACAATCAGAGGCCCCAAATTAGGTTGGAGGGGTGAAGAATTATCAATAAACGCAACGCAAAATAGGAGGAATTTTTTTTTTAATTATCCTTGGTTGGGGCAATGAGGGGGTCTATTCTCCTTGGCCTAGTGGACACCTACGAGATGACCCCATTATGAATTTTTTTTAGTTTGTGAGATTTTGGCTTCAATGCATGCTTTACATGACAAGAATAGAGTGATTAGTGACTTCATTAGAAACTTTCAATTTTTTAAGTGAGAATTTATTGTAAGAATTGACTTTTTAGGCCTTCTATGTTTGAAAATACTATGATCGCTTTAGGTGAGCAAAATGAGCATGATGGATTCAAATTTTGTTGGTTCTAAGGTAGTCTACAAGATTTTGGGGGCCATGATGCATTGCACACTTCAGAAATTCATAGCAAATTTATATTTTGTCAAGAAAGCATAATTTCAATTGCTCTCACTTGTACTACTGCAGGAAAAATATTGAAAAATTTCATCAACCACATGAGGTCAAAGTCCTAATTCTAACCACAATGGGTTGTTTTACCTTAGTGAAGGTAGAAGTAAATATTTCTGAAGGTGCAAAGACAGAAATGATGGGGATTTTCAAAAATTTGGTAACTTTATTACTTGAACTAAAATTGCTATGAATTTCAAAAGGTAAAAGTTGGTCTAGACCCATGTCCAATGTCTAAAGTCATCCAATTCCAATCATTCAAGAATTACTTTCCACTCATTACTTCCTACTTTCTTGCTCACTACTTTTGAACATGTGTCACAACTTTACTAGTCCCAAGCTTGAAAAGGAGGAAAAAACACATTCTAAGCTTTGGTTGGAAATTTGTTCTAACTTTAGTTGGAAATAATTACTCCCTACAAGTTGGGTATGGTTTTATGGTTGGAAATGGGTGGTCTTATCTTAGTTCGTTTTGAAAACTGCAAAGCTTTTTTTTCTTCACCTTTAATCGTGAAAATCATCTTTTTTAGTACTGTGTAAATCATTTGTTTAATAAAATTCAATCTTGAGCATTTATTGGAGGTCAGACTACTACACAAGAGATCCCTTTTTCACACAAAATTCTACGGACGAACATCAACACTTCTATCTTATATAGAAAGATTCTTTGTCATTCATCGCATAACAAACGACCTTGACATCCTTCACGGGTTAAACCATTTTTCGGCCCAAAAATGAGTATAAGGATCATACCACCTGGGAAAACATGGTAAATGAAATATTTGAGTGAGAGAGTTTGTTAATGAGAATTGTCCATTTGTTATATATATATCAATTCACTTCCCTGTTGAGGAGACCAAGGGATCTCAAATGGTCCAGTGGTTTTAAGAGCCCCATAGTTGTCATTTGGGCCACAGATTTTTCTTCTTTTTCACTTTTTGCTTATTTTTATTAGTATTTTCATTCAAAAAGACATAAATGTGTGTTGCCACCGCATTTGACAAAAGTCCTTACAAATATGGTGTATTATTCCCCAAAAGTCCAGAAGTACTTTAAGCACTTCCATTTACCATTTCCAGTGCCTAATTAGATGTTTAGAATGTCAATTAGGAATTTGAGATAGTTTGAGCCCTAATGACCAAAATGAAAAAAAAAAAAAAATTAGATTTATCCGTAAATTACTTTTGGATTTATCCGTAAAGTGCGAGTGATTGACCATAGGCTAAAGAGTAAGTAGTTTAGATTGTCAAAGTTTCATAGAGTCTTAGAAACCTTTATAGGAAAGAATATAGAAGTCACCATCCAATTTGCAAAAATTGGGAAAAAGTCATATATTGTAACTTTGGAGGTAAAAATTCATAGCTTTGTAATGTGAGCAACCAAAGATTGGAGAGAGGTGTTTTTAGCTTAAAAACAAGCCAAGAGTGCAACAATGAAGTCAAATTGCCAATATTCTCTAGTGGAAGAATGATATTTTCTTGGAGGAATTAACCCCTAAAGGTTTTTGACTATGTTTTCACAAAAAACGCTCTCAAACTGCCATTTCTAGTACAAGTACAAAATTTTGGAATAAATAAAATTTTGGACACATGAAACCGTAGGATCTTGTAGTAAACTAGTTTAAGAAGATGTGGAAAAAATTTCAGAAATTTCCACCGTGTAGATTGCAAGATGTTAGCATTTGAAGTGACAAAAACCCTTTTTTTGGCCCTGCGAAAAACCGGGCAGCTGCACTTCACATGGTCACATTTGTATGAAAAAATGTCCTAATGGTGGTAACTCTTTGGATTCATTCTTCAAAGCAAGTTAGCTACATGCTTGAAAATTTTCATATCATTTGGAAATGTACAACATATAGGAAAAAAATAGTAAGTAGAAAGAAGTAGAAAATGATTCAAAACACTAAATTGTTAAGGATTTAATTATGGAATTGAAAAATGCCAATCCAAACGATTGTAATGTTGTAATGTTGTAATAAACAATGTACACCTTGTGTTTATATTTTTTTCCCAAAATATTGAAAATTCAGTTAAATGAAGGACTTCAAAGTTTATTTTAGAGTAGAAATTCCATAACTACCCGCAAACTACCCACAACTACAATTCCTCATAACTTTCATCTCATAAATCAAAGTGGAATGATTCAAAGCTTTCCTTGTGCACATAAATCTAGAGAACCAATTTCAAATTTTTATTTCTCTAGAAAATGATTTTTAAAGAAGTTTTTTTTGCTACCCGGGTTGCCCGCTGAACAATGAAAACTACATATCATACCATAACTTTTGAACCATGTGGTCAAAAGTTATGAAAATTGTTGGGCCTTAAAGCTATTCCTTGGGCACATCTTGTGTGAAAATTTCAAAGAAAAAAAATAAAAATTCCATTCGTGGTGAGCTGCCTAGAAACACTATGTTGTCAAAAAACGGTGTTTGGTCCTTTAGGGGTTAAATCAGGAGGTACGAATTAAGATCTTCCACTATTAGTGCAAGGTCAAAGTATAAACTTGCACTTAGCATTTGAAGGCTTCCTAGAAGCTACTAAAAAAGTTTTGGATTTTTTTGGATTGCAAATGATGAGTCTATGGAAAGTCAATTGTGTTTACCGGCATTGAAAAATTCATAGAAATTACCTAGATAGTGGTAAAATCTCATTAAAAATTAGGATAGTTTATTTTAGCTTAAAGAAGCTCCCAGACAAATTTCATGGCATTACAACACCGACAAGTACCAAAACCAACGGCAACAATGACTTTTAACCCCTAAAGTTCTATGACTATGTTTTCACCAAAAACACTCAAAAACTGCCATGTTTAGTACAAGTACCAAATGTTTGAAAAAAAAAAAAAAATTGACACATGTAACCGTAGGATCTTATAGTAAGCTAGTTTTAAAAGATGTCGAAAAAACTTCAGAATTTTCCACCATGCGGATTGGAAGATATTAGCATTTGAATTGGCAAAAATCTTTTTATTGTCCCTGCGAAAAACAGGGCAGCTGCACTTCACAAGGTCACATTTGTATGAAAAAATGTTCAAAATGGTGGTGCAGCTTTGAGTTCTTTTTCCTAAGCAAGTTCTCTACATGCTTAAAAATTTTCAAATCATTTGATATTGTACAACATATACAAAAAAAAATAGTAAGTAAAAAGAAGTAGAGAATGATCCAAAATACTAAATTGTTAAGAATTTAATTATGGATTTGAAAAATGTAAATCCCAATGGTTGTAATGTTGTAATAACAACCTACATCCTATGAAATTTTTTTTCTTCAAAAAATATTAAAAATTGAGTTAAATAAACAACTTCAAAGTTTATTTCAGAGTAGAGAATCTATAACTACCTACAAACTAAAAATCCTCATAACTTTTGATTCATTGGTCGAAATGGAATGATTCAAAGCTTTCCATGTATATATAATTCTAGAAAATCAATTTCCAATTTTTATTTTTGAAAAAAGTGATTTTTCCTGATCTGCCCGGACTGCCCAGTTACGAGAGAAAGTAACATATTAGGCCATAACCTTTGACTCCTATTTCCAAATGTCATGAAATTTAGAGCATATGAAAGGTACTCATCGCGCCCACCTTCTATTAAAATTTCAGCCAAAAATATGAAAATCTCCAGTCACAAGTACCTGCCCAAATTTTTTATATTGCCAAAAATCGCATGCTGGTCCTTTAGGGGTTAACAAATTTACAAGACTTACAATGTGTTGACCGGCATACCAAACACATACAATGTTTGAATGAAATCAACTTGGACTCTTTTCTAATTTTCTTAAACCTTCCAAACAACCTAGGCTAATCAAAATCTTGAGAAAAAGCAAACTCCAACATTTGGATTTTCTACCTTTTTCATTGGTTTGCTAGTCACTAGTTTCCACTTGTAAATGGCTTAAAAGTAGGAAGTACAAGGTTAAGCCTTCAAATATGGGTCATTTGAAGACAATGGTGCAGTTTGTTTGGCATTTGGAGCATTTCTCCAAAAGTTAGAAAGATCATGGCAATAGTGTAGAATTTGAATTTAGTATTAATTTGTTTTTTATGTAGGTAATTTTAGGTAATTTGAAAAAAAAAAGGAGGCTTTGAAAAAGTATAAAAGGCTTCCCCTCCTCTCTCTTTGCACTACTTTTCTTTCTTGTTTGTTCGCCCAACTCATGGTCACCATTTTTGTTTTGTTATTTGGCCATATGTGACCACGTTGTTGGAATTTTGGGTGTTTTGTAAAAAAAATCTCATTTTCTTTGCATTTGGAGCATTTTTTCTTTGATTTCAAAATTATCTTGTATTTTTGTCGCTTACTTCAAAGGACATTGGGGACCTTTTGAGTATTGCCTTTATAATTTCGTGTTTTTGAGTGGTTTAGTCCCTCAAATCTTTACTTTCTTTGAATATTGCATGTGGTACTAACTCGGGGGGGGGGGGGGGAGGAGGTGATGGAGACGCGAGGGGGGGGGGGGCACTTAGTTCTCCTACAACAAACCACGTGCGATCAAGTGGTTACTATAGATTTCTATTACCAAAATTTTCAACTCAAACAAAATATGAAATGATTTCTAGAAGAAGTTGAAAATGAACTAAAATGGCATGTTTTTCAACTCAAATAATTATAGAGAACACATTTAGATGACCATTGAATCAATATTCAAGTCAAAATGAGCTTTCGATAGAGAGTTATTTATAGGAATTTTTTGGTCAATTTTTGTTCAATTTTTTCTTATATAATATAGGGGTGTGAAAGTTATTTTTCAATTCTACAATGTATCTTTTTACTTCGAAAATTATTATTTAGAATTATCAAAAATTGTTTAGAACTAATTATTATTAAAAAATAAAAATATCAATAATTCAAAACATAAACTTTCAAAGTAGGAAATCTATTCATATTTTATTTATTTATTTTTATTTAAAATTCAAAAAGTATATACGGGGTCCAAAGTTTTGTTCGCACGTGGTTTCTAATGGACACTCTAAGTGAACTCCCTATGGGTACTAATCCTATTGTAAGGACATTCTAAGTGAACTCCCCGTGCTTTTTCCCTCTCTCTCTCACCTTTTGCCAACCCTGGGAATGTTGTGAAAACATCAATAATTGCTTGAAAAATAACCTCCGTTTGACTTCCAAACTTTAAATTTTCATTACTTTTTGATACTTCAGCAGTTTTTGACAATTTAGGAGTTTTCGGAAAGTTCCAAGAATTCCTGACACTCTTAACCCCTAAAGTTTTATGACTATGTTTTCACCAAAAATGCACAAGAACTGCCATTTTTAGTACAAGTACCAAATTTTTCAAAAAAACACTTTTATTGACACATGTAACTGTAGGATCTTGTACTTGCTGACTTGAGAACACGTGGTAAAAATTTCAGAAATTTCCACCACGTGCATTGCAAGATATAAGCATTCAAATTCATGCAAATCATTTTTTTGGCCCTGCAAAAAAATGGGCAGCGGCACTTCACAAGCTCACTTTTCTATGAAAAATTGTCCAAAATGGTGGGGCTTCTTTGGAATCATTTTCCTAGAGAAGTTATCCACATGCTTGAAAACTTTCACATCATCTGGAGTTTTACAACATATAGGAAAAAAATAGTAAGTAGAAAGAAGTAGAGAATGATCCAAAATACAAAATTGTTAAGAATTTGGTTATGGAACTAAAAAATGTCAATCCAATGGTTGAAATGTTGTAATAAATAATCTACATCCTACAATTTTATTTTTTTCAAAAAATATTGAAAATTGAGTAAGATAAAGGACTTCAAAGTTTATTTTAGAATAGAGAATCCATAACTACCCACAATAAAAAATTCCTCATAACTTTTGACTTATTGGTCAAAATGGAATGATTCAAAGCTTTCCACATATGTATAACTCTAGAGAACCAATTTCAAATTTTTGTTTTTGAAAAACTAACATATTAGGCCATAACCTTTGACTCATATTTTCAAATGTCATGAAATTTAGTGCATACGAAAAGATACTCCTCGTGCACAACTTCTATTAAAATTTCAACCAAAAATATAAAATCTCCAATCACAAGTACCTGCCCAAAATTTCTATACTACCACAAAATGCATGCTGGTCCTTTAGGGGTTAACAACTAAAATTGAGACATCATCAAGTTCCCACACAAATTCAGCACATAGTTGTAAGTTACAACTTCCCCATCAGGATGTGAGCTGCACACAAAGAACAGAATGTTGGAAACAAGTAAAAGCTTTGTCGTATAAGATGGAAGCCACACAAAAACCAAAGAAACATTAGAATTAAAGTCAAAGCTTCACTGCATGGGTCAAAAGCCACAAAACACAGAAAGAGAGTTAGTAAAAAGTCAAAGCTTTGCCAAATAAAAGAAAACAACATAAAGACAATACAATAGTTAGTATGAACAAATAAAGGAAGAACGACAAAGAAAAGACTAAATCCAAACACTCAAACCCCATCATTAAGTGTTTGCAGGTCTAGACTCTAAGGGGACGCCTTCATATCAAGAATTCCCACACAAGGAGCTTGTGCAAGATCACTTAAACAAGTAAAAATTAAATCCAAAATACACAAACTCAACAAACAAGTAGTTGGAAGTCTAGATTCTAGGGAGATACCTCTGTATTAGGGGTTCTCACAAAAGGAGCTTGTGCACGTTACTTAACCCCTAAAGGACCAAGGCCTTTTCTCCATCAAAACACACTCAAAATTGTCAAAACTGCCACTTATATTGCAAAGAGAAAAAATCTTTAATTTTTTAATTTTTAATTTTTGCATATCTAACCGTAGGATCTTATAATAGACTAGTAGAAGAATGTACGCACAAAATTTTAGAAAGTCTGAGCACATAGATTTCAAGATATTTGCAGCCAAAGTGAAGAAAACAAGTTTTTTGGCACCTTGCTTGACTAGATTTTTTCACTTTGAATCTTCTTAACTTAAATTTTTTGTACTATTGATTTTGATTTTCTAAGTTTTTATGTTGAATACTTGAGTTGAGAATCTTGGAAAAAAAATTCAAGAAGAACACATTTAGTTTTTACTCATTAAAAAATTGTTAAACAGAAGTAGGTTCAAAATTGAGGAAAAAACTAAATTGTTAATAGCTCTAAGATGAAATTGAAATACAATAATCCCAATGGTGAAATTGTTCTAGCAAGAAAATACAACCCTATCTAACAATTGTTTTTGTAAAATTATAAAAATTGCATTAAAAAATGAACCCTATAAATTATTTTTTCACGAAGATGCTCAGATTGCCTGAAAAACTAAGATTGTCCATAACTTTCTCATCACAAGTCCAAATATAATGAATCAAAGCTTCAAATGTAGACAAAAATATATAGTTTTAGGAATTAAGAAATTATTATTTTGAATTTTTGTGACTTTTTGGCCTGTTTGCCAATCTCTATTTTTGGCTTATTGTACCATAACTTTTCCTCCTGAGCATCGATTGAAATAAAATAATTTTTTTTTTTTTTAAATTAAAAAAAAAATTATAAAAAAAAAAAAAATATATATATATATATATATATATATATATATATATATATATATATATATACACACACACAAAGCTCTTGCAAAACCATACATCCTCAAAAAAATCCAAAAAAAACCACTAGAAATTGAGGTTGTAGGAACCTATCCAGATCCAAATTGTCCCTCAAGGGGACAAACAATCCTTTAGGGGTTAACTCCTAAAAGACTGTAACTATGTTTTCACCAAAAATGCTCTAAAATTGCCATTTTTAGTACAAGCACAGTTTTTTTTAATGGACACATGTAACCATAGGATCTTGCAATTAGTGTTTGAAGTGACAACCCCCCCTTTTTGTTTGGCCCTACACAAAACCTAGCCGGTGCACATCACAAGATCACATTTGTATGAAAAAATGTTCCAATTGGTTGTAATTTTTGAAATGTAAAAACATTAGTGAAATAACATTGTAATGTTGTCATAAACATTCTACATCATACGATTTATTTTTATTTTTATAAATATTGAAACTTGAGTAAAATAAAGGACTTCAAAGTTTATTTTAGGGTAGAGAATCCATAGCTGCCTGCAAACTACCCACAACTAAAACTCCTCATAACTTCATCTCATTAATCAAAATGAAAATATTAAAAGCTTTCCACATATACACAGAAAATAAATTTCAAATTTTTATTTCTCAAAAATGCGATTTTTAAAGAAGTTCTTTTTAGCTACCTAGATTGCTTGCCAAGCAATGAAAACTGCATATCATACAATAACTTCTTAAAGTAGTTGGTCCTTAAAGGTACTCCTTGGACACATGAATGTTGTCTGAAAATTTCAAAGAAAAAAATAAGTTTTTTGTTTGTAGCGAGCTGCCCAAAATCGCTATATTGCCAAAAAAAACCCCACCATTTGGTCCTTTAGGGATTAAAGAACTCAAAAATTTCAAAAAATCATCATGCCAAGAGAGTCTCATTCAAATCCATTCCAACAAAATTTTACTCAAAAAATGATAATATTTTTCTTGTAATAAAATTTAGAAGGAATTTTGAATTTTCCTTTCAAAATTTAGAAAAAAAATATTGATGATAGCATTGGTGAATCTAACCATACAAAATGAAATCTACAACTCTTCTATGTATATCAATTCCAAAATATCTTTATGATGATTTTTCTCGAGTAGTCAATTTTGAAAAACAATCTGTAGGTTTGACCATTTATAGGCCACACTCTACAATGATGTTTAATTAATAGGCCACACTCTCATATGTTTTTTTATTTTTTTTTAATTTTTTGACACAAACAAAGGAGACCTTTACTTCAAAAAGGAAAGAATACAAGCACCCAGTCGCAAGTGGTCCAAGCAAGAAGGAACCAAGACACTAAAATACAAACGACCCAACGGACATGGCTCCCCTGTTTATTTTGCTGTTTATTTTGCTGGTGCTCGTCGGATATTCCAGTAAAGTAAAGTACAGTCCCAGTCCCAGTACAGTACTAGTGGTAGTCGGAGTGCAAGTTTGCCAAGTTCTTATTTCTTTTTAAATCATTTTTGTGCCAGATAATCAGCAGGAGGAACGCATGGCTGCATTGCATGGAATTACCTCTGTCTTTGCCTTGGTTCCACCCTGGTGGTGCTTCTGGGACAGTCGGTGCAACCTTGTTATAAAACAGACCCGCTTCGTTGCCATGACTATTGTCACTGTGTTTTGATGACAGAGCCAGTCCGTTAGCAGGAGAGCACACATTCAATCATTCAAGGCTTTGTCAAATTCCCCAAGAGGTTCAATCCACAGCGATGATTTCAACACAGACGATCTGTATGTGTTCCCCTGCAATCCCACAGCCTGGAATTCGCATAAATTCCCCGATCCCACTTTCTCCGTTGAGGAGACGAGTGGGTCTCAAATGGTCCAGTGGCTTTCAAAACGGCCGAGGTCACAGCACCTGGGTCATCAAGCAAGCGTCGCCTTTCTCCTCCAGCGCTGAAGATGCATCTGACAAAGAAATCCCCGCAGAGGACACCGGTGTGCACGATTTGATTGGTAAGACTCCACCCACTCAGCCGGCCCTTGTTTTCTGTGCAAAGTTTCGCCCAAAATTTTACGAAGAATTTCAGTTAGATGGACAGAGAAGCATTTCAGCTTATGCCAAAGCACATATGCGAAGGTGCATCCTGCAGTTTGACTTTCAGTGTGCAGCTCATGCTGTTGTTGTGCATCCAGCAGGCTGGACAGTGCCCTCCCAGACCAAGTAAGTTAGATCGCTAGTCTACGTCTCTTCGTTGGCAATCAGTTTGCCAGGGCACTGCACTGTATTGAACAGGGTGTTTTCCTTATTGGGACTTCGTACTATCTCTGACATGTATGTCAGATTACACCTCACCTGATGGGGGAGAACTGGTATTAATAAGCATATTGTGAACTGGTGGAAATGGGAAATAAAATTTGGGGTTTAGTTTTGAAACAACTGACATGATAAATAATGGGGAAAATTTCAAGGAAAAAATTTCAAGGAAAAAATTTCTTATTCCAGTGTAAATGGAGGTAATAATTAGAGTAGGGATGTGAAAAAACGACTGAACATGGGAATTGAAAAATTGAAGGAAGCTGCTGAGTTTTATTTAGAGCAATGGAGTGTTTATGTTTATGTTTCATTCAAATTTCACCCTAAATTACTCAAAGTGGTGATGTCAAATGAATTGGCACAAATTTGGTTGAAAAGTTGGATTCATGTTAGACATAGAGTTTTGAGCTCTAGACACTTGGCATTATGAGACAAGTCATTTTAACCCCTAAAGTCCCAAGGCCTCTTTTCCATCAAAAAACACTCAAAACTGCCATTTCTATAGCAAAGAGCAAAAAAATTATACTTAAAATATTCATCCCTTCACTAATGAACATGGAATTAATAACTCTTCTTATTTTGAATAAATTCTGAAGACCCAAACATTGAATTTGGCTTGCTCAGGAACAAAGACTACGGAGCTCATGGATCCAATCTCACCTACCAAACTTACACCCACATATGATGATCATCTCCCCCCTTTGCTCTCTATGATCATTGACGGCCTCCCAACATTGCAACAGTCCAAGTATGTACATGAGGCTGAAGAACACTTGCACCAATATGTCAAGCGCTATCCGGATGTCATTTCATTGAACTCCTATTGTCGTGTAGGCCTTTCTGTAGCAAGCTACATGCACCCTGGAGTAATTAGCCTTGATCGTCTCATAGCAATTTCCATTAATTATGCATTAGAATACTTGTTGGATGATCTCTTTTTTGACACGCTAGATGAATTCCTTCAAGACCAGTATGGCATTAGCCGTGATGCATGTAGAAGCCCTCAAAACATTCAAGAATATCTTGACCACTTGGATGCAGTTTTTAGTCAACAATTGCAGCCACGCCATCCTACTCCTTTGATTGAGACCTTGGTGAGGGAATCAGGACAAAACATGTTGAAGTTATCCAACCCTGAATGGTTTAAAAATTATGTCGCAAGTGTCATGGAATGCCACCGCACAGGTGTTGATAGTCAAGCGGATATTGTCCAAGGCTATAACTTATGCTTCCAAGATTTGGAGTCATATACTATTATGCGTTCTAGAAACGTTGGTGGGAAACTTATTCAGTTGATAATAGAGTTTGCCAACGATACCTACATTCCAACTATACTAAAGGCAAATCTATATTTTGAAAGCGTAACCACGGCAACTTCCATCCATATTGGATTTGCAAACGATGTCTTCTCGTACCACAAGGAGAGTTCGCTAGAACAAAACCCTCGCAACTTGATCACCGTGTTGATGGAATGTGAAGAGAAGCCTTTTGTCCAAACAATGCATAAGGCAGTAGGCTTGGTGAACATGTATGCTCGTGCACTCATGGATTTAGAGGCTAAAGCTTGGAATCCCACTTTGCGAAAGCACTTGCAGGATATCAAAGCTCTCATCGCTGGAAGTGTTTACTTTGGTTGCATGGACAAGCGCTATCGGCATCCTGATTCAATTTTTCCAGAACAAAGAGACATGACTAGTAGTTGGAAAATCCTCTCTCATGCCAAAGGTCCAGGATTCTGAAATTTTTTTGTCATATTGTTGATTAGACAAATTTGTCTACTCTAATGTATGATTTCATTACTTTTAATTCCTAGTAGCAATGACTCTGTGTGGCATATAGTCAGTGGCAACCTTTTTTGCACTAGAATAAAATTGTTCTTTTTGTGACAAAATAAAAGAAATAGAAAAAGAAAGATTGATGGTATCTTATTCTTTCTTTATGTGTGTAGAGTATGTAAATTTGGAGTTTTCATATAATTATGTTTCATATCTCATGTCCAATGAAACTTTTTTTTTTAGGGAATTTTGGCAGAATCATATATAGAGAGAGATTGATGAGCAAGCTCAAAGGATTAAAATATATGGGATGCTGCATGTTTTGCGCACGCACGCACACACACACACACACATATTCATAAACTGAAAAGTTGTCTTGTTTTGATTTATTGTAGGAAATTGAATTGTGCATTTTTTCTATGGTTTGAAGTTTTCTTACTACAAGATGCTTGAGAAACCTTCAATTAGAATCTACAATTGACATCAAGAGGTCCATGTTATTTTTCCAACATTAGATAGTACATAGTGTATAGAAAACATCAAGCTCTTTGTATGATTTTCAATTACATATGTGTGTTTGTAATGATGATAAAGTAGACTTCAGTGTAATTCCAATGCAATTCAAAATTTTGTTCATTTTTGAGTGCACACGGGTTTCCCAAATTTCTAATCTCAGGAGGATCCAAAAATTCATAATTCAGTTGTACCCCACTTTATAATACAATGTTGCCAACATTTGTGAAAATTACAACTTGTATTCAATGGTACATATAAGAAATGAACCTTCACAATTGCTTTAGAGATACTTATTCCCATACCACTTGAATTGCTTGTATGATTCTTTGCTTGTTCTCCACCCAAATTCAAAAAATCTTTGACTATCCTCTATAGGTATGGTAGACTGTATAAAAGGAATCCAAATTGTTTTATAATTTTAAATTATTAATTTTTCACTTGTTATGAAGTTGAAGTGCACTTCATTGCAATTTCAATGCAATTTTGCAGTTTCAAAATCGGTTGTTTTTTGAGCATACAGCTAGAGCTTTCTAAAGTTGCTGAACTTTGCAGTGAAAACTGACTGAAAAATTTGTAGACGAACTGCACCCACTGTATAGTGGGCTACAGTTCATTTACGAATTTGGGGATCCTGCTAAGATTAGGAGAACTTTGGGAGGCCCCTGTGTGCTAAAAAATGAATGGAATTTAAAATTTAAAATTGCGTTGGAGTCACCTTGAAATCTACTTTATCATCATTATAAACACACATATGTAATTGAAAATCATATAAAGAATTTGATGTTTTCTAAACACTATGTACTATCTAGTGTTGCCAACATTTGTGAAAATTACAACTTGTATTCAATGGTACATATACGAAATGAACCTTCACAATTGCTTCAGAGATACTCTTTCCCATACCACTTGAATTGCATGTGTGATTTCTTGCTTGTTCTTCACCCGAATGCAAAAATTCTTTGACTATTCTCTATGAAATGGTAGATAGTGTATAAAAGGAATCCAAATTGTTGTATAATTTAAACTATTCATTTTTCACTTGTTATGAAGTTGAAGTGCACTTCATTGCAATTCCAACGCAATTTGCGGTTTCAAAATTGGTTCATTTTCGAGCATGCTAGAGCTTTCTAAAGTTGCTGGACTTTCTACTGAAAACTGACTGAAGAATTCGTAAATGAACTGTAGCCCACTGTACAGTACAGTACAAGTGTAGTCTTGTTGTCATCTCTATGACTTTCATTGCCTTTGAGGTTTCATTTCACGCCGTTTCAACAACGTCAGGTTGTAACTTATATCCGCTGGCTCAGTTGATTCAGCTTCCAAGTCGAATTTGAACACGAGGTGCCGCAAAATGAATTTCAAATCGATATCATCATGTTCAACTTGGCTCGCAATAGCCTGATTTGCTCAATTCTGATGCAAATTAAGAATTCACAGGCCTCAATTACAGCATATGTTCAAATTCTGCTTATCCGGCGTTTGTTAAATTTCCACGAGCATTTGATGAATTATCACTGTCATTAGAATTAAAGGAATCAAGTAATTGCATGTCCTTGAGTGAGAGCACAAATTTTAGGTGAGGAAAGGTCAATAATCCTGTATGGGAGGTCCATAATTGTTCCTGCAGGTCATGCTATCAGTTGTGAGCCAATGCAATCTTGTCCTAGCACCTCCTTGAAATCTCATGGGAAACTCTCGCAGACTTGCACTATCTAGCGTCAAACCACGGGCACCTCCTCTCAGCATTAGTTCCCATCGTCGCTTCCTTTTGACATTGTACAGTTCGTGACATTGTACAATTTTTGATCAAAGATTGCTTGTCGGATTATCCATTCTGAACGCATGGACTCCCGTCGTCGTTTATAGATCCGAGAGGCAAGGATTTACGCATTGGCAGCGCGGATATATATGGAGCGACAGGGGAGCGTCCCTACGGATTTGTTTTTCGTGGCGGTACATGTTGGTGTGGGTTTCCATAACGAGAAGAAAGTTAAAGCATACAAACTTGCCATGCGACGTGCTTGCCAGGCTGCGGCATCTATTCTCTCGGAGGTATTTGACTCAATGGAATGATTTAGAGCAATGTGGAATTCTGTCTTTTTTTCACTCGATCTTTTTGGAAGACAAATAAGATGTGATTATATATTTTACAATGTTCAATAGTGAAATTAATTCACTCTTACCTAGAAAGATTCTGATTCTGCACTTTCCTCTCATGCCAGCACAAGGCGAGTCCGTCCATTGCCAAAGGTTTTCATTGACATTTACACAATTTTCCAGAAACATGAAATGCTGTATTATCAAAACACAACGCTAACCGTCCCTATTAAGGAGGAATTAATTAGTAATGGTTGACAGCAATTCATCGTCCTAATAATACACCATAAAGACAAGATTGCAGAACGAGCTAAGAATGACATGAAATGAAATTTCAATCTTCAGATATCACGGGGAGTGATGGTCACACTCCCTGTCGTAAAGAGCGTGACAAATGGCTCTTGGTTGTCCGCTGTAGTTCTTTGCATTTTCTAGACCTAGACAATTGCGTTTCACATCACGATATGACCATGAGGAACTGTTACACCTTTCCTTCGCCTGGCATTATATCACAATCGCACCAATTCATGGTGCTAAGCATAAACTTTGGATTGCTTGTCATCTTGATGAGTTCAGACCTAGATCGTGTTTTCATTGTTGCTTGTGTTTCAGGAATCAGGGACCAACCTCGACGCTGTAGCAGCGGCAATCAGAGTCAGTGTACAAAACCAGGAGAGCCAGCTTGGGACAGTCCTTGGGGTTCTGGACGCCCTGGCTGGCACATTGAATTCAGTGCTATGAGTGCGGACCAGTGATTCTAGAACTAGTTTATGCAATTTAGTGCAATATGCTACCTTCAAGACAAACAAGCATCAACTTTGGTTACCTTGAGAGTGACTAGTATTAAAAAAAAAAGCAGAAAAAAAAGGATTTTGTAAGTTGTAAAGGATTACTGGGAGTACTATAACACAAAATTGATGAAATAAATGCTAATTCCAATGTGGAGGAAGTTGCAAATTGGCTATCAAAATCTACTGTTTGTTGTAATTTTGGCTAAAATCTATTTTTTCAAGGATTTTCTCCCATATACTTTTAGCTACTGAAAATTTTAAGTAGCAATGGAGCAAATTTTAGCCAGTTCTGTGAACGCTGGTGCGGAACATTTAGGATATAAATTTGATATTCATGGTGACTGGTGGAATGGATTTGATTTCTCCTCATCACAAGAACGAAATAGCCCAGAGTTGTGCTGCATGTGCGGAAAGTCGAATCAGCTATTGGTTGCACAACGGTTTCGTGACTGTGGATTCGGAGAAGATGTCGAAGTCCCTGGGAAACTTCTTCACCATTCGGGAGGTATGTTTTACAACCAGTTTTCAAAGTGATCCAAGATATTTAGAGAGCCTATCCAAGCGTTCGAGTTTTCTCTGTTCCGACTCTAGGTGGTGTTTGCGCTAATTTACTTTCTTTATTTTGCATCTTTAGGGCTCTGCACAATTTCTGTTCCATCTGCTGCTTTGGCATCCATTCCACGTATACAACCTTCAGTATTCCATCCACTGTGCTTTTACATGCTAAGGTAAACTACCCCATTACAAACAGACTGGGAGCAAATCCATTGTGGGCAAAATTGTCACGGTGTACATTCAAGTTCTGAAATGTACAGCACTAACATAATTCAACCCACAATGAGCTTGCTCCCATTCTGACTGTAATGGGGTAGTTTACCTTATTTAAAGCTAGATGGTAGATGGTGGTCCACCTTCTCTTTCAATATCTTTGATGTACATCCTTGTGCAAAACCTGCTTAACAAGAATTTCTGCTTGATGTGCTCTTTTCAAAAGCTATATACAGTTTTTTTGATAAATTCAGTGTAGTCGAAACCTAATTCTAACATAGCAAGTGATAATCTTGGATGAAGGTGCTGGAGCTCTATCACCCTCTGGCATTGCGTTGGTTTTTGCTGGGCACCCACTATCGATCCCCTGTGAATTATTCCAAGCAACAGTTGGAGGTGGCATGGGACCGCATGTTTTACCTCTTTCAGGTGGAGTTTCCAGCATCTTTTTCTTAGTCAATGTCTGGCTTTGAAACCAAGTGCTTTCCTGGCTTTGAAATACATTGCAACCCTCACCTTCCCAATCCTCTCCTTTCTTGGAAATCCTTACCCCTTAAGTGCTCAGCTAAAACTGTAGCAACACATTGGAAGGTGCTAACCTCTTATACTAACTTCAAGCAGATTTGCATCATTGAATAATGTAGGGTATGGTTTTACTTTTCTATTGGTACCTTTTGCTACCTCCTTGAAGCTTCCTGAATGATCTATTTCAACTGGTAATCATATGGAAAGTGTCTGCTTTGGGCCATTTGGGCACATAGGATTTAAGATTGTTGACTTGTGTGGGACTGTATTCTACCTCTGATAAGTCTGACTTAACGATGTTCTATATGGATAGGCACTTGCGGACTGTGAACAGGTTTTTAAGTGAGCAAGACAACAAAGAGGCTATCGGTAATCCTTCCAAGGAAGCTACCGAGCTCGCCGAGAGCTTCAAGGTCACTTTCAAGTCATCAATGGCCGATGATTTGCACACCCCTGTTGTCGTCGCAGCTTTTTCAGATCCCTTGAAGTTCATAAATAATCTCCTGCATACTCGCAAGGTATGAGCCTTCTGTTCTTCGTTTAGACCGTTTCTTCTTAAATGTACGTCAGTTGTTCCACATAGTTACAGTCTCACGATCCTACAACATAGTTTACATTTTTTAAGGGAGTTCCTAACACTGCAAGTTCACGGAAGATGCAGTGTGTCGAAGGTGCTCCGAACCTTTCGAATCTTCTTTCTTTGACACACATGGTCTTACGTCTTGGTTCAAGAATTTTGGATGATAATGCACTTCCGTATCTCTCTGACTGTATTTCCTATATTCGCTCGCAAACAAGCAACAGTAAAATATAGTTGCACAGCATATTAATTCAGCTGAATCGATTGATTCCGAATCACATCTTGTTATTTTCAGATGCCGTCATATGGACAGTGCGATGAGCTCATTCATAGAACTACTTACGTAGCCAGTCTCAACTACTTTATTCTCGATAATCATTTTATTTTTGTTTCTTCAGGGCCGCAAAGATAAATCCCGTCTGGCATCACTACAGTTGCTCATGAGTGAAATCCAAGGAGCTATGAGTATTCTAGGATTTCAAGTCCCTAGCTACTCCAAGGTAATGCATGCACCAACCGCCCAACTCCATGGATGCGTGCTATAAAGTCTACTACACAGGGAGATCGGGGAGGCGTCACCCCCCCCGGTGTAAACTTGGGGGGTGCAGCTTTACCCCCCCCAAACTTTCTGTTTTAAGAAAATTTGGGGGGGGTAAAGCTGCACCCCCCAAGTTTACACCGGGGGGGGTGACACCTTCCCGTTCTCCCTGTGCTACATCTTATATCGCGTAGATTGTACCGTCTAGAAGGGTCTCATTGTTTCCATGTCATTTTTAATGGCAAACATCACAATCACTTTGGCTATTACAGTTATCCTTTACACTCATTCAAAGCGTCGGTTCTGAGCTGCTGATCTCGTTTCAGTGAAAAAGTAGGGTGAATCTAATGAAATAGTCATGAATCAAGCCTTTTTTGGTGGTTCAATCGTGAATCGGAAATAGTGTTTAATTTAATGATCAGTTTGCGGTTGCCTTTTGCCAGATACTGGACGAAGTCAAAGAACTAGCTTTGAAGAGAGCAGGACTGAGTGTGGATGATCTGACAGCTCGGTTTCATGAGAGAGCTGCTGCTCGAAATGCGAAAGACTATGCACGGTCAGACCAAATTAGATTAGAATTAGCAGCTGTAGGTCTTGCCTTGATGGATGCATAACATTTGGTACTACTGCCTTCCTCGCGACGGAATGATGTCGAAATATGTCAGAGAATTGGAGGGAAGTCCGCTAGGTTACGTACATCGTACTATACAGTACAGTTTCTTAGAATAAGTGCCAATAAGTGAAAAATTTCAAGAATTCAACAGTTTACTGAAGATTGGGAGCCAAACTAGTACCTTGCATTGATACGAAGGCCTGCTACATTTTGATTTCCTAGTGAGAAGAGAAGTTATATATATACATTTTGGGTGGTAGAAGGTAAAACAACAATAAGGGATGTGTAAATTAGAAATAGAAGGAGTCCAACTGCTCATAGTTAAGTAAAATGTAAAAATTGTGTTAAAACTATAATTTCAGACCTCATTTAGGCATAGTAGCATGATTTTTTTCCAAAAACTTTGAACTAAATAAAGTTGTAAAATAAAAATAAGTTTCATCTGGAAAATCCCGTTTGAGATTTCAAGACCCAGATCAAAATTTATGAATAAATTTCAGAGAGGGTGTTTTGCAAATGTCAAAAAAAATGTCCCTTTCAACCCTTCTCTGAAATTTGTCCATAACTTTTTATTGGAGAATTCAAATTTCAAACGGATTTTTGGAGATGAAACTTAGTTTTATTTCTCAACTATGTTTAGTTCAAAGTTATTTGAAAAAAGTTATTCTTCTATGCCTAAATGAGGTCTAAAATTATAGTTTTAACACAAATTTTACATTTCGACAATTTTTTGGTCAAACCCTCATCTTCAAATTATCCCATACTCTTTGATGATTCCTGATGGATAATGAATTTCAGTATAATAATGGTGTCCCTACCTTTCTTCCTTACTACAGTTAGTGGAGCAATCCTATCAATATACCATTAAACTGGGTTTTTGGTGGCAAATGATTATATTGCACTAATGTTTATTATTCAATGAATCCTTTGTACTTTTTGCAAATCATCTTTCTTTACATTTATTTATTGGTTTGTACGTCTGATCCTAGAATTAGCAAAAAAAAAGTAGCACACTATAGATAAACTGTTACTTTTCATGTCCCAAAGCTTGCATTATTGATGTGTCAATGAATTTCGTGGATGATGACTTTGGAAATGAAAAGGCAGACTCTCTAAAGGCTACCGAATGTTAAGGTAGGTACTTCCAAATGTGCCATTGACCTTATACCGCCATCTGTATTACGTGTACATCTCCAAAATCAGTATTGTACCTATGTGGAAGAAACACTTTTAGAACCAAACTTTATTCCTTAATAACTTTTGCATACATCATCCAAATGTCACATTCTCTCGTGCGTTGGAACCTCTTTTCACTTGCCAACAAGAACATTGAAAATTTGACCAGTCTAATAATAATAATTAGGCTCAATAGCAAAAAGTGGCAGTTTTGGGTGTATATACCTTATGTAGGGAAATGGCACATTGTGGCACCTTGCCACCGTCACTAAAAAGCATCTTACAAGCAGTATTTTTGTTTTTAGACCAATGCTTAAGTTATGTGGTCCTTCTTTTTAAAAAGCCACTTTTCAAACTACAATCTAAACAACTTAATAGTAATTCAATTGTCATGCAAGGATGATCAATGCATAACTAAGGACAAAATACTCCCATGCAATATTACCTCCTAAAGTCCCATTGGCCCTAAGGGGGCCAAAATGCGATTTGGGTAGGCTCATACGGTCTCAATAATTATCATAATTTATTAAATTTTTTTGTTAAGCTAGAAAAACACATAAGATTTTTGGAAATATAATTTTTATTTCAGTCAATGTCCAGAAGCCATTACAAAAAATTTCAGCCCTCGATAAGGCTGTTTAGAAAGCTTTTTCGGTCCCCCCCGCGGTGCAGTTACAGAAAAATAAAAATAAAAAAATTTAATTTTTTTAAATTTAAAAAAAAATTTAAAATTTTTAAAACTTTAAAATTTTTTAAACTTTAAATTTTTTAAAAAATATTAAAAAATTATCCAGTCTGACGTGGCACTAGTAGTGCCACGTCAGATTCCCCCCAAAAAAATTTAAATTTAAAACAAAAACAAAAACAAAAACAGAAAAACATTTTTTTTCCCTAATTGCACCACAGCCCTGGAAAACTCGCGGCCTTTCCAAGGGCTGAAATTTTTTGTAATGAGAAATTATTGCACAAAAAGCCAAAAATGGAGGTCGGCAAGGAACCCAAAAAAAATATAAAAAAAAAAAAAAAAATAATAACAATTTTGTTTACCTAATACATTAAATTTTTGTCTATATGTAAAACTTTGAACATTCTATTTGGACTAGTGATGAGAAAGTTATGGACAATCTTGTTTTTTGGGCAATCTAAGGATGTTATTGAAAAAAACTTTCTTTGTCCAACTTTGAATGCTAATATCTTCCAATTCGTACGGTCAAATTTGATGAAATTTTTACCACATGATCTCAGACAAGTGAAGTACTAGATCCCATGGTTAGATTCTAAAGATATGTTTTTTTTTGCTTTTTTGGATGAATGCAGCAGAAATGACAATTTTGAGTGTTTTTTGATAGAAAAATGGCCTTGGGACTTTAGGGGTTAAGGAAAAATACTCACATAATGCTAGCATGAGAAATTTACTACCTTATGATACCATAGCAAGAACTTGATGTCATCATCAAGGCTCAACATGGTAATCCTCTCCTCGTAGCCTCAGACTTGAGAGGTTTAACTTCCACATCCCTTAGAAGTGACCAACTTCCATGTGAATTTTTTCTAATGCTCTTGCTTAGTGTTCCTTTGCACAATTGGTCTCATTAATGTTATCCGGACTAGGGACCAACACTTACTGTTCTTTTGAGTTTCATCTCAACGTGAATACAAATTGTGGAGCTAGGTGTACATCAGCAATGTCATTGCAACTCTCGATGTGAATGGAAGGAAAGCCCCTAGTTGGGTGAGTTGGTTTGGACAAGTGGTAGAGGGGGCTGCACTTTGGATGCAAAGGATGGTGATGTGGGTGGTAAGTCGCGGTGTCACAGTGAAGATATATGATGGGTTCAAATTATGTGCAAGGGGCAGGGGAAAGTATGAGAATTTTTCACTAAAACAACAAAAATTACCCTAGAATTGACCGCATTAGAGAAAATTTCAGCCCAAAACAGGGCCGCCAGTTTTGCACCCCTGTGGTGCTATTACAGGAAAAATGGGAAAAAAAAAATATTTTTTTATTTTTTTAAATTCGAAATCTGATGTGGCACTACTAGTGCCACGTCAGAGCCACGTCAGGATGGCAATTTTTTTAATATATATATATTTTTTTAATATATATTTTTTAAATATTTTTTTTAATATTTTTTTAATGGTTCCGTTATTGCACTGCGGGGCTGCCGAAAATCAGAGCTTAGCAGCCTTGTTTTGGCCTCAGAATTTTTCTAATGGTAGGAAGTGTATAGGACCTTAAACAATTTGCCTTCCAAGCTAAGGCCTCTAACAATGATTTTTGGTAAATAATTTAATAAAATGACTTTAGGTAAAAAGGAGAACACCTTTAAAAAACTAAATGTGGATCCTAATATCCCAAAATAATTTTTAACACATATCCTAGAAGGTTGGGGGCAACCTCCTACACTTAAATGTGCCCCAAATTGGCAAGTAGGGCACCAAATGGGTTAAATTGGGAACCTGAAAATTAATTCCAGCACACCACAACCAACCAAAATCCTATCTCAATCCATGCATTGACACCTAATTTTGCAGCCCACCTACACTCATGGAGATAATGCTAAACATTCAAATCCATTCTAAGCAATTAACATTTTTCTCACATTTAATCACACCCTCAATCCAATCCTAATTTGGGCCTAATTTTTAGATTTTCCACTCCCAAAATTGGATTCTAGAATGTAATATTTTGAGGACTTTGGAGGCAATCCTTCCCTATGATGACATTCACACTCTAAAAACCCTCCAACACAAGGAATTCATGCAAATCCATTGAATATTCAATCACCAATTGCATGGCAAAATCCTGGTGTAATCCATCTATTAAGATAGATTTTTTATTTATTTATTTATTTTTCATTGTTTGATACGATGAAATCTACTAGACCTTGCGTCTCCCGGTTGCGTGCTTGGTAACATCGGAAAGCCGTTGACGAGGAGGGGTGCATGGGCTTTGTTTCGTGGGGTTGGCTCATACAATGGGAAAGTTATGGATTTTTGAATTTTTTATGAGTAAGAACATTAAAAAAATAGTTTTTCTTTTGACTGTGGCAATGGCACAGGGTACACTAGTTATTATTACATTTGGAAAGTGTCATGGCACGAACAAGAATAAATAACGAAAAACGAAAGAAGGAACCACCCGTCCGCCAGAGATTTCAGCTAACTAGTCCTCTCTCTCTCGTCTAGATCTTCTTTGATCCCCGCCTAGCTTGCGGAATTTCGTTCAGCTGCCGGCGCCTGCTGCCGCCGGGTGCTGATGTCGATCTGGCCCTTGCCCGTGGTGGTTTTTCAGCCTCCAAGTTGCTCCCCTCTTTCATCGCCGGGCCTTTTGAAGCTGACTGAAGTCATTTTGTCGCTGCCGAAATTGCCGCTTGGACCGCCTCAGGCCTCAGCTCGTGGTCGCATTGGGCGGAGTATTCTTGACCTCCTCGTCCTTCAGTCCCGATCTTCTGGTCTTCCTTGACGGAGGTTCTGATTCGATCCCGCAATGCTTCATTATTGCTGCCCATTTTTCCTCCCAGACATGAGCATAAGAAACTCGTGGTCAGTGGAATGGGTACTTCAAAGTTTGCTTCTGTTTACACCGTCTTAGCAACAGTCCCACCCTGCTGGTTTTCTGGAACTTTGTGGCCTATAAAACTGACACTCCCTTCGTTATTTTCATGAGCCAGTTCGCTAGCAGGAGTGCGCACAAGGCGAATTTCCTGTGAGGTTACGGCACCGTGGTTGATCATGGCGCAAGCATCGTCTTTCTTCTCCCGTGCTGAAGATGCATCTGATGTCGAAGTCCCTGCGAAGGATGCCAGTGTGCACGATTTGATTGGTAAGCCTGCAGCCCTTGCTTTTTGGGTGAAAGTTCATCATGAGGGGAAGATGCCAAAGGAACATGCCAAAGGAACATGCCAAAAGGAACATGTTCTCATTGCAGTCTGCAGTTTAATTTGCCGTGGGCAGTGCTTGTTGTTGTGCATCCAAAGGTCTCCCAGCAGACTGCTAAAAGAACAGGGGGTAAGCAGTCATTTGGGGAGGGCACTGTACTGTACAGAGCGTTTCCGTTCCTGGATTTTCTGGGGTGATTTTTGTGATTCCTCACTTGTCTGTGGTGGCAAGCACAAATGTAGCCTTCGTGCAATAGCTTCGAAATTTGCTGTACAGTACTGTACATTGCTGAATAGATTGTGTTCCAGTCCAGGCTCACATAGCAACACAGCAAAACTGTTTGAAATATATATGTATACTTGCACTTCAGAGCCAATGAAAGGGGAAGCATCGACTGTATAACTGTTAGTGTAATGTGAACTCATGAAAATGTGAAAATTACTATCATTCAATCTACGATTAAATTTAAACAGAATGATCAATTTTGGTATATAATCTGACAATTGAATATGGTAAGTGTAGTTATAACCAACCTTACAGATATGTATTAGATAACCGATGAGCCGCGCTAGCGGCAAATAGGTTATCGCACATAACCGGTTGTGCATTTTCCAATCACAACCTTTGATCTTCATGATCCAAGGGTGTAGGAAGCAAGCAAGTTGAAAGGAAAGAAGGTTATGAGTTGCAACTTGTAATGGCAATGGTGACGGGTTGCCAATGGGAAGGTGCCACATTAGCATTGAAAATTCAACAACCGGTTATGTTCTATGAATCATGTTTTGTGACTTTCAAAAAATTCACCATTTAGTTGTTCCTCTTAATTGCATTCTCTAATACATTTTCACGATACTCAATATTTGAATTACCTCTTGGTCCTTAAGAAGCTGAGCAACTATGACCATCTTGAAATACTCTTGTACATAGCCATCTTTCTTTCATTGTTGAAAAAGTACCAACTAGAGTCATCAACCTTCAAAATAGTAAATCATTGTGAAGTCATATCCATGGTCGTTTTCAATTTTCATCCAAAATTCATCCAATTTTTTTAGATTTGAAATTTCTTTTGCAAAAAAGCATGTAGTTCTTGATCACCAAAGTAGAAAATTCTTGTGCAATGGCACAATTTGGCACCCGAGCAATGCTTCGTTGAGTAGTTAGGTGCATCCTAGATTTTCTATTGACTTGTCAGAATCTTTCATAATAAAGACAAGTGACAATAAAATCCTAATACATACATCCTTCACTAAAGTACATGACATTAATCACTCCTTTTATTTTGGTTCAATTTTTGAAAACCTAAATATTGAATTTGGCTTGTTTAGGAACCAAGACTGTGGAGCTTGTGAATCCAATTTCACCAGCCAATCATACATCGATAGTTGATGATCAGCTACCATCCTTGCTTTCTTTGGCCATTGACGGCCTCCCGCCTTTGCAACAATCCAAGTACGTATACGATGCTGAAAAACGTTTGCACCAATATGTTGAGCGCTATCATAATGTCAAGTTATTGGATTCCTATTGTCGTGTAGGCCTTTCCACTGCGAGCTACTTGCACCCTAGAGTAATGAGCCTTGATCGCCTTGTAGCAATTTCCATTAATTATGCACTAGCATTTTTGTTGGATGATATATTTTTCGACACCCCAAATGAGTTTCATCAAGACCAGTATGGCATTACTCGCAATGCATGTGGAAGCCCCCAAAGCATTCAAGAATATCTTGATCACTTAGATGCGGTTTTCAGTCAACAAGTGGGGCCACGCAATCCCGCTTCCTTGATTGAGACCATGGTGTGGGAGTCAGGACGAGACATGTTAGAGTTATCCAACCTAGAGTGGTTCAATCATTATGTTGCATCCGTCATGAAACACCATCGTGCTGGTGTTGCTAGCTATGCAGATATTGTTCAAGGCCATAATTTGTGCTTCCAAGACTTGGGATCATATGCTATTATGCGCGCTGGAAATGTTGGTGGGGATATTGTTCAGTTGGCAATAGAGTTTGCCAACAATACCTACATTCCGAGTATACTAAGGGCAAATCCATACTTGGAAAAGGTAATCACGGCAACTTCCATCCATATTGGATTTGTAAACGATGTCTTCTCCTACCACAAGGAGAGCTCGATAGAACAAAACCCTCGCAATTTGATCACCGTGCTAATGGAATGTGAAGGGAGGCCTTTTGTCGAGACAGTGCATATGGCAATAGACTTGGTGAATGCATATGCTTGTGAAGTTGTAGGTTTGGAGGCTAAAGCTTGGAACTCCACTTTGCGAAATCACTTGCAAGATATCAAAACTGTCATTGCTGGGAATATTTACTTTAGTTCCATGGACAAGCGCTATCGACATCCTGATTCAGTTTTTCCAGAACTGAGAAACATGACCAGTAGTTGGAAAATCCTTCCTGGTGCTGAAGATGCACAGCTGTAATTATTTTATGTTGAAGATGCACAGCTGTAATTATTTTATGTTGTCACTGCCACTGCTCAGCTCAAAAGCAAAGGCAATACACACGCACTAAACTTATTGTCTCTAAGAGTAGCCGGCTGTATGTGTGATCCATATTTGAAACAACAGCTCTGTTGTAATCCACAATCATAGTTACTCCTCTTTCCACTTCTTATTTGAAACTTTAAGCTGAGCATTTCAAGAGTTTCTTTCTGCAATGCTTGATCACTGCAAATGCTTACATCCTCATTGAGTTACAAGTTAACTCATCCATTGATGGAGCCTGTTTGTGAAAATCATGCACACACCCTCCTGTGCTTGTGCAACGCAGCATGTTGTATTTCCCAGAATATGGGGGTTCCAAATCTGAGTCACTTGGGAGTGAGTCCTGTACCATACAATAGGGTGCAATATTCTTACAAACTGCTTACTGTCCCATTCAAAGAATTTTGCATGATATAGAATACAATTGGCATTCTTTGGTCTTGCATATTTAACATTCATTTGCACAGCTGCCATGTTAAAAACAACCCCACTAAAATATGATCCTTGAAGAGTCAATTTCCAATGTCATATGTTGTGAAATAAATATCTCTATATTTTTAGCTCTATGGCTGATTGACTGTGATGATTGTAAGTCCAAAGGTGGCTCTGGCTATTTGCTAGAAAGTGACAAGTTTGGCCATCTTTAATTAATAGGCCACACTCTCCACTGTTTATTTCATCGGTGTGGATGGTCCAGTACAGTCCAGTACAGTCCCAGTTACGGCACAAGTACTGGTAGTCGGAGTGCAAGTTTGTAAAGCTTTTTCTTTTTTCTTCTTAAAATATTTTTTCTGCCAGAAAATGAGCATGAGGAAGGAATGCATGAGTAGCTTCAACCCTCAAAGCCCAGTGCCTTTTGGGGTTTAAAAACATCATTGCTTTTGAAGTGTTACAGTCCAAAATGCCACTAAAGTGTAGAAATCTCAATGGTAAAATCTTGTGGTGTACATGTTGTGAATGATGTGAATCAAATTTGGAGTCATTTGGTCACATAGATTGCAATATTATAACATTTTAGTGTAGAAAAAAGATGCTGAAATTTTACTAGCAACACATTTGGAGGAGAAATTTGATTTCTAAACCTACTCAAATGGAAAAACTTCAAACTATAAAGTGTTTCAAAATCAACATACAAACACATTGGTGAAAGAAAATATCATTCAATTGACTCATTGTATTTGCAAAATGGCTTTGAAATGTCAAAAAAATAACAAGAAACATTGTAAAAGACACATCTAGGGCTAAATGTCCTTCTACTAAAATACTTCTTAGCCCTTAACCCTTAAACGACGGGCTCATAGCCGTGGAAATCATTTGTTTTGACACCGTGTGAATTGTTGGATTAAAATAATGCAAAAGCATTCATTGGAAGTCAAACTATTGTAGATGATCTTCCCTTTTCCCACAAAATTTGGAGGATGAATAGTTACACTTCTGTCCTAGACAGGAGATTCTCTTGTCATTCATCAGCCGCAAAACGTCCGCCTCGATGTTCAAGGATTAAAGGACAGACCTATTACCACTGACTTTAAGCCTCATTGCCCATTACTTAGTTTGTTGCCATTTTTGAACTAGATATGTATGAAAAATTTTGTATTTATTTTTCAAAGATGAAATTACATATCTTCTTTACTTTACAATTTTTTTTTTTTTTGAGTAAAATTGTTTTTTATGAGAATTTTTGAAGAAAAAGTGAAGAAAATTCATATCAAATATAAAATTCTTTCAAAAAATCTGAAAATTTCACTATGGGTGTACATTATATTGAAAAAAATCATGCTGTAAACTCAAACCCCATGTCATTCTATAATTAGAATGCAATAGACATTGAAAATACATCCAAAGTTCAAATCGCAATAAAATATTCAATATTACGAATTGCTTCAAAATTCCAATTGGAGAAGAAACTAGAATAAATGAACTTCATTTCATTAGTTGGGCTCAAATTCAAAAAATATCATTTTTTGTAGAGAAATTTTAGATGTAGAGCAAGGAGCAACAACTTCACCAAATACACTAAAAATAACATATTTTGTGATCCGTTTTTATTACACCGATCTAAATTAAGTTGCGAGAAATTGCTTCACTACTGTGTTCTAACTTCCCAAGACTTCATAACTCGGCTATACACAAGCTCCCAAAAAAATCCAATAAAAAATCCATTTGCTTTTTCATCCACTTTGCCAAACAGTCATCCGAACGCCACAAAATGGCGATGGCGTCGTTCTTGGGTTAGTCACTCATAACTTCTTGGATTGATATGAAATGTTAACCACACAAACTAGACTTGTATGCACAACATTTCCAAAAAATTATTGGAAATGGACACTGTATGAAGAAGAAACAAGCCGCCGAAGTTCACTATAATCTAAAAATGTGCAGATTTTGGAACTTTGAATTGCTCCCAAACACTCAAAACAACTTAGATTCACATTAAAATTTTACCACAATAACTAGACTTCTACTCAAATATAACCCAACAAATTTTATTGAAAACGTTGGACGAAGGAGATACAAGCCCTTGAAGTTGCAGCCATCAAATGCAGTTTGGTGAACTCAAATTGAACCTTTGAACTTTGATCGGCTTACAAAAAATCAATACATCTTAGATTGATCTAAAAATTCTACCACACAAACCAGAAGAGAGAGTGCAAATTTCACAACAAGTTTTATTGAATTTGGACATTGGATGCAAAAGTTACAACAATTTGAATTGAACTTGAAACTATGTGAGGACACTTTTTGGTCCCCTTAAATGATGAGGCGGTTTAGCGGTGGTCAGTGGAATGGGTACGAGCGAAGCTAATATGAGAGCATGGAGCATAGAGCAAAGAGCTTTCCAAGCGGGAAACTAAATGTTTGTTGAAAATTATTTTTACAACTAAAAGGTGACTAGTTTTTTTGGCAAACTTAAAAATATTTTGAGATTTTTCTAATTTCACAAATAAATTGTACGTATGACTGTGGATTGGTGATGCCCTGAGACCGTGGGAAATAAAGTATTTTATAAATTTCTTAAATAAAAACTTGAACATAGTCTTCTAGTGGTCTATGTGGCAATCAATTTTTTAATGCAAACAATGAATGTAAATGAAAAATTCTGAGAAATGTCACAGTGAACCCTAAACCGGTGTTGGATGGCTTTTTAGATTAAAAAAACAAAACTAACTATTGCAATTATTGAATGTGATTTTATACACACAATTTTTTGGGTCACAATATATTACTAGTATATTTATTTCTTGATAAAGAAGGTGCTCTAACTATAAATCACATCCACTTAATGCAATACAAAAAAATATTTAAACACAAAATGGACAAAACCATAAAAATAAAATAAAATAAAATAGTGTCTATTTTTTAAATCTAAAATAGAAATATATATATAAGGTATAAAATGGATAACCTCTATATTCACCATTCACAAAAGGTTAGAATTAGCAGATATATTCCCTTAGTCCTTACTAGGAACCTCCAAATTGGTTTAGAATTTGTACCACTAAAAAGGTTTCATTTACCAATTTTGATTGTTGATTGTTAAAGCCTTGTGAAACAGAGGGTGGAGTGGATACATACATGATTTGAATTCTAGATTTCCTGCTCAATGATCAAAATCAATAAATGGTCAAATGGAGTGGTTTAGTGGTACAAACCCTGAATCAATTTGGAGGTTTTTAGTGGGATTGAGGTAGTAATGATGAACTACTTTACTACTTCAACAAGTTGCTTTCAAAAATATGTTTAAGCTCATCAAAGTTTACTATAGAAACATAAATGAAAAGATCAACTCTTGCATCCAGGAAACATATCACTTAAAAAATATATTACATTACTTGAAATTTGTCCATTGGACTCTCTTTTTCAACATCTTTGTTAGCATTTGTTAAAAATAGGCACAAAAATATTTTACAAATGATCCCACATTCATTATGTATTGTTATTTTGTTTCATTTTAATCTATAAATATGTTGTTGCAAAGTATTGTTGATATCATGTAGCTAACTACTTAATATATGTTTCTTAATTTTAGATAGACTTTGAATAGAGCAGGATGAAATTCAAGAAGTTTGGGCAATTTTTTCATGATCTTTGGCATTTGTTTTAAGTTTCAATGCATATGGTGAATTTAAAAAGATTTTAGATGAAATGGATGAACTTGGACAGACTTTGAAGCAGTTGGATATGCTTGAATTTAAATAACTCTAACCTGCCTCAAACTATAAAGGCTTATATAGGCTAATTTTTCAGTCAACTGGGCCTACATCACTTCAATTGGACTTACCATAGTTGCTTAGGCTTGCTTGGTATCATTTAGGCTCAGTTAGGTTTGATAGGGCTCACACTGAATTCCATCCAATCACTTATTTTAAGAAAAAAAATTAATAATCATGTTCCTTGTCATGTTCTCAATTTTAGTTTTATTGCATGATAAAAAAAACATTTTAACCATCTTTTAGAGAATAAAAACATCTAAATACATTGTCCAGTCAAATTTTTGTTTTGAAATTATGTAAGGTCAATTGACAAGTCAATTATTCATATTGATCCAATTCAAGCTTGTTGTTGAATATTTGTTAGTATATATAATAAACTTAATATTTTAATTAGATACTTATAAGTCAATCATTTCTAACTTTTTACAATGCCTTCAATTTTCAAATGGATTACATTTGGTTATCATGGTCAAAAATTATTTATAGGTTGACCTCAATTTTATTTACCATTCATTTTAGCTTACTTTCTAAGTTCTTCTAAATTTTTTAAACTTTTAAATACCTTTTAAAGTTTCTAAAACAAATCATTTATAATCATCAAAATACACCAAAGGCCATGGAAAGAATTAATCAATGTTAGCTTGGTTAGCAAGGTTGAGGTTAAAAGCCATTGATAATGATGAAATTTTTGGCATCATCCTTACCTCTTCCAAGACTTTGAGGTAGTCAACATCTTCCACAAGAAAATAGATATAAACATTGTTTCAAAAAAACTAACTTTCATCTAATCCAAAAAAATAAAAGTAAAAAATACCATCTAATAGAAAGTAATTGTTTCATCTATTTAACTACAAATGAATACTTGTTGGCACCCAAATGTATTTTGTAGGCCACAAAGATACCAAATTTTTATAAAACAAAAATACAGCTCTTACATCTTCTTTATTAAATCTTTTTTCTTTTTGGCACTCTAGAGTCTTACTTTAACTTGTATTAGAGACAACAAAAATTCATTCATATGTATGAAATAATTAAAATTTAAAATAAACTTAAAAATAAAATTGCTCATCTCCAATCTTTCAAAGAAGGGAAAGTGTCCATATTGACAAGCTACTTTGGGAGACTCCAAAATAGGAAATTTTTTTTAAACTTTAACCCCTAAAGTCCCATTGTCCCCTCAAGGGACAAAATGGATTTCGGGTAGGCTCCTATGGTCTCAATATTTTTTGTGATTTTTTGAATTTTTTTTTTGCGAAGGTAGAGAATCACATAAGCTTTCCAAAAATGTAATTTTTATTTCAATCAGTGCTCGGGAGCAAAAGTTATGGCACAAACCCCCCAAATTTTAGTTTGGCGGGCAGAAAAAAATCCTCAAAAAAACTTCAAATTAAAAGTTTAAAAAATTTGTTCCATATATATATATTTTTTTAATTTACATGGGAAGCTTTGATTCATTCCATTTGGATTTGTTATGCAAAAGTTATGGTCAATCTTATTTTTTGGGCAATTAGAGCATCTTTTTGAAAAAATAACTTGTAGGATTCATTTCTGAACTCAATTCTAACAAAAAAGAAAATTTTAATTTTACAAGGTCAAGATTTAACGCTAGAACAATCTCGCCGTTGATATTAGTGTATTTCAATTCTATCTTAGAGCTATTAATGATTTAATTTTTCTTTCAATCTTGAACCTACTTCTACTTAATAAATTTTTAATGAGTGAAAACTAAGTGTTTTTTCTTAAATTTTTTATCCTAGATTCTCAACTCAATTTTTCATCATATAAAATTAGGGATTTAAATCATTAGAGCAAAAAATTTAAGTTAAAAAGGTTCAAAGCCAAAAAATGTAGTTGAGCAAGGTGCGAAAAAACTAGATTCCTTTACTTTAAATGCAAATATCTTGCAATCTACATGGTCAAAATTTCTGAAATTTCTTCCATACATTCTTCCACTAGTCTACTACAAGATCATATGGTTAAATATGCATAAAAAATATAATTTTATTTATTTATTTTGCTCTTTGCTCTAGAAATGGCAGTTTTGAGTGGTTTTTGGTGGAAAAATGGCCTTGGGACTTAAGGGGTTAACACATATATATATATATATATATATATATATATATATATATATATATCTTGGAAAAAAATGTTGCAATCATTTATAAGGATTTCTATTGGTTCAAAAAGGTATACAAAAGAGACATGGCATTACAACACAAAAATTTCAAAAATCAATATACTTTATCTTTGAATACCAATGTTGCAAGTAAAGATGTTGCAAGTGCCAAATAATGCACTATGAGACTTGGAACAAACAACATTTTTCAAGAAAAAATTTAAAAAAAAAAAAAATTTATTCAAAGATAAATTGTTCTTAGAACACAATCTTCAAAAAATATTGTCAATATTGACCAAGGTCCCTACAAGGCTTGGAATCCTTCAATATTTTTGTTGAAAAAACAAAAACAAAAATATCAAATTTTAAAAACTTAAAAACTTTTTGTAGGAATCTAGGATTGTGGAGAGCTTATCAATACCAATAGTGTTCCTAAAGGGCCTATAGTCCTATAAAAAAATTAAAATCATTAAAAAAAGTTCACATATATTTCTGAAAGTTGCAACTATAGCTAGGCCTTTACTGTAGGATTATTGTTGAAAATGACATCATCCTTATGAGTCCTTGACAAAAACTACAACCTCCACAAATATAGTTGGTTTTACATTTTATTTATTTACTTGAAAACAACACTTACACTTTCTTTAGGGGAACCTTTCATTGACATTACTCCTAGAAAGTGTGACAATGTTGGTACATATTTTTCTTGCATTCATGCCCTAAATGCAACTTAGGACATTCTAAAGACTACTATCTTAAGGCAAATTTGGTGCACTAGATGCATATTATTTATCATTGATAAAACTATCAACTCCATTAGAATCTCCTTCTTTGTTTAAAGGATTACAATTTGTGGAAGAATAACTAGGAAATTTCACATTTTTAGCTTTACAAATGAGTGTGGTGATGACCATCATGCCTTCACACAAACTGAAATTAGCAATACTTTGTGTTCAAATAGGGCATTCTATAGTGGTGGGCTTTACATCTCTAGGCATAATTCTTTTCCTCCTACCTTCAATCTAGTGATCCTTCCTAGAAAATCAAACTCAATTGTATTCTTATTTTTTCAAAATTTCACTGTTTGTTTAAAAAATGATAGAAAGAACAACAATTACACCTCTAGTCTCTAAATGTTGTGTAGTATTTTTACAAAAACAACTAAATAATCTTGAAAAATAATTTTTAGAAACACTTTTTAGAAAACAACAATTGCATCTAGGGGCCCATGGGAATAAGGTGGGTACACCCAAAACCGCCACTTTTTGCTACTAAGCCTAGTTACTACTATTAGACTGGTCAAATTTTCATATATTATTGTAGGCAAGTGAAAGGAGGTTCCAACGCACCAGAGAACGTGGCATTTGGACACCGTATGCAAAAGTTATTAAGGGTCAAAGTTTGTTTCTGAAAGCGCTCCATCCAAATAGGTACATAACTGATTTTGCAAATGTACACAACCTGTAGATGGCGCTTTAATCCCTAAAAGTCAGAGATCCAACCGAGCTTAAAAACTGCCTGCCTTTGCAAGTCTGAAAAGTCAAAATTAGAGTAAGGTATGAAGATCTCAACCATACAATATTGTAGTTTTTATGTTGTAGATGGTGTGGAACAAATTTGGGGTGTATAGATTGAAAGATTATAATGTTTTAGTGTTGAAAAAAGGTGCTGAAATTTTCTTAAAAACACATTTGGAGGTGAAATTCGATTTCTAAACCTACTCAAATGAAAAAACTTTAAACTTCAAAGTGATTCAAAAACAAAATATATACACTTTGGTGAAAAAAAATATCACTCAAATGAATCATTGTATCCGCAAAATGGATTTGAAATGTTTGAAAAAAGTGAAAAAAGTAACAAAAAATCACATCTATGACTGAACCTCCTTCTACAAAAATGCTTCTCAATCACTCATAACTTCTTGTATTGCTATGAAATTTTAAACACACAAACTAGACTAGTATGCGCAACTTTACCAACAAATATTATTGGATTTGGACATTTCATGAAGAAGTTATAGGCCACCGAAGTTCACTGCAATCCACCAATGTCTGGATTTTGAACTTTGAATTGCTCCCAATCATTCAAAACAACTTGGATTGTCATGAAAACTTTACCACAATAATTTGACTTGAGTGGAAATAAAACCCAACAAGTTTTATTGAAAACAAACATTAGACTACAAAGATACAAGCCCCCAAAGTTGCAGCCATCAAATGCAATTTGGTGAGCTCAAATTGAACCTGTGAACTTTGATTGGCTCCCAAAACTATTGTACATCTTGTATTGATCTGAAAATTTTATCACACAAACTAGACTGTTATGCGCAACTTCTCCAACAAGTTTTATTGAATTTGAACATTGGATGCAAAAGTTACAGCCCTTTGAATTTGACTTTTAGGCTGTGAGGACGTTTTTCGTCCCCTGTGACGTTCAGGGGTTAAGGTCAGGTGCCATTTTGGGGGTGCCTACCTTAGTGTCGTTACCGACGGTAGTCTTAGGGGGGCTTGGGTACAGCTGCAATTTTTTTAAATGTTTTTTTAAATATAAAAATAAAATTTGAAAGTTGCAGCTGTACATGAAGGCCCTTTGAGACCTTGTCGGCACCGACGTTATTCCAAGGGATCTTTGACTGCAGCTAGAATAAAAAATAAAAATAAAAAATAGTTTTTATTTTTTTTTATTTTTTTTATTTTTTTATTTTTTTATTTTTTCTTTCCAGCTGCACCTAGGGACCCCTTGGAATACTGTCGGTGCTGACAAGGTCTCAAAGGGCCCCCAAGTATAGCTGCAATTTTACTACAAATTTAAAAAAAAATATATATATATATTCTTTTTCAAAAAGTTACAAGGTGGTCCCTATAGAGACATTGCTAATGCCAACTAAGTCTCTACAAAGTCTAAACTCTTGTTGCAATTTTTTTTTTTAAATAATAATAAAACAATAGTATGTATATATATACAATACAAAAAATTGAAAAAAAAAATTGAATTTTGCAATTGCATTTTGAGTCTTTAGAGTTTTATTCAAAAATTTAATTTACAAAAGTATTATTTAAATATTTTTGAAATTTATTTATTTTAATTTGTAAGCTTCGATGATATTTGTTGACAAATTATATATAAAGGATTGCAATAAGAATTAGTAAAAGAGATGATTAAAGTAAAAAAATGTTAGAGTCTGACAATGATATAAAGGTACATGTTGGTACAACATTATTATATATATAAAAAAATTAGTTTTATTTGATTAATAGAAGTTGAAATCTCATAGAAGATGTAAGAGTAGTGATTGATATTGTGTTGATGAAGTGAACATGCAAAGAAAAAATAAAATTATTATTAATTTTTTTATAAAAATTGAGTAGAATTTTGGTGGTTGACAACTCATTAAGTATACTTATTGGTGCAAAGTAGAGTACAATGAGCACCAATGACAACATCTAAAAGGCTAAAAGAATTGCATATTTTTCTACACAATTTAAATTAATGAAATATTATTTGAAATGGTATAAAAATGGATTTAACACTTGAGATGGAGCTTTAGTGCAAAAAGTGCGGTTATACAATCAAGCCCAATAATCTTGCAAACTACCTATTGTGCCATTTAAAGAATTTTGCATTATATAGTATACAATTAGCATTTTTTTCTTTTGTATAAGTAACATTTAATTCGTATACAGTTCCAATCAAGCATACCAATTCTCAATTTCAGAAAACCAAAATTCTATTTTCGATGAATTTTTTGTTGGATTTGTTTTAGTAAATATTTATGGTTTTATATGATAATTGATTGAAAAACATTGATGGTGAATTTTTAAAAATTTGATTGCATAATTATTTAGGAATCATCCATACTTATATATTTTCTTCAACAAACATCTCCAAAAGAGTTTTAGAATTTCCTCTATAGAAATTTGAATGTTGAGGTGACATGCCTAAATTTTGTAAAATATATATTACTTTATTGTAATTAGATTTGCTATTTGACCTTCACATTGCAATAATTTTTTTACAATTGAGCATGATGGTACAATTGGTTTGCCAAAATCTAATTCATATACAGATATCTATTTACAAAATTTAAGCATTTTGGATTTTTGGCAGAGTAACATTAAAAATTCTATAGAGGGAACTTTGAAACTTTTATGGAGATGCTTGTTGAAGGAAAGACGTATGTATAGGTGTTTTATACATATCTATGCAATCAAATTTTAAAAATTCATCACTGATGTTTTTTAATCAATTATTGTAAAAACTCATGAATATTAAATGAAATAAATCAAACAATTCACTAAAAATGGAGTTTTATTTTTTTGAAATTGAAAATTAGTATACTTGATTGGAATTGCATACGAACCAAATCTTACTTATGCAAGACAAAAAATGCTAATTGTATTTATATTATATAAAATTCTTTGAATGGTACAATGGACAATTTGTAAGGTTATTGGACTCCATTGTAGTAAGACCAAGTCATTGAGTTCATTTATCTTAGTGCTTGAGATTTGGTGAGAGAATTTAATAGGTTGGACTGACTATGCTAGAATGGCTTGGAGTATTATTTTAATGTACTTTTAAATGATGTAACTTTTGACAAAGTCTTTTGGATGCCAAGGTTCCTTTCTTGTAGTCAATATTGACCTTCTTGTTATTGAATTGGATTTTGAATCTACGAGTTGGTTTTTGTTTTTGTTTTTAAAAAAGAAATTTAGTTGCTTAAAAAACTTGCAGATTTGTATCTCGTAGTTAACAAATGCTTTAATTCAAACTTTAAAAGTTTTAGTCAAGATGCAATAAATCTTAAATTTTTGTTGTTAATTTCAATTATACCTCACCTTCAATTTCACAGAAAGACTATACTCAATCAATTAATATGGTCAAGGATCTAATAGCCAATAAAAATAAAGGTAATTGATGATGGAACTGAATTACTCATATGTCAGCCAAATCTATATTCTAGCTAAACAATTGCAGAGATATAATTTAGTTTATGTTATTACTTATTAATATTATCAATGTGCACAATGTATAAAAGATTGAACCAAATATTTGAGACTCAAGTATTTCTAAATGGAAACCAAATCTACTTAAGTGATCATATATTTTTTGTTTAGGAAAAAAACCATACACATAAGGTAAAAACAACCTATATCACAAGGATTTAAACCAAACAAGTCAACTTCACTATATTTGGTAGGATCCAAGTTATTTAAATCTATCGAAGCAATTTTTTTATAAGATGTATAAGTGACATAAGTGCATAAAAAATATTTTGCATGTATCGTGTTTTTAAATCTCTATAATGTAGTAAATAGTAGCTTGAGTCGTGCTTTAAGACTTCATTAGTGTGAAGAGTTGTTCCATTTACTATGCAAACCATTGAGACTGATTGTGTAAAGGCAAATTGATCTATGTGATGCATTGTATCAAAATTTATTGAATGCTAAAATTTTAAGAATTCAACAAGCTTTTGACTAAAGAGTGAAATCACAATGAAAGGAACCTAATGAGCCACTTACTTAGGACACCTTAAAAAAATACTTAATTTATAGTTGACTTTTAATTATCTGTACATAATATAAATGCTACTTAACACTACACTAGTGTAGCTGTGTGTCATTGCCACAATATAATGAAACAAAAATAAAAGTAATTTTCTAATTTTTTAATTCACAAAAAATTAAAAATTTTAAAATATTTTCTATTGTGAGTCCAAACGCCATCAAATAAAGTCCTTGCACCCCCTCCTCATAGAGAACTTTCTCACGGTACTAAGAATATGGTAGGGGATGCACAATTCTAGAGATCTCACCGCAACAAACAAAATAAACAAACAAAATAAAACAAACAACCTCGTTTAAGAATATATATATATCATTAGCACATAGTGTTACAAACCTATGGACTTCTTCTTTCATCTTCATCTACTAGGTTTTAGTTTTCATCAGTTCATCATAACTTAGATTTTAGTAGGAAGATTCATACAGTCAATGATGTTTTTATTTCATTGATTTCCAATTCAAACTAAGGTATTCTTTATACTTCTATTGTGTAACAAGTTCAACATGAACATTACATGCAATATAGAGGACTCAAAGAGTTAAATTGTATTAATTGAATTATTTTGGCTTGACATCCACTCAAATTGGATGCACCTATTTCTTGCATGGTTTTAGGTCCTCAACGATCACGGTCATAGGTCTTCACATTTCTAAACTAAAAAACTAAAAAAAATTATTTTAAATTCCGCTCTTCGCTCTATGCTCCATGCTCATGTGGCAGCATTCCCAATGTAACCTCAACAATTAGAGATCTGCTTTGTCACCATTGTTATTGTGTTTTGATGAGCTAGTTGATTAGTAGAAAGCACACATTCTTTTTTTTCTTAAAACACATGGACAAATTCCATTGATAGAGGAACAAGTACACAGAACCACAAGACCAAGTCCTCGGCATAAATTTTTACATTTTCTAAAACATTTTCAAGCACTTTTTAGCGGTGAGTCAACACACACAACGGGGGGAGAGAAAGCAACTAGGATACCAAATATAATAGTAGGCGGAGCTTGCTATAACGGCCCGAAGACCTCAAAAGGACCCGTGTCACCTCAATTAAAGGCACCCATCTTGGGTTGAGCTATCCTCCAGCTCATCGAAAGATGGGATCTCTCGCCAAAGAAGTCTGATTGGAGCCAAATGTTGTCAAACCGATGGAGAAAGGTACCCTCCTTATCAGGGTATAACCCACATAACTTAGTGGTTTTGACCCAAGCCACCCTGGCATGGTCAAAGAAGGCTTCCCATAGTACATGTTCAAGCTTTTGGGGAGGCCAAGGATTGTTGTTGAAGCAGACGGCGTTGCGGTCCAGCTAGGCAGTCCAAATCACCGAGCCTCTAAAGAGAGACCAAATCGTTGTTCCTCGTCTCAACCTTCTTGGTAGTTTTGATCCAAAGATACATTGTTGCCAAGTGAGAGAAGGCCAACATCCTGCAACCAGCAGAATCTTAAGCGCAAGGTATAGAATAGAGAGTGCAAAGTTCCATGCATGACGAGTCTTCTCGCAATGGTGGAATTGGTGTAAGATAGTTTCATCAAGGCCAGAATGGCAGCTAGTGCAAGTTGTGGAGATGTTGGGATTAGCTATCTTCCGCCAGCTATGAACCGCCACAACACAGTGGTAGACCGACCAAAGGAAACCCGCATCCTTTTGGGGTCGAGGTTTCTGCCAAACCTCGTTCCAATTGGGTCGAAATTCCACCACTAAGTCTCCATGCCATTTCTTATGGATAGGTTTAATCAACTCCGTTTGTTTGGTCAATAAGGAACGACCTAATTTTGTAGTGTAGGAATGAAGGGGCCTAGAGAGGGGCCCAGGGGAATCCCACGACCATCTGCTTGGGTCAAAGAATAGCTCAGCTATGATACCTACATATAAGATGGGGCCGACTTTGGGCTGGATGACTCTAACTCGTTTAAGCCATCCTGAGACAGTCGGGGTCTCAAGAGTAACTGGAGGGGTCCAGATTCTAAGAGCCAAAGATGAATGGCCAACCATGTAGCATTGAGTCTCAGGACGGAGTTCCAATGTGAGGTAGTCACGAGATAATCTTGGTTTGAACCGAAGATTGGTAGTGAGTACCAGTGACGGTAGTGTGTCCGCGTTGAACTCAAATAGGCCAATGTACTCGTGATTCCATGTAACAGAATGGTTATCAGTGAGCATAAAGAGCCAAGCTGCCGAGATGGAAGATACCAAGTTGTGGAACTGTTGAGCTTCGGACTCTAGGAGGTGAAATCTAACTTTAGCTTCCTCCTACTGTATGAAGGATTGGGCTAAAAGATCCCATATATGATGAATTTGTCCCATACCGTTTCGCATAAGAGTGGTAGCTCTATTAGCAAAGAAACCATGGTGCCCTCCAATGAAGTGGGTGGTCCACCATAGGAAAGTTGTAAGGACCTCGTCACAATTTTGAGGTGGGGAGGCTGTAATATGTCTATTAAGTAGGCGCCAAGCTTGTACAATTCTATCCCAAGCTCTAGAGCCTTTGCTTGCCCAAAAACTTGTGAAGGAGAGCCCATTGGGGCATTTCCGGCCATGTTCCTTGAGATTGCGGCTGAAATTGGAGGAGGCGATATCTAAGAAGAAACTATAGATTGGAAGACCCGGGGAACATGGCTTTCAGGATCCATTTAGCCATAAGGGCATGGAGGGCTTCCTTTGGGTCTATCAAATTCAGTCTTCTAATTTGCTTAGCTGCGCAGCAATCTGATCAACTGACTCTTGCACGACTACGGTGAATTGAGCCTGACCAAAGAAAATCCCTCATCGATGCCCAAAGTTTACGAATGATGGCTAAGGATCCTCCCCATATAGCAATGAAGTACCACAGTGTACTTAAAAGAATAGAATTGACTATGATTGCTCTACTTGCCAAAGACAAGTGTATGCTAGTCCAGTAAGCGAGATTCTTCTTCACCTTTCCTGCTAAAAACTCATCCACATCCGCAGTGAGCAAATCAATCCCAAATGGCGAGCCTAGCAGTTTTGAAAGTTGGTGCTCCACTGCCCATGGACAACCAATTTGTGAGAGCCATAGAGGAGCAGGGGTAGAAGAAAGCCAGTATGCAAGACTCTTAGGCCAATTTATCTGTAGCCCTGAAGCCAAGCCATATCTATCAATTAAAAGAGAGAGACGACGAAAAATACTTTCTTCACCTTTCAACGTAAAGTTGACGTCGTCTGCATATTGACTGATGAGTTGTTCCCTTGATCCTAAGGGGAGTGAAATACCGGCTAACTCTCCATTGAGCATCAGATTTTTAGCCACAACATTGAGGGCTTCACCCATAAATAAGAAGAGGTAAGGGGCTAGAGGACACCCTTAGCGAACACCTCTGAGAATTGGGAAGGATTTTGTGTCATTGCCGTTGATGCAGACTGAGGTTTCAGCATCAATGAAGAGAATCTTAACCAAATTCATGAAACTAGAGGGAATGCCCATGGACTCCATTATTTTGAATAGGAAAGGAAGGTGTATGGTGTCATAGGCCTTCTTGAAGTCTAGCTTCAGCAAGATAGAGTTTTGATTAGATTCCTTTGTCCAAGCAATAGATTCATGAAGCAAAAGAATGTTATCTAGGATATATCTAGTCGGTAGGAATGTTGTTTGGTCTGAGCTAATGATTTCACTCAAGATAGGTTGCAACCGCTTCTGTAGAGCCTTAGCCAGGACCTTATAAGCAACATTAAGGAGGCTAATAGGTCTCCAGTTGCCTAGGTCCTCTCTAACTCCACCCTTGTGTAGCAAGGCAATTGTTCCACGATTCATAACTTTTGGAAGGGAGCCATTGAGAATAGATTGGTGTATCATGTCCGTAAAGGAGGGGCCGATCATATCCCAATATCTTTTATAGAATTCGGTGATGACACCATCAAGCCCTGGACATTTGCTGGAGGCCATATCTTCAACAGCAAGTTTAAGCTCTTGTTTGCTAATAGGGCATGAAAGTGACAATTTAGCTACCTCAGGGACGTTGTCCGGAAGTAGATATAAGAACTCCTCCATGGCAGCTAATTGTTCAGGGGACTTAGGATTAGCTGTATAGAGTTTGCTATAGAACTCTGAGCATACTTTATTCTTGTCTTTTTGGTCATTGACTATAACACCTAGATGGTTGCGGAGCCCAGTGATAGCCGATGAAGCGGGTTCTCGCGAATATCCTTGAAGAATTCCGTTGATATCATATCCCCTCTGAATTTCCACCTTATGCAAGCTCTGATTCTTTGGCCAGCTACCTTCCTGGTCTCCACATCTTGGAGGCAAAGATGGGCCGCACCGTGGGAGCTTTGGATTAGGTGATCATCAGGTGTCGCCTACAGAGCTGTTGAAGCAGTAGAGAGTTCTCTTCTGGCACCATCCTCCTTAGCTCGGAAGTCAAGAGCCTTTCGGCGGCAGAAAAAACGATAAGCCTTAGTAACAGATTTCATTTTAGAGAAGAAGGTAGCGGAGGATGGGCGACCATACCATGCTTGTTCAATGATTGGCCGTGCTTTGTCCAACCATTGTTCGCTCATCTTCCAACTGCTTGGTCGAGCCAGTGTGGTGTTGAATTCTATCGTAGCAGAAATCGAAGAGTGATTTGACCATGCATTGTCACTATGGATCATGTAGTCAATTAGTTTACGATCCAATAAGCCAGAACCATTCTTAAAGAGATATACCCTATCCAATCTAGCCAAGATACGATGCCCATCATTCCTAAAGTTATCCCATGAAAATTGGAGGCTACCAACGGAGCGAACATTGTCGAGTAGAGAGGCCTTGCCTTGGGAAAGCGTTGGGCTTCTAGCTGCAAGTAGACTTGGCCGGGAAATAAAGGGGCCCGTGATTCAACAAAAATGTGTGCGCATGCTCATAAAATCTTCATAATGCACCATAAACTCCCAATATAATATCACATGCTTGTAGAAAATAGTTGGAGTTGCTCAAAAGTTGCATAAGTTCCCTTCTAGGAAGGTCCCGCCACTAATATGAGTGCCACAGCTGTTCCAAAATTTCAAATTCAGAATAAAACATCTCTTTGAAAAGCTAACAATAATATCTACAAACTCTCCAAAATTCAAATTAAACTAACATATTGTCCGACTTTTATAGTTGGTCAAAGCTTGCTCTCTTCAACTTCAAGGCAACTCACTACTACTCTTCTCCCAAGACCATAACTCTCACATCAAAACTCCAAATTGATCGTGTAATGTTTCTATAGAAAGATAATACAATAACCTACACAAATATTAAGTTTCAACTCAAAATGAGATACTGTCCGACTTTTATAGTCGGTCAAAGTTCACTCTCTCCATTTCGAAGGCCGCTCATCACTACTCTTCTTCCAAACCCATAACTTTCACATAAAAACTTGAAACTGATCGTGTGATGTCTCTATAGAAATCTAACATGCTAATATATACACCTCCCAAACTTCAATACAAAATAAGATACTGTCCGACTTTTATAGCCGTTCGAAGTTTTCTTTCTTCAAATCAAAGGCAGCCTCTCACTACTTTGCTTCTAATCCTATAACTTTTGCATACTATCTCCAAATTAAGAGAATGATATCTCTTTAGAAAGCTAACATCTAGATACACACTCTTATAAAATCTGAAAGCAAAAAAACTTCTCACCCAAAAGTTATGAGCCCTCGAAAATTCTGTCCTCTCGCTCCATGGCAATTATCCCTCTTTCACTCCATCAAGCATGACTTCCACATAAAAACTCCAAATTGAGCGAGTGATAGGTTTTTGAAAACCTTAAAACAAGATAAACAAGCTCACAAAATTTCATTACAAAAACTGTTCTATACAAAACGCTACCTCTCTCCAAAGTTTCGGTTCTCCTTAAGCAAAAACTAAGAGGAGGAAGAAGAAGGCCCTCCACCTTATCTTCCACCTCACCCGCCATCCCCTCCACCTAAGCAAATTGCCACATGCCACTAATGGTCACATGGACCACAATTAGTCCATTGACCACCCCTTTCCCCCCATAACTCTATCCTTATTTCCTATGTCGCGACTACATGGCCTTCAAATCTCTTTTAAAATCCAAAAGAAAAATAAAACAATCTTTATATGCCATATTTAACTACTTTTGGACTTTTAAGGGAATTCTGGACTTTGTCGATCGTGAGATCTCACGATGTCATAGATATCTAAAATCTAAACTTGTTGTACATTTTTCAAACCACTTAGTCCAAAATCTATATCACGTCTAGATTCATAAAATCTATAGAAGTCAAAATCTACAATTGTCTTAGATGTCCCTTTACCAATTTTGGACTTTGCAAAGTCCAAAAGTAGTTAAATATGGCATTTATCTTTCCATTTAACAACTTTTAAAATCTACAAACAAAGTTTAAAATACTTTCAACTAAAAAAATAAAAGAACTAATGCCTAATGGTTGTCTAATAGAGGTAAAAAAGGTAGAATCTTCTCCATGTGGATCTTTAGACTCTCCAAAAAATCCTCTAATTTGACAACATTTAGTTGTTTTTACATAGTGTATGTATACACTATGCGACAACGTTGTCCTCCACATTTAAGTGGCGCTTGAGGTTGGAAAAAAGGGCACGTTCTACTATAGGGATCATACGGCTGCAGGGGTTGGTCTTATCATGTCTAGCTTCAACCATATTGAAGTCACCTGCAATAATCCAACAACAAGAAGGAGGGAGAACTCTAATCATAGTGTCCCATAGTTGACAACGGGAATGTGAGTCATTCGGGGCATAAACATTGATAAAGCCAACATCTCCCCCCGGAAAACCTTGAAGTAGAGTCCAATGGGCTCTGTTGTCAAGTATGTTACCAGAATTGGTAACCATGTGAGCTAGCCTTGGGGCAATCATGGTGATGATTCCACCCTTACCAACTCCAAGTCCCAATGGATTGTTGTTATAGCTTGCACTGGCGGCTACTAACCAAGAGGTGGCTGCGCTCCAAATTTGCTTTCCAAGTTTATCAGAATCCTGGTTGCGGAGTTTATGTTCCTGAAGAAAGACAATATCAAGTTGTGGCATAGAGTGAAGGTAGTTACGAAGCATAGAGATCGAGGATTTGTCATTAAGTCCTCTAATGTTGAATGAAAGAAGGCGTACAATCATTGACGGGGAATGTGTTGGGAGGATCTTTGAGCGACATCCTCTACGCTGCATTGGAGAAGTTTAGTCCTAAAGCTCCAACTATCAAACCCAAGAGGAGTAGGATTGATGGGAGGGGTAATAGGAGATGAAGAGAGAGCCTTGGTTGTTGCCATGCACTATGGACTGAGAGAGTCATCTCAGTGGCATTGGCCTGGTGACTAGAATTGGACTGCTAAGGTTGGGAGTTACCGAGAGGGTACGCTGGACTTGGTTGACTACGATCTGCGGTCATCCTTTGAATTGCCTGAAAAGCTCTAGCATTATCCCGCTCCTCCGCTGTGCTGGTTTGAGAACAAGGATGGCGGTGTTATTGCCCTTGATTCTGGACCTGCGGGGACACATTGAGTTCTAGCTGAGAGAAGGAAATGGCTCGAGGGAGAAGAGATGCTGGTTGAGACGCTCTTGGACTACTGCTAGCTAGCTTGATTGAAGAGAATTGCATGCTCCTGGCATCTTCAAGCGCCTCCTCTTCAAATTGTGAAGGCCTAGGATCAAGTTCCTGCACTGGATCCTCTTTAGCTTCAGAATTAAAGGAGAAGCGTCTACCTTGGTTAACGTTGATGCCAAGCATCTCCAGTGTGATGCTAGCTGGCTCCACGGGAACAGTATAAGAGAATTGCGTGATAGAATGATCAATGGATATGTCGGAGTAGGCTGGATTCAGGACCATATTCACAACGTTGATTGAGTTATCTGGATCTGGGTCAGACTGGGTTCTTGAATCGATATGGGGTATGAGGTCAAGCTAGGGCCTTGGGTCCAATTATGTCAAGCTAGTTTGGATCCTCCGACTAGATCTGAGGCCTTCAATGAATCTAGGATCTTGGATCGTGTCTCGGGGTTGGATTTTTAGATCGGCCTTTGAGTAGCAACCTCGCCTGAATTCAAATGGTCAATTGGGACATCCACATTAATTTGTGCTTGAAAGATGGAGTTGGCTTCAATTTGAGCCGTACATAATTCCTCTTGCTCGTCCACTAAGTGTAAGATGTACTATTCGATCTCGGCTTCTAGAACCATATCGACATCGTCCTCGACCATTGGATCATCTGTGATATTAGATATATGGACCAGATTATCTACATCCTTCAAAGGGGGGGAAGTGGAAGAGCTGTGACATCGGAGCCACCTTGAGGAGGAGGGCTACATAGACCATTTGTTTGAGCTTGGGTTGAGGTTACCTGCGACAATTGCAACAAGGAGCTCGTGGAATTTGATGCGCTTGGGTCAAAAGGCAATTGCTGGGGTAGGATTGGCGCCTGCACGGAAGCAAGTTTGGTGGATGGAGTTGGTGGTCTCGGAGTGCCGCTAGGGAGAAGTTGAACCGCTTGGAGAAGATCAATGTCCATGTTGGACGGACTGGCGCGATCCAAGGTCGAGCCGATGTTGGTCCTATCGGCGATTCTCGCGCTGGGGTAGCTTCGCCCGGGACTACTGGCGGCGCCATTCGACAGTGATGAAGCCTTCTTTGTCTGGTGGACCCGCTTGCGCAGGTGGAGCAGGAGTTGAGCAAGAGGGCCAGCGAGTGGATTGGTACTTGGACTTGACTGATCCGCCCCTAGCCCTCGTCGATCCTTCGTACCTGTGTCGATATCCAGGTGACGGAAGAAGACCGCAACTCGGGCAGGAGGAATCTTCATGAGTGGATCTAGGGCAACGTCGGCACAAGGTATCCGGAATCTCGTATTCCACTGTTATCTCCGTGAATTAGCCGGTTACTGTAGCCACCGAGAGTTTTGCAACATATCCCACCTCCGGATCGATGACAACGCAAAATCTAGGGTCGTCTTTGGCCGATATGCTCAGATCTTCCTCAAGGACGGTACCCACCTTGGCAGCAAGGCTTAGCTTCCCGCTTGTGGAACTCAAGTGGGAGATTTTTAAGATTTATCCAGCAGGGAATACCTAAGCCTGCCAGTTGCCTAGGATTGAACTCGGGGGATCCATTGTTGGAAAATTAACACACCCAACTCTGAAATGGTAGGGTGACAGATCAAGAATTTGCCAAATTGCCTCAAGTGAATCGAGTTTAAGGAAATGAAATCCGCCACCTACATTTCTATGCAAAGCTACCCTTGCACTCGTCAAACTTTCAAGTTCCCGAATCCATTGATCATGGCAATCTAGAAAGAGAGGTTCAACCGCAAACCTGGCGATTATAACGTGTTGCTGGAGGAAAGTTGTCTCCTTCTTGCTCTCCTAACCAAGACGCCGTTAGGATTTTTGGTGGTACCCATAGGAAGATCCGCATCTCGACTCCTATCACGTACTCCCGAGTTCAGAGGATGTGATGCTCCTGCAAAATGCGCTGCTCCCACGCGTCGACAGCGATACACAGCTCTGTCGTCCTGCAAAGCGCTCAAGGACGGAGTGAAGGACGGTGACTCCCAACATACGGCGGCCGCGTAGTTGGCCGCCGCCATCGCAGCAGATTAGGGTTCTAAGTGGTTCGTAAACTAGGGTTGAATAATCTAAACTCTAAAGTAGAGATTATCAGCCGCATGCAAAGCATGAACGCAAAACTAGTTAGCTACGAACTAGGGACAAACCGAGCCGTTTCAGTATACTGAATCAGCACAGACCGTGGTGCGGCTCCTACTCTTGCCCTTAGAGGAAGCTTTAGTTATTTTTGTGGACTAGAGAGCACACATTCAAGGCTTTGTCAAATTCTTCGTGAGGTCCAATCCATAATGATGTAAGATAGCAGGTTCAGAAATCGCCCACCTAAGATCTGAAACTGAATTTTGGATTGGCGAAACTTCTTGAAATATTTTTCAGTAAATTTTCCTTGAAAGGGAAGTGGATTTTGCATCTAACCAAAGTTGTTTCATATTTTTTTGAGCTTTTTCAAATTAGTTATGAAATTTTGAAGTTGAATTGACAGAAGGCTCAAAAATTGTCCACCCCTGAGATGTACACTGTTTGTACATTAGTGAAGGCTATGAAAAAACAGCATGTATAAATCGTGTACATTTACAGGTGGGCGGTTCTTAATGCCCGAACTATTCTCGAGTCAGACTGGAATTTGCCATAAGGGCCAAAATGACAGCACCTTGGCCATCAAGTAAGCATTTGTCTTTCTTCTCTGCTGTTGAAGATGCATATGATGAATGCATACTTCATTTTCTTTTTTCCTTTTTAGTCCAATAGGGACATGCAATTGGACTCTTAAAAATTAGAGATTGAATGGTGAACTACTAATTGGTATTTTGGATTAGACTTTGATTTGGTTTTTCAATAATTCTTCAATTTGTAAACATTATCTGGTTTTTAATCATTAGTTGGAGAGAAGATCTATTGTATCTTATTCTTTCTTCTTGTCCATGGTACAGTTATCATGAAAGTTTTGAAAATCATCTTCTCTTTAGTTTTCTATCCCAATTCTAGATTGCATTGAGTTTTATATTCAACTTGTATTTTTCTGGTAATGATAACAACGTATCATTGCATGAAATTAAATCATATGGGGTTGTCTTTATTCTAAATTGAGGTTTAGGTCCCATAATTTGAGAAAGAGAGGACAATAGTTCTCTTGCACCACTAGAGGTGTACATGGGGTTTGGTCCCTTCTTTTTGCAAGGGTTGGACCTAAACCTCAATTTAGAAAGTAGCCCCCCTTCATGTGATTAGGTTTGATGCAATCATACCTTGTTGTCATTCCAAAAATAGTAAAAATTGAAGACCAATTCAAATGCAAGCTTCTTTGCAATCTAGAATTAGTAATAAATTAGGAACCAAATAATGAGTGCTTTTCAAGGTTTTTGAATAACTCTAGTATTTCAACCTATATTAAAAGTGGTTGTAGTAAAATTCTCTTACAATTTTTGGCAATGTTATCATTTGTACTAAAGTTGTAAGTTTGATGTTTTGAAGGGGAATTATTATCCTAACCTTAAAATTGTAAATTTGATTTACACCTTGATGTAGTAGACTATTGTACATACAAGTGAAGAAAATTTAAGACCTTAAAAAAGCATATTCTAAATTTGATATGGATTTTCTTCAAAGATTTATTGTAATTTCAAATTTTCAACCAAAAAATTCAAAAAATGATGCTTTAGAGAAGACATTCAATTTCATCTCTTAGGAAATAAATATAAAATTAAATTCACAAATAGTCACAAAATGGAACTATACAAAGTGAAGAATTTTGAGTTTGAGGATGTGGTCATTTATTCAAATATATGATGTTTTTTCCTACATTATTTGTAAAATTTTGATGATAGTGTTTTCCTTGATGGTGAAATTTTAAACTTGTGCATTGTCTTTGGTAAAAACTATCATCCTTTTATATTTTGGAGTTAATTGTAGCAATGGAACTTAGAAAATCCCTCATTGCTCCATGCTTTACTTCTAAAAAGATTAGAGTTTGCTCTTTACCACATGATTATCACGCAAAGGACCAAATGTTTGTTTAAGGATCAATTGGAATTTGGATAGGTGATCATGAAGTAAAATTGAATGGATGTTTTTGAAATTTTGGGGAATGTAAAAAGAACTCCAATTAGATGCTCAAATCAATAATTATACTATACTCCTCCAATTGAATAAGTTGAGAAATTTTAGAATCTTTTGCTAAATTTTTCATCTACTTTTGAAATTTGGCATATATGAAACTAATATGAGTTAAAATTCAATTAAAGAAAAAATCTTTTGGTACAAAATCTCATTCCAAGAGGAGTCAAAACATAGGTCAAAACTCTACAAACCTTATTAGGCAAGTTTGAAAAAAAACATTTTTTTTTCTAACTACAAATGCTATTTCCTTGAAATTTGCACTCTAAAAATTCTTGAAAGTTTTTCTACACACATCAATGTCTACCACTAAGTTTTCACCGTATGGATCTCAAAATTTGTTTGATCATTGCACAAAAAGTCATCAAAAAATGACTAGAAAATTGCTTTATATATGACTTCCTCACTTTACAAAGTCATTTTGAGTAAGGTAGAGCACTTATTTTCTTTTGAAATTTTGCATGATTGTACCTAAAAGGATGTAGTACTTGGCGGTGTAGAACAAATTTTTTATACCAAGTAGACTTGAAGTCTGCTACCCCCATTTTGCAAGAATGAAAAGAAGTTTTTTTCTCACTTCAAACATTACAATCTCTAAATCCACACAATCAAATGGGTTAAATTTTTTTTCCACAAATTTTTATAATACTCTACTACACTTTTATATAATTGAAGTTCACACCCTCCAAAAAGTTTAATTTTGGCCAATGCACTAAAAGAAAATGGCAAAGTTTTCTCTAATTCTCTTGAAAAACACAGCACCCCGATCTTCCAAATTCCTATTGAAAAACTTGGACTCAAATTTGGAATCAAAGACCTTCAAATATTGAGTAGAATTCAAGAAGTACTAAAATAACCGCTACAAAACAGGGTGTTTTTTTTTTTCATTTATATCAAGAGAATTTAGCTGGGTCAATACGATGGTCAATTGTCCCTCGACTGACCCTCATTGCCCCAACCACATTCTTCAGAGCGATATAAGTAAGAACTAGCCCCCCTAATTGGCATAATTGATCGAGGGCTTAGGAAGGTTTTCCACCTCATGTGCGTTTGGGCTTCTCTGCCACAATTTCCTCAGCTGTCTTGTGTTGATTTGATGGCAATCTTGAGAATTTAGGTTTCTGTTGTGTGTTTTGAATTTTGGGTTGCGGATTATAGGGTTTTTGAATACTTTTGTCTTCTAGCTGATTAGTGGCTTCCCTTTAATTTTTTGAGGAGGACGAGTGTGGAATCCAGTGTGTGCTGATGTTTGCGCTTGGATTGCATGCCACAATCTGTTTGTTCCAATCAGGAATCCAATTTGGATGTGCTTTGTAAGAATGTGGGCAATGTTTGTGATTCTAGGTCCGTTCTTAGAAATGTGAGGGTGCTTGAGAGCTTCTATGCAGATACTTCATTGCATTTTGCACGTCCTACTTTTTCTTTTCCTCTGGAAGGAACTCCAAAACCTATCAGTGTTGAATAATGAACTGTTGTTCTAAAGACAGCGTGAGATAGCAATCTCCTCTGGCACTTTCGTTTTGTTGAATTGTTTGCAGTCGGAGCGACCTCATCTAGCATGTCACCTTTTCGATGGTGGATTTGAGCTGCAATGACACTGCCTACTAGTCTTCGAATGACATTGTGGATTTAGACTTTTGAAAGCTATGGCCATGGCCGTTCGCATGATGAGTTGCTGCAGCACGGTGCTTCTGTCCGAGCCATGGTCATCAGGCCTCATTGCATTCATCGTCATGTCGGTGTAGGGGTGCCTTTCTATGGAACAAAGAAGGCGAAGGATAAGGCCCGAATACAGCAACACACTATATGTTGTTCCAGCGTGAGCAACCCTAATAATGCGACTGATAATAGTGTAGATTCAATTGTACAATACCATGAAGAGACAGAAAGAGTTCCTTCGGCCCCTTGTGCCAGCAAAAGTGAGCATGTATGTGTGCGGCGTGACTTCTTATAGTCACATCGGCCACACTCGTGTATACGTCGCCTTTGATGTCCTTTTCCGGTGAGAGAACAGGACTTGACCTCATTTGCTTCCGTCGCACATGATTTGTAATCTGAATTTCAAATGAATTGTGAATTTGGTTGTTGGACTTGATCAGGTACTTGAAGAGCGTAGGCTTCGAAGTGACTTATGTGCAAAACTTTACCGACATTGATGATAAGGTAGGCTTGTTTGTGATGTTTCTGCTCCCCCTAACGCTGTTCTTGAATCTTTCTGGCTTGATGTTGTGAAATAACGTTTTTCTGAGTAGGTTATTATGGAAGATCACCAGTTGGGAACCCCCTCAAAGTGCCTGTTCTTCCGGAAAACCTTGCGGCTTAAAACCCTGCTTATTGTGACTATTGAAAGCAATTTCCAACATAACCCCTGGCAGTTTTAATAGGTCTAGGTTTAGTAGAACAGGTCTAGGGGTGGATTTTAGTAGTGAATACCTCGATACTAGAATGTTAGTGTTTTGAATTGTTGACCTGGCTGTGCAGATCATCAATAGGGCAAATGAGTTGGGAGAAGATCCCGTAGAACTAAGTTGAAGATTTTGTGAAGAGTTTCAAGTGGACATGGAATTGCTGAGGTGCCTGGCACCAAGTGTGGAGCCTCGTGTAACCGACCACATTTCGCAAATTATAAAAATGATATCCAAGTTTAGTTTTGTGAATTTGGGGCTTGTATAGCCGATGGAGTGAATGGGATTTGGAAATGTGACACTAATTTGTGTAAATTCTGTATTGCAAATCATAGAAAATGGAAATGGATATGTGATGGACGGAGGAGACGTGTACTTCACAGTGGACATCCTTCCAACATATGGATCCTTGTCAGGACGGAAGCAAGAGGAGAGTCGGGTTTTATGAATAAATGAGGTTGCCAAGGATAGCTGCATTCCAGGAATACTGAGGACGAATCCATACTTGGAAAAGGTAACCACGGCAACTTCCATCCATATTGGATTTTGCAAATGATGTCTTCTCATACCATAAGGAGAGCTCTCGATCGAACAAAACCCTCGCAATTTCATGACTATGTTGATGGAATGTGAAGGGAAGCCTTTTATGCAGATGGTGCATATGGGGATAGACTTGGTGAACACATACGCATGTGGATTGATTAAATGGTCATATTCATTAAATTGAAACAAAATGGACATTTTGAGATTTTAGCCCTATTATTTGAGACTTCTATTCTAACAAATCAAAAATTTATGAATATATCATCCTTTATAAAATCAAAAGTTTGTAATTACATATTAATGTCTCAATTCACCAAAAAGATTCAATATTAAACACTTAAGTATCATCTAAATGTAAAGTCAAATATAATATGAGATTATAGATTGTCTCATTTTAACAAATATATCAAAGTTCTTATTGTTAGAAATTTTTACTTTAGTTTCATGGACAAGAGCTATTGACATCTTGGTTTAGTATTTGTAGAATTGAGACATGATTAGTAGTTGAAAAATCCTTCCGGATGTTGAAGGTCTACGGCTGTAATTATTTTATGTTGTCATTGCCATTGTAATAGTGAAGGTTGTCTTTTGAGTGGATAGCGAGGGATAGATGCATCTTCAATTAAATCACCCCCCCTCCATTCACTCAAAAGATCCTCCCATTTAAATTAGTTTTTTTTAATCAACTTGCCATCTTCTTTTTAGTTTTTAGTTTTTAATATTTTAAATTAAAAATTAATTAATTATCTCGCCACCCCCCCTTCCTATTTGTAATTCCCAAGGATCTGGGTACTTGCAAACAATATGGGATATATTGTAGATCTGTATTCATATTTGTATTTGTATTCGATATCCATATTTGAATCCGTATCTATATCTAGTACCATCGGTAGAGATGCCATCTGATGGTGGAGTTTTTTTTCAAATCAACGACAAATGAAGGGGAGGGGGAATTTTGTAGATTATTATTGACAGCTATCATTTTTTTCAACAAGGGAGGTCGGTTAATGGATAGGTTCTGTAAACTCAGGAGATAGTCACTGCCACTGTTCAACACAAAAGCAATGGCAATACACGGGGATGCTAGTTTGTGAGCTTGTGAGCGTGAGCCTGTGAGCCTGTGAGCCTCCATTTTTTTATCCATTTAGTATTCCTAAATTTGTTCAAGTCCTATAACCGTGGAAATAAATGTAAGGATCTATAGTCCAAATGAATAACAAATGAATATATTCCTATGAGATTTTGCCCCCCAGAATTGAACCATTCTATTTTTAAAAAATGAAATATTATAAAATAGGAGGTTTTTGAATGTAACACATAATGAAAATAGGTGTATATAGTGGTTTAGAATATCTCAGTACAAGATATATATTAAAATAATACAATGCAACATAATACCAAAATTTTAAGGGAACATTTATCAATTTAAAAATAGAAGGGACAATAAATATGGGTTGTAGAGATTGAATATAAATTGAATGATAGGCAAAATTTTACAAGCATTAGAGCATGAACAATGGTCTTGAGCTTATAACTAAGTGATAAATGTAGTCTTAATTGTTGACCTTCATGTAAATTTAATGAATGAATCATAAGCTCAAGACAATTTGGGCATAGACAAGCTCAAAGGCAATGTGGACATGAAGTGAAGTTGAAGGCCATCAAATGGAATTGTTGCCATTTGCCACATCATGCATAGTTAGATTTAGTTAAACAAAAAGTAAATAGAAATCAAATATAAAAGCATGAAATTGAACTCAAATATCGTCTGACTCAGATGCACTGAGTTCGAAATAAGAACATACTCTGGGATCATAAGATCTATGAGGTGATAAAGAGATTGAAGATGAATCAGATGAAGCATCAACATAAGCTAATGCTAAATGTTCGGCATAAATAGGTAGGCCACAAGGACTCAAAGAAAGACTTCTAAGAAATCCAAGATGTCGATAAAAAGGCAAAGTGCGTCTTGGTGATGGACTCATCCAACTGCAAACAACAAATCATATGTTTGAGTATATAGTAACAAATTAAAATTCAAAATACAAAACTTTGAATCGAAATTATTGAAAAATAAAAATAAAACTTACTCACATAAGTCAAGTAGTTCGACATCTTCAATTGGAGAGTCATCATCAATCTCCATACCATCATCCGAGGTAGTAGAATCAAGAGCCTTGGAGATGATTGTAAATGTTTGTAATGGCTTCAGTACCTCATCAAAGAGCTTGGCATCACTTTCTAATGCTAAAATATGACGATTAGATGAATGAGCTGCTTTGATGGAAGAACCTGTATAAGACAATAAATTGACATTACAAATACATTAGCATTTAAGGGTAGATAGAAAAATCAAATTAGAAAATACAAAAAACAATGATTCAATGATATAGATTACAATACCTGTAGAGGCAGTCATGTCTGCCACAATACCACTTGTAGGGGTCAAGCCATGAACAAAAAGCTTCATGAGAACCTTTGACTTCTCCTTAGCACCCCTCCATGGCTTGCCATCTTCCTTTCTACGTGATTGAGTTGTCGTCGTAATAGTGTTGAAGAGGACGTCATCTGTAGTTAAATCAACCTCAGGAATTGAGGGATCAATAGAAATCTGAAGCTCTTGAGGTTGCCTAGCAATGGGAGAGGCAAATGATTGAACCAACAACAAAGCCTTGAACTTCAAAGTCTGCAAATCAAAATTAAAACCAAGTTAGATTGTACATTTAAACGCAAAATTCATTATAATAAAAGACTTCAGTGAATTTGAGAAAATACTGTTCAGGTCCAGTCCACCTGATCTGCACCAGAGATTGGAAAACTGGAATGTTGAAGTGACGATAACTTACTCAGATTTTGTCCAAACTGGGCATATGAGGTGTTTTTTGACATCTACAGATTCTTTAGATGTCAAAAAACACCTCATATGCCCAGTTTGGACAAAATCTGAGTAAGTTATCGTCACTTCAACATTCCAGTTTTCCAATCTCTGGTGCAGATCAGGTGGACTGGACCTGAACAGTATTTGAAATCAGAGATTGGAAATAACGAATATGGTGTTACTTGAAATCAAAATAAATGACATCTACAAGTGAATCAAAGCTAAAAACAAAAGATTGAAAGTAGTACTTACAAATTTGGATGGATTCATAGGATTGGCCAAATGTAAGCAATTTATGATAGTCCACTCATCCTTGATCTTCAACTTGTAGTTCTTGAAGAATCCAGCCACTTCTCTCTTCACTGTGGAACTGTCAGGATAAAATAGAAGAAATGCTCCATCATCATGAAGATAGGTAAGAGAGAATGCCATCATTACTTGGAGGAAACTTGGAATGCTAGCATTCCAATGAGGAATTTCAGATGATGGATTTGAAACCCCTGGAATTGGAAGACCATCTGGATATTCTGCAATGATGAGGTCTACAGCTGGTCTCTTTTGGATTTTGCCATCAAAAAAGAACTCTCTACCTTCACCAACCTGTAAAGATAAATTTCAAAAATGTTAATTCATAATAGAAGATGTCAATGTCAAAGAAGAACAAAAATGAGAAGATGTAAATGATGTAGAATATGTAAGATTACATAACAATCAAAATGAGATGGAAATAAAACAAATAAACTAAACTTTGAGAGAAAAGCCACAATGTTCTCATATGGTACTCCAAATGTACCATTCTTCTTTTTTTCTTCAATGATTCTAACAAAAGAATCGTTCAAGATTAGATCAGAAGATGTATGATTGGTAGACAAAGGAGCCAATGTACTCCTCATACCTTTAAGCTTGGGAGGTAGCTCAAAAATAGGAGAGGAGGTTGGTACTAAAACCACGGGAGTAGAAGACGTCTTCTGGCGCCTTAAAGCAGGGAGTGTAGCTTCAACATTCGAAGATGAAGGTCCAGTAACCACAAGGCTCTTGATAGTGTCTTAAACTAGTACATCTTCACTGGAATCATCAAGTTCAACCACCAACTTCTTTAACCTGGTCTTCCTGGTCTTCTTGGTTGCCTCCTTATCTGCTTTCTTAGGAACATCTATAGTTGTACCCTTGAAGGCGGGCTCAATAGAATCTCGAAGGACAATATCAAAAGTTGGTGGTCTTTTGAGGGGACAATCCAAATACCACCCACATTTTTCCCAATGTATGGGATCCCAAGATGCCATGATCCCCTCTGTGAACATACACTCTTCACTTTCTTTGTCCAAATAATTGGCAAAGAAAGTGGGAGTCTTGGAAATGGCTTTGGCAGGGAAGAGAACATACTTGAAGTATCTATAAAGCACCCTTTGCATGGCTGACTTGAAGTTGAGTTGCTTCTCTATCTTATTATTCTTGTGAACCCCCTTATCCACAGCAAACTCACGGAAAAATGCAGTATCCCACAACAATATGCGCATAGTCTCCACATAATCAAAAATGGTAGGCAAAGGATCCATACCATCAGGAAGATAGTTAATAGATACGTCCAAATCAGCCACTGTAGCATTGAAGAGTTTTTCGGTCTCAATAGCCAACTGCCATGCACATAAATTGTAAATTAGAAGAATGTTTTGATTGATCCACAAGGTTCAAAGAATACACCATATTCATTGTAATGAAAGACTTTAGTGAATTTGAGAAAATACTGTTCAGGTCCAGTCCACCTGATCTGCACCAGAGTTTGAGAAACTGGAATGTTGAAGTGATGATAACTTACTCAGATTTTGTCCAAACTGGGCATATAAGGTGTTTTTTGACATCTACAGATTCGGTAGATGTCAAAAAACACCTTATATGCCCAGTTTGGACAAAATCTGAGTAAGTTATCATCACTTCAACATTCCAGTTTCTCAAACTCTGGTGCAGATCAGGTGGACTGGACCTGAACAGTATTTGAAATCAGAGATTGGAAATAACAAATATGTAATGAATATGGTGTTAGAATTAATACTAAAACTATAGGAAAGAAAGATAAGTACTTACTTGAGCCCACCATGTAGCTTTATGAAGCCACTCTGGAAATTCAAGGTCACTGAATTTTGGTTTAGGGAACTTGAGAGCCTCACGAAGAGAAGGAGACTTGTTCCATCTCTCAAGCCACTTGATCTTCATGGAAGTATCCATTGCTGAAGTTGCCAACATCCAAAGTTTCTCTTGGGTCATCTCCGGATTGTCGTCATGAGTTTCATAGTGAAGCTTGACTTGCTCCAAAAATGCAATCGTATGTTTTGGATCTGCAATGGGAAGCTGCTTCTTCAATTCGGAATGAGAAGCCACCTTGACCTTATCAATAGCTTTGGAGACCCACTCAGAAACTGCAGTTGAAGTCCAATCCGCGGAATCGGAATACTTTTCATAGAATTTTCTTTGAGCAGCAGCAGCAGCATCCCCCAACTCTTGCTGCACAACGTAAAGGAAATTTAAAAATAAACATAAATGTTCATGAGAACAAATGTTTTGCATAGGAGAACAAGGGATATGAAATCAAATTAAAAAGAAGAACTAATGTCAAGAAGCCTAAACATTCAAGAAAATATGAAAAGTAGAAAAGGAAATAAAGAAGTAAACCTGGTACAAGACTCCATTTAGAGCCTCAATAGTTAGAGTGAACCAAGTCCTGTGTTTTGATTTTTGCTTGGCTTCAGCTGCAGCAAGATCCTCCTTAGAAACAAGTTTCTCAAAATACGACAGTGGCTGCCCGGCAATATTATGAATGCGATAGAGCTTGTGAACAAGATTTATGGAAACATGGAACTTCTGGTTTCGCCTGCCAAAACAAAATTTACTATATTAAATCATATAAATTAAACATTCAATTAAAAGAAGGTAGGACATAATGATTCAAAGTGAACAAACATTGGAAACGGAAGACTTGAATAAAATGGAAATTCATCAAGGATGATAAGGAAATACCAATTGACTTCATGTAATGCTGTCAATGTAGTTGCAACATCCCCTTTGACTTCCAAAATGATACTTTCAACCGCATAATGCCATTGAAAGTCGTCCGTATGATCTCGGTTGATAAGAGGTAACCATGCTTGCAAACGATGGTTTCCATTCCATACCATGAACATCTTGCCAGAGAAAACTTTGAGATCTTCATCGTTTTGCAATTCTCTCTCAAATGCAGCATTTGCTCTCAGCCAATTTGGACTCCAGGTTTTGATAATGTCATCCGTGACATCCACTGTCTTCCCTTCATTGTTCTCCAAGGCAACATAGAAAACGCCATTTCCTTCCATATAACCACAAGTAACAAAGTGTGCAGCTAAATTCATGACATCATTCTTCAAGAAAGGCCTCACCACCGGTAGAGATATCATACGGCATAAAGGAATGTTGATCTTTGATTTAGCTCGTGGTTGATACCTCAAGCGCTCAAGATGAGAAGAAGTATTCACAGTCTCCTTCTTCAAAAATCCATGCAACTCTAACTCAAGTTGATTTTGAGAAAGAGGCTCAAGTATAGCATTGACTCTTGGTGCTTGTGGATCTCCTTCTGCCGGCATCCCCAAAACAATGTATACATAAAGATTAGAAGAAGTTTTGGTGGAGGCCCAAGAATTTTCAGCATAAAATGACATAGATAGCATACATTCATAAGCAAATGTGTGTCTCAAAAAGTGTGGCCGTCAACGACTGGGGTCTAAGGTTTCCTAGAAAATTTCAGATTTTGATAAGCATTGAGGAACATAGCATACATTCATAAGCAAATGTGTGTCTCAAAAAGTGTAGCCGTCAACGGCTGGGGTCTAAGGTTTCCTAGAAAATTTCAGATTTTGATAAGCATTGAGGAACATAGCATACATTCATAAAAGAATATATGTCTCAAAAAGTGTGGCCGTCAACGGCTGGGGTCTAAGAAGTGTCTAAAAAATTTAGCTTTAGACAAACATAGCAATGTAGTATATTTTGACAAGCAATTTATGTCTCTAGAAGCATGGCCATTAACGGCTACGGCCCAAGGTCACAAAGATTTCAGCATTTGATCAAATCCCTAATGTTGTATAGAGCCAAAAGAATTCAGCATTAGCCTAAATCCCTAATGTTTCGTAGAAGGAAATGTATGTCTCAAAAGTGTAGCCGTCAACGGCTGGGGTCTAGGAAGGCTCACGAAATTGTAGCACCTTAATTCTGAAATTAGAATTCCGAAAATTGTGTCCGTTCAAGGCTGTTCATTAGAGAGGAAGAAAAGAGCCGAAAAAAGCGCAGCCGTTAACGGCTGGGGTCTAGGAAGGCTCACAAAGTTCTAAACTGGAATGCAGAAAAGCGTGGCCGTCAACGGCTGTCCATTAGAGAGGCGATATTGAACGCAAAATAGGATCTGAAAAAGTGCAGCCGTCAACGGCTGGGGTTTAGAGAGGGCAAAAAAATTAGCCACGCACCTGGATTGGCTTCATTCGGCATACTTGCTGTCCTCTTCTCTTTCTAGATCGTCATTTCTCCATGCTCATCTCCACGCTCCAAAACCGCCGCATCTCCCGCAGCAACCTCTCCTGCAGCCTCCCCTTCCTCCATCGTGAAAGTTTCTTCCTCCGGTACCTTCAAAGTTCAAAGACAATGTGCGAAGAAACCACAAGGTTTAGGTGAAAGCAAGTGTCCAGAAAAAAAAAAAAAAAAAAAGTATAAAATTGGTAGATGTATCTCAAAGGAATCATGCAAAGAATTTTTTCAATTTTCAAAATTTTAAGCCAAATTTTTTTGTACTTGTAGATTCTTCAGGTCAGAATTACTCTGATTTTTTTCAAATTTTTTGGACACTCGAGCGATTTTACAAAATTCGCCAATAACTGCTGAAAATCAAAAGGCTGGATTTGGCCTCAAAATCAGCGGATTTTGAAGATTTCAAGCCAGATTCCAAGATGCCGTTTTAGTTTTTAGGCCGTAAAATACTCAATATGCATCCATTTTTTCCATGCTATACACCGTTGGAATTGGGATTTCGACGCGTACAAAATCATGTCAAGTTCCTAGAAATCTGGCTCGCTAAAATTTTCACATACTTTCTCATTTAGCATTGCTTGGAAAAATTATTTACGTACCATTCTGTTAGTAACTTCAAGCTCCATCTCCAACTCTAGCGTTGGAAGTAAAAAGTGCTCATGCTGTTGTTGTTGATGTCCTTCTCCCCTGTCTTCATTTTCTTCTTCTTCATCAATGTGTTCATCACAATCACTATAGCTACACACAATCTCTGGTTGAGCTTCACAAGATGTACACCCAACTTCTACAATATCCTCTCCTATTGCTTCACATGGACTTATATCTCCATAAGTCAAATTTCTCGTTGAGCTTGACAAATCAGCTGTACTAATTCGGGACAATCGTCTAATCATTCTAGCCCTTAACAATTGCTTCTTACTCGAATAACGAAAGCTACTTCTCCTCTTCTTCTTCCTCTGTGGAACTTCACTGTCCAACACTAACAATGGAGGAAGCAATTCCTCCTGCATCTGAAATAATCAACTATCAAGGCATTACAATATCAACATCTACCATACTACATCACACCCTCTTCTGAATTTACATTTCTATCTACTACTTCCTCATGTCCTGCAACCTTTTATATTCGATGAGACTTCAACAACTTCTTCCTACAAGGATATAAGTTCATTTCATGACTACATAACGGCTACTTCTATTTGCTACTCATCATCATCGATTACAATATTCTCGACCGGCCACTAAATATATTATTATAATTGTAAACGTGTCCTACGTCGCCATCAACTCTACTGCTTGACGTCTTGACGTCTATTGTCAGTGACAGTTTTAACATTGCCAACTTGATTTAATTCATATTGATATCTTTCATATTGTAATCCATTTATTACTGGTGATGTGCTAATTGATATCATACAATACGCCGTCTTACCCAACTCCATTTCACCTACCTCTTCTATATCAAATCTTGATACGGTATTTATTCATGACCATTCAAATTATCAATCCAATTTCAAATTTAGTACATCCATGAAAAAAATTTCATTCAGTTTGAACAACTCTATTATTGTTCCTTTTAAATTCACGCCCTTTACACTCGTAAACATCATTGCTTACTTCTTCATTCTTCGTCTCTCTTCCCATTTTTTTAATGCTTCGCTATGGCTAGTATTGTTGCTAAAGGTCATGATGTCCCATTTTTTCTACCACTGGACAGTCAAGGTATTGTTCGTGTGCTTGCCCATCTTCTTCATGTCCGGTTTGGATTCACCCCTTCTTCTATTATTGTGGAGGAAGAACTCCAAGGAGATGACGGTGTTGTTACGGGGTCTATCTTACAATCAAGGTGTACTGATCATGAAGGATTCTACTGGCTTCTTCCTGCTGGACGCTATAGAGTTTATGGTCTCCTGTCGGGGCTCTTACCACCTTCAACTGAAGGATTGACACTTACTTCTGATAAGTCAAAGGGACAACACCCATTACCACGTCTTGTAAAAGTGGAGTCCCTAGGCAGTGGATGCTCCGAGAACACAATTGCGTTCAATATCAAGCGTGAGTCTATAGAACCTGTCATTGAGTTGTCTAGCGATTCTGAAGGTCAAATGCCGATTAAAGTTTGCCAACCTTCTTCTTCGAATGTTCATTTCCCACGTATGGTAGATTCATCCATTCCTACTATCTTCCATAGTACACTTAGTAGTCCAGCATCGTCTGGATTTTCTCGTCCTCCTCTCCCCCCCAATCATCGCGATTCTTTAACCGTATTAGAATGCCTTCGCAAATTGTCTTCAGTGCCTGGTTCACGAAACGAACTTGCCCAAATTGATTTTGATGCCATGGACTACCACAAGGTTCAGTTTCTCCCGACTAGATTTGATGGTAATGTTCTTTTTGAGCTACCACCTTCTCGTGGTTCCACATGTGGGGCTAGAGGCATGGAAGGTATGGACAAGCGATATGATGGTCATACATGGTGTCGCACCATGACATCAAACATCCATAATGACTTAGGTTTGAAGTTTAGAAAATCGCATTGTGTTGGGCACTTGATCTGTGAAAATACAAACTGTGACTACCGCACACGAGCTCTGAAAAGCAATGAATCTCAGTGGATTGGGACCACCAAACATCCTTTTAATGTAGGTCAGATTCCTCCTCCTGACTCTACCGTGCTCTGTAAAGTTTGTAGACAACCTCCTGTTTGTCTCAGTCTATGTAACTCGAGAATTTATTATGTACTTAGAACTGGAGAATTGTCACGTGCATGCATCCATTTGGGTGTTCATTCACATCCTGTTTCTGATGGTCAATGTAGAGAGTCTCTTGAAGCAATAACTAGTCTAATTGCTAACGAGGTAGCTAAGACTCCAACAGCCAAAACTTCTGCCATTACCTTGGCAGCAAGCAAGGAATTCCTTAACACGTTTCTTATTCACGATGGGCCTGGACCAAAGGAGATGCTTCATGGTGATGCGTTAGAGAATGTCATGGATAAGTTCAAGCTCCTTAGCTCACCCAATGTGCGCAACATTGTTTCCTCCTTTCGGAACAACAATAAAGGTGCAGGCGAGATTGATCGAATTCTTGACATGAAGGGACGTGCCAAAATGGAGTACATCCACGATAGTGTATTTCCAGGACAAGGACAAGATAAGGTCTATTTATTCAAGATGCTTGTGAATGGACCTGGAAGTGGAGTAGATCTCGTGCAACGGATGCAACCAGGCGGCAACCTTGAAAAATATTTTATCATGTTCAATCATGTCAAGAGAGTGAAATTATGGACGACTATTGCTTGTCACGTCTATGATGCCACTTATTGTAAAGTCATGACCATAGCTGTATGTGATATGCAAACTGAGGGCACCGAAGGCCAGATCATTTTTTGGCATTGTTTGAATAGGGTCATGGTCAAAAATGGAGTGTCAAATCCTAACTTCAAGGGATTTATGTGTGATATCGCTCAAGCCAACTTCAATGCTATTCGCATTGTGTATGGGTCAGGGGATCCATCTGTTCCAATGGTGGATCGTGAAAGGACTTGTTTGTTCCATTGGGCGACAAGCATGCACAAGCACACAGAGAAACTAATCTCCAAAGAGTTCCAAAAACAGCATATCCGACTCTGCAGGCAGTATAAGGATGCAACATCAATGGCTGAGGCAGAGAAGATGTATTTAGAAATTAAAGCTTGGTGGTATTCTTCTGGAGCTGCATCAGAACCAGCTATCCGTGAACTTGAGGACTGGCTAGCATTTTGGCACTTTCGATATCGTCAATGGGGCGCATTCATGGATACGGTATGATCTCTACTTTCATAATTTGGTTTTCTAGTTTTTATTCTACATCTTCAATGTTTTAAATAATGACTTCATTCAATATATTTGCAGAAATTGACAACAGAAGAATTAGCAGATATTTCAACATGCAATCTTGCAGAAATTATGCACAACAAATGGATGCAAGCTTCAGGAAAGCGTGGATCTGATTTGTTCATTGCCACATGTGATGACTGGGTTCAAGCCTTCATGCAAATGACCAACTACAGAGCTTATCTTTGTGGGGGCCCTTCCGGAAAAGGCCCCTCTAAAGAAGATTTGAAATTGAAGAGGGCTATGGCATCTGGAGATGGGAAAAAAATCGCAGACGCACTTAGTGAGATGCCTGGAGCTGAAGACGTTTGCACTCGAATTCCGCATTTGGAGGGTGAAGAAGTATTTGGGTCTAGCAAAAGGAAATTAGATCTTCCAATTGGTTCTGAGGGTGATTCTCATCGCCCTGACAAAGTAAACTTCTCTCATCCTCGGGTTCAAATTAGATCAGCTACTGGTAGAGTGCAACTTGGGTCTGCAGTTGTAGAAACTAATACGGTTTTATCCCATATCCAATCTGTCATGGAAACTGATTGCGATACATCAGAATGGCATATAGCGAGACTTTCTCACAAGTCAAGGAAACAGTGTCATGCCATTCAAAAGTATACACAAGCCAAATGCAAGCTATTGATTGTTAGGCATGGAATATCCACTGCTGCCCCTACTTATAGAGGACAAAAGCGTGAGTATAAGGGCACAGCAGTTCAAACTGAGGATTTCTGGTTTTGTGCAGACCAAATTGCACGATGCGTCATGGGACCTAAGCGTTCCCATGTTCTTACTCGACCTGAGATCCCTGAGATTTGGCCTGTTCTTATTGGTACAAATCTTAGTCGTACCGAAATTATAGAGTTTGAAGAAGCTGGGTTTCGCTTGCAATCTAGCATTCCGATGTCACCTCGACGGCTATTTACCTCATCTAGAATATTTGAGCCCATGTTGTGGACTCATCCTCGACCAGCACATGCTGAAAGAATTCCTTCTATTCGGAATGGCAAGCAAGTTCGTCGGAGCAGTAAGGCCCCCACCGAAAATCACCGCAATCAGTGGGAGAATGCAAGGAATGTTACAGCAAGTATCACTGGAGTGAACTTCCTTCCTTACCCTGGACTTGGTGCCATTATTACACTTCTGTCTGGTACTGAACCTAATCAAAAGGTTTATAATATCACGCTTTCAAATTTTCCATCTTGTACATGTCCTCATTATGGAGGTATGAATGGAACTTCCATTGGAAAGCGTGGTATGTACATAAACTGCAAGCATCTTTATTACATCTTTTGTTACTTTTGCAAATTGAATTACAAGACAGACACATTCATCCACGCTCCTACCTTGAGTTCGGATGAAGTTAAGCAAGTGCTCGTTGCTGCCGGAATCATCAAGACATGCGAGTGAAGTTAGTGAACAAGTTAGTTGACTAGTATTAGCATGATATGAAGTACATCTATAGTACCAATATTTTATCTTCAAAATTTTCATATATGCAGATTATTATACTCATATTTCAATATCTATTCTTTTTTGCAATGACAAAATATTTTATTATCTGTAGGATGTTGAATTCTTTTTGATATTTTCATTGTATTTGTCTTTTTGTCAATTTTAGAATTCCTTTTGGATTAACTATTTGTACTTTCACTTTATAAGCCTATTCTAAGACAGACTCTGAAGATGTGATTTAACCCCTAAAGGTTTTTGACTATGTTTTCACCAAAACCGCTCCAGAACTGCCATTTCTAATACTAGTGCCAAATTCTAGATAAAAAGAATTTTTGGACACTTATAGCCGTAGGATCTTGTAGTAAACTTGTTTAAGAAGATGTGGAAAAAATTTCAGAATTTTCCACCAAGTGGATTGCAAGATAATAGCATTTGAATTGACAAAAATCCTTTTCTTGTCCCTGCGAAAAAACGGGCAGCTGCCCTTCACAAGGTCACATTTGTATGAAAAAATGTCCAAAATGATGGTTACTCTTTGGATTTATTCTTCAAGGCAAGTTGGCTACATGCTTGAAAAATTTCAGATCATTTGGAATTGTACAACATATAGGAAAAAAATAGTAAGTAGGAAGAGGTAGAGAATGATTCAAAACACTAAATTGTCAAGATTTTATTTATGAAATTGAAAAATGCCAATCCCAACGATTGTAATGTTGTAATAAACAATCTACACCCAATGTTTTTATTTTTTTTCAAAAATATTGAAAATCGAGTTAAATAAAGGACTTCAAAGTTTATTTTAGAGTAGAGATTCCATAACTACCCTCAAACTAAGAATCCTCATAACTTTTGACTCATTGATCGGAATGGAATGATTCAAAGCCTCCCACGTACATATAAATCTAAAGAACCAATTTCAAATTTAGTTTTTTTTAAAAGTGATTTTTAAAGAATTTTTTTTTTGCTGCCCTGGCTGCCCGCCGAACAATGAAAATGACATATAATGCAATAACTTTTTAACCATGTAGTCAAAAGTTACGAAAATTGTTGGACCTTAAAGCTACTCCTCGGGCACATCTTATGTGAAAATTTCAAAGAAAAAAAGGAAAAATTCCGGTCATAGTGAGCTACCCAAAATCGCTATGTTGTCAAAAAATGGTGTTTGGTCCTTTAGGGGTTAAACCATTAAACTTGGATATAAAATTTGAGTCTGCAATAGCACCAACTTTTTAGGCTTTTAAATCCACGGTCATGGGTCCCATGGCAATAGGACATATTTTCAAAAAAAAACTGTGCTAACAAAACCTCAAATTTTTTTCCTTTTTAATTACAAAAAATTAGAAATTTCTCCAAAATTCAAATTTGTAGACTTCAGGCTCACGCAATTCCTGCTCACCGCTCATAGGCTCACGCTCACCGCTCATAGGCTCATGCTCACATGCTCACATACTAGCGTCGTTGTGGCAATACATATGCACTAAACTTATTGTCTTTAAGAGTAGCTGGCTATGGCACTTCTATGTGATCAATATTTGAAATGACAACTTTGTTGTAATCCACAATCGAACTCCTCTTTCTAATTTATATTTGGAAGCTGAGCATTTCAAGATTTTGCTTTCTTCAGTACTTGATCACCCCAAACCCTAAGATCCTCATTGATAGTATACAAGTGATGCTAAACTCAAACATAGAGCTTGTTTGTGAAGAACACATACCCTTTTGTGTTTGTACAATGCAACATGTTGTAAGGTAGTATGCTTGAAAATTGCCCATCCCCTTCAAATTGTCCCTATTATTAGCTAGAGAATGGAGATGAGGTGATCTTTAAATGGACTTGTTTAGCCATTGAATGAATCGAGGAAAAACTATTTTTTTATTGCAAGAATCAATCATTGTCTTTGATTTCTTCACATTTCTTTACAAATTGCAAGTGGAGGGATTTTGGAAGACCTATGGTCACAAATAGGTGCCTATGTCCCAAATCTTTGAAAAATTATAAGTAGTTCAAAAATGCAAAAATCATTTATATTTAGTTCCACATCTATTTTTTTCCTAAAAAATGATCTAAAAATATTGATGTCTATGGAAACCTATGAAAAAGGCAGACCATCCTTTAAATTATTGCTTTTATAGCAAACTATCTTATTCCCCACAAGTGGTCTCCAAATTTGAGTCACTTGGGAGTGATTCTTGTAGAATAGGTGCAATAATCTTACAAATTGCTTGTTGTGCCATTCAAAGAATTTTGCATAATAGAACACAATTGGCATCTTTTGTCTCACATAATTAACATTGAGTTTTTATGCAATCCCACTCAAGCATACCAAATTTCAATTTGAAATGTCACATGATTAAACTTTGTCAAATAGACACCTTTATTATAATTTAACTATATTGTTGTGAGATTACAAGTCGAGGTGGATCTAGATGTTTGTTAGAAAGCAATGAATTTAGCCACTATAGTATGGCATTTAATAGGCCACATTCTACCATGGTGTTGAACCCATGAAGGATAGTAGTTTAATCCCTAAATGACAAAGTGATTGTTCAATATACGCAAGAGATCTTGAGTAGTTATGCACAAAGTCAATTTGGGTTGGATGTTTACAAAATTTTGACACAAGGTATGAACATGTATTCTTTTAGTGAGAATATCATTTTTTTCCAATTAGGCGTCCAGATCAAAAGTTATGTTGCCTTGAACTTTTTTGGTAGCTCGGCTACTTCGGGCAACATGTGCAAAACTTGTCATCTACTTTTGATATTTGGAAAGTATATAATTTACATGATATAAGATGCAAATGCCAAAAATATATGTAGTGTAAAAATCTCATTCTCGGAGGAGTTCAAGTTTGTTGGCCCTATTAGACATGGTCAAAGAATGTTTTTTCCTTCTAACTTCAGATTTTAGAATCTTTCAATTGGTAAGGTCAAAGTTTATAAAAAAATTCCACAGATTTCTAGAATAGTCTTTTACAAATTTGCATAGTTGATTTTTTAAAGACTTTTCTTTTCATTTTTTCCTCATTGCCCTAAAAAAAATGGCAATTTTTCACAATTCATGTCCAAAATGTGCCTTGGTCCTTCAGGAAATAAAAAAATCACTACAATCAATCTTTTATAATGGGATCAAATTATCTCTCTAACCTCATTAGTTAGTTGGCCACTTAATCACCTTCTTGTCTATATATTTAGACCTCAACTATAACTCTAATTCCATTTTCCTTCACCTTTTTCAAGTATAAGGTGGGTACATCCAAAAGCGCCATAAATTGGGCTATGAGTAATTTGAAGGCTAAGTAGATAATAGTAAATACAAGATTGTAAAGAGATGTGTAGAAAAGGAAGAAATGCACAAAAAAAATTTAGATTTTGACAAATGTGAAACCACTGTAGGGATAAAAAGTTTTGGAAGTAGAGTATTCAAAAGCACTTATAGGCTGCACTGAAAATCAGTAGCCACATGCACAAAGTTCCCCTCCCAAGGTGTCGGAATGAAAAGAAATGGAGTTGCAATTGTGCTTAAAACAATGGAAAAAAAAACACCAAATTAGTAACCAACAAGCAGTAGAAAAGCTTGTCAGTAATCAATGGAAATTGTCCATGTGTTTTAAAGAAGAGAAAAAATGATTACCTTGTCATAGAAACAAATTAACATGTGATGTGAGCTTACAAGCCTGTCACCAATACCAAAAATGGCCAATGGTTCTTTGATGAACTACCATATTCACTCACTGACAATTTCCAGTAGATAACTACACCATTTAAGGGCTTAATCTAGGGTGCGCTTTAAGGCACTGCGCCATAGTAGGTGTGCCCACCTTAGTCTTCAGAGCTTCAAATTTAGAGCCTATCTTTGTACCAATTCTTTTTGCTTGATGAAAATCCAATGCAATTTAAAGCCCCCAATAGCAATTTGGAGCCTCTCTAGTTTGCAATTATCCCTTTGATACATTTCAAAGAATTGAAATTGGAGTCCTCCTTCTCCTATGGCACTCAGGACTTCCTCGTGGCAGTCGAGACTTCTTAGTGGTTGTGGAGACCCGTTGTCTTTTTTCCTAGCCTTCCTTGGTTACAAGCTAGCTGGTCCAATTTAATGTTGTTTTTTGTATTTTGGTTCTTTGAGCACCTTGACTCTATTCTAGCCTTATACTAAAAAAATGGTCAAATATCAAACTTGTTAGATTTAAGACCCAAATGCATAGGTTCATAGCTTTGCTGTTAAGAATGAATTTACTAATAAAACTATAAACATTTGATCAAGTTTTGGCTTAAATACTATCTAAAAAGTTGTATGGAAAGTCAAAGTTTTATTGTGCAAAAGGGATGCTAACAAAAAGAACAACTAAAACAACCAAATGAAGACACATAGAAATTGTTCATAAATCATAGCTTGCTGTAAGTGTGAGGAGCTATAACAAAAAAGGGAAATAAAACCAAAGATACAAATGAATAATAGTTAGGGTAAAATCAAAGCTTTGTAGTAGGTTGGGAAGATGAAAATAAAATAAAATAAAGAAACAACCTCCACAAAACAACATGTGACATAGACAATGTTTTGTAGATCAAGGCTCTAGGGGGGATTCTCCAAAATTTGGAAATTTTCACACAAGGAGCTAGTGCAAATTACAATCAACTATAGGAACCAACAATCCAAACTTAATGAGAATCCACGGGATTACAAATGCTAGTATACAAAATACAAAATATATAGACAAGCGAAAGGTACTAAGGCTTGACAAGAGCCCCATGTCCTTCAAGAAATGCACCATAACCAGTAGGAGAAAATTGAACCTCAAAAGAAGATGCTTTATAATGCAAAAATCTTGGTGGGAAGAGCCTTCCCAACTCACTAGTTGGGTCAAGAATTGCATGATGAATTCAAAATTTGTCATCATTACCTAATCCATCTCTACAATCTCATATTATTTGGGTGGAAAGAGCCTTCTCAACTCACTAATTTGACCACAAATTGCATGATGAACTCAAAAATTTGTCATCATAAATCTCGTGAAAGATGGATCACACACCTCCCACAATGTTCTACAAGCCAAGTGGCCACAAGCAATCCTATGTGGTGGTTCTAATGAGGATGTGGCCAATCTCATACTCATCAATTGGTATTAAAATTAGTAAAAAAACTCAAAGCCTCTTTGTAGGTTCAATTTTCTCTTGATGACTTATAAGATGAGCAAAATTGTTCCAACATACATGATTGACACAAAATGGCCAAATGAACTAAATATACTACAAATACAAAAGCGTCTACAGTTTGACAATAATAAATGGGGGGGAAGGGGTTGAAAGACGAACAAGTGGTCTTTTGTACTTTTTCCAAAGCCTCCCTTTGCTTATTCTAACCATTAGGAGTTTCTAGAATTGATTGCAATTACTGCTAGTTGTTAGAGAAAAAAAAATCTATTGTTGGACCTTATTCAATTTTTGGAGAAAAGATCCAAATGACAAATGAATTATGCCATTTACTTTTGAAGTCCTAAATTAAACTAGTAAGCTCTTGCACCCCTATTTCTAGGTCATTCAAGCTTGCAAAAATGAGTGAATTGTCAATACAAGGAAATGTAAAAAACCCAAATGATGGAATTTCCACTTTTTAAGTATTTTGACTTGTCTGGACTATTTGTAGGGATTGAGGGAGTAAAAAAAGACTCTCTTGACCTTCTTTCAATGTCACAAGTTCTTGGTATAGTAGTTTATGCATATAAAAATTCTATACTCTTTTTTAGTGGAATTTTACTAAAATTTGAATAATTTCTAAGGATTTTCCATCACTGGTTAAAGTGGTTGACTTTTTATAAAGTCATCTTCTACATTTTGAAAAAATTCAAAATTTTTTGGATAACCTTTTAGAAGTTTACAAACACTAAGTGTAGGCTCATGCTCTTACTCTACATTTTCATAAGAAGGTCTAACTTAGTTACGTTCTTTAATCCTAGTGAATATAAAATCTTTTAGTTTGAAGACAATTTTGGCTAACCAATTGTAGCAATAAGCTCTTGGTTTGTTGTTGTGTGAAAAACAATTTTCTTCAATCTAAAGTCGTGTCATTTCTCACATTACTTGAATTATCACCTGCAAAGCCAACATTTAATTTTGTACAATTTTTTCAGAATAGATGGTTACTTCTAAGTTGGCTAACTACCAGTAGATGTAAAACTAAAAGGAACCTTCTACAATATGAATCACCAACTCTCATTTTGCTAGACTTTGTCACATGCATTTGTAGGTTTGCTTAAGTCTCTAATGAGAATCTCGCAATTGTTAGGCCTAGCTATCTTTTGGACGCCTAATATTTTTTTACATACCTAATCAACCTTTCACATTACAAAATATTTCAGCCCTCGAAAAGGCTCTTCAGAAAGGTTTTTCGCCCCCCCCCCCCCCCCCCCCCCGCGGTGCAATTACAAAAAAATAAAAAAAATTATTTTATATTTTAATTTTAATTTTAATTTTAAAATTTTAAAATTCATTTTTTTCTCTAATTGCACCACAGCCTTACAAAACTCGCAGCACTCCTGAGGGCTGAAATTTCTTGTAATGAATAGCTAACATATCTTAAAAGTAAAAGTTTGGAGTGTTTTAGGCACTCCAAGCTTCTAATTGTAAAACATTGTATTAGAAGGGACTCCATGAAATACAATTTTAATGCTCTTTTTATGAATTTTTAACTATAAAATCTAATAATAAAAAATAATAAATAAAAAACAAAAATAAAATTGAAACCAAATTAATAACTAAAGGACTCACACAAGGCGTGTTTGTGAAACCCATTCTAGGGTAGATCTTTACTAATAAATAACACTTGAAGGCGAGAACACATCCAAAGATGAAAAACACACCCGAAGGCTAATAACACACCCAAAGGCAAATAACGCGCCCGAAGGCCAGGGAGAGGAAAGCAATAAAACCGGGGGGTGAAGGCTAAGAGCCAAAAATTGAGAAAACACTAGAGGCTAAAGGCCAAAGGCAGGGCGAGGCCATAGGGGCAGAACTGACTAGGAAGCAAAAAACAAAAAAAACAAAAAACAAAAATAAAGGACACCCCAAAAACCGGGGGCGGGGGCAAGGAGGAGGAGTGAGAGCCCAACGGTGGGGTTGAGGCGACCCGAGGAAGGGGAAAGGGGCCGACTACCAGCAACCAAAGTCTAAAAACGAAGGACGAGGACCCTACGACCAAAGAGCCCTATATAAGGACCTTACAACCAAAGACCCTACAACCTAAGACCGAGATTCGGACTCATACAAGGCGTGTGGAGTTGGTAGACACGAGTCAGGGTAGACATCAAAGAAGACCCTAGTTATGCTATTTTTAAAATCATTGATGATGTAGAGTACGTAGATTATGACGTTTATGGTGAAGCAGAAATGGAAGGAATTGAGGGTGCACCATCATTGGAGTTCATGTGGGCATTGTCATAGGACGATTATGGCAAAGCAATTTTGAGTGTCTTTTGACAAGAAAAAAAGTTTGTGGACCTATATAGGTTTACCTTGCACCGTTGATGGGGACAAAAAAAATGTCCTTTCCACAAATGAAAATGCTTTAGCAAGCTGGATCCTTTGATTTTTCATCCATTTTGGCTTCTGTGTCAAGAGCGTGACTGTCTAGCATGCATGCACAGGGCATTAGCTGTGGTGACTGATTCCATTACCATAAATTCCAAGGCGGTCAAGTCCCTTTAGAAAAAAGTACTTCGTTTCCTTCCGTCTTCCTTTGCTCTATTTACATGAAGGGCAGGTCTCGAAGGCTGGGCAGTTCGATAATTCAGAGTCAAAAGCCTGGAAATCAGACCAAAGCACCACACTGCAACTGTTCAGTACTGTAGCTTTAGAAGTCAAACAGGATGGCTCATTTCTGGTTTCCTCGGAATGACGGGAGCCATTTCATGTTCCATCCTCAATTTCGGCTTCTGTGATTTCCTGCCTATAAGACTGTGATCTTCGTCCACACCACTCTAAAATTCAGTGTCATCCTCCGAATCATGCAGCTTCCTAATCTATACAAAAAAATGGAGGTGCACACCATTAATTTTACTCGGTGAGGGAATTCGGCTTCATACTTTCTGCACAGGTTCTATGCTTGATTGAGCTAACATCCTCAGCTACCACTGGCAGCAGATTCAGTTTCGTTCCATTTGAAGGTACTAATCACAAACGTGGCATGGTTCATGATTTAACCCTTGACCAACGTAGTCACCCAAACTGCTCTGGTCTGATTATTGGACTGGTCATTAGGGTCCACGAAGCCATCCCGTGAACCCCTTTTCGGCCTCAACGTCATTCCAAGAGTTCAGCACCCACGTCAATGGGCCACCACTACAGTTTCCCACACGGCCGAGGGTCCGGCCGGTGTTACATGATTAATGACATCAGCACCACGTGCTTGTGTGCTCAGCAAAAACTGTAGTAGTGATCATTCGTCCAGGAATCTAGGGCTGGTGACTAGCTGGAAAGTGACAAATTCGTCTGCCTTTCCATGGTGTTTCTTAGGCCACACTCTGCCATGTTAAGACGAGGTTACGCTACTGGAATCCAAAGCTTTCTCTTCTTCTTAAACCATTTTTCTGCCAGAAAATATGCATGAGGACCAAGCCACCAGGGGAAACGGAGTAATTGAAGTATTTCAGAGATCGCTTCTGTTACATTTAGCAACGGTCCTACCCTGGCAATTTCTTGGGACGGTGTGGCCTATAAAACATACACTCCCTTAGTTGTTTTCATGAGCCAGATCGTTAGCAAAAGTGCACACAAGACAAATTTCCTGTGACATATCGTACTGGACCCTTCGTTGATCATGGCGCAAGCATCATCTTTCTCCCTCCGTGCTGAAGCTGAAGATGCATCTGCAGTTGAAGTCCCTGCCAAGGATGCCGGTGTGCATCATTTGAATGGTAAGCCTCCAACCCATCAGCCTGCCCGTGTTTTGGGGGCAAAAGTCCAGTATGAGGGGAACATGCCAAAGGAACATGTTCTCAGTGGATTGTGCAGTTTAATTTGCCATGGGCAGTGCGTGTTGTTGTGCATCTGGAGAGCTGTTCAGTGCCCTCCCAATAGACTGCTGAAAGGGACAATCATTTTGGGAGGGCACTGTACTGTATAGAGCGTTTCCGGTCTTGGGATTTTCCCCGGGTATTTTTCTGACTCCTCACTTGTCTATGGTGGCATGCACAAATGCAGGCCTTGGGCAATAGCTTCAAATAGTTTCTACTCCACCAGTGCTTTGGAATTTGCTGTACACTGCTGAACAGATTGTGTCCCAACAGTTCCAGCCGTGGCTCACGTAGCAAGCTGTTTGACATATGTGTATACTTTAATCACTCCTCTCGTTGTGAGTCAATTCTGAAAATCTAATTATTGAATCTGGCTTGCTCGATCAGGGACCAAGACTGTGGAGCTCGTAGGCCCAGTTTTCCCAGCCAAACCTGCAGCCACAGTTGATGATCAGCTTCCGCCCTTGCTATCAATGGTCATTGACGGCCTCCCGCCTTTGCAGCAGTCCATGTACGTACAAGAGGCTGAAAAACGCTTACAGCAGTATGTGGAGCGCTATCACAATGTCAATGCCTTGGACTCTTGTTGTCGTGCAGGCCTTTCTTCAGCAGGCTACATGCACCCTGGAGTAATCAGCGCTGATCGTCTTGTAGCAATTTCCATTAGTTATGCATTGCAATTCTTGTTGGATGATCTCTTCTTTGACACCCCAGATGAGTTTCTTCAAGACCAATACGGCGTCAACTACAGTGCATGTGGGAGCCCCGAAAAAATTCAAGAATATCTTGACCACTTGGATGCGGTTTTCAGTCAACAAGTGCAACCATGCGATTTTGCTCCCTTGATTGAGACCATGGTATGGGAGTCCGGACGAGAGATGCAACAATTGTCCAACCCTGAATGGTTCAATACTTATGTCACAAAACTTGTGGAATACCACCGTGCAAGTGTTGCTAGCCTTGTGGATATTGTCCAAGGCCGGAACTTATGTTTCCAGGACTTGGAATCATATACTGTTATGCGAACTAGAAATATTGGTGCATATTTTGTTCAGTTGGCAGTGGAGTTTGCCAAAGATAGCTACATTCCAAGTACATTGAGGGCAAATCCATACTTAGAAAACGTAACCACCACAACTGCCAGCCATCTTGCATTTGTAAACGATGTCTTCTAGTACCACAAAGAGAGCTCGATAGAACAAAACCCTCGCAATTTGATCACTGTGCTCATGGATTGTGAAGGGAAGCCTTTTGTCCAAACGGTACATATGGCAATAGAATTGGTGAATTCATATGCTTGCGCAGTTATGGATTTCGAGGCTAAAGCTTGGAACTCCACTTTGCAAAATCACCTGCAAGATATCAAAGCTCTCATGGCTGGAAATGTTTACTATAGTTTCATAGATAAGCGTTATCGACATCCTGATTCAACTTTTCTAGAGCTTAGAGATATGTCCGGTGTTTGGAAAACCCTTCCCTATGCCAAAGGTCTAGGGCTCTAATCTCTTTTTCTTACCATGTTGTTGGTGGCATAATTTTGTCTACCAATATATACTTTTATTATCTTTAATTTCTATAAAGAATAGGCAATGGTTCCACTTGGCATTTTGTCAAAGGCTACCTTTTGCATTGGAATAAAGTTATCTTAAGAAAATAAATAAAGATTTATGATATCTTATTCTTTCATCATGTGTGTGGAGACAATATGTTTAAGTGGAGTTCTCACATGATTATGTTTTTCATGTTCCATGTCTAATGAGGGACTTTTTCTCAAGGAATTTTGGAAGAATTGGATATAGAGAGAGATGATGAGCAAGTTCAAAAGATCAAAATATGTGGGATGTTGTATATTTGTGCACACATCTATATGCCAAGGAGTGGTGTTGTTGTTTTGATTTATTGTAGGGAATTGATTTATGCAATTGTGCTAGCATTTTTGAAGTTTACAAGATGCTTGAGAAACCTTCAATTTAAATCTTTCTGGAGAGATTTCATTCACAAATTTTATGCATTTTCGACAAACGTATGCATTTTTCAACACTGATTCTATTAGGATGTAAAAAAATCCCGTCTGAATTCTTTTGTTTCCAGTATATGATTGATTGACATGTCAGTTTAAAACCGTGAAACCTTCGGTCTTCAGGGGATAAGGAACAATAGGTGCTATTCCGGTTTCTTCTTTTGTCTATGAATGAAATTTGTTCTTCTGATGATGGCAAGTTGGCAAGTTCACAGGAGGTTTGAAGAAGGATTCACAGCAAGATTGACTCAGCTTTGTCTTCCGTGAGTGGTGATGCAATTAAGCTTGTACATCAGTAGCTTCAGTGAAGAACACATACAGCATGTGAAGTAAAAGATAAAAAATAATTGCACAAGGCTGTGCCTCATGTGACCATGAAACTGCTTTTAAAACATATGATCTGGGCTTCCTGGTCCTTCGGAGTTCAGATAAAACCTTCCATCTTTTATACAAGTACTGTATGTAGCGCAAGTTTTTCCTTGGTAGTAGTAAGGTAAAACAGACCATTGTGGTCAGAATTAGGAGTTCGACCTCATGTGGTTGCTGAAATTTTTCAATTTTTCTCAAAGTAGTGCAAGTGTGAGAAACAATGAGAGCAATTGAAATTATGTTTTTTTGACAAAGTATGAATTTGCTATGAATTTTTGAAGTGCTCAATTCAGCATGGCCCAAAAGAGCCTGTAGACTACCTTAGAACCAACAAAAATCTGAATCCATCATGCTCATTTTGCTCACCTACAACAGTCATAGTATTTTCTAACATGGAAGGCCTAAAAAGTCGATTCTTACAATAGATTCTCACTGAGAAATTGGAAGTTTATAATGAAGTCACTAATCACTCCATTATTGTCATATAAGACATGCATTGAAGCCAAAATCTCACAAACTAAAAAAAACACCATAATGGAGTCATTCCCTAGATGTCTATTGTGGGTCATTTGACCACAATGGTTTGTTTTACCTTAATGGCTATTTTTTTTGAGACTTAGTGAACTGAGTGTGATTAACAATTTGTTATCAATTTTCAGTATCTACACATAACTTTCAGTAGCAGAGAGAAGGATTGCCCTCCCTTTGACAAAATGGTGTGGAATATTCCACATCCATCAATAACCAGGAGGTCAAATGTCAAGAATTGTCAAAATTGAAGTGACTACGTTGTGTAAAGTCAGTGGGTTGCAGTTACACATGATTGGATCGATAACAAGGAAAAGCTTCTAAACTTTTTAATAAAACTTCAAAAATCCATGTATCTTAGTTCCTAGAGAAAATAAATACTACGGAATTTCCTCACTTTGCTTCCCAAGCAGTTCATGATTTGTATTTAGAATTGTCAAATCAAGCTCTGTATATACATATGGGGAGGTAGGAGGTGAAACAACCCATGTGGGATATGTAAATTAAAATTAGTAAAAGCTCTTGAACTGCTCATAGTTAAATCAAAATGAGGAAGTGTATTTAAAGAAAAAATTTAGACCTCATTTAGGTATAGCAAAATAACATTTAAAAAAACACTTTGAACAAGAAAAAGTTGGTAAATCAAGTTAAATTTAATCTCCAAAAGGTTTGTTTGATCTTTTGAGCCTCCAATCAAAAGTTTTGGACAAAGTTCAAAGAAGGGATCAAAGGAACATTTTCTTTGACATTTTCAAACATCCTCTCAAAATTTTGTCCATAACTTTTTATTTGAGGCTTAAAATCCCAAACAGATTTTTGGAGATGAAATTTAGAATGATTTACCAACTTTTTTTTGTTCAAAGGTAATTTTTTTATAATTTTACTATGACTAAATGAGGTCTGAAATTCTATATCAAACATAATTTTTATGTTTTGACAATGAGCGGTCAAACTCTCATTTTCAAATTATGCCATATCCTTTGAGGATTCATGATGGACCATTGATTTCAACATTAAAACGACATCTTCAACCTTCATTCCTCCAAATGTCATTAAATCAATGGGTCATTAAATTTTGTTTTCATGACAAAAGGGTTAAATGACATTGCAATTTTCTATCAAGGAATTCTTAAATTTTTTGGCAAATCATTCTAAGGTAAATCAACCCATTAGAGTTATTCGTAAAGTCATCCCTAGTTTGGTACCCAGTCTTAAACAAGCTCTTATACAAATTGGTGAAAGGAGGTAAAGCAACCCATATGGGATATGTAAATGGTTGGAGTTGTAAGTAACTTGTAAGAGCTTGGAGGAGCTCAATCTTAAAATAAACCCATATCCTTTGAGAGTTCATAAAGAACAGTGGATTTCATTATAAAAACAACCTCTCCACCCTGCATTCTCACAAATTGTCAATGTACAATTACTGTGACAAGTAAACTCAGGTCCAAACTTTTTTAGGCACCATTTCAATGGGAAAGAAAGTTTGGTCCCAAGTTTTGTTTTGCTAGTGTTGATTGCGCGAGCTTTCTACTTTTTCACTTGCTTTTTTACATAAAGCAGGGGTTCAAACCCCAGTTTTACCTCTAAACTCAGGTTTACTTTACGAATAACTCTATTGTGGTCAAAATTAGGAGTTTGACCTAGTGTGGTTGCTGAAATTTTTCAATTTTTTTCCTGCATTAGTATAAGTGTAAGAAATGATGAGAGCAATTGAAATTATGTCTTTTTTTGACAAAGCATGAATTTGCTATGAAATTTTGAAGTGTTCAATTCATCATGGTCCAAAAGAGTCTGTAGACTACCTTAGAACCAATAAAATCTGAATCCATCATATTCATTTTGCTCACCTAAAGCAATTATAGTATTTTTTAACATGGAAGGCCTAAAATGTCAATTGTTACAATGAATTCACACTCAAAACTCCTAATGAGATCACTAATCGCTCCATTATTGTCATGTAAAACATGCATTGAAACGAAAATCTCACAAACTGAACCCCCCAATAATGAAGCCATTTCCTAGGTGACCACTACTGGTCATCTTACCACAATGAGGTGTTCTACCTAACATGTTGATATGTTTGTTTGGTTCAAGATTTAGCAAAAAGAGAAGAGCACACCATAGATGTCCTGCCATGATCCCGGTACCCCATACTGAAGCTTACTTTGATTTCTCCATGTGGATGTTTTTTTTGTGGATGAGACCTGCAGAGAGGAAAAGGCAGCCTCTCTGAATGCTACACAGCCTTGGTTTTGTAAAGCACATTCCAAACTTCCCTCCAATGTCTGCAGGTTGGTGGAACCTTGGGATGTTTACTGATATGGAGCCAATCTCGAGATGCCTTCATGTCATCAATATCAGAAAATTTGCCACACATGGCCTCTGCTGTACAGTAGTATGGGTCTACTGGTAAGAGAATGTCTTTCATTGCTCCTCTTCTGTTTTTACTTTTTGTAGAGCTTGCACACCTCCTTAGACGCTTATGTCAAATATTTGTCAACAAATATGAAACTATAAGACATTCTCAATCCGGAGTTATTCAGACAATCGTTTTTTTGTCTGTGCTTATTTTCTTCTTGTTGGCGTCTCTTCTCTTTGATTGTACCTTTGAGACACAATTTGTTGTGAAGTACTTCAGGATTAGAATCATCTGCACTTTCTTTGGCCTCTTGCAAAGATACTTCGATGGCCTCTGAATTTTTTTCGTTTAAACAGTGTTGTGCATGTTTTCAGGGGGAGTTTGCATCAGTGATATGGTGTCATATTTTGCAGGCAAACAAGCTGCCACATCTGGAACTGGGAACTTAATACGTGAGAAGGTGCATCTGCACATCCACCCCAAAGCTAAAAGCTTCTGGTCTTATGATGTGTTTCTGAGTTGTTACTGCACATGCTGGAGAAGGACAAATATTTTGGCTACTTTGCCTATCCAGCCCTGAAAGCAACAAACCGTGCATCCATTAATTAAGGTGGCTAAGCATGCCACATCTTCTGTGACATGCAACATGGTGTGAGTCAGGAGAAGTTCAATGAAGGAAGAGCAAATGTGCAACAATATGGCAATTTGATTGGAATGGGTTTGACTTTGTCCTTTTGGATTATGTTTTCCCATTTCTAGTTTATATTTTTGCCATTTGTTATCAACATTTGCATTTGCATAGTTATAACATTATTATCTACGGCTACAAATTCCCAGTTTGATTGATTACTGATGGGAGTGGCTATCCTCATTTTTCAAATTTCTTTGGAAATTGTGTATAATTGAGTGATTTTTGTTAGGCATGTGCAAACCCACCTCATTTCACGCTGGATTTGAGGTATGTCATTCTCAGTCTTACCTTGTCTGAATTAATTATTCTCAAAGTACGAATGGAAGTTCTAATTTTTGACACTGATGGAAACTAGTTGATCTATGTCTTATCTAATCATTTCCCACATTTCTATATTTGTTGTGTGTTTTAATATGCATTTTGCATCTCAGAGAGTGTTGGCATAAAGAATAACAGATGGTTGATGGCCTTGTTCTCCAAGACCGTCCTGTAGCCGCCATCTCAACTCTAGAGTTGTTGCTGTCATTGTTTGCACTTTTTATCCCTCGGCAAACCTTCTTCTTCAAGTTCAATGATTTTGATACAAATAAAATTGGTATCAATAAAAACAAGTTAGACCTTGGGAATCTCAGGTCGGATAAGAATATGCAAACACTTAGGTTCCATGACGCATTGTTCAATTTGGTTTGCATAAAACCAAAATTATTTGTTTGAATTGTTATGGCTTTATACTCATGATTTTGCCCTTTGTAAGTAGAAGCAATAATGGATTTTCCATGCCTAACAATTAATAGCTTGCATTTGGCATGACTATGTGTACTTGTGTGAAATTCTCACTATGTACCATTCCAATGGATTGCAATCCATTTCCATGACAGATTGTGTATGGAGCATTATGTTGTTAAACTTGTCAATTGCAGTCTCAAATTGCATTCTAGCAATCGTCAATCTAATTTTAACCCAAGGATGAGCGTAGTTTACCTTATCGGGGTGATGAGAATCACGTTTAGAATTGATCAAATGATCCAATTTCTTTTTATTGGATCTAAATACATTTTCTTCTTCTAAGTGCAAAAATCGAGTACAAATGTCTTCCACTCCAAGCATCTCACTTATTACGTTTGCAGTTTTCTTTCCATTTCCAAATGCCATAGCTTTCTTTAGTTTCAAATCTTCTTTAGAGAGGCTTTTCTCAAAAGGGCCTTAATAGAGGTAAGCCTTAGAGATGGTCATCTACATGAAGGGTCAAACCCAGTCGTCACAAATGACAACAAACAAACCAAACCCACCTTTTTTGGAAGCTTGCATCTAATTTTTGTGCATTATTTCTACTAGGTTGCTCATTGGGATGTCTACTAGTTCTTTTATTGTCAATTTCTACAAAGATGATGAATGAAATTATTATTCAAATGGTTTTCAATTTATGGATTAGCTAGGATAAGAACTAGTACAAAAGAAATGAAGTTAAAGGTGATATCGTTTTTATGAATCCAACCCATTGACAATATCAATAGTGCCAAAATGCAACTCAATCCTCTAATTGACAAATTGTCGATTTTGATGCGGCTTCAAAGGAGTACTACCAAGCTCTGATTTCTAGATAAATTTTATCTATTTTAGACATTGATATTGCATCTTAGTACTACACGTAGAGTTAGATATGTTGGTGCTATAATTCTTTGGCGATTAATTTTTTTTGTGTGCTTATGCATGTTTGTTGTCAAGTAGAATAAGTAAGTCATTTTACAATCTACCATTGGAACAGATGGTTACTTTGACCCATACACAATGAAAATTGCATTAAAGTTGGCTTAACCCCTAAAAGATTGTTGTCCCTTCAAGGGACAAATGGGATTTCAGGCAGGTACCGACGGGCTAAATTTTTGTCGTGATTTTTTGAAACTTTTTTTAAAGATAGAAAAATTGATAAGCTTTATAGGAATATAATTTTTTTCACAATCGATGCCCGATAACAACGGTTATGACCAAATAAGCTCAAAATAGGGGATAGGGGGCAACCTAAGTAGCAAAACAAAAATTGCAGAAATTTGAATTTAAAAAACATATTTTTTCCTCTTATAGATTATATTTTGTCTATCTGGAAAGCTTTTATTTATTTCATTTGGATTTGTTATGAGAAAGTTATGGACATTCTTGTTTTTTGGGCAATTAGAGCATCTTTTTGAAAAAAATAACTTCTAGGATTCATTTCTGCATGCAATTTTTCAAATTTTCAAATTTTTTCTTTTTTGCATGGTTTAGTTTACTTGCTAGAACAATCTCACCATTGGGATTAATGAAGTTTAATTCCATCTAAAATATATGGATATTTTAGATTTTCCTTCTATCTTGTGTCTACTTCTACTTAACAATTTTCTTAAGAATGATAACTAAGTTTTTTGAATTTTTCATATAAATTGAGTGATAGACATGACAAGCGATAGTTTGTCCATGATTTCACCATCTTTGCACGATCAAACACAAAGCACTTCTCAAGATTTACATCTGTTGTGCAAGATTGACTCCACTCCCAAGTCCATCCATTCATGAACAGATACCATATTTGGATTGCATATGCAACTTAAATGACATCTAAAAGAGTGACAATTTTTTTTTTCTAATTCTAGGATCAAACAACCAAATCTACAAATAAATGTAAAGATGATTTGTTGAAAATCTAAGGACTCCAATAACAATTCATTGAATCTAATATCAACTATCATTTGACCATCTACCCTCGCATCTACCATTAAGACGTTTTTTGATGGTGAAATGACGGAACTACTTCATTGACATTTAGTGGAATTGGAGGGTTGAGAGGTCGTTTTCACAATGAGTTCAATTGTCCATCATGAATCCTCAAAGGATATGGGACAACTCAAAGATGAGACCTTAACCGCTCATTGTGAAAATGCAAGAATTGTGTTCAATGTAGAACTTCAGACTTCATTTTGGTATAGTAGAATAACTTTTTTCAAAAAAATTTTACTAAGAAAAGTTGTTAAATCAAGCTAAATTTAATCTCCAATCTTTTATTTTTCATTTTAAGTCTCCGAAAGAAATTCATAGACAATATTCTTAGAGGATGTTTGAAAATGTCAAAGAAAATGTTCCTTCTAATCCCTCTCTGAATTTTATCCATAACTTCTGGTTGGAGGCTAAAAATCTCAAACCGATTTTTGGAGATTAAATTTAACTTGACATTCTAACTTTTTTTAGTTATAAGTTTTTATAAAAGGTGAATCCACTATTCCAAAATGAAGTCCAAAGTTCTTCATTAAACTCGATTCTTGCTTTTGACTTAACTAGGTTGACCTCTTATTACTCCTAATTGCATATCCCATATGGGTTGTTTTTCCTCCTACCACTACAGATATATAAAAATCTTGTCTTGTAGTCAAGGTACATTCATAGTAAGTGATAAAATGCTTTCCTTTTTTTTACTTCTCAAATGGTCATTTTGACCTTCTTAGCCCCCACTTGTTAACGGCTATACTTTTAGGGGCTTAAATTTTCTTCTATTATATGCTAGAAATTAGTCAAATGCTAAAATTTTCTTGCCTTCTTAGACCCTAGCCGTTAATGGCCATGCTTCTTAGTGACTTAATTTTTTTTCTATTATATGCTAGAGATTAGTCAAATGCTAAAAAAATTTAGCTTTCTAAACTCCAACCATTAACAACCATGTTTTTTGGATTTTGGTTTGTTTGCATCATATGCTAAGATTTGGTCAAATGCTACAATTTATTTTGCTTCCCTAATAGACAACCGTTAATAACCATGCATTTTGGAATTCAAGTTTGTTTTCATCACACTAGGAATTAGTCAAATGCTGAAATTTTCTTGCCTTCCTAGACTCCAGGCATTAATGACCACGTTTTTTTTTAATTTCAATTTGCTTGTACTCTACACAAAGATTTGATCAAATGCTACAATTTATTTTGCCTTCTCAATGGACAATTGTTAATGGCCACGCTTTGGGGGATTCAAATTTGTTTCCAACATATACTTGGAATTTAATCAAATATTGTTATTTTTTGCATTCCTAGTGCATAGCCATTAATGGACATGCTTTTGGGGAATTCCATTTGCTTGTACCATATACTAAGATTTGATCAATCATTACAATTTATTTTGTCATCCTAATGGACATCCATTAAAGACCATGTTTTTTAGATTCAAGTTTGCTTGCAATCTATGTTGGGACTTGGTCAAATGTTGCAATTTCTTTGGTCTTCTCAATTATGGACAATCGTTAACAGCTACCGTGTTAAATTAGATATTGTACAATGTATATATAAAAACTATAATTATTTTTTAATCTCGATTTAGATTGAAAGAGATTCATTTTTTAGAATTTAAGTAGCAAGTGCTAGACTTTTATGTTTATTTTAGGTTCTAAAAAAGTTTGGCAAATATAAATTTTTGTTACTAATGGTCATCCATTAACCCCTAAAGGACCATCATGCATTTTCTAGCAACATAGAAATTTTGGGCAGGTACCTGTGATTGGAGATTTCCATATTTTAGGCTAAAATTTTAATAGAAGGTGGAGACTAGGTATCTTTTATATGCACTAAATTTCATGACATTTAAAAATATGAGTCAAAAGTTATGGCTTAATAAATTATTCTTTTCCTAACTGGGCAGTCTAGGGAGATAAAAGAAAATCATTTTTTTCAAAAGTAAAAATTTGGGGGCAGTTATGGAATTTTTACTCTAAAATAAACTTTGCGGGCAGTTATGGAATTTGTCAATTCGATAACTAAATTCTTAACAATTTTGTATTTTGAATAATTTTCTACTTCTTTCTACTTACTATTTTTTTTGTATATGTTGCACAATTTCAAATGATGTGAAAATTTTCAAGCATGTAGCCAAATTGTCTAGGAAAAAGAATCCAAAGAAGCACTATCAATTTGGACATTTTTTCATAGAAAAGTGAGCTTGTGAAGTGCAACTGCCTTGGTTTCTGCAAGGCCAATTTTTATTTTTTATGTAAATTCAAAAGCTCATATCTTGCAATCCACATGGTGGAAATTTTTGAAATTTTTACCACACGTAACCAAGTCAGCATATGACACGATCTTATGGTTACATATGTCAAAAAAAGCTTTTTTTCAAAAATTTGGTACTTGTACTAGAAATGGCAGTTTTGGAGGGGTTTTGGTAAAAACATGGGCAAAGAACTAAAGGGGTTACTGATAGCTAGGTTATTTTCCAACCTCATCCAATACAAACAAAGTTGTTTGAATTAGATGTAATTCACATTTCATTTTTGGATTACATTATTCATTTTTCTTAATGCATAACGATTGACTATATTCGAATATCATATCAAAGATGTTGACCCTAAAGATCCACAAGTCCAGATATTAGATGTTGCGTTGCAACCTCTTTTTTAAGATCAATTGGAATTACAATTGCATGGCTTTTCAAAGAGGGAAACTGTGAACACTTCTTGTCTTGAGCAATTGAGGCCTCAATCGAGGGCAAAATCAAAAATCAATATTCTTCTATGTCATATGATTTCTTTGCCGGTTGTTAGGCCCATTTATTGAATAATGATCTCGTGAATCTGGCTGCACACTTTGTTACTTGTGGTTACATGGAAGGAAATGGAGTTTTCTATTTGAATTTGGAGAATAATGGAGGAAAGACAATTGATGTCACAAATGGTATTATCATCATCACAAAGTTTAGAATCTATGGGTTGTCAACAATTATCATGTGGTTATCGTTGTTTCATGGGTTCACAAGCTAATATACAATTTATTGCATCATTACAATGCATTACTTTATAATTTATTGCATCGTTACAATGCATTACTTTTAGTTGCAAATAATGCATCACAGTTTCTAAAGCTTGATTGATTTTGATTTTGCTAAAGTCAAAGAAGTTAAAACAAAAAACTTGGTTCACTTTGACTATTGAAGCTCTAAATAGAGTCTTGTACCATGTTCATTTCATACTTCTTTTCAATTCTTAAGTCTTCCCTTTGTTCTTGTTAATTTAAATTGACACTTTCTTGCTCTATTGTGCATAACATTTGCATTAAGAGCAATGATACTTATTTTTCTATAAATCATTCACTTTGTACAACAAAATTTTGTTGAAGGTAGATTTTCATTTAGAATTGAAGAAGCTTCCCATTGTAGATCCTAAGTACACCATGGCCTTTTTAAAGCAGGTGAAGTGTCACTATGAATCTCATGATGATAGTCCAGAGATGATTAAAATGAAACTTTGGATGTCGGTAATTTTAGCAATGGACAATTCTTTGGAGATTCAATAGAGATTAATACATTTATTTGGTGTATAATATATTACTACTATATTTGTTTTAAATATTCAATGTCCAAGATATTTTTGTTTTTGTTTAAAAGCATAGTTATAAAAATAAAACAAAATAGGTGGACCATGTTCGTCATTTAAATTTACATGAAGACCCATAATGAAGACTACATTGATCATTTAATCATTCAAAAGCATTGTCCATGATTTAGTGTTTGTAATGTTTACAACCTTTGCTTGTCATCAGATTTATGTCTAGCCTTTTTGGCCCATTTTTGTTGCTCCTTCTATTTTAGACTTCATAAACGTCACTTCCATAATGGTGTTATGATGAATTGCAATTTACATTTATATGCTTCATAGTAAAACATTCTAAAGCACTACACCTATTTCCATCGTGTGTTTGCTTACACACACTATCTATTTTGACTATATCTCAATTTTGAAAATATATTGGTTCAATTTTTTGATATAAAATTGCATAGCAACATATTCATTTGTTGTTCATTTGGATTGTAGATCCTTACATCTAATTCTGTGGCCATAGGTCTTTAATGAATTTACAAACCCTAAATATATAAATAAAAAGAGAGGCTCATAGGCTCACGCTCACATACTAGCACTCCTGATAGAAGAGTAGGTCATGAAGGTTGAGTAGTTTGATAACCCCTAAAGGTTCTTGCATCCAAAAAGTGGATGCGCATTAGTCAACCTTGATTATAACTTTCAATATTACCATTTTGGTTATTTGATTTAAACTAAGAAAATGAAGCTTGACAAAATATCTTTCTACTTTATCTTGAAATTCTGAAAAATTCAAAAATTCAAAGAACTATTGCAATTCCAAGCTCCATGTGTTAGAATCCAAATAACACAATGTGCTATGTTTTTTTTATTCATATTTGTCTTTTTAAAATGGATTTTAAATTTAAATTACATAGTTATTTTTTTCATTCTCATCGTCATTTATGGTAAGAATTCCAAATTATTAGAATATATATTATAATTGATATAATTTTTTCCACCTTCTAATTTAAAAATTACAATAATTCAATTTTTCCATCAAAATATTTGAAAATAAATAGAAAATAAAATATTCCACTACCAAAAATTATAAAATATTTATACATTTATTAAATTAAAGTATAAATTTAGTTTGGAAGTTGAATTTGACTTTGAGGTCTTTGCAATGGTTGTTTTGGGTGTAAAAAATAAAATAACCAATTGAAAATTTTTCACACTAATGTCCATTGCTACTTGTACCTCTTGAGAAAATTTCAAAATATTTGGATTGTTTTTGCTAATTTTACTTTTTTATTTTCAATTTTTGCAAAAAAAGTAATTACAATTATAGTTTCTCATGGAACAAATTGAAAATTTTCACAATGATGTACAATTCATATTTTCAAGTAATCAAAATAAAGGATTGACATTCAAACAAAATCTAATAGGCTGCATTCAGCTCATACATGATGTCTGACCAATTGGCAATGGATCTCATCCTTAACCCTAAAAGATCGTTGTCCCTTCAGGGGACAAACAAAATTTCAGGCGGGGACCTATCGGTTGAATTTTTGTCGTGATTTTTGAAACTTTTTTTAAAGATAGAAAAACTAATAAGCTTTGAGGGAATATAATTTTTTTCACAATCAGTGTCTGGGAACAATAGTTATGACCAAATAAGCTCAAAACAGGGGACCTGGGGCAGCCTGGGCAGCAAAAAAAAATTTCAAAAATTTGATTTCTTTTTTAAATATTTTTTTCTCATAGAATATATTTTTGTCTATTTGGAAAGTTTTGATTCATTTCATTTAGATTTATTATGAGAAAGTAATGGACATTCTTGTTTTTTGGGCAGTTAGAGCATCTTCTTGAAAAAAATAACTTCTAGGATTCAATTCTGAATGAAAATTTTCAAATTTTTCAATTTTTTTTTTTTTGCATGTTTTAGTTTAACTTTCTAGAACAATCTCACCATTGGGATTAGTGAGTTTTAATTCCATCTAAAATATATGAATATTTTAGATTTTCCTTCTATTTTGTACCTACTTCTACTCAACAATTTTCTTAAGAATGATGATTAAGTTTTTTTGAATTTTTTTTTCCCCCTAGACTCTCAACTCAATTCTCTACTATAAAGATTTAAAGCTCAAAATGCTGTAGTGCAAAAAAATTTAGTTAAAAATGTTTGAAGTCAAAAAATCTAGTCTCGCAATGTGCTAAAAAACTTGTTTTTTTTCACTTTAAATGCAGATATTTTGCAATCTGTGTGGTCAAAAATCCTATTAAAAATTCCACACATTCTTACACTATTTAGGTGTAAGATCCTAGTTAGATGTGAAAAAAAATACATTTTTCAATTTTTTTTACTCTTTGCTATAGAAATGGCAATTTTAAGTGTTTTTGGGCAGAAAAAAGGCCTTGGGCCTTTAGGGGTTAAAGAATCCTTGGACTGCCTGGCAATGAGACGGAGCAGCACACTGCAGCTGTTTGGTTCTGTAGTTTCAGAATGTGAACGGGCAAAACAGGTTGGCTTTCCTCAGAATCATGCAAGGGAGCAATTTCATGGAACATCCTCAATTTTAGGCTCTGTGATTTCCTGCCAAGCTTGCAAGACTGATCTTTGTCCTCACCACTGTAAAATTTGGTGTCATCCTCAGAATCACAATTTAGATGAATTTAATTTATGTGACTGCCAAATCTACAAAAATGGAGGTGCACATCACTAAGGGCCACTTCACACTATAGCAAAGGGTAAAGAGTCCGTTGATATCCACCAATAAGATTTCAGGAATCCAAGAAATTCTTGAAATTTCAACCTCTTGACCCTTCACACTAGATGGCACAGTCCAAATGCCTTTGCCCTCCAACCACATGGTGATGATGTCATTAATCGTATAGCACCATACACTTGGCCAAGGAATCTGGCTTCACACTTCTACACACGGCTTTGCTTAATTTAGTAACGCCCTCATCTACCATTGGCAACAAATTTTGTTCCATTTGGAGGTATAATGAGCATGACATGGTTCATGATTTTAACCCTTATTTTTAAAGAACACAACCCCTCGTGACCAAAGTAGACACCAAATTGCTTCAATCATTGGACCAATAGGTGCATTATTTGTTTCTACAGTGAACAATGAAGTCATCAATCGACCACTTTTGGGCCTCAATGTTCTTCAAGGATCAAGCACCCACGTCATAGGTCATTATTTGCTACTATTTTCCACATGGCCAAGGGTATGGTGTTATATGATTAATGACATCATCACCACGTGCATGTGTGCTCAGCAAAATTATATTAGTGACTGTAAATCTTAGCAACTCCATCTACCATCTACCATCTAGTGTTTAATATACAAGCCACACTCTACTATATTTGACAAAAGGTAGATGCATTCATTCTCGTCCCTTTAAGAACTCCTCCCTCATGTACTAGCGGTGCAAATTTTCTTTTTTAGAAGGTACTCCATTGATACACGATGATGAAATTTGGTGTAGGTGTGGAATGGGTGCGTCGACATAATAAAAGATCCTGGTCCTCTTTTTTGTGCGCAGCCAATGTCATTGTGCCAGGTGGGTCATGATACAGTATAATTTAGGAACTCTACCACGCGGTTAAGAGGTCACACTGTCGTGTTTTGATGAAATATCAGTGGAAGGTCCTGGTCCTCTTTTTTGTGCGCAGCCAATGACATCAGTCTCTGGGTGCTCAGCGAAACTATATGAGTAATTGCAAGTAAAGGTGGTGGATACAAAAGTGACGAACTTGGCCACTTTACCACAATCTTAGCAATCATTTTAGCAATCATTTAACCCCTAAAGGACCAAGTGTTCGTTCAACGTACGCAAGAAATCTCGGGTAGGTTCCTATGAAGTCATTTTTGGTCAGATGTTCATGAAATTTGGACACAATGTACATATATGTGCCTCCTTCGTGAAAAAATAATTTTTTTCCCAATCGGGTGCCCGGATCAAAAGTTATGCTGCCTTGAACTTTTGGGGCAGCTCGGGCAATTTGGGAATCTTTGGAGAATCTTTTGCAGAAAAGCTCATCAACTTTTGAAATTTGGCATGTATGTAACTAATAAAATATGGCATACAATTGTCCAGAAAAAAACAAATTTAAATACTCAAATCACATTCTAAGCGTAGTCAAACTTTGTTAGCTATCTTGGGGCGGTTTCAAAAAAAAACATTTTCTTCTAACTTCAAACGTTATAATCTTTCAATCCACGCGGTCAAATGGGCTGAAATTTTTTCCACACTTTGGTAAAATACTTTACTTTAGTTTTGTACGGTTGAAGTTTCAAAAAAAAGTTTCAATTTTCAGTTTTGATTAACAAACTAAAAAACCACAGTTTTTGACAATGTCTCCCTGAATACCCCCCTCAGTCCTTTAGGGGTTAAGGTAGCGTGCTGTAAAAGGCCGGGGTGGATTGACCCCCTCGCTCCGCCCTGTGGGCAAACACTGTTTTCTGCACATGATTTTTTTTGCAAATTTTGAATTCATATTTGCGATCACAGACCTCAAATTTGTGTAATGAAGTCAAGAATATACCTTGAAACGGTCCAAAATAGTTTAGTTTTTTTTACATGCACCCCTAGTAAGGTCGAGCGAGAGGGTCAATCCACCCCGATCCTCTAAAAGCGCCCATCTTCTTCAAACCGCTCCTATTTTTAGGTGGAGAATGGAGATGGGTTGATCCTTAAATGGACTAGTTTAGCAATTGAATGTATGGAGGAAAAATAATTTTTGTATTGCAAGAGCCAATCATTGTCTTTGATTTCCACTCATCTCTTTACAAGTTGCAAGTGGACAGATTTTGGAAGACCTATGGTCACAAATAGGTGCCTATGCCCCAAATCTTTGAAAGTTTATAAGTAATTCAAAAATGCTTGAAAAAATATTAAAAAAATCACTTGTGTTAGATTCCACATCTATTTTTCTTTCTCTAAAAAATGATCTAAAAATATTTTTGTCCATGAAAGCCTCTGAAAAAGGCGGACCAACCCTTAGAGCATCACCACCCGTCCTACAAAATGCAAGCCAATTTGCAAGCCAGTCAATCCAATTTGCAAGCCAAGGATGATGTGTCGTCCGACCCATAGCCTTTTAACCCCTAAAATCCCATTGTCCCCTCGGGGGACAAAATGGATTTCGGACAGGCTCCTACAGTCTCAATATTTTTTGTGATTTTTTGAATTTTTTTTGTGATGATAGAAAATCACATTAGCTTTCCAAAAATGTAATTTTTATTTCAATTGGTGCCTGGGAGCAAAAGTTATGGCACAAAACCCCCAAATTTTAGTTCAACGGGCAGAAAAAAATCCTCAAAAAAACTTTAAGTTAAAATATTTTTAAATTTGTTTCATACAGATTTTATTTTATTTACATGGGAAGCTTTGATTCATTCCACTTGGATTTGTTATGCAAAAGTTATGGTCAATCTTATTTTTCGGGCAATTAGAGCATATTTTTGAAAAAATAACTTATAGGATTCATTTTTGAACTCAATGTTAACAATTTAAAAAAAAAAAAAAAGTTTCACAAGGTCAAGATTTCTTGCTAGAACAATCTCACCATTGAGATTAGTATATTTCAATTCTATCTTAGAGCTATTAATGATTAAATTTTTCCTTCAATCTTGAACCTACTTCTACTAAACAAATTTTTAATAAGTAAAAACTAAGTGTTTCTTTTATAAAAAAAGAATTCTAGATTTTCAACTCAATTCTTCATCATATAAAATTAGAAATTCAAAATCATTAGAGCAAAAAAATTTAAGTTAAAAAGGTTCAAAGCCAAAAAATGTAGTTGAGCAAGGTGCAAAAAAACTAGATTCCTTCACTTTAAATGCAAATGTCTTGCAATCTACACGGTCAAAATTTCTGAAATTTCTTACACACATTCTTGCACTAGTCTAGTACAAGATCCTATGGTTAAATATGAAGAAAAAAAACATTAAATTTTGTTTTTGCTCTTTGCTCTAGAAATGGCAGTTTTGAGTGGTTTTTGATGGAAAAATGGCCTTGGAACTATAGGGGTTAAGAGGCCATTGCTACCCAATCGGCTACATCCACATTCACGGATCAAGTCCTTGTTTGGTGCAAAAGTGCAAAAGGTGCTTATCTCATGCGGTTTACAAGCTGGTTTGCAAGCCGCTCCTTGGCTTGCAAAAGAGTCCGGTTTTGCAAGCCACCGGTGGCTTTTGGCCGGGCCTCTTAACAAGTTCATCCATTATGCAAGACGGGTGGGGCAATTTTGCAAGCCGGTAGCAAAAAGTCATTTGTTTTACAAGACAGGTGGGCATGCTCTTAAATGGTTGCTTTAAGAGCATGCTACCTTAGCATCATGACAATGCATTTGGGAGGGGACAAATCAATATGTGATTTGTACTGGTCTTTCTATTGGCTTGACCAATTTAGTCCCAACAAACATTGAAAAATCATAAAATATTCATTTCTTGTTAGATGTTCTTGATTTTCTTTGCAAATAGAGCTAGTTAATTAATTGTAAAGTGTGCAATGAGGGACCAAGAGCCCAGAGTTTGGGAAAAACACTGATAGGATAAAACTCCTTGAAGCATTCAAAGTTGATTTGATGGAGTTTGATTTTGTGTTTCCTTTGTACTACTCTTAGTTAAACCTTCTTTTGACACCCCTTCTACAAACTTGGGTTCACTTTACTATTAACTCTATTTAATGACTTCTCTCCAACTTCTCAATCTCTGAAAAACACATCACTTGACAAATAGCTTCTCCAAGGTAACTAGATAGCAAATCTTCTTCAGTTGGTAATAAGTTAGGCATGTTTACCTTAATCGTCTCGTAACAATTTTTTTCAATTATGCATTATTGTTCTTGATAGATGATCTATTTTTTTGACACCCCAAATGAGTTTTGTCAAGACCAACATAGCATTAGCCAAAGTGCATGTGGAGGCCCCCAAAACATTCAAGAATATCTCGACTACTTGGATGCAATTTTAAAACAACAAGTGCAACCAAGAAATTATGCTCCCTTGATTGAAACCTTGATGTAGGAGTTAGGACAAGACATGTTGGAGTTGTCCAACCCTAAGTGGTTGGAGAATTATGTCGCATGTGTTGTAGAACATCACCACTCTGGTGTTGCTAGCCATGCAAACATTGTTGAAGGCCATAATTTGTGCTTCCAAGACTTGGAATCATATGTTGTTATGCGTGCTGCAAATGTTGGTGGAAAATTTGTTTAGATGGTAATAGAGTTTGCCAACGATTCCTACATTCCAAGTATATTGAAGACGAGTATGTACTTGGAAAATGTAACTAGGATAGCTTCCATCCATATTGGATTTGCAAACGATATCACCTAGCCTCATACCACAAGGAGAGCTTGATAGAACAAGACCCTCACAATTTGATCATTGTGCTAATGGAATGTGAAGGAAGTCTTTTGTCCAAACAGTGCATATGGCGATAGGCTTGACAAACGCATATGCTTGTGTGATCATGGATTTGGAGGTTGAAGATTATAACTCTTCTTTGCGAAATCACTTGCAAAATATCAAAGATCTCATTGCTGGAAATATCTACTTTGGTTACATGGAATGGTAGTATTGGCAGCCTGATTCAATTTTTCCTAAATTGAGAGACATTAGTAGTACTTAGAAAGTCCTTCCTCATGCTAAAGAGCTTGGGCTTTAGGATTTTTTTCTAGTCATGTTATTAGTGATGCAATTATGTCTACCAATGTATACTTTTTTTGCTTTAATTATTCAAAGAGATAAGACATTGTCTCTGAAAAATAGAGTACTAATGAATGATGAACTACAAATTTGTCTTTGGATTATACTTTGAAGTTCTTTTGGATTAATTATCTATTTTGAAAACATGACTTATTTTTCTATCATTGATTGGAGAGAAGATGTACCGGGTATCACTAGCAAGAGCAATGGCTTTGTTTGGCATGTTGTTAGAGGCTATCTTTTAGTGTTGGAATAAAATTGTTTCTTTTGTGACAAAATAAAAGAGAAAGATTGATGGCATCTTATTCTTTCTTCATGTGCATGGAATATCTAAAAGTGGAGTCCTCACATAATTATGTTTCATGTCCTATGTCTAGTAAGACCCTTTTTTTCCAGGAAATTTTGGAAGAATCAGATATATGCAACTTAGACATAAACTTCATTTTTGATTTACTTTATAATATTATTGTGGAGTAAGGTAAACTAACCCATGACATGCAAACCTTCCAATGCAGACATCTAGAAAACCTCCCATTACAATTTCGTATCAATTCGTGGCAGATTTTTGCTAATAAATGGAATTAGGACTTCATTAGGGCAGTTAGTGGCTAAAATCAATGCCTTGGGAGATGGCCATGGAGTTATTAGAGATTGTCATAGGACACTTACACCTTTCTAGTGTAAACTTGTCATAAAAAGTTATTTTTTTATTCCTTTATGTGATGACCATGTTAGGAAATCTTCTAGCCATGATAGAAAATCTTATGACTACTTTAGGTGGTAAGATGGCCATTATGGAAACACTTTTTGCTGATTTAGGGTAGTCTAAAGACTCTTTTGGACTAATTGTTTAGCACACTTCAAGAATTCATAGCAAATTCATACTTTGCTCAAAAAATAAAATTTCAATTGCTTCCTTCATTTCTCACATTTATCTTTCTATGGAATTATTTTTTTTATTCATTTTGTTAATGGCAACAGACCAGACCACTTATTTTGCCTGCCATAGGCAAATTTACCTTAGTGGTGTCTGCTTTCTTAGGCCCAGAGTTCAAGCAGAATTTCAAGTAATTTGGCCTCCTAACATGTGATTTCCTTCTTAGCTGAACACATGCTATCTTGTTTTCTTTCAGGGTATTTGGACACTAAGGTAGTGTGTTCTAAAAGCACCCATCTTCTTCAAAACGCCCCTATTTTTAGGTGGAGAATGGAGAGGAGGTGATCCTTAAATGGACCAATTTAGCAATTGAATGCATTGAGGAAAAATTATTTTTCTATTGCAAGAGCCAATCATTGTCTTTGATTTCCACACATCTCTTTACAAGTTGCAAGTGGACAGATTTTGGAAGACCTATGTTCACAAATAGGTGCTTATATCCTGAATCTTTGAAAATTTATAAGTAATTCAGAAATGCTTGGAAAAATACAAAACCACTTGTTTTAGGTTCCACATCTATTTTTCTTTCTATGAAAAATGGTCTAAAAAATATTTCTGTCTACGGAAGCCTGTGAAAAAGGCGGAGAAACCCTTAAAATGGTCGCTTTAAGAGCATACTACCTTACTCCCATACATGGCAGTTGGGATTGGCTCAATCCTGTATTTCTCACATCAGCATGTCAGGAAACAATCCTCTTGATGTGTTGAGTGATGCAGCATTCATTTTGAGTTCTCGGCGTAGCTCAAAACAATTCTCTTCATTTCTTGAGTGATTCAATATTCATTTCAAGTCCGCAGTTTGTATTTTTATATGTGACCTTTAGAGGGTCCTATACACTAAGTGCAAGTTGATATTCTTACTTTACACTTTTCACAAGAAGGTTTGTTTGTTGTTACCTCCTATTATATTATGTGCATTGAAAATATTTTAACGAGTGTGAAATATTCACAAACTGATTGCGTTGTTGGATTTTTGGTATTTTTTAATTATAGATACACCTCTCTTTGGTCTTCAGAGGTGCTTTTCATTGTACTACTTGAATTTGAGTTCTATATGACTGATTTCTAATTTCCTATTTTTCTTTCTAAATGATCGCAATTCTAACTTTATCTATCATAAACGTAGGCAATGAACATTTCTAAACCTAGGGAGGTTTTTATAACATATGGAATGCTAAAGTTATACTTGCACTTGATGTTAGGGGTGATGTTTGCAATGTAAATCCGGTCTAGAAGTAGGTCTAAATTCATTCTTAAGACCTACAATAACAACACTCTTTAACACTGAGTGGGAACAAACCTCAAGATCTCTATTTTAGCAAGACCTTTGAGACATTTATTGTTGGTTTGGGCTTCATTGCAATCTAGAAAGGGTATTTTGGTATTGATCCCTCATACTATTGCAAACTAGAACTACACTTCCTTTGGAACACCTAATCCATCTAAAACTAATAGATTGGAGTGTTTTAGGCACTCAGGCTTCTAATAGCAAAACACTATGTTCGTAAATACTTTAACATTTGTAATCTAACACTCTTTTTAAGGGATTTCATAAAGAGCTATCACTAAATAGTGAAATTAGGTTGCCCCACAATAATTTCTTGACATTTGACATTATATAAATATTTAGTGCTATTGTACTATTCTAAATTAGATTATTTTGTGATTGCTACTTATGAACCTCCACATGTCCAAATAGAAATATTTATTGAAATATGTGTTGACTTTGATGGCGCGTATAGTAACTTTTGTGTAGTAAGTCAACCTAATTGTTAAGGCAACCTAATTTCACTATTTAGTGTAGATAAAATTCAGCTAGTGTAGAGGACTGTGAATTCCCCAAGTTCTTGGACCATGGGAACTTGGCCACAATAGTAGGTTGACATGGCTGAGAGATTGTTACATCGGATAATTATTTTCAATTATTTTTTTGTTTCAAAAGTAATTAATTTTAATTTTTTTCAATATAATTAGTTATTCAGACCAACACTAGTTGGTTCATAGCATTGGAGACAGACCTAAAACGGACCTCCAATGCCTCCAAAAAACATCTATAAATTCTATATAATGAAGTGCACAACCGGGAAAAACTCTAAGTCCGAAGTGACAACTAAAAGACTTCTATTAAAAGTGTCTCCAAAAGTGCCATTAAATTATTCCCATATTTAACTTTGATTGATTGACTTAGTGCTAATTTCTCTAGATTTTGGTTTTAGAACCAAGCTATGTGACAATTTCAATGACCTATGGAGTTCTACTTTGAAAATTCTTAGAAATTACATGTCTTATCTAAAATTCTTTTTCTTTTGGGGGGAATTTCATGATTTTCAATTATGGGCAATTTCGTTAAAATGGCGAAATTCCGTAACTTTGACAGTTTTCACAGTTCAGAGCGGCCGCTCTGAAATGTTTAACTGTCCTAGATTTCTGAAATCTAAACCACTTATAGATGTCTGAAATCCACAACAGTCATAGATGTTGCTTTCAAAGTTCAGACCGTGCGATTTGAAATGTACATCAGTGCTAGATTTTTGAAATCTATATAAGACAAAGATTTATGTAATCTATACCCCTCGTAGATGTCACTTTCGCAGTTCAAAGTGGCCGCTCTGAAAATGGCATACGGAATATGCCATTTTAACGAAATTGCCCATAATTGCTAGTACTAAGAAAAAAATCTTCTAGATAAAGGTGCCACCAAGTATGCTCAATTAATTGCTTCTTTTGATGGTTTTGAGTGTTTCACTTTACCAGGGGTTTTTTTTTTTTTTTTTTTGACACAAATAAAGGGACCCTCTATTGCAAGAAGAAAGAATACAAGGCCCAGCCGCATACGGCCAGGGTAAATTGCCCCCCTCACTTGTCCTCCTAGGAAAATCCTGAAGTTTTTTAATTTTCTATGCATGAATATTTTTGCAAATTTTGAATTCATATTTGCAATCAGAGACCCAAAATTAGCTAGGGGGGCTCTAGAAAATAGATTTTACATGTCACAAAATAGAGGACTTTTTTTATATGCACCCGTGGATGGACTTTGGCAGGACAAGCAAGGGAGGGGACCAGTTCACCCCCGCCCGCCACTGCATACAACAATGCACTGAAAAGAGGCTGTCACCTCTTTTCAATGCATCGGTCCGGGCACAAAACAAAAGAATGCCTTAAGGTAGAACCACCCATTCCCGATCAGGGACCTAATTGCGATCAAATGTAAAGACTGTATTCATTTGAGAACTTAAATGTTCTTACACCATAGATAGCTTATGATTTTGGTCAACAAACCATAAGCTATCTATGGTGTAAGAACATTTAAGTTCTCAAATGAATACAGTCTTTACATTTGATCGCAATTAGGTCCCTGATCGGGAATGGGTGGTTCTACCTTACCATGTTTTGACAAAAAAATCAAGAAGGTTATGGTCCTTTAGGAGTTGGTAAGTGTCTTACCTGTGTGCAGCCAGTGGGCATGAGCAGCACTGTAACTTACGACTGTTTGGAAGCCGAGGGGACGGTGCATCACATCATCAGTTCATCACCATCATCATCTCCCATGTCATGACTCATGATGCTTACTTGCTGGGATGGGCCAGCTGGTAAAAGTAAAGGCAGTTCCTTTTGCAAAGGAATATCCCAGAAAATGAGCACAAGGATAAAGGTGGTCAGTGGAATGAATATTCCAGTGATTTTTTTCTGGTGTCACCCTCATAACATTCAAGAGCTGTGAGAGCAGCTGCCTTCCCTCTGACGGAATGATGTGGTATATTCCACATCATTTCATCCAAACGATGAAATGATGTGGAATATTCCACACCCAACATTAGCTAATAAGCCACGCGTCAATAATGTCAGACTTCTGCTCAGTGCCAAGGTCATGACTGCACAATCGGGTTACTGGGGTGGTAGGAAGTAGAACAAAATATACAAACAAATAATTTTAAAGATAGATGGTCTGTTAAAACCCAAAAGAGTTCATTGAGAACTTTACCAATGAAATGTAACCATTTGCCATCAATAAATTATTTGGATTCTTTTTATGGAAAGAGAATATCTTTATGTACATATGGGGTGGTAGGAGGTAGAACAACCCATGTGGGATATGTAATTTAGAGTTTGTAATTTCTCAACCGCTCATAGTTAAGTCTAAAGTAGGAATTGTGTTAAAACTATAATTCCAGACCTCATTTAGGCATAGTAAAATAATTTTTTCCAAAATACTTTGAACTAAAATAAGTTGTAGAATCAAGTTGAATTTCATCCCCAAAAATCTGTTTGAGATTTTAATCTTCCACTCAAAAGTTATAGACAAATTTCATAGAGGGGTTTGAAAGGATTTTTTTTTGACATTTTCATACATCCTCTCTGAAATTTGTCCATAACTTTTGAGTGGAAGATCTAAATCTAAAAAGGATTTTTGGAGATGAAACTTAGCTTGATTCCATAATTTTTTTTAGTTCAAATTCTTTTGAAAAAATGTATTCCACTATGCCTAAATGAAGTCTGAAATTATAATTTTAACACAATTCGTACTTTAGACTTAACTATGAACGGTTGAGAAATTAAAAATTCTAAATTACATATCCCACATAGGTTGTTCTATCTCCTACCACCCCAAGTATACATAAAGAGCTTCTCTTTTCTACAAAAACTCGAAATAAGATATTGATGGTATATGGTTAGATTTCATTGGTATAATACTCAAAAAATTCTTTGGATTTTGACAGACCATCTATCTCTATAATTATTTGTTTGTATATTTTGTCCTAAAATTAGCCAAAAAAATAGATCGCACAATAAATGTACTGCCATTGTCTCGGTCCTGAAGCTTACATTAATAATATGTGGATGCCTTTTGTGGATGAAGACTTCAGAGAGGCAAAGGCAGCCTCTCTGAAGGCTCTTGAATGTTATGCTATTAGTTTTTCCTGGACAGTGTGCCTATAAAAGACAAAAGACTCCCTTCATTGTTTTCATGAGCCAGGACTGTGATTTCAGCACAAACGACCTGCCTGGGTTCCCTTTGTATCCGACTGCAGGAAATTTGCAGCAAGTCCATGGAGTCACTTCCCCCCTTGAGTCTCAAATGTTCGAGTGGCTTTCAAAAGGGTCCAGGTGACAGCACCTTGGCCATCCAGCAAGCATCGTCTTCCTCCTCCTCTGCTGAAGATGCATCTGATGATGACGTCCCTGCGGAGGAGGATGCTATGTGCGATTTTGCTGGTAAGTTAACCCCTAAAGGTTTTTGACTATGTTTTCACCAAAACCGCTCCAAAACTGCCATTTCTAATACTAGTGCCAAATTTTAGAAAAAAAACATTTTTGGACACTTGTAGCCGTAAGATCTTGTAGTAAACTTGTTTAAGAAGATGTGGAAAAAATTTCAGAAATTTCCACCAAATGGATTGCAAGATAGTAGCGTTTGAATTGACAAAGATCCTTTTTTTGTCCCTGCGAAAAAACGGGCAGCTGCCCTTCACAAGGTCACATTTGTATGAAAAAATATCCAAAATGATGGTTACTCTTTGGATTTATTTTTCAAGGCAAGTTGGCTACATGCTTGAAAAATTTCAGATCGTTTGGAATTGTACAACATGTAGGAAAAAATCAGTAAGTAGGAAGAGGTAGAGAATGGTTCAAAACACTAAATTGTCAAGAATTTATTTATAAAATTGAAAAATGCCAATCCCAACGATTGTAATGTTGTAATAAACAATCTACACCCAATGGTTTTAGTTTTTTTCAAAAATATTGAAAATCGAGTTAAATAAAGGACTTCAAAGTTTATTTTAGAGTAGAGATTCCATAACTACCCTCAAATTAAGAATCCTCATAACTTTTGACTCATTGATCGGAATGGAATGATTCAAAGCCTCCCACGTACATATAAATCTAAAGAACCAATTTCAAATTTTTTTTTTTTTTAAAAGTGATTTTTAAAGAAGTTTTTTTTGCTGCCCGGGCTGCCCGCCAAACAATGAAAATGACATATCATGCAATAACTTTTTAACCATGTAGTCAAAAGTTACGAAAATTGATGGACCTTGAAGCTATTCCTCGGGCACATCTTATGTGAAAATTTCAAAGAAAAAAAGAAAAATTCTGGTCATAATGAGCTGCCCAAAATCATTATGTTGTCAAAAAACGGTGTTTGGTCCTTTAGGGGTTAAGCCTCCACCCATTCAGCCTGCCCTTGTTTTCTAGGCAATAATTTGGCCCAAATTTTTACAAAGAACTAACTTAGATGGCCTTTTTCGTGTATTTCATTGGACGGGAATAATTTTAGCTCATTTTTCAGACAAAGAGAAATAGATGAGGGATCTAACCCAAGTGGTTTCGTATTTTTCCAAGCCTTTTTGAATTATATATGAATTTTCAAACGAGTTGGGTCATAGGTCCCTATTTAAGATCCTCGGTTTTTTATAAACGTTTCACTTGCAATTCTAAAGAAAGATGGGGAAAGCAAAGCGAGTGATTGGCTCTTGCAATTGATAGTGTTTTTTTCCTTCCTTCATTTGATGACTAAACATGTCTATTTTAGAACTAACTCATGTCCATTTCACAACCATTTATAGGATCCATTTGTAATGCGAGAATAGGTCCTTGGTCAAGAATGAGGTTAGCTACCTTATTGCACCTTTGAAATTTGACTAGTGAAAAAATTGGGTCTCAATAGTTCCCATCCAAGGGAGCCATGTTAGACACATAGTTTTTAGCTCTAAACACTTGGCGCTATGAGACAAGTCACTTTAAGACCCCTTTAAGGACTTGGAGTGAACAATGGATGAATGGAAATATGTCCTATGCACTCAACATTTTGAATTTTCATCCATATAATTCTTTGTAGATTCTTGTGTTATTTCTTTAACATTTCTATTGTATAACCTTTCAACATTTGATGTGTGAATATTCTTTTGAACCCCTAAAGTCCCAAATATTGAATTTGTCTTGCTTAGGGACCAAGACAATTCATGATCAACCCTTGCTCTCAATGGTCATCGATGGCCTCCCACCATTTCAACAATCCAAGTACATAGACGAGGCCAAACAACGCTTGCACCAATATGTCATCCGTTATCCAAATGTCACCTCTTTAGACTCCTATTGTTGTACAAGCCTTTCTGCAGCAAGCTACTTGCACCCCGGAGTAATCAACATCAATCACCTTGTAGTAATTTCCTTTAATTACGCATTACAATACTTGTTGGATGATCTCTTTTTTGACTCCCCAAATGAGCTTCTTCAGGACTAGTATTGCATTAGCCATAGTGCACGTGGAAGCCCTCAAAAAATGCAAAAATATCTTGACCACCTGAATGCAATTTTTAGTCAACAAGTGCAGCCAAGCAATCCTACTCCCTTGCTTGAAACTTTAATGTGGGAATTAGGACATAATATGTTGGAGTTGTCCACCCCTGATTGGTTCTATCATTATGTCGCTAGTGTCATGGAATGCCAACCGCATAAGTGTTGATAGCCATGCGGATATTGTCCAAGGCCATAACTTATGCTTCCGTGACTTGGAAGCATACACTGTTATGCGTGCTGGAAATGTTGGTGGAAAACTTATTCAATTGCTGATAGAGTTTGCCAACGATACCTACATTCCAAGTATATTGAGGACAACTCCATACTCTGAAAATGTAACCACTACAACTTCTATCCATCTTGGATTTGCAAATGACATCTTCTCATACCACAAGGAGAGTCAACTAGAACAAAACCCTCGCAACTTGATTACTGTATTGATGGAATGTGAGGGGAAGCCTTTTATCCAGACGGTGCACATGGCAATAGGCTTGGTGAACACTAATGCTCAAGCACTCATGGATTTGGAGGTTGAAGCTTGGAACTCCACTTTGCAAAAGCACTTACAGGATGTCAAAGCCCTCATTGTTGAAGGTGTTTACTATGGTTATATGGACAAGCGCTATCGACATCCAGATTCAACTTTTCCAGAACTGAGAGACATGAATAGTAGTTGAAAAATCCTTCTTCATACCAAAGATCTAGGGCTCTAATTTTTTTCTACTCATGTTGTTGGTAGGACAATTTTGTTTATCAATGTATGATTTCATTATCTTTAATTCCTGAAAGGAATAGGATATTGTCTCTAATAAATAGAATACTAATGAATGATGAACTACTAATTGATATTTGGATTATCTTTTGAATTTTTTTTCAATAATTCTTTACTTTGACAATATAACTTGATTTTCTATCTTTGATTGGAGAAATGATGTATGATATCACAAGCAAGAGCAATAGCTTTGCTTGGCATTTTGTCCGTAGCAACCTTTCTTGCATTGGGATAAAGTTCTTTCTTTTGTAACAAAAAAAACAAGGGAAGAAATAGAAAGACTAATGGTATCTTATTCTTTCTTCATGTGTGTGGACTATTTAAAAATGGAGTTTTCATATAATTATGTTTCATGTTTCACGTCCAATGAAGTCCTTTTTTTTTATGGAATTTTGGTAGAATCAAATATATATAAACCGATGAGTGGATTCAAAGGATGCAAACATATGGACTGATATATGTTTGTGCATATGTATTTATACGCCAAGGAGTTGCGTTGTTCTATACAAAAAATTAAAACAATGCAACTCTTTGGCATATAAATACATATGCACAAACATATATCATCCCATATGTTTTGGTATATTGCAAAAAGAACACAACTCCTTGGCATATAAATATATATTCAAGTAGTTAGTATTGTCAAAAAACTGAAAATTGCCAAAATTTACACTGACCTTCATAAAATTGGTAGTTTTTTTTACCACATTAACAATGATCATTTATTTTTTTATATATTTCTGGGATCAATTATGTGCATCATGAATTCTTGTCTTTGGACAAAAAATTTGAAATTGAAAACGCATTATATGGCTGTGAAATATAAATTGAACACATTACCCAATTCAACAAATATTTCAAATGCAAGGACATTAAGATATAGCAATGGTCCATATTGCAACCTACACTCTCTTTACAATGGCTAATGCTATTCCATGCTCTCAATTTTAAAAAAAGATTCAAATATTGTGAAAACCAACATCATTTGCATGTTTGTCAAAGTATTGTTATTTTAAATTCTATAAATGTACAATGGTTTGAAGTGATGTATACCAACATGTGAAGGCACAAAAAGTTTTTTTGGAGTTCTAAGAAAAAATTGGCAAAAGATAAAGTAATTCCCAATCATGTTGAATAAAACCAAGTTTTTTGACATGATTAACTTTGAAATTGATTTTCTTTCAAATCACAACTAATTTTTCTTCAAACTTCCATGGTGATGTGTAGTATGTTGCACACTACAACTTCCGTATATCTACTTTTGGACTTTGTCCATTGATGCTTATGGTATGGTTGTTTGAATGAAAATGTTTAAACTTTGTACTCAGTTTTGTCAGCCATTGTAAGAATGACATTTAACATTAGTTTATTTTCTCAATATTTAGCTATTGCACAAACCCAATGTTGACATTGATGTGTTGGCCATTCAAATGTTTTTTATAAACTTGTCATCTAAGGTAGTCTGCTCTTAAAGCGACCATTTAAGAGCTGATTGCCTTTTGGGGGGAAGCTAAAGTCCTCAAAACAATTTTCAGTAAATTTTCGTAAGAAGAATGGTAGAATTGGCATCTAACCCAAGTGGTTTCATATTTTTTGGACCTTTTTGGAATTAGTTATGAATTTTCAAAGATTTATGTCCCAGACACCTATTTGTGACTATAGGCCTTCCAAAACCTGTCCACTTCCAACTTGTAAAGAGATGTGAAGAAATCAAGGAGAATGATTGGCTCTCGCAATAAATAATATTTTTTCCTCGATGCACTCAATGGCTAAAGTGGTCGATTCAAGGACCACCTCAAATCCATTTCAGAGCTAATTATAGGAGCGATTTGAAGAAGATGGGCGCATTTAGAGCAGACTACCTTAGTACAAAGATGAACTTACTTTCAGTTTTTTATATATTTCTTATCTAATCATATTCAAAGTTTGCATCTTTGAGGGTGTTGCCAAAAATAATTACAAATGAGGAGCAAGCTTGGTCGATCCGTATTTGTCTGCCTCTATTGGTCTCTGCAAATCCGTGTTAGCACAACCGGTTGTTGACTTTTCAACGTGAATGTGGCACCGTCCCATTGACAACCCATCCTCATTGCGATTACAAGTTGCAACTCATAACCTTCTTTCCTTTCAACTTGCTTCCTACAACCTTGGATCATGAAAATCAAAAGTTGTGATTGAAAAATGTATTATACTATTTACGTGGCAAGTTTGCCATGCTCTTGTCAATTCAATCAATGCAAATTTGTCATAAACTTCATTTTTTGATTAGCTTCACTAGGAAGTATTTGTGTTTGCAATCTTTGCTCTAGAGTTTGAGAACTTTAGAGTGTTTTAAGTTGTGATTTGAGAACATTAAGGTAAGTGGCTCATAAAGCGACCCTTTAAGGGCTGTTGGGTCTTTTTGATGTGTTCAGATGCTCAAAAATATTTTCCCTTATTTTTCACTTGAAGGAAAATTGATGCAAAATCTAACACAAGTGGTTTCATAATTTTTGGAGTATTTATGAATTACTTATGAATTTCCAAAGAATTTTGCCATAGGCAACTATTTGTGATCCTAGGTCTTACAAAACCCACACACATGCAGTCTGAAAAAAGATATGTCTTGACCCAAAACAAGCACTGTGGCATGCAAAAAGTAATACACAAGGTTCCTAAATGCAACCCTTACTAAAATTAAACAGACCCTACATTCTTTTAACATTTGTAAGAAGGCAATTGGACAATCAATTCCCATTTAGAAAAATTAAGTGAACACACACTGGCTTTAAAATGGACCCTCCCTAGCTCGTAATCCATCCATTGGCAAAGTTTGAAGCAATAAATGACAAGTCTTAATTATGCTCACATTGTTGACAGTCCACTTAATGTCCGTTTTAGAACCACCACTTAATGTTTGTTTTGGAACCACCTACATGACTGTTTCAAGAAGCGGATCGCTTTATGAACCACTCACCATAGAGTATTTTAAGCTGTGATTTCCTTCTCAGCTGACACATGTTATCTTCTTTTCTTTCAGGGTATCTGGACCCTAAGTTTACTCCCATTCATGGTAGCTAGAATTGGCTCAATCCTGTCCTTCTCACATCAGCATGTCAGGAAACAATCCTCTTGATGCGTTGAGTGATGCAGCATTCATTTTTGAGTTCTCAGAGTAGCACAAAACAATTCTCTTCATTTCTTGAGTGATTCAATATTCATTTCAAGTCTGCAGTCTGTATGCACAGTCCTCCACTCAATTTTTGTTGACATGGATCCAACCTGTAGATGAAAATTTCTAAAAAAGCACAACAGCTCCATGTAGAGTGTATACCAATTTATCCCATCACTCGTTTGTCATTGTTCAATGGCTTTGTTGAAACAGAGATCAGTCTGATGGTCGTCATTAATACTGGCCTTCCGACAAATCCACTTGAATACTATTTCACCAGGAACTGTGAAAATGAAATAGAAATGCCAGACTCTGATTGATCTCTACAATCACAATCAGTGATTCAAAGTCAGGTTCTGTTCACAAACCAGAGAATAGGAGAGGCAACTCAAAGCATCATCCACTCCCAAATAGTTTTTCCACCAGTACATACTCAACTCAAAAGCAATAGCAACACATACACATAAGGTAGGCACCCCAAAAATGGTACCTGACCTTAAAGCGCCATCTACACATTATGTACATTTCCAAAATCAGTTATGTACCTATTTGGATGGAGCGCTTTCAGAAACAAATTTTGACCCTTAATAACTTTTGCATACGATGTCCAAATGCCACGTTCTCTGGTGCGTTGGAACCTCCTTGCACTTGCCAACAAGAATATATGAAAATTTGATCAGTCTAATAGTAGTAACTAGGCTCAGTAGCAAAAAGTGGCGGTTTTGGGTGTACCCACCTTACTATTGTCTTCAGAAGCAGCCGGCTACAACATACATTGTATGTGTGATCAATATTTGAAACAACAGCTCTGTTGTAAGGTAGTATGCTCTTAAAGCGACCATTTAAGGGCTGGTCCGCCTTTTTCACAGGCTTTCGAGGATGAAAATATTTTTAAATCATTTTCCAGAGAAAGAAAAATAGATGTGGAACTTAACACAAGTTCTTTTTAAATTTTTTTCAAGCATTTTTGAATTACTTATGATTTTTCAAAGATTCAGGGCATAGGCACCTATTTGTGACCATAGGTCTTCCAAAATCAGTCCACTTGCAACTTGTAAAGAAATGTCCGGAAATCGAAGACAATGATTGGCTCTTGCAATAGAAAAACAATTTTTCCTTGATACATTCAATTGCTAAACTGGTCCATTTAAGGATCACCCCATCTTCATTCTCCACCTAAAAATAGGGGCGGTTTGAAGAAGATGGGCGCTTTTAGAGCACACTACCTTAATCCACAATCATAGTTACTGTAGTGAGGATAGTTGTAATCGGCTGTTTGTTGAGTGGATTTGTGTCAGGCTGTAAGGCTGTTCTTTGACTCACATGAGATACTGAGGAATATGATCATTTGAATTAATTCATTTGAATAAAAATAAAATTTTCATTTTTCATATCCCTTCTGACCCTTTAAGAAAAATTTAAATTTTAAAATTTTAAAATTTTCATTACCCCTCCCCACCCCCCCACCCTTGTAATTTCAGAAACCAACATACTTGACAAACAATATGGGAGAAACATGTATCCAATATCCGTACTAATATCCGTATCCCGTACATATATTTGTATATGTATCTAGTATCATACTCGTACCCACATTTTGTATTCATTATGTATTCGTATACAATACAATATCCATATCTCATATTCATTTTTGTATTTGTATTTGTATTCATATTTGGACGGCTCAGAGTAAATCTCATAAGATCAATGACTTTTGATTTTTTGAGAAATCAACGGCAATTTTGAAGGTAAGCATTTAAAAAAACAAAAAAAATCAATAGCATCATGCCTTGTCTACACAGGAGATAGTTACTCTTCTTTCCAATTGTTATTTGGAAACTAGGCATTTCAAGATTTTCTTTTTTGAGAGCATGATCACCCCAAATCCTAACATCCTCATTGAGAGTACACAAGTTAAACCCTAAAGTCCCAAGGCCATTTTTCTGTCAAAAAACACTTAAAACTGTCATTTTTGTGGCATTCACCCAAGAAAGCAGAAAAAACATTTTTTTGGAAATCTAACCTTAGGATCTTGTACTTCACATGTTTGAGATCATGTGATAATTTTATATATTTATATCAAATTTGACTGTACAAATTGGAAGATATTAGCATTCAAAGTTGGACAAGAAGGGTTTTTTCAAGAACATCCTTAGATTGCCTTGAGAAACAAGATTGTTCACAACTTTCTCACCACTAGTCCAAATAGAATGATTCAAAGTTTTACACGTAGACAAAAATATAATGTGTTAGGAAAAAAAAAATTTAATATTTTGACTTTTTGTGATTATTTTGGGGCTACCCGCCGACCTTTGTTTTGGACTTTTTGTGCAATAATGTTTGCTTCCAGGCATTGATTGAAATAAAAATTATATTCCCAAGAAGATTGTGTGTTTTTCTAGCTTTACAAAAAGCTTTAGTAAAACATGATGAATACCGAGACCATACAAGCCTACCTGAAGTCGCATCTTGGCCCCCATAGGGCCAGTGGAACTTTAGGGATTAAAACATTTTCTTTCATATTTAACTACAAGATCTTCTACTAGACTAGTGGAAGAATGTGTGGAAGAAATTTCACAAACTTTGACCATGTAGATTGCAAGATAGTTATGTTTAAAGTGAAGAAAACAAGTTCTTTTGGCACATTGCTTCGAGCATTGCTCAACTACATTTTTTGACTCTGAACCTTCTTAACTTAAAATTTTTGCTCTGTTGATTTTGAATTTCTAATTGTATATGGTAAACAATTGAGTTGAGAGTCCAGGAAAAAAAATTATAAAAAAACATACTTGGTTTTCATTCATTAAAAATTGTTAAGTAGAAGTAGGTTCAAGGTTGAAGGAAAAACTAAACCGTTAATATCTCAAAGATGAAATTGAAACACACTAATCTTAATGGTGAGATTATTCTAGCAAGAAATCTTAACCTTGTAGAACTTCTTTTTCTTAAAAGATGTGAAAATTGAGGTCAGAAATGAATCCTACAACTTATTTTTTTCCAGAAGATGCTCTAATTGCTCAAAAAATGAGATTGACCATAACTTTTGTATAACAAATCGAAATGGAAAGAATAAAAGCTTTCCGTACGGATAAAAATACAATATATATGAAACAAATGTTTAAAATTTTTTATTTAAAATTTTTTTGAGGATTTTTTCCTGCCTACCGAACTAAAAAAAAGGCTTTTTGTGCCAAAAAAATTTCAACAAATATTGAGATTGTAGGAGCCTGCCCAAAATCCATTTTGTCCCCCGAGGAGACAATGGGACTTTAGGGGTTAACTCAAGCATGGAGCCTGATTATAAAAAAACATACTAATACCCTTTTGTGTTTGTACAACACAGCATATTGTATTTCTCATGTCAAGTAGACTCCAAATTTGAGTCACTTGGGAGTGAATTCTATATTGTACAATATGGTACAATAATCTTGTAAAGTGCCTATTATTGTGTAATTCAAATAGTTTTGTGTAATATAGAATACAATTGTCATTTTGTGTCTTGTATAATTAACATTTCAATTCTTATGCATTCCTAATCAAGCATACCAAATTAGTTTCAACTAACCAAAACTCCATATTTAGTGAGTTGTTTCATTTCATATCCATGGATCTATGCAATCAAATTGAAAACCATTGAAACTTTATTTTATTTTTAATTTGACTGCATAGATATATAGGAAACATTCATATGCACAACTTTCATGTTCAAAAACACCCCTTCTAAGTAACAAAATTAAAATGATCTTTGAAGAGTTTAATATGATAGAGGTATTATACATCTTATAAAATTTATATTTTTATATTTTAACTATATTTTAACTATATTGTCGTTGCTAGAGCCAAAATAAAAGTACAAGTTATTTTTTATTTTTTTTATTCATAATTTTTTTGAAATTCAATATCATTTCTATCGTAAGTCAAAATGCTACAAAACAAAGCCTTTGCACCCTTCCTTGTAGAGGACTTTCCTACGGTATCAAGAATGCAACTTAGGGATGCATAGTTTCAGAGATCTCATCATAACAAACAAAACAAGCAAACATAACAAAGAACCTAGTTTAATGTATGTATATATGGATTATTGCAGTGATTGCAACTCCAAGTGACTCAGGCTTCTTGATAAAAAGTGTTGAATTGGGTCACTCTAGCATGGTATTTACTAGGCCAAACTCTACTATATTTTGACAAAAGAAAAGTAGTGGTTCTTTAGGAGTTCATGAATATCTTTTGTATCTCATGAATTTTAGCCTAAGGTAGGAAATAGCACCCTCTATAGGTTGGGTACTGGGCGTGGTTGACAAATGGTGCCTCTATGTTATAGGCATCCCAACATTTTCATTGAAAGTATACGAGCAAAGTTGAACTCATCCATGGAGCTTGTTTGTAAAAAACAAAGTTACACCGTTCTGTGCTTGGGCAATGCAACACGTTCTATTTTCCATAAAAAACTCCAAATTTTGGATCACTTGGGAGTGAGTCATGCTGTATTGTACAATAGGTTTCTATAATCTTATAAACTACTTATTGTGCTGTTCAAAGAATTTTGTAAAATATAGAATACAATTGTCATCTTTTGTCTCACATAATTAACATTCAATTCTTGTGCAATCCCAATCAAGCATATCTAATTTCAATTTCAACAAACCAAAAATCCACATTTGATAAAGTATTTCATTCAATATTTATAAATTTACATGTTTGATTGCATACATATAAAGGAAACATTTGTAAGCACAAGTGGCATGTTCAAAGACACCCCATTAAGGTAAATATTGAAAACATGATCTTTGAAGAGTTCAATTTGAAATGTCATATGTCCAAACTTTATTAAGCAAATATCTCTATATTTTAACTATACGTTGTGGTGATTGTAAGTTCAAATGGCTTTGGTTTTTTTTTACGTTAGAAAGTGACAAGCTTGGCTACCCTAAAGCAACTACATCTAAAATCGCACACTACAAATTCTTGCCAAAAATGTACTTCCACCATTCATGAGAATCTATGATTGCTTTTAGAAACACCTATTTTCAATACTTTGAGAATTCATTGTTTATTCATACAGTGTCTAAAAAATGCATTCTAAGAGGATTAGAATCCCCTTTCCACTACCAACAGGACCCCTGAAAAAATGGGAACCATGTTGAATTGCTTATTTGTGCGATTTTAGGTGTAATTACCTTACCTTGGTGTTTATTTATCTTACCTTAGTATGTGGCTTTGATTGTTTGGTATGTTAGAAAGTGACAAGTTTGGGCACCTACACAATACAGTAAAATCCAAGTAAGGTAGTATGCTCTTAAAGTGACCATTTAAGGTCTGATCCGCCTTTTTCACAGGCTTTCATGGATGAAACTATTTTGAGATCATTTTTCAAAGAAAGAAAAATAGATGTGGAACTTAACACAAGTGGTTTTGTATTTTTCCAAGCAATTTTGAATTACTTATGAATTTTCAAAGATTCAGGGCATAGGCACCTATTTGTGACCATAGGTCTTCCAAAATCTGTCCACTTGCAATTTGTAAAGAGATGTGCGGAAATCAAAGACAATGACTGGCTCTTGCAATAGAAGAAAAAAAATTTCCTCCATGCATTCATATGTTGAACCGGTCCATTTAAGGAACACCCCTTCTCCATTCTCCACCTAAAAATAGGGGCAGTTTGAAGAAGATGGGCGCTTTTAGAGCACACTACCTTAGTGATAGTCCAAGTGCAAGTTTGCAAAGCTTTTTTTTGTTTTTGTTTTTGTTTCTTAAATCATTTTTTCTGCCACAAAAGGAGCATGAGGAATGCATGAGGATCTTGAAGGTGGTCAGTGGAATGAGTGGGTAGTTCAGAGATTGCTTGTGTTACGTTACATCTTCGCAACCATTCCACACTCACTGGTATTGTTCTGGGACAGTGTGGCCTCCACAAACAGAGACCTGCTTCATTGCCTTTGTTCCTGTGTTTTGATGAGCAGAAGTGCATACAGTCAAATTTGTCAAATTCCAGAATGAGGTCCAATCCCAAATGATGATTTTGGTACCAATGATTTGCATGTGTTCCCCTTGTATCCCACAGCCTGGAATTGGCCAAAAGGGTCAAGGTGACAGCACCTTGGCCACAAACCAAGCGCTGCCTTTCTTCTCCACTCCGTGCCCTCTTTCCATTCCCGCCTCTCGTGCGTTTTCCTCCCCCCTGCCCTTGGGCGTGTAAATGCCTTTGGGTGGTTTCTTTTATCAGTAAAGTTCCTATCCTCAAATGGCATTAGATGATTTTCTTTTTTTGGGGGGGGGGGGCTGGAGGGCCGTTTTGGGCCTGTTCCCGGCGCTATTCCCCCGGCAGCAAAAGAACGGCCGCTGTCAGAATTTTTTTTGAAAACAAAAAAACAAAAAATCTTAAAATCTTAAAATGAAAAAAAAGATGAACAAATTTTTTTTTTTTTTTTTTAATTTTTTTTTGGTATGACGTGACAGTCGCTTGGCCATGTCATGCAGCTGCTGCAGCGTAGTTCCAGACAGTTTCAGAGTCTGGGAACCTTGGGGAACTCGCAGCCCTCCACAGGGGCTGAATAACATGTAATGGGTTTCTCTCTGTGCCTTTCTTCTCCAGTCCTAAAGATGCATGTGATGAAGTCCCTGCCAAGGAGACAATTTACTAATGGAGGATTGTTTCAATATGAGCTTAGGAGCATGAGCCCATGAGTCTAAGAGCATCGACACCCATTCCTCTTGCCTGAGCCTTGGTCCTCGTGGGTTCCATTTGGCCAGGGAGACACTGCAGTCATCCCCTCCTGAAGAACATGGGGAAAGAAGTCAATCACACATTTAATGATGTGGCAGCCTCAAGTGTGGGTTTTCAGGCTTGTTGAAATTTAGGAAAAAGAATAAAAACCTTGTACTGAGAGAAATGAGAGAAGCCAAGAAGTTTGTTTGCCAGGAAGTTGTGAATGAAAAAAAAAAGCAAGAAGTTTGTTTTGGCTAGTAGTTAGGAGAATGCTTGGAGAAATTTTGGATAAAATTTTTCATTGTAATTGAATTAAAATTTTAAAAAAGAAATTGTGTATAGACCCCTATAACAAAGTGTATACAAATTTGTTTTTAAAAAAAGAAGTGTGTTGAGGTGTGCTTGAAGTAGACCTCAAGAAAACCTCAACACACTTTGATTTTTGATTTTTAAATTGAATACAATTTTTCAATACAATTAAATTTTTTTATTTTATTCAAACCAACAAGAAGCAACACTGAAGAGAATAAAATAGCCTCTGACAAAATCCATGCCTCATAGTCAACATGCTTGGCAAGAACAGGGTCTTAGAATCCTATGGTTTGGAAGGGGCAATTTGACATGGGTGGGCTCAAAGCATCCCTAGCTAGGTATCCATTGGGGCCACAATTCTCCACCAAACACTTTCAAGCCTAGGTTGAGGAGCTTCCATGTAAACAAGTGGCAATGCTCTTGAAAGACTATACACTTATGTTATAGGGGGCTATATTATAAAAACCTTCCATGATTATAGTGTAACTATGTTATAAATAACTATGTTATATGTGTTTATATTATAAGCACCTTCAATGCATGTAGGATATCTACTTGTACATATTCTCAAGGCTCACATGCTCACATTTTCATTCTCACATACTAGCATTGATGTTTACTAATGCATACTTTAGTTCCTTTTTAGTCCTATAGGGATAGGCAATTGGGCTCTAAAAAATAGAGATTAAAAAACGAACTACTAATTGATATTTGGATTATGCTTTGATTTGTTTTTTTAATAATTCTTCAGTTTCTAAACATTATTTGTTTTTTTTAATCAATGATTGGAGAGAAGATGTATTGTATCTTGTTCTTTTTTCTTGTGCATAGTAGAGTTATTATGAAAGTTTTGAAATCTACCTTCTCTTGGGTCCCTAGTTTTCTCTCCTAATTCTAAATTGCATTTGAATTTTTATTCAAATTGTATTTTTTGGGTAATGACTGTTGGTTAAGGCACACACTATAAGAAACCCGCGTTTTAGGTGCCGTTTTGAAATTTTTTCAGACGGATTTTAGGTGATGTCAAAAAAAACAAATTGTATTTTTTTGTCAATAATTATGTTCAATATAACATCAAGATGTTATATTGGACATGATTATTGACAAAAAAATACAATTTGTTTTTTTTGACATCACCTAATATCCGTCTGAAAATTTTTCAAAACAGCACCTAAAATGCGGGTTTCTTATAGTGACAGTTGCATGAAAACAAATCGCATGGGTTTGTCTTTATCTTGAATTAATGTTTAGGTCCCACACTTGTAGAAAAAAGAGGATAAAAGTTCTTTTACACCACTAAAGGTGCTCATTGGGTTTGGTCCCTTCTTTTATGATCACATATAATCACAAAATAGAACCATACAAGATGAAGAATTTTGAATTTGAGTATGTGGTCATCTATTAAAACATATAATGTGTTATCTATAATGTTTGAAGGAATTTGATGATTTCAATTTGATGAAAAAAAATCATGGAACTATAGGAGTTAAATTTGACCTCATATCATTACCATGAGTTCAATTTATAATGCCATAAGAGTATCATTGATGTAGTTCAAGAACTTGAAATTTGCTAGTAGCTACAATGGTGGTTCCAAGTACAGCTGCTCTAATTTCATGAAACTAATAAGTTTCCCCTAGCTTGTTTTTAAAATTTAAAATTTTAGGGAGACACCCTCTAGACTTTAGGTTGGGCAGCCAAGGAAATGACTTCATAACAATGTGGCATATCCTGATACGGATCTCTTGATCTTTCAAAACAATTGAATTAAAAACTCTTTAACTACCATCATACCCAAGTCGTTTCATATCTTTTGGACGTTCTTGGAATTAGTTACAAATTTTTTTAGTTGAAATTTAGTGGTCACTAAAAGCAAACACCTTTTGAAATGTACACTATTGGTACATTGAAGATAGCAAAATGTACCTCTGTATTAGTGATTGCTTTTAGACGGAGCAAGGTTGTTTTTTAGAGCACCCTATCTTAATAGCCATGAACAAGGAAATGAATGGATTGAAAGCGGTTTAGATATTAAATTTTCTAAAAAATATTCTTACCCACCAACTAAATTTTCAGAGCTTATGATACCACTCCTTATAGTTCCCATGGGCATAGCTACCACGTTTGGGTATTTTGCATCCATTAACCTTGTAACATTATTGCGGACGCTTAATGTATGATGGATGACATAGAATCCTTCTATATAAGATAGAAGTGTAGATGTTCATCCTTGAAATTTTGTGTGAAAAGGAAAGATCTTGCATAGTAGTTTGATATCCAATGAGTGCTATTAGGTTTAAAAAAATAAATGATTCACATGATATCCCAAAAGGTGATGTCCACGGTCACTAGCCTTGCATTCCAAAGTTAAGGAAAACTATCTTTTCTAGAGGTACTTTTCATTTTGTGTCAATGTTGACAAAAGTTGCCTCTATTTAAGCCAAAAATGGATGCATTCTAAGATTGTTTCATCCCATAGAGCATTTTACATTCATCAAATGGAAGCTTAGTGTCAACCTTAACGTTCTATGATTAAAAGTAACATAGTTTTTTAAGCTTGACTAAAAAGATGTAGTTCCAATAATCTTATATTTATTCCATTTTATTTTTTTTCAAAATTTTTAAAACTATAATTTTTGTAAGTCTTTGAAAGTAGAAGCTTGGAAGCTTAAAATACATCAATTTTGAACCTTTCTATCAAATTTCTCACTTAGTATGAGCTCAAGGAGTACACCAATTACACCACGATGTTATCATTATCATATCCATTATTGCTAAAATTTTCATACTATTTTAAATATTTCTGTCATTATTATGATCTATATAAAAGAGATTATTTTTTTAAATCATATAAATTTTACTTTAATATTTTTAATTATAAAAAGAATGAAGTTAAACTTTGGATATGTATTCCTACATGAGAAAAATATCAATTTTTTGAAAGGTATGTTTTAATTTAGAAAACTAGTGAAGTTTGACCATATGAGAACATGGAATGTCTTTTAAGGGTTAAGAGCCTATTCATTTAAGGTCTACAAGTGACTTCGAGAAGACACTACGAGTTGCAATCAAAGAAAGATCATAAAGTAGGAGTTTGCAATAGATACAAAGTGCCACACATAAATAAGTATAGGCTGTATAGAGAAGGAAGAATTCTTGTGCAACTACTTTGCCTTTGTCCATATTCAATAGATCCATATAACTACTTATAATTCAATAGATTTAGTGAAAAATTCAATGTCTTTTGGTCTTTGACCTAGTCAACTTCAAATTGCTATAAATTAAGAAATAAAATTGGTTTGTAATATGAATCATAAAGTATTTTGTGTGCTTCATTTCATTAGTTAACACCAAAAACAAAAGTAATCATCTTCAATCCTAAAATCACGTCTGAAGTGCATTGCTAGAGGGGATAAGTAGTTCTGGACAAATGAAAAAATGAAAAAATAAACTAGTATTATGGGATAGAGGGAGTACAAAATAGGGAGTAATTTTTACATTTATTCAACATGACAATTGAAATTTTGCACCTCAGCTCTTTGATTGAGTGTGACAATAGTAGGGGACAAGATGGTTTAAAAACAATCATCCTTTTGAGTGACATCCATCAATGAGGTGTCAATGTATATACTTTCATCCAAATTATTATCTAACACTAGTAAACTTTATCCAAAATTTGATACTATTGGGGATTATTTTTGGTCAATTAGTCCAATTTTTTTTTCTGTTTCTCAACTATAATAGTAGGTAATATCCAAATCAACTAAGATTTCGGCAAAAATTTGCCTAAATTAAACTTTGATTGCATCATTTTTAAACCCTTTTTAGTTTGATGAGGGGGTTCAAAGGAGGAAGGGAAGAGGGATTTTGAAGGATCTTTATTAAAGAAGAGAGCCTTAGTATCTAAAAGAGAAATAATGTGCTTCCTAAAGATGAGGTGGCATATGGCTAGTAGTTTACATAAGGGTCATTGCAAGAAATAACTGTCCTATTTTCTGAAATTGAGTAACATTGCTATAATCCGTTATAACTTTTGAAGCACAAGTTCAACAAACATGAAACTTTTATTGGAGGTGTCTAACTTTATGATAATCAAATTCTTTATTTTTTAGAAATAAAAAAAATCATTTTATATTTAGAATATAGTTTTTTAATTTGTCACACTTTGAGTTTAGGATTTTTTACTACGTTTGGTGTACCCAACCTATATGATCTGGAGTTGAAATTTTTGTGGTCTATTCCTACACTAGGTAAGCCTATGCCTACCAAGGTGAATTTAAAAATATATTATTTTACGTCCTCTAGGTCCATGCAAATAGGACTCCCTTGCACAAGCACTTTTGAACATTGAAGATGGTGTCAAGTGCATTTTTTGGGTAAATTTAATCACTATAAAGTCCTCAAAAATAGCCAATTCTCAAAGGGGGGGTGGAGAGGTCAAGATTTTTTTATTTTTTTATTAATTTATAAGTCATCATTTCTGGTTTTTTGAGACAATCTATCTTTTTCTCTCTATAGTATTGTTTTAGTACTTGCAAGTAGTCCATAGTACTTGCAATGATACTATTAGCTGTTCATTTTTACAATCAATGGTTGAGATTGTTTTGCTACGTACTACTCATAGTACTTTGGGGTTGTAATGTAGATTTTGCCTAAACGCTACAAAAAATGGGGTGTGTTTCCTGCAATGATCCATAAAAAATAGTTCTTTCTCTAAGCTTATAATCCTAGAACTTCTTTAGCATCCATGGAACCCATGATCATTTTTATAGAATTTTATGGAAATCCTTGATGATGAACTAGTAATTCCCCAATATCATGGAACTACAAGAGATTTTGTATGAAGGTGATATTTTCAGTAGAAGGATTTTATAGAAGCCCTATTTATGGGAAGAATCCTTCTAATCAACCCTAAACCCCTATTTTTCCTTGTAGAGACACATGGAAAATTGACTAGGTTATTTACTATGAAGAGACAAATCAAGCATTAATCCTTGAAGAACTATAAGGCCACTAGGTGTCTTTTGCAACTACATTTGTAGAAAATTCAAAAATTGAACGTCATTAACAACCCATGAAAAACAAAGAGACCTTGGACGATTTTTATTGTTGAATCTATTGTTGCAATCTGATCAAGAAATGATCAATTGTGCAATTTTTGGTGAATTTTTACAGAATGGAGAAGGAGCTTTGGGCTATCACTTCAGATCCTTGTATCTTTTTTTATACACCTCAAAATGATTTGAAAAAAAATTATACATCAAAATTATGATGATATGTATTTGTAGGAAAAAACCAGAGTTTTTGGAGCACTTTTGAGCATTTTGATTTTAGCATATGTACAAAGTACCGCCTAACTAAACATCTTTTATTAATCTTGTCAATGATGGCATTCTTTCAAAAATTGTGCAATTTTGTTGATCTTTTCTCCATAGGAAAGCTACATAAGTCTTCTTTCATTTCAATGGTAGCGACCATCAAAATCATTCTACTCGAATGAAGAATTATGCTTGTTATAAGAGCTAGTCAAGAAAACAAGAGTTAGGCTCACCCCACCCTACCCCGATCCCTTAGGGGTTAAGACTTGAAATAGTTGAGAATTGGGCCAAGCAAACCTTGCAATACTACTGTGAGTTGAGGTGGCCACATGGATTTTTGTTAACTTTAAATATACGTTTCTTTTACTGTTTTGTATTTATTTTATTTTTCATTTAAAAAGCATAAACATTCAACTCATGATTTATGTAGGAGAGCTTCATCAGTTCAACACTATATAGACAAGGTCCAATTTAGACAAGTACAAGCACAAACAGAAGCTTTAAGTTTAAAAATAATTTCTCATTTTTGGTTTCAATTTTATTGATACATATTTTTCGGTGTAAGAAGTGAGTTGCATGGTTGGGATAAACGAGGGAGGAGATGGTCTAGCATAAAAGAGGCAAGAAAATTTGAAGGTAAGATTGATCATCATCTGCATATAACTTTTCATCCAAACAATAGTTTGTTAAGGAGATGTATTACAAAGGAGCTGGAGCTGCTGCTTGCACTTTGCTTCCGGACAAAATTTTATTTAAGCAGAAAAATGATTAAAACTAATTGGGTTGAGTGAAATTAGTTCAACTATGCAGTTTGAAGATGCTCTTCAGTGACGGCGGCAGGGCGCCACAATGTGCCATCGCCCCCATCCATCAAGGCAATACCTACAGCTGCTAATTCTAATCTAATTTGGTCTGACCGTGCATAGTCTTTCGCATTTCGAGCAGCAGCTCTCTCATGAAACCGAGCTGTCAAATCATCCATACTCAGTCCTGCTCTCTTCAAAGCTAGCTCTTTGACTTCGTCCAGTATCTGGCAAAAGGCAACCGCAAACTGATCATTAAATTAAACACTATTTCCGATTCATGACTATTTCATTAGATTCACCCTACTTTTTCACTGAAACGAGGTCAGCAGCTCAGAACCGACGCTTTGAGTGTAAAGGATAACTGTAATAGCCAAAATGATTGTGATGTTTTCCATTAAAAATGACATGGAAACAATGAGACCCTTCTAGATGGTACAATCTACGCGATATGAGATGTAGTAGACTTTATAGCACGCATCCATGGAGTTGGGCGGTTGGTGCATTACCTTGGAGTAGCTAGGGACTTGAAATCCTAGAATACTCATAGCTCCTTGGATTTCGCTCATGAGCAACTGTAGTGATGCCAGACGGGATTTATCTTTGCGGCCCTGAAGAAACAAAAATAAAATGATAAATAAAAATAAAGTAGTTGACGGAAGTAGTTCTATGAATGTGCTCATCGCCCTGTTCATATGACAGCATCTGAAAAAACAAGATAAAATTTGGATTCAATCGATTCAGCTGAAATGCTGTGCAACAATATTTTACTATTGCTTGTTTGCGAGCGAACATAGGAAATACAGTCAGGGAGTTACGGAAGTGCTTTATTATCCAAAATTCTAGAACCCAAGACGTAAGACCATGTGTGTCAAAGAAAGAAGAATCAAGAGGGTCGGAGCATCTTCGACACACTGCCTCTTCCGTGAACTTGCAGTGTTAGGAACTCCCTTAAAAAATGTAAACTATGTTGTAGGATCATGAGACTGTAACTATGTGGAACAAATGACGTACATTTAAGAAGAAACGGTCTAAACGAGGAACAGAAGGCTCATACCTTGCGAGTATGCAGGAGGTTATTTATGAACTTCAAGGGATCTGAAAAAGCTGCGACGACAACAGGGGTGTGCAAATCATCGGCCATTGATGACTTGAAAGTGACCTTGAAGCTCTCGGCGAGCTCGGTAGCTTCCTTGGAAGGATTACCGCTAGCCTCTTTGTTGTCTTGCTCACTTAAAACCTGTTCACAGTCCGCAAGTGCCTAATCCATATAGAACATCGTTAAGTCAGACTTATCAGAGGTAGAATACAGTCCCACACAAGTCAACAATCTTAAATCCTATGTGCCCAAATGGCCCAAAGCAGACACTTCCATATGAATACCAGTTGAAATAGATCATTCAGGAAGCTTCAAGGGGGTAGCAAAAGGTACCAATAGAAAAGTAAAACCATACCCTACATTATTCAATGATGCAAATCTGCTTGAAGTTAGTATAAGAGGCTATTACCTTCCAATGTGTTGCTATATTTTTAGCTGAGCACTTAAGGGGTAAGGATTTCCAAGAAAGGAGAGAATTGGGAAGGTGAGGGTTTGCAATGTATTTCAACGCCAGGAAAGCACTTGGTTTCAAAGCCAGGCATTGACTAAGAAAAAGATGCTGGAAACTCCACCTGAAAGAGGTAAAACATGCGGTCCGATGCCACCTCCAGCTGCCGCTTGGAATAATTCACAGGGGATCGATAGTGGGTGCCCAGCAAAAACCAACGCAATGCCAGAGGGTGATAGAGCTCCAGCACCTTCATCCAAGATTACCACTTGCTATGTTAGAATTAGGTTTCGACTACACTGAATTTATCAAAAAATTGTATATAGCTTTTGAAAAAGAGCACATCAAGCAGAAATTCTTGTTAAGCAGGTTTTGCACAAGGATGTACATCAAAGATATTGAAAGAGAAGGTGGACCGCGATCTACCGTCTAGCTTTAAATACCATGTAAAAGCACAGTGGATGGAATACTGAAGGTTGTATACGTGGAATAGATGCCAAAGCAGAAAAAGGATTCGTACACGTTTAACTTAATGTCAAGATCAGATGGAACAGAAATTGTGCAGAGCCCTTAAGATGCAAAAGAAAGAAAGTAAATTAGCGCAAACACCAACTAGAGTCGGAACAGAGAAAGCTCGAACGCTTGGATACGCTCTCTAAATTTCATGGATCACTTTGAAAACTGGTTGTAACACGTACCTCCCGAATGGTGAAGAAGTTTCCCAGGGACTTCGACATCTTCTCCGAATCCACAGTCACGAAACCGTTGTGCAACCAATAGCTGATTCGACTTTCCGCACATGCAGCACAACTCTGGGCTATTTCGTTCTCGTGATGAGGAAAAATCAAATCCATTCCACCACCATGAATATCAAATTTATAACCTAAATGTTCCGCACTCATGGCACTGCATTCAATGTGCCAGCCAGGGCGTCCAGAACCCCAAGGACTGTCCCAAGCTGGCTCTCCTGGTTTTGTACTCTGCATGGCAATAATTCAAGCAATCTTCAGGAACCAAATCCGGACACAAAGAGATCAAACCCAAAAGAGTCATTAACCCCTAATTGTCCAAGATGAAAACAGGAAATCCACTTTGGAAAACAACAGTCGATTATAGTAACTTTCAAAAAGTGTTCGATTGTTTAAAAATGGAAGGCATGATACCTTTTTTTAATTGAGATATTTCTTTAACTTGAAGCTTTCTGAACGATTAATTGCGACTCCAAAAGACATGGAAGCATCCACTTTGGCCATGTGGGCACTTAGGTTAAATGGACAAAGACCACAGTTTCGTTTTGACCTCCCAACCCAATCACATAGGCGGTTCCTGAATGAAAATAAAAACTTGGGAACTAAAACCAAATTCCATTAGAAAATTGACGAAAAGGACTGGTTTTCTCACCACTTGCAAGGGCGCTGACCTTCCAAAGAGCGAAGTCGGCAGGGTTTTGCTTCCGATTGTCGACAGTCACACGCTCTCCTGCCCGATTCTCCTCTTGCTTTCGTCCTGACAAGGATCCATACGTTGGAAGGGTGTCCACGGCGAAGTACACGTCTCCTCCGTCCATCACATATCCATTTCCATTTTCTATGATCTGCAATACAGGATTTACACAAATTAGTGTCACATTTCCAAAATCCCATCCACTCCATCTACTATATAAGCCCCCAACCAGAAAACTAACCTTGGATATCATTTTTATAATTTGCGAAATGTGGTCGGTTACACGAGGCTCCACACTTGGTGCCAGGCACCTCAGCAATTCCATGTCCACTTGAAACTCTTCACAAAATCTTCGACTCAGTTTTACGGGATCTTCTCCCAACTCGTTCGCCCTATTGATGATCTGCATAGCCAGGTCAAGAACTCAAAACACTCACATTCTAGTATCCAGGTATGACTACTAAAATCCACCCCTAGACCTGCTCTACTAAACCTAGCCCTATTAAAACCGTCAGGATTTATGTTGGAAGCTGCTTTCAATAGTGTCACAACAAGCATGGTTTTAAGCCGCTAGATTTTCCGGCAGAACAGGCACTTTGAGGGGGTTCCCAACTGGTGATCTTCCATAATAACCTACTCAGAAAAATGTTATTTCACAACATCAAGACAGAAAGATTCAAGAACAGCGTTAGGGGGAGCAGAAACATCACAAACAAGCCTACCTTATCATCGATGTCGGTAAAATTTCGCACATAAGTCACGTCGAAGCCTACGCTCTTCAAGTACCTGATCCAGTCCAACAACCAAATTCACGATTCATTTGAAATTCAGATTACAAATCACGTGCGACAGAAGCAGATGAGGTCAAGTCTTGTTCTCTCACCGGAAAAGGACATCAAAGGCGACGTATACACGAGCGTGGCCGATGTGACTATAGTCGTAAGAAGTCACGCCGCACACATACATGCTCACTTTCCCCGGCACAAGGGGCCGAAAAAACTCTTTCTGTCTCTTCATGGTATTGTACAACTGAATCTGCACTTCAGTCGCATTATTAGGGCTGCTAGCGCTGGAGCAACATATCGTTCTGTGTTGCTGTATTCGCGCCTTCTCCTTACGTAACTCTGCTCCATAGAAAGACACCCCTACACCGACATGACGATGAATGCAATGAGGCCTGATGACCACGGCTCGGGACAGAAGCGCCGTGCTGCAGCAACTCATCATGCGAACGGCCATGGCCATAGCTTTCAAAAGACTAAATCCACAATGTCATTCTAAGACTAGCAGGCAATGTCATTGCAGCTCAAATCCACCATCGAAAAGGGGATAGGCTAGATGAGGTCGCTCCGGCTGCAGACAATCCAACAAAACGAAAGTGTCAGAGTAGATTGTTATCTCACTCCGTCTAAAGAACAAAAAATCATTAACAGTATTATCCAACACTGTTAGGTTTTCTATAATTCAATACTGATAGGTTTGGGAATTCCTTCCAGAGGAAAAGAGAAAATAGGAAGTGCAAAATGCAATGAAGTATCTGCATAGAAGCTCTCAAGCACAATCACATTTCTAAGAACGGCCCTACAATCACAAACATTTTTCCGCACTCATACAGAGCACATCCAAGTTGGATCCCAATTGGAACAAACCGACTGTGGCATGCAATCCGAGCGCAAGTATCAGCACACACCGGATTCCACACTCGTCCTCCTCAGAAAATTAAAGGGAAGCCACTAATCAACTAGAAGACGAAAGTACTCAGAAACACTACAATCCACAACCCAAAATTCAAAACACAAAGCAGAAACCTAAATTCTCAAGATTACCATCAAATCAACAGAAGCCAGCTGAGGAAAGTGTGGCCGAGAAGCCCAAACACACAAGAGGCGGAAAACCTTCCTGAGTTCTCAAAGGTCACTGATGCCCTGACTGATACCTATGTTGTGAACCGGATACGGTGTGGCGGATATTGGAGACGGGTTTGGTCAGGCAGATATATAGGCATATATATAGGCAGATTTTATGGAAATCTATAGGTCCGGTTTATACTTGGGGCGAGATTGAAGGTCGGCCTGAACTCTCCAGGTTTGAACCAATAGGATCACTCAATTTCTCTAAATCTGACCCAAGGACTGTATACTAGGGCTTGGCCGGGACAAAACTACAACTCATCCTACATGTTGCCTAAGGTGGCATAGTTTGGGCACCACCTTCCAAACCCCAAAAGAGCAATTGGAACAAGGTTTTGGGTGACCCAAACTCCCATCTAAGGCCGGATTAGACTCCTCCATTGGATTGTACAAATCTCCTCCGTTTATCAATGCAAGGTCTTTTGTTTACTTTTTTGGCAAATGCTTATTAATTTCCTCCCAGTTGTCGTTGTTGAATTATTGGAGCACTAGTACTTTCTTAGTTAATTTTTGGAGCACAAATGTTGGCACTTTCTTATTTAATAATATAAAAAGGGTCATTTGCTCAAATGTATATTATATTTGGATATTTCACATTGCCATTTAAACTTTGTCCAATGTTTGCACTTAAGATTTTAACACATTTTCTAGTCACACAAGTTCTTTATGAAGTCTGGTGTGATTTTTTTGTTTATAATAATTAATGATATCACATTTTATTTTTATAGCTAACTAAAATGATTTCAATTACAAGGTTTTGAAATATTAGATTTATTTCTTGTTCTTATGACAAATACATGAATTTATTACTATTATTATTACAATATTAAAAAAAATATGTATGATAAAACTTTGAAACAACTTGTACAATATTACATTTATCATTGAATTCATTCAAGTTCTTACAATAATTTTTTTTTAAATATTTTCCTTTAAAATAAAACTAAAAATATAAACTTTGAAAAAAAACTAGAAAAGAGAAGTTTTCTTGAATTGCGTGTTTAGTTATGTGATTATTTTCAACCCCCTATGTTCCAATAGTGACAAGATCAAAATTATTTATTGTTTAAAATTGTTTTATCTTCATAAAAATAAGTGTCAACTATTATGGGGCTAAAAAAATTTTAAAAATAGGAAGGAAAAGTAAAAGGTTCACAAAAAATCCTCTTTCTTTTATTTTCAAAGAAAAAAAAGATAAAATTAATAACTAAAAAGTGCATGTTTTATTTTTTTGAAATTGATCATTAAAAAATTTCAAGAATACATGATACAAAAGTAAGGCCCTATAATTGGGCCTCAACACTTTACAGTAACTGAGACCGGATGGAAGGCCAAATTGGGCTAGCCTTCTAATATCTAGCCCCATAGTTGGTGTAAATCCTAAAAGTCTAAAGAACATCTATAAAACCTAAAACTTAATTTCTTACCCCCAAATTCTAAGTCATAAACCCTATATCCTAAAGGTTTAGAGTTATTAATCTTTGATTTAGCAAATCTTATTTTAGAACCTACCACAACTAGCCTTTTTTTAATTTTAAATTTTAAATTAACTGCAACAGTTGGCAACAAAGGTGGCAAAAGACTAGACAACTGGAATGAGAAGGAAATTTATAAAAAAAATGGTGGATCCATTAGAGCAAAAAAAGAAGCAACAACGGCAGTAGTCCAACCTATCAAAAATCAAGCAATAGTAAAAGGGGACCTCTACTTGATTGGTTGCATCTCATTTGCCTTTACGAAAAAACTAAAATTGGACCCCTCAAACACAATCCGGTACCCGTTCAAAGAGTTGACAACCCTTTCAAAAGGATGGTGGCACTACCAAGAGGAGCAAAGATTGGACTCGACAACAACTGAAATCCAAAGGCAATACTGCATACGAAAACTATTATGGTATCCGCTAACTGACCTTGCTAGTTATACCCTCTTTTTGTTTAGCAAGAAAATTCCTTCTGAGATAATAAATATTGTCCATCCGTAACTTTAGCTAAAAAAATCTTGACTTATCAAGAACGTCAATTATTAGGGTTGGGCTTGGACATGGGGTAGAGGGGCACTTAGAAATTTTATTTGGAGGCATGCAGTCAAAGATATGGTGTATTTAATTATTTGAACCTAATATTTAGAATTTTTTTCAAGATAATATAGGATGTTAAAAAATAGGGACATTGGATTACAACTAAAATAAGGTGCCCATTAATATATCCAAATTTTTTATAGATCTAATATATTGTTGGTATAAAGGGGACTAGGATACCTGATGGAGGTATAATCACTGTGTACATGACAGTTGGACGTAAGCTATAGCTAGAGGCATCCAAAGTGTAGATGATTGTTGCCTACTAATCGGTGGATGGATGAAATTTGAAGGTTTAGGATCACTTTTGTATGGGGGCAAGGCTTAGGGTTTGTAATGTTTATTTTTTGCATTCTCAATGTTTAGGGTTGGTGTTTCATTCATAATTCTTTTTTGGATGGATCATGTTGGTTTAAAGTTGGATTACATTTTTGGGTGCCGTTGAGATATAGCTATTGCGTTTTTGTTGGTGTATGTTTGAGATTTCTAAAATTGTGATAGAATGTTGTACAAATTGTAGGATTTACAGTGTGATTCGGGACCAAGCTAGAGGATGGGGCTACATTTTTTGGATGTAGCTTGGAGAAATAGGTTTAGAGTATCCATAACAAGGCTTATAAAGATTTGAACACTGGAGGTGGACTGATTTGTGCCCAAATTCTTTGAGAGGGTGAAGGAAGAGGGATTATAAACTTTGGCATCCTTCTAAATGCTTTTGGAGACAAAAGAGGTATTTGACTAGGATTTTGAGTTCTAGGATGCCGAGGACAAACGTAGTACTAGGAAGAAAGTGGAGCGTTCAAACTATGTTTGTAGAGATGTAGACCTCATGTGGACCCTCGATACAAATAATGATCCCATGAAGTGTTGTCGTTTGTAGGATGGGTCCCACATTGAAGGAAGAAATGAATCGTTGAATGATGGGAGTGACTTTGTAGTGTTGAACAAAGCAAATGGATTACAGAAACTAGACCCAATTAGCTCCTGCAAGCTTAATGGAATAAGTGCTGCAATTATTGAAGAGAGCGACAACAACGTTATAGTGTTGAGGTTTGACCTTATTTCATATGAAGCTATGGATCGCTATCATGCTCAAGCAGACAAGCTACGGGGAGATTTGAAGTGCCAAAAGGAGACAAAAAGGAGGGTAGAGTGGAAATCGCAGCTTCCACTTGTCATCATTGAGTGTACTTCTATAAGTGTTAAAAGGAGATGCGGGGGGAGGACAAAGTAGAAATCACAATAAGGTAACTACATATAATTTATTCTTGAACTTGTAAACGTGGTCCTAAGCAAGTGTCACAATGCATCTTTGGCGATTTTGGACCTCAATTTGGAGGTGGATGGCTTCACAAAGGATGAGAGGTTTGTCACCTTCTCCTTTCCTCATTGCCTTCATTTCTTATTCATGTCTTTACTCTCCTTTCCATTTCTGTAAATAGAAAACTGTGCTTTGTTGTTTTAGTATTCTGCATGTCGTTCATTCATTTTTTTTTCCTTCTAAATTTATAGAAAATTTGTAAAGTAGTGTTGGCCCTCATCTTACTTGCTTCTTATTCTTTGGTGACTGCAAGATCTTAAAAAAAACGACGGTCAAAGGGAAGTATGAAGTGGTCGTAACTGTCGATGAAGTTGGCACGATCATGACAGACGTGTTGGTGCCCTGGTTTGTGTGGCAGGCTAGGCCGGCCAAACCAAGGTGGGATATTCTACAAATAGGGTTGCAAGAGAGAACGAGAGGGCTATGCTTTGTGGTGTACTTCATACTTACGAATAAAGATTGTCGGGATGATGTTGCTACTTGTAAGGAGTATGCAGTGCTGAGATTGGTGTAATTCAATTTGGTATGAGAGGGGCACCATTGGAAGATTCCATGCCATCATTTTGTAGTGGACTACTTTGACTAGTTGCTTGAAATCTTTTCGACGTCATGGTTGCTAGAAAAGCCGATTCCAGACCATTTGCATCTATTCCTGTTGTAGCAGCTCTTGACACTAGAGCTGTTCATACTCCATGACTTCCTAGAGCAAGAGTGACAATTCCAAGAATCCGTCCATGAGGGTGTAGATTGGCACACTTGCAATTTGATTTAGGTCGCATCGAAGCAGCGGAGCAGTAGATTTGTTTAAGTAATTTTTCTTCCTTTCAATAGCTTCTTCAATGTGCTATAGTTTATTATTTATTGTTCATTTTTAAAATCACAGTACACCATTTGTGGACAATGTTTTTGCTCTATATGTAGACACATAGAGTTTTTGGTTTGAGTTGGAAGCTTGCGTTTTATAATGGCTACTACGGCAAAAAAAATTCAGTTCCATTTTTTTTACAATTTTCTTTTCTTTTGATGATCCAAGTATTTCATAGCATAATGGAACAAGAAATGAAGATTCATTAGGTACAAAATTTTGATTGTTGGTGTTTCTCAACACAATGGAACACAAAATGAGGATTTGCGAGGTGCATAGTTTTGCTTGTTGGTGTAGATTGATGTATTTCAGTCCATGTGTGTTCATTCAAAATATGTCCGTTTGCCACCTGAAGTTCTTATACAAAGTGATATATATACTGAATGTGTCTTGTACTAGGGAAGATTAGCAAACCCTAAACCTTCATTCATCTTTTACTATCTTTGATGTTTAAATAAAGGTTAGCAAAGTGTGGTGGGAGTTTGTGGATGCAATTTATACTTTGTAACTGAACTTGCTAAGTGTCAAAGATTAGGAAAGGCATTGGATATGGAGTCCATGACACCTTCATATTATATGCATTTTCATCCTAAATAACAACAACAAATCAAAACCTTGTATTGGAAATGCAATAGTGTTCCAAATGTTTCATGATCGTTCTTTGTGAATATGTTTGAGCATTGAGTATGTTATCTATAGTCTATGTGCAGGTTCATACTCCACATTCTATGAAAAAGTTTGACATTCCTGCAGGTGTGCTTCAAAGACAAGTAATCAAATTTTAAAGACATTGCCAAGTTATAAAACTTTGAGTATATTGTGAGTATCCTTTGTCAAGGTTGGGTTGAGCAGAAATTAAGTCATTTTTATAAAGCAGTGCCATGTGTCGTCTTTAGAATGGTGTGAGGTGATGTGGACTTCTAGAAATCAAACTTGAAAATTCAATGATTGACAAACCTTAACTTTTAGGTACAATATTTGATTATAGCTATGACTATTTGGACGCATTGTGTTTTAATGAGAAAAAGTTCATTATTATGAAGTTAGGGTTTGAAAAATGACCTCTCCTTTGAATTTGAAGTTAATGTGTGGCACAAAAAAATGAAAAATTAGAAAATTAGGTAATGATAGGGTCTATTTAATTGGTTAAAGATGATGATCAACAAATTTTTCCTTAGCATATTCCAAAATCCTTTTTGGCAGCCTAAGAAAGAATTCGAGCATTTGGAGAATATTTTTTGTTAGGTCTTAACATCCTAAAAGATAGAATTGATAGAGTTCCTCATCAAATTTTGCCAAATCTTTCGAGACAATACAAACTAGCTTTAGATGCTTTTTGTGGTGACAAAAATGTTGTCATCAAATCAAGGACAAAAACCTAGGTTTAGTTTTGATGGACAAAACTTGGTATATGGATTGAAGCTTGTCAATAGCCTTCCGATGTCCAAGTCTATCAACTTGTCCATTCTGTATCCTAGGACAAGATCAAGATAAGACTAGAAGTCTTAGAACTAAGGTCCAAAATCAATGTTCGAAGAAGGAATGACATTTCATCGCATGTTGAGAGGACATGAAGCCTACACTTTGTATTTTCTCCCCAAAGTTCATAAGCATGTGCTTGTAGGTAGATCTATCTGCTCCTATATCAACTACATTTTTGAACATGCTTCAATTTGGTTACATCACTAATTCCTTCTGATTCTTCTTTGACACATGAATCACTTTGTGGACTCTTTGATTTTGCTCCAAGACGTCTCCAAACTTCAAGTCCCATCTAATGCCATCTTTTATATTTTTGACGTGGAATCTCTTTATCCAAGTATTCCCACCCATGAGGGTCTCATAGCACTTAGGACCATGATTAAAGGGAAGTTTCATGCGTCCAAGGAACAACTCATTATGTCCCTTGTATCTATGGTGTTGAATCAATACTATCTAGAGTTTGGTGGTAAATTTTGGCAATAAGTGCATGGAACAACTATGGGTAGCAATTTTGCAGTGGTCTGTGTTTGTCTTTTTTTCTATGATTAGGAACATTATATGGAAGAAAGCACAGCGGACCACTTTGATACTTATATGCTTTACTTTTGGTGTTATATTCATGATACCTGAAATGACACTTTTGGGATATGGACGAGTCTTAAATGCTACCTAATGGATTATTTGAGGAACTATGGGTCAAAGTGCGACAAAATCAACATCACAACATGCATCAATAAGGAGGAAGTTGACATGCTTGACATCCACTTTTTCAGAGATGTAAATTCCAAAGAAATGCACCACCTTTCGACCCGCATCCACCCTCAAATTGGTACCAGTACCCATCTTGGTCTTTATAGCATCTGCTACATTAGAAGAAAGCATTCATCGTTGGCATACTTCAATGATATGTGCTTTGGGAGAGTTCTAAACGAGGCTTTAACCAAATTGAACGCCTCTTTCATGAGCGTCTACGCACTTGTGGCTATCTAAGTTTTCTTTTTTTGGAAGCATTTTCAAACCATATCCTACAACATGAAGACTACTTCTCTAGCAACAACAATTTGGATGTTTTTGAAGGATTAACTGTATTTTTAGTTATAGTGCTAGCAATACATGTATTCAAGACCAAGTAAGCTATCATTTAGATCTATGCAAAATCTCCAACTTAGGCATTGTCATTTAGGCACCTAAAATCCATGTAGAAAGTACAATATTTGAACATAATTTGTGAATGTTGCTAGCTCTGTCATTATAAATAGTTTAAAGGGTGGTGGCAACAATAGAATTCTAGAAATGTGTTTCCCAACCCAAATATATGCAATAAAAAAACTAGACCACTTTACAAACAAATTTTTATAGTGTTGAAGTGGTCACTAAATGCATCATCAACACTACTATCTAAAGAAGCAATTTGTACAAGGTGCCTTATATGAGCAAGACCAAACTTGCTAGGCCAAAAGAATGCTCCTAGATTGTTTCACTTGCCCCTACAAATTGTTCAATACGGCGAACACTTACTCAACATTCAAAATCAAGAAACGGAGCTTTTTATTGGGACAATTTTTTTGCTTGAAATGGAAGTTATTAGTGGAACAGAGGGAGTATGACATTAGCTCTTAGTTAACTTTACTTTAGCTACTAGTAGCTAAATTTTTATTTTGGAAAAGTTAACTCATTTTTAGAAGTTAGCTCTTAGTTAACTTAACTTTGGCTACTAGCAGTTAAACTTTCATTTTGGAAAAGTTAACTCATTTTTAGAAGTTAGCTCTTAGTTAACTTAACTTTAGCTACTAGCAGTTAAACTTTCATTTTGGAAAAGTTAACTCATTTTTAGAAGTTAGCTCATAGTTAACTTTTATTTTTACTCAAAGTAGCTCTATTTTAAAGGTAGCAACTATTTTCTATTGCAGAATTTAGTTTGGAAATAAAGCCTATTTGTATTGTCTGAGCATAGATATCCTATGCGTCTTTTGTTTTTAGTTTTGTTATTTGTTTGACAATTTCTTTAGAGTTTTTTGTTAGTGTCTAAACAACACCTATACAACCTAAAACTTAGTTTATCAAACCCTAAATCCTAACCCTAAAGATCTAGAGTTATTAACCCTTGGTGTAACATAGCCTGTTTTTAAACCTACCATAGCTAGCCTTTTCTTATCCGTAAACCTGAAATGGGCAGACCGCCAGACCGAGCTAAGCTATTGCGCGACCAACAGGAAAGCTAAAATTGATTCATCGTTTGCTTGACTTGTGGGCCGTCCGATCCATCCCATCATCATGGGAACGCAGAAACGTTCCCTAACTGAAAGGGCCACCCTGTCCCTCCTTTCTCCTCTGCCCTAAGGAGCCTCTTGCCCTCTTCTCTGTTGTTCTGTCCCTCCTCTTGTGGCGCCTCCTCCTCTGCCCTAAGGAGGCTCCTCCTCCCAATTTCTTCATTTTTGCAATATAGTCTGCGTCCACTTTCGATCTCACCCCAGACAGCCAGAGCTTGGGGCTCCCAGGACGAAGTTAGCAGCCATGGTGCTCCTCAATTTCAAGCGGATTACGGTGGTGCCGACGGGCAATGAGTTCGTGGACATCATCCTGTCCCGGACGCAGCGCCAGACGCCCACGGTGGTGCACAAGGGCTACGCTATCAACCGACTCCGACAGTTCTACATGCGCAAGGTCAAGTTCACGCAGACGAACTTCCACGAGAAGATTTCCACCATCTTGGAGGACTTCCCGCGCCTTGATGACATCCATCCGTTCTACGGGGAGCTCATGAATCAGCTGTACAACAGGGACCATTACAAGCTGGCTCTCGGGCAGCTCAACACCGCAAGGAACTTGATTGAGAAAATCTCCAAGGATTACGTGCGCTTGTTGAAGTACGGGGACTCCCTCTACAGGTGCGTACTTTCTACTGAAGCTTATGGGGTTTAGAGTTGCATGTTTTTTTTTGGCGGTTTTAGGGTTTAGAAATGGTTTGTTACTACTCTTGTCACTACAGTCTTGAAGCTATGATGCTCGAAACATATATTTCCGGGCTTTATTTCGAGTGCTTTTGGGTTTATGGTTTAGGGCTATTTGCTCTTATCAAACCATGCGGACTCACCGAACACATCTTGCAAATATTTGCCGATTTTAGGGTTAAGTGCTATTTGCAATCCTGTCGCTATGGTTTTCAAGTTATTGGACTTAAAAGAGTATAAGTAAAATTCTTATACAAAAATGTTAAGCGGTTCTAGGACGAGATTATTATCAATCGCTTAGTGGGTTTAGGACGAGGTTAGCTGAATTGGAGTTTGTTTTTTCAGGTGCAAGATTTTGAAGAAAGCAGCGTTGGGTAGGATGTGCACAGTGATAAAGCGTGGTAGCCCTAGTCTGGCTTACCTGGAATACGTCCGCAAGCATTTGTCAAGGTTGCCCTCAATCGATCCCAACACTCGAACTATCTTGATCTGTGGCTCTCCCAATGTCGGAAAGAGCAGTTTCATCAACAAAATTACGCGCGCTGATGTAGATGTGCAGCCATATGCGTTCACTACGAAGTCTCTGTTTGTAGGTCACACCGATTACAAGTATATGCGGTGGCAGGTAGACAACTCATCACACTTTATTTAAAAGCGCATTTCTGGTTCCAATATTTCCTTCTGAGGGCCTTGTCAAAGTGATTGTCAGTTATTTGCCATCGTCTCATTTTGTGCTAAACATGCATTCTTATTGTGTAGGTGATTGACACTCCCGGTCTTTTGGATCGTCCTTTGGAAGAGTGTAACGTGATTGAGATGATGGGAATCACAGCCTTGTCGCATCTCAGAGCTGCAGTTCTTTTTGTGATTGATCTCTCTGGCAATTGTGGCTTCACCATTGCCCAGCAAGTAGCGCTGTTTCATTCAATTAAAATGCTGTTCGCCAACAAACCAGTGATCATCGCCTGCAACAAGACCGATTTGCAGCCATTTGAGACGCTTCCAGAGTCTGATAGGAAGCTTATTGAGGAGATGAGGAAAGAAGCTGCTAGAATTGGAGCAGGTCTCGTCGACGGTGCTCCGCCTGATGAGGAGAATTGCATGTTGGCCATGAGTACTATGACAGAGGAGGGTATTATCAATGTCAAGAATGCTGCATGTGAGAAGTTGCTGGAGATGCGTGTGGACATGAAGATGAAATCAAAGAAGGTTAACGATTGTCTCAATCGAATTCACGTGGCTGTGCCCAAACTCCGTGATCAGAAAGAACGTCCACCTGTTATTCCCCAGGCCGTTCTCGACGCTAAGGCTGCTGAGAACAAGAGGAAACTGGAGAAAGATCTTGAGAACGAGAATGGTGGTGCAGGTCCGCCAGTTTCACAATTATATTCTTGGTTAGAAATGTTGATAGTGTTAACCTCCATTTTGGCATCATTTCTGTGCAAGCCAAATGCATCCATTGGTGTTTTTTTGAGACAGCGTGCGTTTGGATTTCAGGTATGACATCAACGACTGATGAGTGTGTGTTTGTGTGGATGTGTGCTATGACAGGAGTGTATTCTGCGAACATGCACAAGCATTATTTGTTGTTGGATCCCGATTGGAAGGATGACATCGTCCCTGAGATTATGGATGGGCACAATATTGCTGACTTTGTTGATGCCGACATCCTTCAAAGATTAGATGAATTGGAGAGGGAGGAGGATGAGCGTGCCGCAGCAGCAGAGGGAATGGAGGAGGATGAGGACATGAGCGACCAGGTCAATTTGTTTGCAGTTTTTGAAGGATTCATTTATTTTAAGTCTGATTTTTTTGCGTGCTATCTTGATCTCTGTCGACGTGAAGGTGTCATACTGAAAACTGTTTTGGTTTCTCTTTGAACAGGACTTGACACCTGAGGAAGCAGAGGCTCTCGCTGCAATTCGACGGAAGAAGAGGCTCATGTTGGCTGAACATAGGGCGAAAAAGAAAACTGCCGATAATAAACCTGTGATGCCTAGAAGGCATGATGTAGAACGACAATTCAATACTAGTAGGATGGGCAGACATCTTTCAAGCTTGGGCTTGGACCCTAATGCTGCAGTGAATAGAGCAAGGAGTAGGTCTGCTGCTGGAACAAGAAGCAGGAAGCGGGATAGATCTGAAGGGGCAGGTGGTGATGACATGGAAGTGGATGAGCAAGCTCAGAAGAGAATTCGTTCTAAAACTCGTTCATTATCTCGGCCACATAAAGAAGCACTTCCAGGTACAGTTTCCTTTCACATTATGTTGAACCTTGTATGGGCTCCCATGTATTCTGAATATTCTGGAGCAGTTTTTGCTTATCGTCGTTTTATTAGAACTATGTAGTTACCGGAAGCAATTTGGGCACTTGGGCGTTAATTCGCATTAGTTGCAAAGAGCTGGTGAATCTATCTGATCAATACCACCAATCTGTCCTGAACAATATTCTACTCGAATTGATGCAGGTGAAGGATTCAAGGACAGTGCCCAGAAGGTTAAGGCAATGCAGATTGGTAAGAATGCTGTGAGGCAAAGGAATTTGGATGCTAGGAAGGGAGAGGCAGATCGTGTTCACTACAACAAAAAGCCAAAGCATTTGTTTTCTGGCAAACGAGGAACTGGTAAAACGGACCGGAGGTAACTCGTTTGGATTGGTTTAGTGTAGGAAAATTTTGCGTAGGCTTAGTAGTAGTAGGACCTTACAGTGCTTCTTCGTTGCACACAATTTCCAGGAGTAAAGGATTCTTTCGCAAACTTGCCAAGTATTTGATCTCACGGATTGTTTTTCGTTTTCCTTGGCCTCGTTTGCCATGAAAGAATGTATTTGTGATACCTCGACATACTGTTGTACATTATCGACTTTTGAAGAGAGTTGAGTTATTGCTGCCGTTGGTTTTTATTACGAGTACATATCAACCGATTCTCATTATGGAGAGATACATCTTACATTTGAAATGCATGTTATGCATACCGTGTCATTGAGATCTGACTAAGCAGATCTGCTGTACAAGTTTTACACGTCCGCTCCGATACCTTAATAAAACATTGCTGCCTAGAGAGAATCTAACTTAGTATGAAGTCGGTCATCTGGTGGGGGGTTCCTGCAGGTTTACTTCCTCTGTGACCATGACAATCCGTTATGGTCGTGCCACCTCATCTCCGTTGCAGTCATGTTGGTGTAGGACGCTACACTTTCTCTCTGGATAATGAATCTATTTTTTTGGTGAAGGGAGATGGAAACTGTGCAAGAAATAAACAATCATATAATTTTTATAATTTTTACTTCTGTTCACATTTTTTGTGACTCGGGACTCATCTTGGAACACATGCACATTGAGTTTATGGCTTCCACTGTTTGTGAGCTCAAGAAAGTCCTACTGTTTTGGTACTCAAGGTTGACATATCCAAAATGCAGCCTGCTGCCCTACAAGACTAGTTCTGCTTCATATACAATCAGTAACTCATGTATGAATCTGACCTAGACGTAAGACCAAAATGGGCTCAATTTGAAGCAGACATCTATCACCCACCACCACCAACACACTTTTTCTGAAGCTACTGGAGACCATGTAATGAAGAACTCCACAACTGATGAGTTACTGCTGATTTGAAACTCTAGCTTTTGAATAATTTCTTAGGCCACATAGATTTATGATATTTATGGTACTAAAAGTACGAGCACAAGTGATTTGTCCTGTAAGTGTGTTAGACTTGAAAATGAGGAAGGTCATCAATGAAACATGACACAAATAATATACATCACATACTGAAGTGATAGACCACGAGTTTCATTAAAAACAATAACTCACTTCACATAAATTCTCATCATCATACAAAATTTCAAGCCATCAAAATAATGTACTATAGTTTACAGTTGCAGTGATTGGTTACTCAAAATTTTAAAAAGGATCTCACTGGTCACTGGTTGCTGAAGGGAACTTGTGCAACACAAAAAAAGAGACATTCGTTGCATTCCTCGTCCAAAACATTTGGAACCAAGTTGACGTGATTGTTCGGGTTTCGAATGCGTCCTAATCCTAATTTGTAGTACGTAGAGCTCAGATTCATTCTTGCTTAGAATCCTGCATGATTAATAGGAACATCTTCCATGAAGTTGCCTTTCATGCTCATGAAAATTTTGCTGCACCCGTCTGAATACGAAGGTTCAATCAAATATCTGGGATTCCATTCAACAGTTACTTGAATGCAATTTCCAGTGACTGATTATCAGAAAACAATACGACGGAGCTTAAGAAAACCCAGCATGGACTTGAAAACGGCACATACCACTTTTTGGAAACATCCAGTGCCATTTTACAGAAGATGTACTTCAGGAGTTGGGTTGCTTCTTTTGGATGTGTCGTGCTCAAGTTTAGTATTGTTTTGTGCAAACAAAAAGTGATGTTCCGGGCGTCGACGTTCCTTTAGTATTTCAAAGCCCGTGAAATTTGTATTTGGATACCTGCGCCGCAAGATTTCCTGCCAAATCCACTCAGGCGCCTTTAATCAACTTCTGCGACCCGTCATTCAATCCACAACAATCGATCACATTGAAATCAGTCAAAAGTCAGAGCTCCTTAGTTTTCACACATTATTTACCTTTTTGCGAGAAATTATGGTTGCAATTGTCTCGCTTGCTAATGTCGTTTCATTTGTGGTCCGTCTTCTTGGTCCTCCTGACCTCATTCGTGAATTAGATTCCCTGTCATACAAGAGAGTACTCAACAAGGCTTAGAGAGCAACGGAAGGAGAAGTCAGAGAGACCTTGCTCTTTCGAGTTCAGGGTGTCTTAACCCGTGAAGAACCAAGAACTCATGGTTTCATTATGATCTAGTGTATTATAAGATGATGAAGAACATTCGAAGACTGATGACCAAGTATTGATTGCGAAAAGTACAATTCAGATGCGACCGAATTCTGTAACATTAGAATCAATGAAGAATTATACTGTATGTGCATGTCAGAAAATGAACCTGCTCGTCCTGCTCTTTTGAGGTTGGCTGCTCCTATTCATCGTCTTCACCAGATTCTCCACGTTGTTGCAATCACTGATCAAAGTCTGCAGATGGAAATCATCGCAGACGAAACAGCTCCATTCTTGTGTGGGCGATTCAATGGTCTTGAGAATCTCTTCTCCAAAGTTACGTTTGATGCAAGGTTTGCAAAACGCTTTGGGACAAGTGTCGCAGAGAATCACTTCGCCACCATCGCCGCACCAGCGGCACTCGTTCTCATGCTCAAACGGGTCTTGGGGATTGTCCTGCAAAACGTACTTGAGTTCAGAGATTGTGAAGAAAAATGTGATAACAACCAAAAACTAAATCGTTTGCCCGGTTATATTTAGTCCAGTGTGATCGCCTTAAACCTGGTGAGAGAGGACGTACCTTGGTGAAGGGGCTGCTGAAGAGGAAATCGTAACAATTCTCGCAGACCCCCACGTGGAGCACTGGATGCGCTTGCACTTCGACAATCGCCACGCTGCGACCGCATGCTGTACACACGAATTGTGAATCGTCTTCATGCTTTCCGAAATTCTGTCTCCCCTGTCATGATAAAGTCTCTCGTCAAGCATTACACGAAAACATTATGGAATCATTAGCTAGTGATGGCAGATGCAGAACATTGGCATTGTGCAGCAACGTCTTCTGATTGTGAGAAGGAATTACAGAACGTCCAACCTCAAGCTACAATGGTAGTCATAGACTAGGCTCGTGATTGGAACTTTAAATAATACTACAAGAATTCAGAACTTGTTCTCATGGCATCCAATTAATACTATTTGTAGTGCATTGAAATCCTCTTGGAATGGGGACAATTGCAAGACCAACAGGAAGAGAACAGAGGAAGAACTAGCATTCTAATAATGGAAGTCAACCCTCTCAAGACACTGGAATGGTTTCTCTCCCTTACGTAATGCCCTTTGTACTGCATTGAAATCCTCTTGAAAATAGGGACAATTGCAAAAAAAACAGGAAGAAAATGACATAGAATTTCCATTCTAATAACGAAACCCTCTCAAAACACCGGAATACTTTCTCTCCCTTACGAAGCAGAGTTTCTGTTTTTGCCACAAAGGAGGAAATAATGCAATCGACACCAGTTGACACCAGTCTTCCTCAAGCGACTTCCGATCCAAAGATATGCATCCCCAAGCATGTCCAGTCTAACGCAAAGTAGAGTAGAGTATGGTTGACCTGTGGCATGACACAACCGTGTATCGCTTCCTCCGAAGCCAAGTGCTGGTCGCTCCCAACCAAGTTCTGATCGCTCCCGGCCAAGTTCTGGTCGCTTTTAGCCAAGTCCTCGCCATTGCTTTCCATATTCAAAGAGCTCGACCCTCTCCCTACCAGCGATGGCCTCTTCTCCAACATGTCCTCCTGTTGCCCGGCGTGCTCCACTCCATTGTGATCTTCCTGCCACGTCGCCTCTTTCTTCGCTCTCATGTGCATCACTCTCCCATTCTCCAACTTCACAGCTTGCTCCGCTCCCACACCCTTGAATCATCAGCCACCATGCAGACAGACAGACCCCATTACTAACTTACAATTGCCAAAACGACGACTCCAAGCTCGCACAAACAAATGAACAAACTGCCAAGTACGTGTATCATATCATCAATGCGAAAAAGAAACGTTCCAGTGCATAGTAAGGAAAAGCAGAACGCTAGGATTATATATATCCAGACGTGGAAGGACTCACTCCCGGGATATGTCCCCTGGACTTAATCACCTCCTAACCGCAGATCGATCGACCCAATTACTTACTAATTTACAATTGAACACGCAATTACCAAAATTGAGGCCAGGTCTCTATTATAAAACCTATAACTCAAAGCTCTCACAATACTAACAAACGTACCCAAGTGTAAATGTGTAATACCATCAACGGAGGAAAGACACAGTTCAATGCATGTAAGAGGAATCAGAAGGTTCAATTAGCGTTCTACACTGACCGGTACCCTCTCTCCCGGGGATAGTCCCCTGGATTGCAAAACGTCGTGCAGAGTCGGGTACCCGACATGACTCCCCTGCGCCTTGCCCCTCCCGACAGGCGCTGCCTTCGGTCTCTAAATACACCATTTCGACCACACAAAATGAGTTCAAACAAAATTCAGACAGTCGCGCGCGTCGGCCAACAGTACATGCATATACACAAATTGAAAATCAGCTACTGTAGTAACCAAGTGATGTAAATCGATCACCAAAACTTCGAAGTCAATGTAGAGCTCCAACATACCGCCATTGAATGCTACGCACGAAAGACTGAACTGTCCCCGCTTGCGAAGCTAGCTCTGAACGTGCAAGCGCGCATGCAGTGAGCTCGGAGCTTGATCGAAGGGCCGGGCAACTGCGAATCAAACTTACAAACTTGGTAAACTGCAAAACTGCGAAACTAGGAAACTTGGTACTGAGAATTACTTAGAAGTCATTGTTTGAAGAGCTTGAAGAGCTTGGATGCTTGGCGATGCGTGGAGTGTGCGAGATCGCGTACTGAGGAGGAAAGGCTTGCACCTGAGTTGAAAGGCTGGTTCCCACGATGGTGATGGCGAGGGGGACGCTCAAGGTCTAGTCTAGTGACGACGACACAGTTCATTAATTGATTGTTTCGGTGGTTGTCAGGGATTAGACTATTGGAGTCATGGGCAGTAAGAGCCTCTTTGCATGCAGGGCCCGGACCGGAGGTGGGTGAAGAAAAGGAGGAAGCAGAGCTCCGCATTGGAAATCGGGTCCACAATTTTGGCATGCAAACCTCCATAGGACTTGCTGGAGATCTATGTAAAACATCTGGAGATCTCTAAATGTTATTATCAAGAGATTTCTGAATGTTTTGTCCAGAATTCATGTAAAAGTCCAAAAGCAATTAAATGTGGCATATTATATTCATAATTGATTTAGAGCAATATTAAGGTGATGCAAATTTTTCGGTAATTTTATTCAAGGAATTAAAATCTATAGCTTAAATGAGTTTCTTTCTTTCTTTTGTTAGTTGTAGTGAGATCCCTAGAAGTGTCCATCCTCCGGTAGCATTAGATGTGTTTTGACAGATCTGGAGGGCCGTTTCAGGCTTGTTCCCAGTGCTATTTGCCTATTCCCCCAGCAGTTAAAGAACACCTGTTGTCAGAATTTTGAAATTTTTTTAATAAAAATTTGGAAATGCAAAAAGAATTTGAAAAAAAATGATGTGGCAGTCTCTCTACCACATCAGACAGCTACTGCGACACAGTTTTCAGAGTTCGGGAACCTAGGGGAAGCTAGGGGAACTTGTAGCCCTCCATAGGGGCTAAAAACATCTAAAGCGTTCCTAGTAGCATTGTAAGACTCTCTACAAGGAGAGGTGCATGGACTTCGTTTCGTCGTGTTTTGACTAACAGAGTGAAAGTTATTGAATTTTGAAGTTTTTATGAACTAAAAAATTAGAAAATTATTATATTTTTTCTTTTGACTATGGCAACAGCACTAGGCACACTAGTTACCATCAATTTTGGAAGCCAAAAGTTGATCCAAATCCAATCTTTAGAATATTCTGTAACCGCTCATGCAAATATTACTTTTGCTCTCAAAATCAAGGACATTAGTCATGACACTGATAGTCAAAAGATGGTCAGAAACTAAGAAGTAATGGTTAGCAATTAGTCTGAGCCTCTATTGAATTTTCCAGTACCCTGTACACTAATTGGTCCAAATCCAATGTTTAGAATATTCTATAACTGTTCATTCAAAGACTATTTTAGCTCTCAAAATCAAGGACATGAGTTCTGACACTAATGATCAAAATATGTTCTGAAACTAAGAAGTGATGGTTAACAATTAGTCTGAGTCTCTGTTGAATTTTCCAATACTCTATAGATTGCATATGGATCTTGTTTGGTGATGGGTGATTCTAACCTAGGTGTACCAAAAATTTAGGCTCTTATTGTTTTTTATAAATTTTTGTATTTCTAATTGCAGACATCATATATACTAATCTCTAAAGTTCTAAAGTGTGTTTTTTGTCAAAAATGATTGAGAATTACCATTTTTATAGCATTGAAGCAAGAAAATAGAGAAAAAAATGTTCTTACTAAATCATAGGATCTTATCCTAAACTTGTATCAAAACACTTGGTAAAAATTTTCTGAAGTTTCACCTCATAGATTGGATGATATTACTTAGCATTTGAAGTGAAGATGATCCTTTTTTTCCACAATGCTACATAAGACTACAAGACTACAAGACTTTGAATTCTATAAATTCCAGCTATTTATATGATAGAGTTTGATTTTTAAAATTATATATTGAAAAATTGAGTTGAGAATCCTGAAAAATATTGACAAAAAGAAACTTGATTTTCTTCCTTTAAAAAATTAAGTAGGAATAGGGTAAAGTTGAAAAGAAAAATTATATTGTTAATAGTTCTAAAATGGAATAATAATTTGTACATCCCAAATGGTTAGATTTTTTTAATAAGAAAATCAAATCTTTTAGACCTTTATTTCTTAAAAACTTCAAAAACTTCAATTGAATAACAAAGCCAATATAAATATTTTTTACAAGGATGTTTTAAATGCCTATAAAACAAAATGCTTTTATAACTTTCTCATCACTTATCCAAATGGAATGAGTAAAAGAAAAGAAAAAATATTCTATATTAAAAAAACATTCAAAAAATCAATTTTGAGTTTTCATGGGGGAGGAGACATTGACCAAAGTTGGCTAATTTTTAGTTTTGGTGGCATAACTTTTGCTATTGCACATGTATTAAAATATAAAGTATATTTCTAAGAAATTAATTATGTTTTCTATCTCAAGAAAATTTTCAAAAAATCATGCCAAAAACACAAGCCTATTTAAAATTGTATTTTTCTTTTAAGAAGATTTTGAGTTTTTAAAGATTAATTAGTATTTAGTAAGTTATGGATTTTCAGAAAATTGTCTTTAGGTGTACCAAAAAGTGACACAAGTTTCTTATTGGTTCTCATAATTTGTTGTATTCTGATTAAGTACAACATGTGTAATCAATAGCTAGTGAATTATGGATTTTCAAAGTATTGTCCCCTGGTGTAGCAAAAGCTGATACTAGATTTTTACAGGATGTTGTGTCTTTGTGTCTTGTTTGTTTAGGCTAGGTAATTATTATCGAGGTTTTTGTGTCTCTTTTTGGTGCAAATATATATATATATATATATATATATATATATATATAGATATAGATATATATATATATACGTGTTATATTTTGGAATGTGATGATTATGAGTGTTGAGATATACTTTAGGTTTCTTTGTCTTAAAGTTGTAGAATTATAGAACCTTGATATTGGCCCTTGCTTGCCTATCCTTTCAATTTGTTTTGGGAAGTTTAATGATTACATTGTCTTAAGAATCAATGTAGGGTTCTTTGATTAGATATATACTAATAGAGGTTGCAATTAGGTGCATTTATTGATTAAGTTAGTATTAACTCCTAAAGCCCCGAGGCCTTTTCTCCATCAAAACACACTCAAAACTGCCACTTCTATTGCAAAGAGCAAAAAACTATAAAATTTTTTTTTTGCATATCTAACCGTAGGATCTTATACTAGACTAGTATGAGAATGTGCGCAAGAAATTTCAGAAACTTTGACCAAATAGATTGCAAGATATTTGCATTCAAAGTGAAGAAAACAAGTTTTTTTGCACCTTGCTTGTCTAGATTTTTGGGCTTTGAACCTATTTAACTTAAATTTTTTGTATTGTTGATTTTGATTTTCTAAGTTTATATGTGAATACTTTAGTTGAGAATCTAGAAAAAAAAATTCAAGAAAAAAACACTAAATTTTTACTCATTAAAAAATTGTTAAGTAGAAGTAGGTTCAAGATTGAAGGAATAACTAAATCGTTAATAGCTCTAAGACAAAATTGGAATACCATAATCCCAATGGTGAGATTGTTCTAGCAAGCAAATTCAACCTTGTCTAACAATTTTTTTCTGAAAATTGTAAAAATTGCATTCAAAAATGAATCCTAAAAGTTATTTTTTCAAGAAGATGCTTAGATTGCCCGAAAAACTAAGATTGTCCATAACTTTTTCATTATTAGTCCAAATAGAATGAATCAAAGCTTCAAATGTAGACAAAAGGACATAGATTTTGAAAAAAATATTTAAGAAATTTATTTTGACTTTCTGTGATTTTTTTGTGCTGCCCGCCAAACTCCATTTTTGGCATAACCTTTTCTCTCGGGCACCAATTGAAATAAAAATTATATATCCACAAAGCTCTTGCAGAACCGCACAACCTCAAAAAATCCCAAAAAAATTCTTTACAAATTGAGGTCACAGGAACCTACCCGGACCCAAATTGTCCCCTGAGGGGACAAACGGGCCTTTAGGGGTTAAATAAGTTACAAGGTATATTGAAGATATGTTGCAAAGATGGAACATTATATAGTTGATGGTTTTATACTATAACTCTAAAAAATGGAAGGTCAATTTACATAAACTATTGATTTTTCTTTGCAAAGTGAATATATATTTATAAAGATGTATCTAGTGAACTAAAAAATACATTAACCCCTAAAGGACCAAAGTCCCCTCGGGGGACACTTGGGATTTCGGGCAAGGTCATTCAAAGTGGGTTTTTGACCTGATTTTTTGAAACTTTTTGTGTGCGTGTAGCTTCTCACAAGCTTCGCGTACATATAATTTTCATCATAATCCGACATGTGCTGTAGAAGTTATGATGTTGTTTACCTCCAAAGCAGTTCGTAGGGCAGCTGTGGCAAAGGAATCGCCGTTTGACTGTGCAGGGGCAACTGAAATTTTTGGCAAAAGTAGAAGCCACTCTGCCCCCATTATTGAAGCCATCTGTCATGAAAATCAAAAGAGAGAGAAGTACTTGGTTGGAAACTGTGGGATTACACTAAAACTGAATGAGAACTGCCCGGGAACCTATTGGGAACATCTTGGGTCCCTTTCTACAAGGGCTGCCCACTCTGTAATCTATTTTGGTGACTGCTGCGAACTTTGGAAGGTCATAGAAATTAGAGATTTTCACTTTTTTCAGAAATTTTTGTTCCTACTAGTGAAGTCTGAGTATATCTATGTATCCACCGTTAGGATTTTCTATATCTCTAAGTATGTGGTGGGAAATTTGATTCGAAAATTCAGTAGTGTATTGCCAATTCTTGGGACATTGTGGCATTACAAGAATTTTTGGCATGTGCTCGGGATGTTGGATTGATATGAAAATTGGTATGCATATGACTAACTTCATTACCTATAAGAAAAAAAATTTAAACCTATGGTGTGTAGTGCAAAAAATTTGAGCACAAGGTGGTCAAAGTCATCTGAAATTCTGGGGCACAGTGGAAAAAAAAAACACTTTTCACTTTGAATGACAATATCTCACAATCCGTATGGTCAAATTTGATGAAATTTTTATATCATCCTCTCAAAGAAGTTAAATTTAAGATCCTACGGTTACATTTACAAAAAAACTATTTTTGAAACTTCGTGAATGAGCGCAGCAGAAACGGCAGTTTTCAGTGGTTTCGGAGCCAGAAAATGGCTTGGTCCTTTAGGGGTTAAATATTTTTTAGGGCCTTTAGAAGACCATAAGTTCTTGGACTGTGGGGAACTTGGAAATAGGGCCACATTAGCAGTATGACTTGGGGGTACAAAAGGAAGTAGGTTTATCTTTGTACGTGACTAGCTTGCCTCCAAGTCACATAAGAAAGAACTACCACTGCTACTTGTGTTTGTCACTTTGTAGTATTTGAGGATGTTAGTATGCTTGCAACTACTTTATTCCAAGATTTGCCAATAGCTGAGAAGTTTGGATAACATTTATCTTTGTATGTAAGTTTACATTTCAACCTCGCCTATATACTTTGACTACTAAATTTTTTGCAACTAAATTTAGCATTTACAATGGTTGAAATAAATAATGTTACATTCTTTTTCTAACAAAAAATTGCCACAACATTATCCTTGAAACAATGTAACAACATTTTATGTTCTTTGGATGACTTTAGGTAACCCTTTTTTTCATCCAATTTTTTTTGGAGAGTTGCTTGAATGCATTCACTTAATACTCTATATTATTTTATATTTCCTCAATATCATATTATTGACTCTTCAAAAGAAAATGTTCAAACCATGAATCACCCTTGTAGTGTATTTTAGCTATTTCATATTCTTTTCTCTAGATTTGAATTTTACCCACAAAAATTATCTGTTTCAAATTTCAAACGAAGTTTATCAAGCTTAGTTTCTACTTCAATTGGAAAATTCTTAAAATTCTTAAAATTTAGTCTCTACTAAAAATCTGAACTTTGAGCTTACAACCATGGTTTGTTGATTTTAGAATTTTAGAATGATATGGTAACTTTGGTTTCTACCATGACATTATATACGTAATATACACCAATGATGCCTGAAATTTCAGATTTTTTGAGCATATTTTGTACTTCGTACTTGATATGAATTTTCTGAACTTTTTCTTCCCAAGAATTTAAATTTTCACAAAAAATTTAAAATTTTCATGACTTATAAAAGACATATAATTCCATCTCTGAAAAACAAATATAAAAAATTTCATTCTTATATGGTTGCAAATTGGCAATAAACAAAGTGAAAGATTGTAAGTGATCATGATCCTATCCTTTTAGGGTTAAGGTAGTTTGCTCTAACAACACCCATGCTGTAAAAGCACCTAGTAACAGAGGAACATTTTACTTTCTTCAATGTACCAACAATGTGCATTTAAGGAGATGGTCACTTCTAGTGACCATTGCGTTTGAACTTCAAAAATTTGTACCGAATTGCACGAAGGTCTAAAAAATATGAAACGACTTGGGTTAGATGCCAATTCCATTTTTTCTTCCTACAAAACTTCACAGAAAATTATTCCAAGGAGTTTAGCTTCCCCGAAATGGCAATCAGGTCTTAAATGGTCGCTTTAAGAGCTGACTACCTTTACACCCACCACAAAACTCCTTAGTATTCAGATGCAATTTGATCACTGAACAGGATGGTATAGAGTTCTCAGTGTACTCGTACAGGGAGAGGTCCTCTTTTGCTGTCCACAGAACTGCATGAGGAATCATCTTGTGAAGGAGCTTAACTTTCACGTCAGCAGCAACCCAAAGAAATCCACAAATCGCATACAAAGAGCCTGGTTATACAAGTACACAGAGCTCCACACATGAGAAAACATGACATTTTACACGCTGATGTTCAGCATAAGCTGAAGCTTTAATTCTATTAAACATGGGTTCCCAAATATCATAAAGCTATTGCTCAAAACAAAAAGAGAACCGACTAGAACGAACCAAAAGAGTTACTGTAAACAAAAAATTTACATCCTTCTTAACTTTGTCCCCACGTTGAATCGTGGACCTTGCCAATAGAGGGTGAATTCAGACCTTTGCATTGAAGTGAATCAACAATAAGGACATCTAGCCCAGTCGAAAGTTTCTTAAACATCAGGAGCAGAAATCGTGGTTAAAGATGCACTTCATAGCAAAGGTCTGAACCCCAATAATGACGAATTTTTCCCTTCCAAAAATCATAGCGGAGAGGTGTTACCTTTGGTGTCTGACTAGTTGGTTGAAGACCATCCTTGGTTAGAAGTCTCATCGTCTTCTTCCATTAATCCAATGAAATGAAGGCCGCTGCTGTAAATTTTTTCAGTTGGTTTGGCTCTAGATTTTTCCTTTCTGCGCTTCAGCGGATGAATGCATCGTCGTTGCATGCCGATCTCAGACATTTGCAAACAGATGATAAGTATTTGCATTCATGATGATGCTCCGAAACGAAGCTATGCAGCCCACCACCCCAACGATGGAAAACACCACAATGATGGTCCAGTTGAGCCAGAAAATCTTGGTTCGTCTGGAAGGTTGGAACACCAGCTGGTAGAACAGCATGGGCAGAACGAAGTCCAGAGGCGTATACCCAAACGCCCCTATCAGCGAAACAATGTCTCCAAAGAAAGGAAGCATGGCTGCCAGCACCGTGGCAATGGCCAAGTAAAGAGATCGGACCACCAGACGAGGGGCCACGTTTCGGAAACTGTATCTGCCTTCTCGAACATCTGCGGTTTTATTTTCCAGAACCTCATATATGGGTTGGACATACACCTGCATTCATCCATTGGTTGAGTTAGACAACTAAATTTCACCCTAAACCCTAATCCTTGTACTTGACATACAGTTCCTAAGGTAGGAAACCCATTCCTGTCAATTTCAAGCTCTTCTGAGTGGTTTCTCGTATTAGAAAGGAATATATTTACGTTAATATGCTTCTTATCCGCATCTTCTAGAGGATTCGAACACGGTAAAATACACATTATTTGGATACCGTAAGGACAAGTTGTACAGTTTCAAAGTTTTACTCATAAGGGTGAGTAATAGCGTAAGTAGTTCAGATGATGTAAATTTTCATATTCAGTGCATTCTAAATATGTACTTACTAGAAACAATTACTCCACTTATGACCTATTCAAAGGCTACCACCCAGGACAAGCTTCTAGCATGTTTTGACACAAGGGCATTGCAGATACTTACCAAACCAATGGCAAGGAGTTGTACGACGATGGCGATACTTGCAATGCCCACCAGCCATTGTGGCAGGAGGTCTGGTCCGTCATCAGGAACTAGGTTGTCGAAAATGTTGCCTTGGGCTTGATTACCAAATGCCCAGTAGCCAGAGATGGCCACAGGGTAGAAGGTGACAAACACAACTGAGTAGCACAATGCAATCCCCTTCTCCATCTTCCCTGTTACAGGTGGCGCCACCGTTGCCTGTCGCGGAAGTCCAAAATGAGATTCCAAATACTTTTAAAGCTAATTAGTAACTTTTAAATGATTTATTTCAACTCCTATAGGTATGGCAGTGACCACTTTGGGTCATTTCAGGCACTCATTTTGTCACTGAAAGACAATATACCTGTATTTCAGGAATGAGAGCCACACCATACACACCAGCCATAACTGATAGAGCTGTGAAGACTCCAAATGTCTTGTGAATGAGGCTGCCTTCAACGCTGTAGTGCTTGGGGGGGACGTTTGGGTTAAAGCCTGAAGAGGAGCATAGTCACTGTCAGTTCACGAACGTAAACTATGCATGGAACGAGAAATTGGTTGAAAATAGGAGCACACTAAAAATCCGTTGAACATGAAGTTCATAACTTTAGGCAAATTCCAAATGCAGTGGGATTGCTTTGAGAAGTTCCAGACCTGCAATAATGGACCCGGCCACCGCGCAAGTACTGTATGTCAAGCACAAGACGAGGGAAACGAGACTTATGTATCGCAGTGAATGAAAGGACGGCAGTTGCGCTAGAATCATCATCACAGCACCAAAACCGGAAACAAATACCCACAGCTGAATTGGGCCATCTGGAACTAGACCCTGATATATTAGCTGCATTCACAAGTAAACAACGGCATTAAAAATCTCGGTTTCTGGTGTCTGCACGGTAGAGGATACTGAATCTGATAGGGGCCAGATCTCGACTCCTCTGCTGGTTTCTATTACCATAAATCCATACAGCTGTTTGGAATTCTTAGCATGACTTGGCTAAATGTGTAAAGCCACTGATCCTTGAATGGAAATGGTCTTGCCTACTGTCACTTATCGTGGTTCTAAACCTCCCACTTTGACATTCCATAAGAGATGCATGCAGAGTGATAAAAAATTAATCTCAAACGCATTGGGTCTTGTACTCAGAGACCTCTCAACAACACTAACACTATAATGATCTCCCAAGAATCACACTCCTACATATGTTAAAATACTTAGACTGATGCAAATAGTATCGTTGACCTTAGCACTCGAAAATATCTTCAAACTATTAAAAGAATGCGTGGAGGCAAGGACAGGAAAAACAGTGGGCAATTTTTCCATAATCTGAACCCAGTTGCTACAGCAATGAAGTTGAGATTCTCACTTTGCAGCCATAACCTCCAGTCAGGATCACTCCAATTAGGGTCACAAAACAGACTCCAAACTGCACCGGTGTCACAAAATACACTGTCCATGCTTTTCCTGCCAGCCAAAGCCCCAAATATAAGTCCCGTCAACCAGATTCCAACAGCCCATACAATACCGGATCTCTCTTCGCTTCATAATTAAATTAAAACTCGACATAAGATAGAGGATACTGATACTGTTAGGGATCTGATTCTGTCTCCTGTACAGATCCCTGTTACCAACAGTATCTCATCTTTTTATACGCTTGGTTGGCCTTCAATTAGCAAGACGTGTAAGCTCAACTTGAGTAAATGACAATGGCCATTGATTCTCAAACTGACATGGGTGGGTCTACCGTCACTTACAGCAGCCTACAACCTCCCACTTTGATTGATTACGTGAGAAATTCATGAAGACCTTGATCTAAACAGATTCGGCTCTTGTACCCATGTACATATATATAACAAAAATCACACTCCAACACATGTTAAAATACTTGAAGTGAGGCAAGGAGTATCCTCTACTTTAGATCTTTTGATGCAAGTTATAATGAATTGCATAATTATGTGCACCCGTCACGTACCTATGACAACTTCGGAAAGGTCTCGAAACCGGAGGCATCGCTGGCCTTGGGAAGCAAAATGCTCCAACACTCTAGACAACAAGCAGTAAGCGTAACTGGAGACCGCCCCACCGATCGTGAGCGCCAGCAATCCAGGACCCCATCCCAAGAAATGAATTGCATATGGCAAGGTGAGCAAAGATGGCCCGGCTATGGCTGTCGTCAGATGGTATCCCGCGTGCATCCATGTCCCTGCATTTCAAAGATCAAGCTCCTTCAATACAGGGAGCGACCCCTTGTGATCCCCCCGAAGATTGATGCAAACCCAACATTAGGGTTTAGGGTTCATGCGAACATTTCCTTCATCAAAAACTAGCATACGTGCTTTACTCAGATTACTAAAATGTATCTGGCTCCTTGTGCAAGCCATTTGGGACCAGAGTCCGTCTCCTATACTCACCCCTGTTACCGACGGCAACTGATCTACTAATACACTTAATAGTTGGACTTATTTGCAACACGAATTTGCTAAATGTAAATCTCCACTCATCTTTGAATAGAAATAGGGTTGTCTATTGCCACTGCTAGTGATCTATAACTTCTCATTCTGAATTTGCACACGAAATTCACACAAATTGACTAAAACTTTATCTAAAAAGGTTTACCTCTAGTACCCACAGTGCTCTCTCCAGAGCTCTCCAGTAATCTCCAAAAACTCACAACTCTAAAAAATTGCTTAAAATGCTTAAAGTGACGCGAATCCTGTCCTCTAGCTTAACCCTAAACTTGAAACACTGAACGCGGCCCCATGTCTGCACTAGTAGTGAAACTGGTATTCTTCACACACACCTCTACCAAAGTACACCACCAACATTCCACAGCCAATTCAAACCCCGAGGGAGAAGCTACAAAGATGACTCAAACCACAAACTCCCGAATGGATTTTCCTCACTTCTCTATTACGGAGACCCAAAATCTTGTACGTTTACAGCAACCGCGAGTACCACCTTTCCTGCGTAAACTCTTCTAGTGTGACAGAAACTGAATGAACCGAGCCTTACCTTTGGATTCGAGAACAAAGAGTGCCCCCGCGTCTTTGGATGTTCCTTCTACATCCGAGGCGTCTTCAGCAGCGGAGAACAGAGGCGACGGTTGATCCATAGCCAGGGTGCTGTACCCTTGCCCATTGGGAAAACAACTTCCGTTTCCTGCCATTGGAGACAAAGCCCCTAAACCCCTTCTTCAACAGAACTTCTTCTCTAACTTACGTCTTGCCCAGAGGACCAGGCTTCGTTCTCCACCACGAACGCCTTGGTGAGACCATGGACTGTACAACCTAATCTGCCAGAAGATTTTGAAAGAAAAAACCCAACTGGAGCTCTTGATAGTCAATATTCTTCACATGCACATTATTCTCTGGAATGAGAATTGTTTCCAAAGAAGCAACTTGCATGTTCTCCACAGAGTAGCGACTGTTGCAAATGGCATAATTTTTGAGTTCGATGAGGAGGTTGTCAATGTGCACAGATTTGCGCTTCTAATGCCAGAGCTTGAAATTTTAGGCTCCAAATTCATGTACTGGAACTCGTAGCGTCTTGTTGTGGAACTTGTTGATGGATTGAGAAAGGCGAGTGTCTTGGGGTTCATGTGAAAGCTCGACCAGGGATTGGCACACAATTCTCCAGATGGAGTCCTCATTGTGTTGCTTGCGTTGGACGGCACTTATGGTAGACCCACAGGGGACCACTTCTGGAGCAGTACAAGGCAATGTAAATTTCCTGGCATGCGAGAAGATAGAAATCAGAGGGATTGCAAATTTTTTGGTAAATTTATACCATGAATCGAAGTTACTACGATTTTAGGAAGTCAAAAGTTGGTCTGGACCCAAACCCAATGTATAGAGCCTTCCAATTCCAATCATTCAAGAACTACTTTCCTGCTCACTACTTCAAGACATGTGTCATGACCTTATTAGTTTCAACTTTGAAAAGGAAAAGAAAACACATTCCAAGCTTTGGTTGGAAATCTATTCCACCCTTGGTTGGAAATAGCTTGCACCCTACAAGTTGGGTATAGATCCCTAGTCAAGAATAGGTGGTCCTACCACAGAGCTCTTTAGATTTCTTAAGTTAACAAAGAGCTTTTCCAATGAATCAAAAATCACCCATTTGTAATGTAATAAGAGTGGACTTCTATGGAGTAGGAAAAGTTAGAAATACAAAAGAGACAAATCAATTGTTGATAGGTATTATATGGAAGTTCACTATAGAGCACATGTTGGGCTCAAAAGATTTCGTTTTGGCTTCTTTTTTTAATATAGAGTGCGTGAAAATTGGTGGTGCCGTATGGACCTCCTTCAACAATATCATAAAATATAGAACTACAATTTATAATTGGTCATTTCCCATATGCAACCAATCATATTGGGTGTTATCCAAATACATGACTTGTGGGAAATGATATACCTTTCTTTTTATCACGATCAGAAATGTTTCTTAAAGTATTTTTTTTTGGAGTATGATGTAGATGCAATACTCATGGTTTAAGAGTAGTCTAGGTTAAGGTTGGAATCCTAATCAAATCTCAACTTGAATTCAAACATTCAACTTGAATTAAAATTATATACTCTCTCTATCCCAAAATGAACTTCTTATTGACATAAAAATTTTGTCCCAAAATGATCTTCTTGGAGTGACGTGGAAGAAGGACCTGCCGATTGAAGCTTTCATACCTTCAAAGAAACTACATGCACACAATGGCTATATGAAATGGGGAGTCTCATCCGCTTAAACTGAACCAATTTAGATGTTGATTTCTTCCTGCTTCTTAATTTATCATGTTACTTTTAAAAATTAAAGATTAAAAGTAGAAAAATTCAATCCCCATTAGGCTATTATGTTCCGAAATTTGTGCATAAGACTTATTGTTGTGTATAGCTATGCAAATATGCTCATTTTGCGTAACTGGTACTATACACAATTGGATCTCTAGATAAATAATGCTTGATATTGTTCAATGTTCATATATGAAGCGTCTAGCCAACATGGAACAACAATATGTAGCGGGAAGAGGGGAGAACAAATACGCAACGTGAGAATTGCAAAAATGATTGGCTAACAATGCTCCATTTTAAAGGCCCAAAAATTTCACTTTTCAAAGCACCACAACTACATTTCAAAAAACTTATTCAAAATTGAATTTTGAAGGACAATAGGAGTGCATCACCTTCTTCCTACAACTGAAAACGAATTTTACAAAATGTTATTTCCAACCTTAATGTGGAACATTTTGTCTAATAAGATCATTTTGGACCAGAGGGAATACAATTTAGTATATTAAAACCCCCTCAAGATGCATAACATTTTTAACCAACTAAGTTACCTCCCCCCAGCTAGATGTATTATTTGTCCCTAGAGGAAGAATTCAATTATAATGTTGAGAATATCATTGGTCGGGCACACATACTATATCACTAGGTTGTCAATGCTAGAGACATCATTGGTAGGGCACAAGTACTTTATCACTGTGGGCTCTCAATTTTGGAGGGAACGAAAGGGATCCCACGATAGTTCTACCATGAACACCACTTGTTTTGGTTAGAGTTTCAATTTTAATAATGAAAACCTAATTTTTGACAATGGAATTATGTAGGTGTGATGAATTTATAGGCCCCCTCAAAACAGCTTCACCACTTTAATGGCACACAAAAACCATTAGATTGTTGCTTTTGGCTTAGTGATGGAATGGATCCTGTATCAAGAATTCTAAAACCGATTGTCTATGGCAAGAGGAATCACACTGAAATACGTATCTCAATTTGAATGTAGTGTTTAACTTTCTCAAATTCTATTCCTATGACCAATAGTGCTAAACAAAGCATACTGTATATGAAAGTTCTCAACAAAGCATGAAATTGAAGAAGGATTTCTTTCTACAGAAATGTACACTTCAGATTACAATACCCCTGCAATTGGAAGTTGAATGCCTGGTATTCAAACCTTACCTCATTCACAATCTACATGGCATCAGAAGAAGTTAAACGTGTTCTACCGCAGGAAGTGCTGGACGAGTAATCAGAAATTGTGCCTGGCCTCCTCCTTCATTACTCATCCCCCTTACAGTGGCCTCAGCTCGTGTAATCCCCCTTCAGCAACGCTCGGTCGGTATCCTTGGGTGAAGCAGCAATCCAAGCTGAGATTTCATCAACTAGACTCTCAATGTTTGCAATTGTTTCCGCTCGCCGCCGCTGCGCTACAGGATTCACACCAAATCCTTTTGCAAGGTCGACCCACGGAGTGCCAGCTGCCATGCTTGAAAACATCTCAGTGCCTCGATTGAGAGTACTTGTGAACTCTTCAGGCAGTTCAGGGAAAACCTGCACAAAAGCAATATGTCACACACTTCTGTGGTCAAACTCTTGCTTTGCAAATATATCTCGCAAAAACCCTAGTCCTATGATTAAGTTGGAGATATGTGAATACACATATCACAACACTTTCCAGCTTTAACTGATCAGAAACTCCTTAAATCACCTACGTTACATAGCTGTAGTTCATTAACTGTAGTCAGCCTACACCCGTTTACTTCGAGAATCAGAATCACCATCGCATTCTAACATAAATGTTCCAAGATTGACCGTCTTTCTGAACTTGAATTTTATCAAGCCTTCTCTCATAGAGCTTTATTGGATCTTTGGCACGTTCTATATGTCAAGATAGCAAGCCACCACGCAAACCTTATATAAAACAGTTGGAAGAATCAGAATGATGATTTGGGTCCTTGGGTGCCACAGTGAGCCTCAAAAGAAAGTAACGCATTGGAGATTAAGCTTCCGACACATTGAAAACTGCAGTTCTATATAATAAGGGTGCTTTTAGACTGAATTCGTCTCACCTGTAGACACGGGCGAGAATGGTCTCCAGGTAAAGCTCGCAATGTGAGGTCAAGAAAAGTGCTCACTGCTGATTTTTGGGCTAACATCTGAGCTAAGCGAGGCGTCTCGTCGATAGTATCGTCCTTGAACTTGATCAGTAGATTTCGCTTCACGCCATAATATGCTTTAACCTGCAAAGTAGAGCTCAAGTTCAAAATTCCAGATAGGTATGGCACATGCAACGCGGAGCATACAGGGAAGTAAAGTAAACCAGAAAAGCTTATGGACTAGATTAGCTTAGAGAGCCGGGAGACTCAAGAAGGGTATTAGACATAAAGTTAAGCTGTTTCATCGAATCTCAAACTTCCAGATCTGTACTACTGATAAGTTGATGAAAGGGCTCACTTGAGCTGAAGGTTTATGGGTGATAACCTTCGTCTGACCAGTCAACAAGAGTGTCACACGGTTGCCTCAAAACTTGGACATGGCATTATGCACTCACCAGACGGTCGGTCTCCGGAGGAGCAGGAGTAAATTGGTCTTTCCCATTTGCAAAGTCCTCGTAGAGAGGGAGTAGCTGATCCAAGAACGGCATGACCTGCTTGAACATGGGCGGGCTTATGTTCCCAAACTCCTTCAGCCTTTTCAACGCGACCTCAGCCTGCAAACCTCATCAATAGACCAAAGACCATCATTAGAGGAAATTAGAGTGACATAAGCCTAAAACAGGAGTGAGTGACATAGGCCCACGAGAATGAAGAATCTATTGGGGGTAGATTAAGCCTCTAAAATCGAAAAGCCAACTACGGCCAAACTTCTTGCATCCTTCAATTATAGGATGAGAAAAACGATATTCGAAAGGAAAGTTCAAGGAATTTACATACCCCAAGGCGAACTGCTGGTGATGACGTTATCTGCGACAAAAGTGGGCCGATGTTTTGTGTCATGGGTGCTACCATCGGCGATAAAAAGGGTATTGCATCGCTTGCTGACTGCACGAAAAATAGAACACAGTCTGGTTAAGAGATGATGACCACCTTCGCAAGTGTTCGATGTTCAACTGCAAGTGCACTATGTCCCCAAACCAGAAGAGGAACCCGTTGTTTTCTGTATTTTTTATCCTTCAATAATTCGTCCTTGTGCGCAGTGTGTCGTGTGCAGAAGACCACTGATGTTTGTGGTCTACTTTTTTCCTCACAAGAAACCTTGAGAATAAAGCATAAGGATCTCGAACAGAGAGGGCTTGCCTAGAGTAAACTATCTCACCTTCCAGTCGGAACATCTTAAAATATTGAACGAATATATGCTGATTCCATCACACGATGTTTCTAATAATGAACGAAATAAACTAAAGAAGGAAAAGTTGCTTACCCTATTGTTGAAAGATATAATTACATTGCCCTTTCGTTGAACCGCGTACCTAGCCCCTGCGAAGACGAAGACACCGTTTTAAAAACAGAAAGTTGTCTTTGAAACTTTTCTAAGCAAAGAAGCCGACTAGCACGGTCACGACTTTACACGTACTCGTCGACCAACAATCCTGTTTTCAGTATAACAGCAAACAAGAGAAATGACAAAAAATAACAAAGAAGGCCACCGGACTAGTTGGTTTGACTTTTTCGAAGAGGTGAAGCCCAGTGCAGAAGTAATTAATGTCTTCTACACAATAAGATTACAGTTAATTAATAACACCATGAAATCCAGAAGAGTGGGGCATAATAAATGTGAAGCGACACAGAAAAACTCATATGCGAATAGAATCAAGCGAAGACTAGACAACAGAGCACCTCACCTATGAGAAGATGGGTCAACGCTCCAAGTGAGTGTCCCACTCCAAAAACAGGCATATCCTCCACCTATCATAAGCAACAACATCAAAATATTAGTACCTCTATGGAGGTTGACGCATAGGCATGAGCATTGTAAGTAAAAGGATTATAGTATAAGCAGGATAGAGCAGAAAGAAGACTGAGTTACTGCACCAGAGGTCGATATTTGTAGTCATCCACTAAAGCACGTAGACAACGGTCGAACTTGAACTGAGCCTCATCCGCAATTCTTAGGTGATCAAATCCACTAGCGTACGGTGTTGCAATAATAACATAGCCCCTGCCATCAAGAGACAGTACATGATGAGATCCAACGTTGGTAGATTGAACAAAATGCAGAAGAGATAATGAAGTAAAAAGAATAAAAACAACTGGTTATTACCTTTCACAAAGACGTTCCAGAAACAAACGGTATGTCAACTGCGGTGTTGCTCCAACAAAGACTCCGCCTATGAAGTGCACTACGGCCACAACTTCCTTCTTACTCGGCGTAAGCACCCATGAGCCCTAAACTCATCCCCCAAACTCTTTAGCATAAAACAACTGCGTAGACATACACTCAAGCCTCTTTAACCTTACCGCTTGGTGCCAACTTTTTCACTATGACATAGATTGTATGTGTGGCAAGTGTGCAGGATATATTAGAATTTCAATTTAGAGAAGGTCATAATAAAGATGTTTGAGTGTAAAGTGACCTGGCAGAGAAGTACAATAGGGTGGATTTCATTGAAAGAGAACATACTTAGAAATCTTATGATTCGGACCCCTTGAAGAGTATAATAGCAGACCTGGACACAAAATCTCATGGTCCAGCATTACTAAAATTGAAGTTCCAGAAAATTTGGAAAATGTGCTCCTTCCCAACTAGAACGGGAACAACGAAACAATGTTAACACGCTTCAACCGGAATGCAAACACACCTGAATATCTTTCCACCTTCCGGGGTCCATGTCACCACCGGTGGTCCGCTGGGCTGTATCAGCGATCACCCTAATTCCCCACCAGATCCCATTTAACCAAACGTTACCACAATTATAACGACACCAAAGCAAGAAGCTAGAAATTTTCTAGCACAACAGAAGGTTACGTATACAAATAGCACAATATAGCATCTATTCCGTGATTGTAGATGCAGTACCTCTTAGTGCCTAACCCTAAAATATATAAAATCGACTCTGGAAGCTCATCGCCAAATATACTAATTTCCAAAACAGCTTTTTACCATTCGAAAATGTAGCAAATTGTTCCTTCTTTCTACAATCTCACCTCTTTAACCCACTGCTTAGGTCCCAAAACATTTGCAATGAAATAGTTTGAATTTGTCACAAGTGTGCAGAATATTCCAAAATGTCATTCTAGAAGGGGTCATAATAAACAAGTCTAAATATAGTGGCATCCTCTGAAATTTTCTTCAATTGGCACAAATCCTTTATACCTTGAGTTCAAGAATGAAAGAGTTAACACTCAGCCAACTACTGTAAATACTTTTAAGAGCCCCTAACCCCTTAAATCCATCTGCTAATTCAAGGAAGAATTCCAATATCCAAGAGACCCTAATCCTCTGAAATTTTCTTCAATTGACACAAATCTTTTATACCTTCAGTTCAAGATAAAAGAGTTGGAACGAAGGCCAACTATTGTAAAAATAGGTTTAGTCACTGCCAACCATAGTGCAGCTACGGCGGTCGATCAACCCTGCCCTAAAACGTTATGAATTACTTGAATGGACACATTTCACGGACAAACGTCTGAATTCTTGCTCTAAACCTAAAAGACTAGAGCTGCAGACACAAGGAATGCGACTTTCTTAACCATTCTCGAATATGCAATTGCCTGACCTCTCAATCTTGCCATAAAGCTGCAAACTCTCCTTCTGCTTATCATTAAGATCCGCTCTTGCTTGCAGCATTCTGTGACGCCTCTTCCCCGAACTCCTTCCACGCCTTCCATACATCGCCAAATCTGCGCTTGTGCGCAACCCCCCCGTGAGGCCATTGCCCACTGCAAGCCCACAATTCACATGCCCTGGAATCACACGTCCCGAGCTCGAGACCGAGATCGCAGTGACCGCAATAGCCACTCCGACCGATGCGTGTGCCGCCATCACTGCACATGAAAACTTCTCGAATTCAGCTCAAACGCAACCTCATTCAAACCCAAAACAGGGAGCTACCCCAGAATTCAATTGCACCGAATGTTCCCTTGGAAATTGTGGATTAGGGAATTGGAATTGAATTGAATTGAAGAGAGAGAAAGTGAGGAGAAAGGAGATTGAGAAACGGAAGGGGAGAATTGATGGGCATGCACCTGAGGAGTGGCGCAAGCCAGAAATAGTGGAAAGAGAATTTTAAAGGCGCTCGCGCAAGGATTGCTTGGGGTATGGGGGATGTTTTTTCGAATTTGCAGAAGGGAAACCAGATGAGAAATCTGGGAGAGCTTGTGAAGAGTGCGTGACAAGCGAGAGAGCTCACCACGGCTTCTGAAGTGTTGAGAGGGAGTCTTGAGGGGGAGTCTTGGGGGGAGTCTTGGGGGGAGTCTTGGGGGGAGTCTTGGGGGGGAGTCTTGGGGGGGGGTCTTGGGGGGAAGTCTTGGGGGGGAATCTTGGGGGAGTCTTGGGGGGGAATCTTGGGGGAGTCTTGGGGGGAGACCTTGAGAAGAAGAAGAACCGATTATTCGAAAGCTGCGCCGGGGCGGTTACGTTTCATACAGCGGTGGCGAGGGCTAACCACTCTTCATTCTACTTGGTGTGGTTTACACTAAAGAGATATCATTACAATATTTGAGATAATTTCGATTTGTGTTGCTCTCATGATTTAAGGTATTCACACTATTTAGTGATTGAGTTTTTCATTTTACTTTGAATGATGTTATAACTACGTGTATAGTGAGGTCTTTGTCAATTATGATGTTTGCAATGTACGGGGTTAATTGATGATGGAAATTCTATTTAGTGTATCCCCATGTTTACAGGATTAATACTATTTGAGAAGCAGCACTAAATGAATGAAGAGTGGAGGTAGAGGTTTCTATTTTTGGTAACAAATCCTATAATTTATTTTTGAAATTTTTATTAGATTATAATTTGTTTGTCATGGGTTATTTTGTTTTTTGAAATCCAAACATTTATAAATTTTATTTTTATTTTTTTTCCAATCATATGCCTAGATCAAAACTTATGCTATCTAAATGTTTTGGGCAACTTGGGCAATTTGAAAATCTTTAAAGAATCTTTTGCAAAAAAACTCATCAACTTTTGAAATTTGGCATTACTATGACTAATAAAGTATAGCATACAATTGTCAAAGAAAAATCAGATCTTAGTCCTCAAATCATATTCTAAGAGAAGTCAAACTTTGTTAGCTATGTTGGGGTGGTTTAAAACAACAACATTATCTTCTAACCTTGAGTCTTATTATCTTATAGTTTGTGAAGTCAAAATTCTTGAAATTTTTTCCACATGTTCCAAATGTTTGTCTCTAACTTTTCATTGTTTGGATTCAAATAAAAAATTTCCTCATTGCCCAAGAAATAATCAAAAAGTGACTAGTGCATTGCCAATTCCCTTAACCTCCTTGCATTGCAAAGTGATTTAGAGTAAGCTAGACTCTATATTTGCTTCCAAATTCTTTTCATGAATGAACCTAAAATCATATGCTAATGAATGGTCAAATTCTCATTTTTGTATAGAGTAAAAATTTTACTCCAAAAGGGCACAAAGTCTGCTGAATTTGTTTTGCAGGAATGAAAAAAAGTTTTTTTTTCTCACTTTAAATGTTATAATCTTTCAATCCACACGGTCAAATGGATTGAAATTTCTTCACATTCTCATAAAATACTTTACTTCAGTTTTGTACAATTGAAGTTTAAAAAAATTAGGTTTAAATTTTCATATTTGAATAACATACCAAAAAAACAAAGTTTTTGACAATGTCTCCTTAAAAAAACCCAATCCTTTAGGGATTAAATATACAAGAATAGGTACTCCCACCTCAAAATCAAAACATTAGGCTTGTCTCAAACCTGCCTGCCAAGGAGCACATGTAAGCAAAAAGAAAATTGGCAAAGAAATAAAAGGAGCAAAAAGAAAATTGCTCAAACCATAAACGACACAATGGACGTTTTCTGGACGTTTTCTGGTTGATGAATGACAAAGAATCTCTTCATGTAGGACAAAAGTGCAAATAGTTTGTCTTCCAATGAGTGCTTTTTCAATTTTTTAAGCCAACGATTCACACGGTACCCAAACAAATGATTTCCACGGTGACCGTTGAGATTCAGCCAAAGAGAGGGATCATGAAGATTATTACAGACACTAAGCCTACTCAAACCCTGTTGGTTTCAACTAAATACATATGAAATGCAGAGGTTGATGAGCGCACATGAATGTAGTCTCCACCTAGAGGCATACTGTAGGTTGTCATGAGGGGTCTTTTAACTTGATGTAATTGGAAATCAGCTTGGTTACATGCACTATGTTTCTACACACGTATCGCAGTTTTCGACTCTGCCTTTAAAACTAGAGCATGATTAAATTCCAAGTTCTAGACATATACAATTTCTTTACTGTGATTGGGTTAAGAACCCAGTGAACTGATTTACATTTGACTACTTGCAGAGCACACAAACTACGTTGTTTCATTACAGTTTTCGTCATATAATGCCGGTGTTCCTATCCCACGTACGAGGTGCTTGAAACTCAAGCGAGTGAGTTGTGCACCCGCTCTAGCAAGCGCAACACACGGTCAACAGGGAGGCTTCGTTCAAGGAAAGAAGATCCTGGGTTTGGAACACTAAGGGAAACGACACCCTGAGGTTCTGTTAATACATTCTCCTGTTGAGTGCTTGTTAATTCAAGGAACTGGCACAGCATATCACCATCCAGGACTTCGCAGACTCCAGCCTACAATTCAAGTCAAGATGTCATGCACGTCAGTAAATCACGAGGTTAGGAAACTTTTCTGGTGAAGCAGCTAATCAAGTACCTTGAACGCGATAGTTCTCTAACCGGATGAGACAGAGCTGAATGTATCATAAACTAACTGAAAGCAATGTTTAAAATATAGCAACAGAAGAATGCTTCAACTTAAGTCAAATGCATATCAACATGTATACGCGACAATCAGAAACTGGGAAGCAGCTTCAAAGGCAAGTTATCAAAGGCACCACTGAAATTTGAATGATCGTGGGGGAACTTACAGGGCAGCCTTGGCTGCGGTAATCATTGTGATTGTTTCCCAAAAGCGGAGCAGTTAGAGGATAGAATGCAAGCCGTGATTGCACAGCTTTCAACAGATCGTACTCCTCCCTGTGCATACAACTTATGAAGGATTAATATAAAGAACAGATATCCTCACATTCTGATTTGAGCTTCGAAGTGTTGGAACTTGACTGGCTCAAGCAAGCGGAACAAACGAAAGACCTTCACTGCAGAGAATTGTTCCAGGAGTGAAGCTCTATGAAATATTCTTTACCTAGTGACTTTGATGAATATGAACACACTGCCCAGAAGCGAACTGGCGACCACAGAGGAATGGGTAGAGTGAGTAACAGCATCATTGCTACCACAGTTCTTCAAGCTCTCCTGTGTGGGACTTTCATATGCAAAAGAGGCCTGCCGCAACAACGGGTGTCAATCTAAATCCTTGGCAACTCACAAAACCATACTTCACTAGTGGCCAGCATACAGGGGTAAAGACAATATCATTAGAAGTTACTCATAAGGGCAAAAATTAGTCACATATCACCTCGAAGTTCAACTAGTCTTACCTTGTGGATCCTCATCAATGTCTCGCCAACATGGTACCAGCAGGTCAGAGATAGGTTACGTTCTGGACTCACGCTTTCTACAAACACAACAGCCAAACAGAGGAAAACTGTAACCAAAACTGTAGGACGCATTGCAGAAACCGAAATCTATAATCAGTGGCAGAACTCTCACAAAATCTGGAATAAGCAACAAATACCACCAAAGGAGAAATTAAGAAGCACCTTCGGGAGTACTGACGCTGGACAATGTGCAAAAGTTCCCACGGCGGTCTGTAACTGCAGCTGTGTCCATATCCATGAGCACACAATCCGCGACTAGCTGTTGAATGGGATCACAGTACAACTGCTCCAGCTTCTGAGAGACCTAAAGGCAGTAAATAAAACACAAATTCATGACAGGGAATTAGAACTCAGCCAGGAGCACATCAACCATGAGCACCCCAGTCTTAACATACATCCTTCCTCCGACTAAGGGAATCCAATCTTTTTTAGCGGATTTCTTGACTAAAATTATGCAAACTGTACTTCTGTAGAAGCTAAAAGTACCTCTTGATATGAATAAAATAAAATCCCATCGCGGCAATCACCAACGGCAATCCTTGAGAGATGAACTGCAATACTGGTAATCATGAAGCGAGTCTTCACCATCGCAAATTTCCGAGGCCGCTGTGGTAAGTCAGATTGAAATCCTATGCAAAACAGCTGATGACCCAGAAAACAAAATTTAGAATACCATGCATTACAGCTATGAGTCAGCAAAAGGAAAAGCTATACAATCGAAAACACAAAATAAGTATTTTCAACTACTTCTCCCTCTCTACACTCGGAGCAAAATGTACAACCATAAGCAGAGCACCCGAACGGCCAAAATGATGTCACTCAATTCAAGTCTAACCATTGACAGAGGTTGTGTAGGATGATGTCACTTACACAATTGCCAGCAGACGCAAGTACATACTGTCCTAAGTATGAGCACAACGCTAGGACAGCACCGGGAAGAAAAACATGAGTTTTGAGTCGCAACTCCCAGATTTCGCCATCAGCTAAATCACTCTCGTCGGTTGAAACGGACGAATCAGAAAGTACCATAGGATCAGCTGCCGAAGAACCTGGCGTTGTTTGGTTGGATGAGGTCGGCGTATTCGTAGAGCTTGTAACAACCTGAGAATAAGTCCTTGAGTTCTTTGATTCCAGCTGAAAAACCAGCAACCGACCCTTTGGACTACATGGCAGCATAGAAAAATGATTAGATTCTGATCTGCATCAATCAAGAAAATAATACTCATAAACAGGATCCACAAACAAGCTGCTTCTAAAAATGAAGTTCGATTAAATAAGATCAAAGAAGCGGAATTGGGATCAGAGCAAATACCTCACTGCTTCACCACTAGAGAGAACCCCACCTCTAGTGATACTGGTTCCAACCAGCAAAAGTAGTTCCTGTCTATATTTCCATAACTGGATAGAACGAGCGACTTCTCCAGCATCAAGAGTGTAGCAAGAGTGACTGGCGCCACTGAGCGGATCCACACAACATAAATCAGAAACCAAGATACCATCGGGTCCAGGGTCTGTTCGCATTACAATCAACGTCTTGGACACTGAGTGATACAGGACCCGGCGTGGGGTTCGACCCAAGGGTAACTTCTGGACGTTCAGCCGCTTCAAGTGCTCCATTTCCACCTGAAATATGCGTGACCAAAAGTCATTACAGCCCTAGTCATGGCCACGAAAAATGAGTAACACCAGTCACACGCAGTCTTGATAGGACAGTTGAGCAGATTAAATGTACCAGATGTCCGTACATTTATCAAACCAGTAGATGCTCAAAGCGTTGCTTCATCGGATGCAAAAGGGTAGAGGACTAACCAAGTGTAAACTGCAATCCGACACAAAAAGTATACCGTTGGGGCAGTCAACGGAGTTCACAGGCGTGGCATGCGTAGACGGTGGAAAAGAGATGGAGGTGTATGCGATGCGCTGGCTGTGCCTTGCCGTTTGCAGTAACCAAGGTCGATCACTGAGGGCTACGATATCAGAACTCAACGAAGCTTGCAGAGAGATTAAAGAAACAGGAGAAACACCTATTCTCCGCACTGCAACCAGATGCAGTGAGACTGGTGGTGAATCCTCCCCCACATCTTTGTCTGCACTCAAACCCAGTTGTCTGATGCCCACACTTTCAGAACCCAAAGTCGGGAGCAGAGACTTGGAACCTCGCAGCACAGCAGTGGAGCTAGCTGGCCACTCGTAACGCAAAAGCATTCCATTCCTCAGCCCAGCAAGTATATAAAGCCCATCAAACTGCGCAAGTCTAACACTTTCAGGAATACACCCGCTTAGTGTTGTCCCTACACAGCTTACAAGAGAAATGTGACCAACGGCCAGAGGAGCCAAGCATTCACCAGGAACTATAGAAAGAACTTCCACTGATGGCTCATGAGTCCCTACGACACAGATCCTGCCCACCTCTACTCCTGATGGGTTCCTACTTTTGGGAGTGCCTTCCACGAGTCCAACAATAGACGGCGGCAGAGGCGAGGAGGTCCAGTCCTCTTCGTCGGGGATTGATATGCAAGACAACTCTGCCTTTAATTCACATTGCTGTACTATGCACAGTTCCAGAGCTCCATTTTCACCTTGCTGAGAGCCCAACATCACGATAAGCCCTGGTTTGGATAAGGCCAGAATGATGGTCTTGTTAGCTACTGCTCCCAAGCTTACAACAAGACCCTGTGGAGGTTTCCACGATGAACAAAGAGGGAGAAGTGAATCTATGCCCGCTGGATGAGCAGCTTTAGTGGGAACACAAACAGTAACCTCTTTGCTGCAGACTTGAACCACATGATAATCCTCAATTGTCCCACAGGCAAGTGTCGACGCACACGGCTGAAATCCCACAGCTTCTGTGATGTCCACAAAGTTGAGCCCAACCGAAAGTACTCGAGTTTCCTGAACAAAGGACATCACAAAGAAAGCATGGTATGGGTCCCTGCGGCACATCCGCATTGTATATGTTCCTGTCACACCCTGAGAGCTCACCATGTCACATATGCGCATTCAATAACTTGTGACCAAAACATAAGATTAACAGGTCACCTCGTAAGAGAACAGGAGTTAAACAATTTCTTAGAATATACAACTAAAGAGTGAAGTTGACATCAGTTTCAACTACGTCATAATTTTGGTCCAAGTGGTATCAAATACTAACTTGACCCAAAAATCATAAAAAACACACAAAAAGCGTAGATACTCACTTGGTATATTGGAGATGTTGTGTGCAGTTTCTCAACACTAATTCCGTTTCGTATCACTCGTAATGAGCCCTCAACACCAGCCCCTGAGCATGCAAACATCTGATCTTGTTTCTCATTGTGGTAGTCGGCAAGTGCAAAATCAAGGATAGGAGCCAGATTTTGAATAAGGCTTGTGCAAGTCACTTTTCCACTTTCAGTACATTGGAGAACCTGTCCATCCCCCATTTCAACAAATACGGCAAGAAAATCTCCCTTTGTCCACAGAACTAAATTGCAAGGAGAGCATTTATACTGCCGCTGTTGAACTTCCATCCGAGGTACATCATCGGAACTTTTGAAGCTCAAGCGTGCCAAGTGTATCTCCCCCGTATCCATAGCAAGCGCAAGCCTCGATTGACCCTCAGCGTAAGGTTCCCAGTTCCACGCCGTGATAGTTGGTAAAGATAAAGGGTCAAAATTCAAGTCCATAACTTCTGCAGGTTCACATTTGGGAGCTAGACTTTTCTTACAATTGCCATCTTGACCACTTGATAGAAGCTCAAGCAGCGCAGATGCTGCTACGCTATTTAAGCTACCTTCTTCTTCATCCAAAATTTTCTGAAAACTAAAGACACCGGCTAATGAAGGACTACTGGGACGTCTTAAATCAAGTAGAAGTAGTTCCCCTGGCCGAGAAAGTAGCAAAAAACCAGGAGCTGCAGGAACATCCAAAATACTTATCCCAAGGGGTGACATGAAGGGTCTTATTGTAGACGGGTCGTACCGGGCCTTCACCTGAATGATCCGCTCTTTGGTATCGCACGTAAGGACAAAAATTTCATTGCTTGCAGCACCTTTCCTGTGAACAAGAACTACAAGAAGTAGAAGCGACTCTGGCTTGGCTGTTAACGTTAAGTGGTCGTCTGGCATGCCAACAAACGTCATACTCCAGACCGTTCCCCAGCCTGTAAATTTCTCTTCGACTCCGCTAGTGCTTGCTTCCGATAATCCTGTCGAGCTCAGCAGCTCTTTTGGATAAATCATTCTCTGTGAACCACATCAGCAGTCCCGGCATATAAGAGGCCAGATCTGAAAACATATCACTCTCAAGGAAGCACTTCAGCCTGATAGACGAAAGTAAACTTATTTAAGAACATTGCGGCTACGAGTAAAACATTCTACCTTTTCTCACAGAAGGGAAAAGGCAAGGCAAGCGAAGAAACCTTATCAACAATGTTATTTCCGGCGGCTATGGAGGTGGGAAAAATTGCAATTCTATCTTCAAAAGCAGCGACAGCGACAGCACGACCCCTGCATGTTGCAAAAATCATACAATTTAAGCCACTTTCGATAGTTGAAGGAATACTATGCCCGTGAACATAAAAACTGTACGCTGAAAATGTGAGCATTATCTGATTCTGATTTACGTGATAAACATGACTTCCGTCAAGTTAATCACCTGGGCTCAATTGCCAGCAGTCTTCCCAATTCTCGCCGTGAGTTTCCATAATCTGCAATCTGGACATGGGCAACAGCCAAAAATCTGACAAAACCACAGTGACACAGTCGGTCTTCAGTCTTCTAAGAAATGATAGCGATTCTCTAATTTGAAACTAGCGATAGAGATACGTAGCAAAGTCACAACTAATGTTCTGCACCGTAGGAAGCAACAAATCAAGACTTAGGCATGATATAGGTGCATGTAATATTCTGTATGATCCAAGGTCGATTAGTCATACACTAATGTCGCTGCATATCAAAAAATAAGAACACCGCTAAGGCACCTAAACTGACTATTGTGCTGCTTCAGACTAAAAAAAAGAAAAAAAGAAAAAAAGAAATACCTATGGAGCTCAATGCTGAAAGTTAAAAAAGAGAGCTTCCCCGAATCCGAAAGAAGCACCAGCAAGTCCTTCTCGTATGTCTGCATGAACCCATTCGAGAATGCTAATCTTAGACATTCGCATTGAATTTCTCAAACAAGAATAGCCACAGAAATGAAACAACATCAAGTGTTTTCATAGAGATCAGGCAAAGACTGCTTTGACATAAAATTGCCTCTATTCAGATTAAGCTACATGCGCAATCCACACATGTAATGCTAGGGAGGCTACATAAAATTGCCTCTATTCAGATTAAGCTACATGCGCAATCCACACATGTAATGCTAGGGAGGCTACATCTGTGGACTGCTAATATCGAGAATATGCTGTACGAGCAGATGCACCCTTGCTTGCTCGTTACACTTAAAAACAGTAGATGGCAACTCAGATGACGATAAAGACTGATGAAAATAAGTGGATATTCAGAGATTCAAAAACCTGTGGAAGTGGACTTCGACGAGATTCGTTCCAGGGCAGAACCCGAAGATCTTTGATAGTCCCGAACACTGGCTGCTCGCAAACTGATTGGACAATCCCGTCCTCGCTCACGACCACAAGCTCCAATGATGTTTCCTGTCGGGAAAAAATTTAAGAGACACAGGATTCAACATTATCTATATTTAAAGAATGCAATAGCAAAACAACCTCCCTCTTCTACTACAAAAACAGTTTGAAATACCCTGGACGTAATGTCCTTCATGTGATATCTCAGTTTGAGATATAAACGTCAAATCTGAGCTGTTTCGTTGCATGCAGCAGCCTCATCCACGAAGGAGATTGCCAAGAAATACAATTTACAAAGCCAAAGCGACTCATATTAATTTGTAAAGCTGCTCCTAATCACTTTCTCTCAATCGAGCATTACAAGGAAAGCAATTTCGATAATATACGAAGAGTATTCTACCGTAAACGGTGTGAGACAAAACAAAAAAATACTCAGAATGCTTTTGGTTTAGAACAAGGCATGCAAGACCTTTAATTTAGCCCCGCAAAAGAATGCAATCCATAATTGAATTCTCTTGATTACTCGCTCCTGGTACTGAATTAGCGAATAATCAAAGGAATCGAAAAGCGGGAGAAAGACAGAATTCGAAATTTAAAATTTAAGAAAAAAAATAGCAAACAATTTGTCTTACCTTGCCAAGTACAACATCAAATGTGGAAGAGCATCTAATGTGCCCATAAACAGCGTGCAATACCACACTGCTCTTCTGCACACATTTCGCTAAATAGCGTGCTCTAATTGACTCTCCTGGATCCTCCCGTCCCCCATCCTGGACCGCCATTGCTTCTTCACTCTTATTCTCAATGTAATCTTATCGTGGCTCCAACGCCTCCGCTTCCGTCAACGGAGGATTAATTTCTCCACAACCCACGGCAGTTGATCTGCTGTAAGTACTGCATTTGTACGCAGTCGAATCATCTCACAAACTTTTGCTCCAATTAGCACTGTCCTAATCAACCAAACGCTTCCAACTCCACAAAACTAAAAACTACAATTGAGATGCCTGATTCCGAACCACGACCATCGCCATACATCGCTTCTTTCTCGTCGCAATAGCTCTTCATTCTCTTTCTTAACCAATTGCTCTCGCCCGAGTCTCGTAAATATCCCACCTTACCAACATAATTCGTCGGTGGAAAACGTTCCACAATTGGCTCAAATCGACAGCTGGAATGAAAACCCTTCAAAGCCCTAAAAAATCAGAAGCGACAATACACGTTCTGGTTGACGGCAGGCTTGTAGAATAATTTACAACGGCAATAACACGTTGCCGTCGAATAAACTTATTGATAAAATAAGACAATCTTCGAGTAATTCTATTCCACTCGAACATCGGTTTACTGCTTCATTTAGAAGCATCTAAGTTAATGAGCTATCACATACTCAATTCCTCAATCACACCTGCACGGATTCAATTCGGAAAACTCTACGAACCCTGTCCTTGATCGCTCTCAATCAAACTTCCACTACAAATCCAGTATTTCGCACCAGATCCACCACAAATACGGGATCCAAGTATCTCGACATTCGAGATTGGAAGCAAGCTCTCATTCGCATCCTGCGATTGCGAACCAATCCAAATTTTCACAGACTCCAACCGACAAATGAAGGAACCGTCCAAAACGCCAATTCTCGGACCGTTCACGACCTCAGCTGGCGCTGAATCGCAAACCCTCCATCATTAAGCTCGGGATTCGATTTGCTGTGACCCAAAACGAACACGTTTCCGCAATCGGAACCGACCTCGCGCAATGAGAGTGAAAAACTGCGAACTCGAAGCCCTAACCCTAAGCTTGGCTTCTCTCGCACTTCTGATCCAGAGTTGACTGACATTCTGACACTGGGGACCTTACTATTGGCTTTAAATTTTAATTTTGGATGGATGGGTTCCTGATATGCATACGTGTCACACTGTAATTCCTCAATTTTGTACATTTTTATTCCTTCGGGCACAAACACTGTAGTCCAGGCCGGCAGGCTCAAAACATAGGTTCAATAGGGTGTTTTCAGTGTTGTTTTTCCTGACGAAATTTCTCCACATCCCACAGAAAAGCGACCTGTATTCTGAAGGGAGGAGGTCCAGAAGAGCTGAAACTTAATTTGGAGAAGAGGTGAGGTAACCGCACCTAAAATGGACCACTGCTCATAATGGGCACCTATTTTTGAAGGGAAGGGAAACTGAATAGGGAGATACCCAAATTGAAGCTCGTGACAAGGTGTAACTTTTGACAAATGTACGGTAGTAGGTCCATAAATCACCCACCTAAGGGCTGGAATTGAATTTTGGGGAGGTGAAACCTTGTAAAATATTTTTCAGTAAATTTTCCTTGAAAAAGAAGTGGATTTGGCAATTAACCTAAGTCGTTTCATATTTTTTGGAGCTTTTTGAAATTAGTTATGAAATTTTGAAGTTGAATTGGCATAGGGCTCCAAAATTGTCCATCCCTGAAATGTACACTGTTTGTACATCAGTGAAGGCTATGAAAAAACAGCATGTACAAATTGTGTACATTTTACAGGTGGGCGGTTCTTAATGCCCGAACTATTCTCGAGCCTTCTACCTTAAGGTGAATTTTGAGTAGTGTGTAGCTCAATTTATAGTACTATGGAGGTGGCAACTTTAGAAATGGACAATTTTGGGTACACTTTATGTTGTTTTAACTTCTTCTCTAGTGTCATTCTTCATATACATCAAATGCATTTTTGACATCACCTACATGACATGTACTTTTGTGATGTAATTCAAGATCTTTTAGACTATTAGGTCAATAAGGGCATGCTTACAATCAACCAAAAGCCCTTAACCTCTAAAGTGCTAAATTGCATTTTTTGACAACAAAGCAATTTGGAACAGCTCATTATGAATGGAATTTTTGTTTTTTTTCTTTGAAATTTTAACACAAGATGTGGATGAGGTTTTTCTTTACGACCAAACAATTTTCATAACTTTTGACTACATGGTTAACAAGTTATTGTATAAGTGTAGTTTCTTTTCCAACTCGAGCAATCTAGGCAGATCAGAAAAAATCACGTTTTTCATAAACAGAAATTTGAAATTGATTTTTTAGATTTGATTAATGAGATGAAAGTTATGAGGAGTTTAGTTTGCAGGTAGTTATAGATTCTCTACTCTAAAATAAACTTTGAAGTCTTATGAAGTCTTGACTCAATTTTCAATATTTTGGAAAAAATAAATTATAGAATGTAGATTATTTATTACAACATTACAACTATAACTAAATTCTTAACAATTTCATATTTTGAATCACTCTCCACTTCTTTCTACTTACTAATTTTTCCTATATGTTGTACAATTTCAAATGATCTGAAATTTTTCAAGCATGTAGCTAACTTGCCTTGAAGAATAAATCCAAAGAAGCACTACCATTTTAGACATTTTTTCATACCAGTATGACGTTGTGAAGTGCAGTTGCCCAATTTTTGTAGGGCCCAAAAAATGATTTTTGTTACTTCAAACACTAATATCTTACAATCTATGCAATGGAAATTTTTGAAATTTTTTCCATATCTTTTTAAACCAACGTACTACGAGATCCTACAATTACATGCATCGAAATTTATTTATTTTTCTAAAATTTGGTACTTGTATTAGAAATGATAGTTTTGAAGTGTTTTTGGTAAAATCATAGTCAAGGAACTTTGGGGATCAAAAGTGTGCGCACAAAGAAAGTTTCCCACATTTTGACCAATGGGCTGAGAGTTATTGAATTTGAAGTATTTATTGTGTTATAAATTAGAAAATTGATGGTGGAGAGCCATCATGCCACTGGCCATCCAACCCATAAGTTGATGAGTTGTTGAACAATTACTTTAATTGCCCCAAAATATTGCTCTGATACTTTTAATTCTATTATGCTTTTATCTTTTTCTTTTTTTTCTTTTCACTCACATTGCCATGCTTCTTAGTGACACCTATATATCTTTAAATTTTCTTGCATGCCTTTGAGAAGGGACCCAATTCCATACCTTAGCCTCAAAATCAAGCTCTAGAGGACTCATAGAAATTTTTTAGTCAAGACACTACACAAAAATGCCCACATATATGACTTCACAGCACTCATTTTGAACACATTTGACTACAAAATGACTAAGGGGCCCTGGAGTCTTAGTAGATAAGTTGTTTATAAATGACTGTAATTTTTTTATCACCAATTATGAAGGCCTTGGATGTATAAGTGGATGACTGACTATTTCTATTTAAGTGCTAAAGAAAATTAAGGTTAAAGAAATGGCTCCTCAGCTACCATGTAGAAAGTGCTAGCCCTTTGCATTTGATGTAGACATCCATGTGGCCAATCATTTGGAAGTCATTATAAAGTTACAACAAACCCATGTCACATTCAACTTGGATAGCCCGCCAGAAATTCTTATATAGTCATTTTAAAATTACAGTGGAATCTTTGTGCCGTTCAGATGGACCGATACGTAGCAACTCATTTTTTAGTCATTCTAAAGTGGCGTGGATTTAGAGATTAGGTCACTTTCCAAAGACGTGGAAAGTCATTTTCTTATCATTTTCAAATTGTGGCTAAAAATATTAATGACAGTTGTATAGAGAATAACTATTCTATAGTCACATATGAATACATTCAAAGTTCCACAATAATACACCATACTTGGCAAATGTGTTGCATGGTTTCCCAAGCCACTTAGTGTGTGAATATAAAGAGATGAAATGACAAGCACTTTACACAAGTGGGGTGGTAGAAGGCAAGACAAACCATATGGGATGTATAAAACATAGGAATTAATATTGTGTTACAAATAATATTTTAGCCCTAATTTAGGCATAGTAGATTAGCATTTTTCAGAAAACTTTGATTTATTAGAAGTTGAGAAATCATTCTCACTTTCATCCTTAAAAATCTGTTTTAGATTTTGAGTCTCAAATCAAAAGTTATAGACAAATTTGCTAAAAAAATTGAAAAAGATTAGCACAGTAAGAGTACCAAGGTTCCCTATTTGACTTTTCAAAAACATGGACGTTTGTAATTGTTCTAGGTCTTCTCACTTCATGTAGGAAAAGTGTAATGATGACTGCATAGAATGTCTGCATATCTCACAATGAATTACAATGCGCAAGGCATCAAAGCAATAGTACAATAGGTGCATTATAGTCCAAGACTTACAAGTAGTCATTTGGCACAATGCAAAAAGTTATCCAATAGTGATTCCAGAAAGGCAACGGTGTTATCTGCGCAAGGAGGAAATGGAACTTAATAATTATCATCAAACCCATCTAAATACCTCAGTGTATGTTTGTTTGGACCCTTAGTAAGTCAAATAATATAAAGTATTCAGAAGTAGTGTAATGACAATGGCCCAAATTTCCAGAAGTCATTGCTAGCATTCCAGTAGGAATTTAAATAAATCATACAATGGATCCTAAAGAAAAAAACAATATACACCAACAAAGAGAAAAGGCCATTGGCATTGCTTGATTTAAAAATAAAAAGACAAAAAAAGACTTTTGTTGCAAAAAAAGCTTTTAAAAAAATGAAAAAGATAAACAAGGAGTAGAAAAATTAGAAAGACTAAAAAAGATTTGACAAAATGAAGAAGACAGGAGAAAATTAAAATTTATAAATAAAAAAAATTACAATAAATTTTTTTTCTTCTAAGATTTAAAAATATATGGAAAAAAGAGAAATATAAAAAAAAGAGTAAAAAATAATTCAAGTAATGAAATAGATAAAGTAATGAAGAAGTCAAAAAAAAAAAAAAAAAAAAAGATTCATATTAAAGATAACTAAGGGGGGAAATTAAAATAAAGTTTTAAATAACAATGAAAAAGCAAAAAAAAGGATAACAAAAAATTAAAGAAAAAGAAGAAGCCTTTTTGTACAGTGAAGTGATGCGGAAGTCATTATGTAGTCACCTTGGAGTGAAACGCAGTCACCATAAATGACAGTGGTTTAGTTATATTAGAAGTTTGACGATGTTGTGAATGAAGACCAATAGATGAAGGTTTGACATTGTTAAATCTTCATCCCCAAGTTGTGCCAACAACTACAAAATGACTCAAATGTTGTGGAGCATGTTGTACTAGTGCAATTAGGAAGCAATAGTCATTCTTTAGTCATTCTGGCTAAGAAATTATTCTTTTGCAATCGCATATGTGTCCATTTTCTTGTAGTGAGATGACTTTTAGCTCCAGTCTCCAAATCCAAAGTCCAAGCTCATTCTCATGATCTATTATTTCCACAAATCATTGTAAACTACTCACTTTCTCAAATGCAATATTAAGCAAGTCATGGCTTTTCACATGTCCAAGTCCTAGAGAGATTGAGTTCTTCTAGACTCTACCCCCTTTACTTGTCCATAATTTCTAGCTTATAGCTAAATTCTTCATGAGCCTTAGCATTCTAGAATCTTTGTCTCCTTATCTTTTCAAGAATATGTAGGATGCCCTATTTGGATGGGGAATTCCTTCTAGAACCTCAACTTCCACATCCACAACTTGGATTTGTGGAAGGGACATTTCCAACTTTGTGGAGTCATATCTTTTTACTCACAACTCAGATCCTCTACTTTTTGATTCTAGAGAAAGGTATTGACACTATCTTTCCAAGTATGTGCATCATGTCACATGATTTGTCCCAAACAAAGCACTGCAACACTATATCTATTTGGGACTCCCCATTTCTATTCACCTTGTCTCTTGCAAAGCTTGGAAAGCCACTCCCACATCCCCTTGCTCACCAAGGTGGCACGAGCACACCTTGTAGTAAGGTTTGCGACACATAAAACAAGGCTAATTAATATGGATGTAGACTCAATGAGGATGAAGAGGAAGTATTGAGATGACATGCCTCAACATTATTATAAATATTCTTGCGAGGGTTGAAGACGTCATCAAGGAGCCAATTGTAGTTGTGGTTGATGAAGAAGGGAATAAGGGTCTAGGGGTGCTAAAGACATTTATAAGGATGGATCAATTTTGGATTACATGAAGAGCAAGACACTTTAAAAAATCCACCTTTTCTTGGACGTTAGAAGTGAACAAGTATATTTTTTAGAACATGAGCATGAAGATGAGATTGCCACTATGGGAGGCAGAATTTTCTTGGATGTTCCAAAAAAAAATTGGATGTCACTAGCAAAACGAGTTGTTGTCATATGCGACGGTGATGTTTGGGGAGACATTGAAAAAAAATAATTGTGTTTCATACAACGTCCAAGTAAACATGGAATTGCTATGTGGGCAAGGTGTTTTGGTTTGATTGCAAATAAGTTGGTAAAAATTACTGTGGACCCAGATAAAACATTGGTCATATATAAAACATAGCTAAAGGGCAGCCACATGGCATGCTTTGTAAAATAAAGGATGGATGTATAATATAGATGGAAAAAAAACCTCTTCATACAAGTGGAATGGTAGGAAGTGAAACAAGCCATATGGGATATGTAAAACAAGAATTATATTCAAAGTAGAATGTCTAAACAAATGTCTTTATGTCTAAAATAGCATCTAGATGTCCAATGGTTAAGTTTCCATCTTCAAAGTATCCCATATTAACCAATATTCCTTGTTTGACCATGGACAAGTAATGGATTTTAGTATAAAAATGACCTCTCCACCCTTCATTCTCACTAAATGTCGATGAAGTAATTACTTCAATTTGCCATCAAAAATTATCTTCATGGTACATGGTAAATTCTTGCTGAATTTGACAATTTTTCTTATTCATTTTTTTACTTCTTTTAAATAATTATTTTGCACCAACCCTGCCTTATGGAAACAATATGCACTAGTTGATGTTTCAAAAGACGTCTAGATGTCTAAATTGATGTCGCTAAAACAATATTAAAATTTACGAACGGCCACATCATTGCTAGGTTAGGTTAAAAAAATCCCATGTAGCATTGCTTGCTTGCATGGCGCTTACATACATGGAGGTGACGTAGCTACCACATGGCACATTTTGGCACCTTCTTTGGCTATATATGTGCAGACATTGCATTAAAAACAAAAGCCGTTTTCTCATATTTTTGCTTGTTTTTGCCACTTCAATCTTGATAGATTTTGTTGGGCATCCACAGGGACATGCATGACCTTAAAAAAAATGTATTCCATGTTAATGAGCTTGTCAAAAAAAATGGGGGGTTCTTCTAGTGAGAAGTTGGAGATCAATGCTACCGCAAAGGAGGAAGATCAAATCCTAGAGAGAGCTAAAAGGTTTGAATGGAAGAGGATTCTTTTGCTAAAGAAATTACTAGATAGGAAGAAACACATGGTTACATTACTACAAGATTGAAAGGAGATTGTTGTACATGTGTATGAGGAGAGTTGGAACATTTTGAAGTTTGAAAGACTCACTCACAACTTTTTACAAATCAATTAGTAATAGTGGAAGGGTATACAAGTGGAGATCCAATAAGTGGTGTCACGGTATAAAGTATGTAATAGACTTTGTACCTCTTTTAATGCACCTATACCACAATTGCATAGATTGCCAATTCTAGGCTTGAGATATTGACAAAATTTGAACTTTGTAAAGCCATTGCTAATTATAAAGTAGCAAAACAAGTATGTGCTTGTGATGATTGAATATTTTTCTAAGTGGATTGAGTTTGTGGCATTGCCTAATAAGTTTAGTGAGGGAGTTGCTTATGCATTTTAAGATTTAGAGCATCAATTGGCATTGGTGCTGACTAGCCCTTTTTTACTTTTTGAAAAAGTGCCAAGATGGAATTCACTTAAAATTTGGTGAAGCATTGTATTTCCACATTCATTCATTTTTTGGACCAAAAAATACTTTTCAATCCTATTCATGCACTTTTTCATCCAAATTTGGTAACTTCATCTACATTTTTAATAGAAATGAAAAATTTGTGGCAAAAAAGATTACTTTTATTTGGCAAAATGGAGAGTTTTTTTTTAAATAGTGCAATTTGGCCCCATGGTGTCAAAAAAAGGTTTGGTGATGATTGATGAAAGCAAAGATTTTTGGAGTGAATTACATTGATCCCATGACTATATCTCAAAACCACCTTAACCCCTCATCGCCGAAGGGGACGAAAAGTGTCCTCAAAGAAAATTCAAAGTGCTGTAACTTTTGCATCTGATGTTCGATTTCAGTAAAATTTGTTGTTAAAGTTGCGCTCTCTCTTCTAGTTTGTCTGGTACAATTTTCAGATCAATCCAAGTTGTATTGATTTCTTGGAAGCCAATCCAAGTTCACAGGTTCAATTTGAATTCACCAAACTGCATTTGAAGGCTGCAACTTCGGGGGCTTGTATCTCTTTCATCCAATGTTTATTTTCAATAGAATTTGTTGGGTTACGTTCCCCTTGAAGTCTAGTTATTGTGGTAAAGTTTTCATGTCAATCCAAGTTGTTTTGAATGCGGCTTGGAAGCAATTCGAAGTTCAAAATCCTGCCATTCTTGGACTACAATCAACTTCAGAGGCTTGTATCTTCTTCATATAGTTTTTGTTTCCAATAAATGTTTTTGAGAAAGTTGCGCATACTAGTTTAGTTTGTGTGGCTACAATTTCATATCAATCCAAGATGTTATGAGTGACTAAAAAACATTTTAGTAGAAGGAGGTTCAGCCTCATATGTGTTTTTTGCAACTTTTCTTGCCTTTTTTTGGACATTTGCAAGCCATTTTGCAAACATATTGAGTCAATTGAATGATATTTTTTCCCCCAATGTGCTTGTATGTTGGTTTTGAATCACTTTATAGTTTCAAGTTTTTTCATTTGAGTAGGTTTAAGAATCGAATTTCACCTCCAAGTGTGTTACAAGGAAAATTTCAGCATCTTTTTTCAACATTAAAACATTATAATCTTGCAATCCATGCAGTCGAATGACTCCAAATTTGATCCACATCATCTACAACATGTTCACTACAAGATTGTACGGTTAAGATCTCTATAATAAAGTGATATTGAGATCTACATCACTTCAAAAGCACTGCTGTTTATGAACCCAAATGGGACTTCGGCGGTGAGGGGTTAAGGGAGATGGTTGGCCAAATGCATAGTGGAAATGGTCAAGAAGGGGCTTTGAAACTATGATTTACAACAAGGACATAATGGAAATTAGTACTTGCCTTAGTTAACCCCTGAAAGACCATCATGCGTTTGGGAGCAACATAGAAATTTTGGGCAAGTACATGTGACTAGAGATTTGCATAATTTAGACTGAGGGAGGGAACAAGGAATATCTTTTGTATGCATTAAATTTCATGACATTTGAAAGTATGAGTCAAAAATTATAGCCTAATATGTTATATTTTTTTATAAATGGGTAGTCCGGAGACTTCGGACAGACCTAGAAAAAATCAATTTTTCCAAAAACAAAAATTTGAAATTATTTTCTAAAATTATAAACCTCCACAAAGCTTTGAATCATTCCAATTTGATCAATAAGTCAAAAGTTACGAGGAGTTTTAGTTTGCGGGTAGTTATGGATTCTCTACTCTAAAATAAACTTTGAAGTCCTTTATTTAATTCAATTTTTAATATTTTTTTGAATAAAATAAAATTACAGGATGTCCTTTGTTTATTACAACATTGCAACCATTGGGATTGTCATTTTTCAATTGCATAACTATATTCTTAACAATTTTATATTTTAAATCACTTCACTTCTTTCTACTTACTATTTTTTTCCCATATACTGTACAATTCCAAATGATCTGAAAATTTTCAAGCATATAGCCAACTTGCCTTGAAGAATGAATCCAAAGAAGCACTACCATTTTGGACATTTTTTCCACATTAGACTATTGATTTGGGGTTGATTTGGCGCAATTTCCACGTTCCCAACAAATTAGGAACTTGTAGCCATTTTAAAACCCTAAATCTCATCTAATGCATTAGGAAAAATTTCAAGCCTTAAAAGGTCCATTAAGAAAAAATTCCCCAAATTGTGAACATATGCAATGTTGACCCGATTATTTATTAGTTTATTTTAATTATTATTATTTTAAAAATTAAAAATTAAAAAAATTAAAATTCTCTAAATAATAAAACAATCACAATTTGATGCGATACTAGTAGTGTATATCAAATTGTTAGAGTTTTGTAATTTTGAATTTAATTTTAAAATTATACTTTTTTTTTTTTATCATTTTTACGTTTTTTAAAATTGATTTTTAAAATCTATTCTGTCCCATCCAAGCATTGTGGTTTGATGAATTTCAACTTTTATTTTATTTTATTTTTTCCTGTTTTTCCGGCTAGCATTCTCTATTGTTGAAGAACCAACGGCCTTCTTTAAAGCTCAAACTTCTTGTAATGCATAGAAGACTTGTGCGAAGTTGTTTTAGAGAGTGATGCCTTTTGCGTTAATCCATTAACGATTGTGGTCGATTTGGGGGGGGCAAGGCCTGTTTTGGGCAGTTTGTTTAAATTGTAATAACAATTGCATACAATCGCCTACTGGAGATCCAACCGTATGGATGGAATTGCCACGCTCACTTCGTGCTTCAGCATCAAAATTTAATGTCTGGGGTCATTCTAAAGCATGATTTTTTAGCAAATCTTTGAAACCGTACGCATTTCATTATGTACACAGAGTAGTTTCTACATTGGAGACCATATTTTCTTATGGCCTCTTCTTTTGGGCGAGAATCGAGCCACGTCCTCATTCTTTTAGCATCATTATGGTAGCCTCGGCAGGTCAGAGGGTATTGGGAACGTTAGCCCAGAGTGCCCCATCAACAGCTCCTTTGTGTGCGAGGGACAGCTCAGAGTTCAGCTGAACCTCAGGTTTAGAAAATTTCTAGTAAAATTCTACTAGAAAGACACAAATATTTTGTGAATTCTTACTGAAAATCTTCTAAAAAGATCATTACTTAAAATGTTATCTCTAGGACTATACTTAAAACACCCTTTTCTCTTGTAGTATAAGGAGATTTGCTCTAGGTGACTTTGTTTATCTACCCCATACTACAACAAATACATTGGAGTGACTACATGTTGAATTATACTGAAAGTAAAGTAAGTATTTTCTATAGGTGTTTTAGAATTAGAAGACAAAAGTGAACACATTTAGAACAACCTCACAAGAAGTTGCACTCCTTACCATCTACGTAACATTTGATGACATGGTGGATCCAAATTTGAGTTTTGTTTTGGTTGGCTTGAAGTGCATGGTATATAGTAAAGGTAAAAGAGTCAACACTATGATTTCACTACAAGGGAACGCTGTCATTTTTAGTCAATTCGGACACTTTCTTTGTCAATTTTTAGTCAATTCAGATATTTTTTCTGTCAATTTGGACATTTTTCTGTCAATTAGGACATGTCAATTTGGACACTGTTTTCTTGTAGTGTTTTGTGTGATGTGTATTGGATGGGTTGCCACATGCAATGCTTGATGCCACCTTTGGATCAAATTTTAACTGGTAAGTGGTTTTGTCCATAACGTAGGGTAAAATTTAGAAGCAATTAATAGATGGAGGGAATTGCTTTGACATTATTGCAGGGCTTGGAGTCATTAGATGATGTTTAGTTGCTCTACATGGCTACAAGTTCCTGGACTTTAGGAACTTAGCTACAATAACAATCTAACGTAGTAGAGCAACTACCACATCAGATTATTATTATTTATTTTTATTTTATTTTTACATATTAAATATTAAATATTAATTTTTTTGGCCAATATTGGCTAGTTGACAACATGGAGAACAAGCCTAAAACGGCCCTCCAATGCCTCCCTCCCAAACATCTATTGTAATGTCAAGTAAACAATTGTTGGTATGAGGGGGCAAGTATAGGAGGCTAATCTAGCTCTCATTCTTGTTTTCACTTTATAGATATCCTTGTCTACTTGAAGTTTCTTCTATTTTCATTTTAGGTAGATGTGTAAATGTATGTGCATGCTCTATCTTCTAATGTAGGTCACGGTCTAATATAAGTCTTAAGCTAAAACATTATTGTATATTTTTGTGCACGAAGAGAAGCCCCTTATGAGCATTATGACAAGTTTGGGTTTTGGCCACATTGCCTTTCTTAACCCCAGAACGACCCTAGGATTTCTCAGATTGCAGACCCGTGTCAGAGAGACCTTCAATTTAGCGTTTTCCATATTTAACTAAGGGATCTGTGCAAAGATGTAACCGTACCGATTGTGAGAATGCTCGGCATGGGTCGTCGTGGAATTTTTGTTTTGGTGAAATAAATTGCTACGGTGAATGAGATTGACCTAATTTGCACGGGATTTGGGCGCTGAAGCACAAGTATTTTGGAGGTTCAGTAAGCTTCGATGGCTCTTGCTGGAGTATTATAGATCCAATGGAGTTGCGGTTTTTTTTATTAGAAAGGTGGCAATATGTAGGACACTTGGAGCTGTACCATGTGCTAAGAACACTACTTCAAAACTTTGGGGTCTTCGGTAGGCCCCACGCAGGGATGTACGAAGCTAAATTTTTCCTAAAAAAATACTAGCCGCCAAAAAAAGATCCGAACGGTAGAAAGAACCGGGCCAACCTAAGTAAACTGCAGAACCTACTTTTGAAGAAATCGGACGGTGCATTTGTCCGGAGTGACTTCTTTCTCACCAACCCGGTTGCCACCCAATGAAATGAAGGGCGCTTGTGGCGGGAAGCAGTCGTGGCAGTAAAAAAGGACGCCTGATTTCTGACTTGGCTCGGCTGGTCAGCAAACTGTCAAGGGCGTACACAGCCAACACGACAACGCGAGTAACTGTTTCTCCAAGCAACGTCGAGGTCACAACCAAATGACTTCCTGCCCGAGCAAGACTTGCGTGGACAACTGGATACAAAACACAATTTACTCGCACTTGCTTGGTATGCAAACCCAAGACCTGGCCCATCAAATGTTTACACGCGCTTACAACAATCCATAACCAAAATTGAAATTATCTGCAGTCACCTTCAAAAGTCTTCCAAAATGCAAGGGTCCTAGAATTGTCCTAGAATTGCAGATCATGAACAACTACTTTGGCAATTGCAGTCCCGGTGGTGAAGTTCCCCTCAAGATGGCTTCCGCTGCACAGATCGGCACGACCATGCTTGCAGTGACTCCGCCAAGCTCCTGGACCGGACCTGCACGAAAAACTCACTTCAGAACTTTGGCCACGTACTTCGGAATTGTGTGTACCTTGAGATAACAGGATCCTTCGCACATGTAGGCTCCAGCACACCCTGGACAGTAACGGATTTGTTTCCGCCCGCAGAGAACACACTTCGCTCGTAGCTTCTCATGCTTTGCCGGATAGTGGAGTCCACGGTCAAGTCGATTGAACAAGGCACCAATGCGCCCTGGTTGAACCTCCGAATCACACAACCAATTTGCCAGAGTGTAATGATATTCAATTCGTGACATGACACGCTTCTGCCTGTTGCCAAGGGCGTGAGCCTTATATAAAATATAGGCATTGCCAAGGCTTGTGTCCAAAACAAAGAGCAGTAACCGATGCCACCATTTGTGAGATCGGAGTTGGGCAGTGTACTCCATTCTACACTGATCGACCAAATCCACTCCTCTCATCATCTCTTGATATTCAAGAAGGATGGGGGAGGTGTGGTACTCCTTTCTACCAAGACGCCTAGTCCACCTGAAACAAAGCGTTCCCTCTGCGATTGGGTCCACAGATGTACTCAAAAGGTACACTGGGATGCGGTCGAACCAAACGACTGCAGACATACGTTGCGTGCGATGCATTTGCACAATAAGGCCACCACGCTCACCTGCTACCCTAGAATATGCTGCTAGGTTGGGGGGCATCCCTGCTCTGTTCGGCATCACGGTCCCTATTGCAAGGAACCCGTCCTTCAGCAGGTCGTCAAAAAGACGAGGTGAGGTAAAGAAGCGGTCAGTCACCACTACGTGACCAAGCCCTTTCAAATCAGCAACTAAAGCCTTCACAACTTTCAAACCTAAATCCTTCTCGGCAGTCAAACCCTTTCGGCCCGTGTACACTTGGAGATCATACACGTATCGCGACTTGCTGTTTGCACAGCACCACACCTTGATGCCATATTTCACGGGTTTCGCTGGCATGTATTGCTTTATTTCGCACCTCCTACCGCGGTGTGGTATCATAATTTCATCAACGCAGACATGACGTTCGCAATTGTACAACTGCTTGCATGTTTGAACAAAGGACTCCAATAGCCAGCGGACCTTGGCTATTTTATCATAATTCTCCTGAGTTTTATCGAGAACTAAGGCTTCGTTATCGACCAGGTGTATATTATGGCAGATTTTTTCGAATCTTGCTCTACGCATGGCTGCTCTTACCATAGGACAGCCCAAGAACTTCCTATGGGCCCAATACAAACGGTTGTTGGGCAACTTCTTTAGTCCCATGTATATGCAAATACCTAACCAACACTTGAGCTCTCTTGCTGTCAAATCAACCCAATTGACACCACCATTCAACTTTGATGGATTACTGTACCTTGGCTACCTAGCATAGGAATTTGTCTGCTCACAGATTTTTTGCAAGGTCTCTACTGGCCAAAAGGGTTCCCAAAACTCATGGGCTGCCACTGGCCGCCGGCTTACAAGACGGACAGGACCCGAGGTAGGCCCTGTGAAAGGGCAACGATCCTTACGCAAGGTTGTATTCAGATCCTCCCAATGCTGGGGAGCGTACCGATGATCGAATCCTAACAATTCGAAATCTAAATCAGGGGCATCTAGGACACTATCTGGCACAACCTCAGGCTCACTACCACTACAGTCAAGGCCCAATCGGAATTACCTGAGTCGCTATTACCCTGCCAATCGACGAAGTCAGCCTTCCAATCCGCTGCTTCGTCACTTTCGTCCCCTCCATCTTGTAGATACTCGGGCAGTTCTAGTGTGAACGTGCTGTCCTGCGTTTGGCCGAGAACTTCGGGAAAGCCTTCCTCTACGCCCACAGGTGATTCAGGTAAGGCCTCTTCGGTGGCCGGCTGGCAGCTTTCCTTATCAATTGCATGCGTCCCAATGATGCCCGCAAAATCAACCTTGTACATGGAACGACCAGTGACCACGTGCTGAAATTCACGCATGACTTCACCTAACAGCATGTTGGCCGAGCCATTAGCAGGGCTCAAACCGAGAAGAGGGCGGGGGACCCATACATGTGTCACAATACCCTCTTCGCTCTGCCGAACTGCTGCATCGACGATGTTGTTACTGGTTATGTGAATACAACCTCCATCGTCGTTGCATGCGTTGTACCAATCCAGACTGTCCCTTGGACGAACCAAATTGTAAGTTAGCCCACCTCCAGAAACATGGCGCTTCCCTTCCCGAATTCTCCGCAGTCGTTCTGCGCTGTCACAGCCCGAGCCAGGTGTTTCCTTGCAATCTGGGAGTGTGTCCACACCCTCATCCGTATCTGTGTCTTCAATGATGTCACGACCATGTAGCCCCAACGGTGAATCACCCAAAATTAGTCTCTCCAACCCATGACGTTCATCTTGCATCCTGAAGAGCAAATTCATGGATACATTTTCTCTGAAACGGCGAGGTGAATGCTCTCTATCAACCTCAATGACATGCCTAAACCACCCTGGTGGTGTCCTTGAATCACGCCGAATTGGGGCTTCAACATCCACCCTTGTCTGCAAATCGTCTCCTTTCCCCCTCCTCCGAACAGGTTTGCCCTGTGAACCCTGAATTCTCCCTCCACTCCCCTCCAAAATTGTGCCCCTTCCCCTACCACGTCCTTGCCGCCCTCCCCCCTTGTGATCTACATAGTTCCTAGAGGACGGGGGAATTATGTCTCCCCCCTCCACTCCCTCCACTGTTGTCCCACCCGTTACTAGCACATACTTCAGCGTTGCTTTGATTCGGCTGGATCCTTTTGCTTGCTTGGTCTTCGGATTGTTTGCGGCAATATTCACTCCGACGTCGTTGTCTTTTCGTGGAGCAGCCTGTTGAAGTTGTACTGTTCGGGGACTTTGTACGCGATCGCAAGGCTCTGTTGTCGGCTGCTGGGGGACAGGGAACAACTCGACTCTTCTCCGATTTGCAGGGTGGCGTTGCTGAGGTGATGTCGCATTTTGCCCTTCCTCGTGGCCCGAACTCATGTCCGGAATTGGCGGCGTCTTCATGCGCTCCCTCTCTCGGCGCTTCACCCTTTGCTTGCACGCAGGAGACCGGACGAGCAACCGGCCTTGCGCTGCCAAGCGCGCAGCCTCCTTCACCGATATCGGGTTGGACATTCTCGTCTGGCCAGATATCTCTCACCACATTGAACAGCAAGTCTGGGAAATCTCGGTGCTTCTTCCACCCTAGCACATAAGCGACGTTGCTGTAGAACAAGATCCTCCAATGCGTTGCCTTGAGTACAGCCGGCAGGTGGGCAATCTTTGGACTTCGTGGGAGCGCCACTAAGTGCCTGTTGTCCAAGCAATTGAGGATTCTTCTCGTCTGACTGTCTGTTGCTTATATCTCTTGAAGCCAAGTATAAATCACCTGCGCCTGAGCCCTTCGAGCATGAAGAAATTGGCAACCTAAACCGCTCAATAAATCCGCCATTCTGCTCTGAAGTTTGCCGGGAGATGGAGGTACAAACGACGTTGGAAATGTGCGCATAAGAAGTAGTGGAGACAAATTAAAACCTAAAAAAACTATGAAGCCAAACCCACTCTGATTGGCAATTACCTGCAAGCAATCAAAGTCTGGCGCAGGATGGCGACCTTTGCGCCATCGCCGGCGCATCCAGGCGATTGTCTCCATCGCCGTTTCCACCTTGCCTCTCCCACCCAAATTCCACTCCTCTCCCGCCCAAATTCCACTTCTGCCTTTGAGTGGTCCTTGCACGAATCCGAAGTCTCCCACAGCGACCTCGCGCAATCTGCCCCCTAAAACTCTAAGCCATGTCCTCTTCTCTACAGTCCTTTGTTCTTTCTAAATTCCCCCTCCAATGCGAGCAAGACGAGAGTACTCAAGCAGTCATGTATTCTCATGGCGGGAACACATATGTCACACAGGACGGAACCCTGACAGCCAACGGTCTTTCTCCGGGTCCTAGCCTCGTCACGCCCGCAGCGAATCCGCGCTGGCAGGTCCCCCACCTCCATGGGCATTGGAGGGTGCCGGTTAGCCCTGGCTCTATACCTTGAGGGCCACGTCATCTTGCACATCTGAATATTGAATCAGTTTCAGAATTTTATGCTCTCAATTTCAATAGTTAATGGTTTTGTCAAATTCGCCTTTGATTTTTTGTTATTCAGCTCCGAAAAAAGGTCAAGGACACATTACGTCCCCAAGGTCGTTCTAGGATTAAAGCACATGGCCTATCTAACCAATGTATCATTTACTAGCTTACCTACCTTTGAGACTAATCCTAGCCCATAATATATATGTGTGAGATATATCCTTGAATGACCATCTATTTTCACTTTCAACCATAAAGACATGCTTCAAAATTTATTTGAGAATTCAAACTAGTTTAATTTCTCACTCTAATGTCCATATTTAATGATCTTGCAAGAAGACATGGTTGGATTAGGTTTATGACCAATTTATCTCCAACTCAAATTCAATATCCAAATACATGAAATTGTTATACATGAGCACTTGACTTAAAATATCCTACCAAATTTAACATCTCATTGTTCCTTACCACTCTTTAAAAATCTATAGTTCTTTAAAACTTTAAACAATTGTACCTCTTAGAAACACACTCTCTTTGAAAACACCCTATGTGAATGACCCATGAAAAATAAAATATGGCATATTGAAAATCAAACATAAGAAGGGAAAGTTTAACTAAAAGAACTCTGTGTTAAAAGCGTCTGCTTTGGATTTCGCTAACTGTAACATTCAAACCATTAAACCTTGAGCCCTAAAACCCTAAAACCCTAAAAGAATCGTTTTCTAGCGTCGATGTACGAGTTTAGAGTGTGGAGCATGTCGGTGGTGGAACTGTAAAGCGAGCGATGGTTTTTGAAAATGTTGGGTGAGGTTTGATTGATCAGTGGAGGATTGTTGAGGAATAGTCTGCTTGGTGTGAATTTAGGTTTAGGGTTTCAGGAGACGACGGAACTTGTGAGTTTTCGAGTGCTGCTGAGCGATTTGAGTACACGGCGATTTTGTGAGGAGCATCCGGCGACGGGCAATATTCATACAGAACACCGTCCAATTCTAGTGTAACAGCTATGCGGAACCTCGCACAAATTTTGGATTCCTGTACTCAGTCGACGAATTGCGGTGTGGAAAGAAACCCTGCCTTCTATCGAATATTATTAGGACTTATCACTCTCAGTTACCGGAGACAGATCTGGTGAGAACTCACCATCATACGTTAGATTCCAACTACTGATCAAAAGTAAGTGATTGCGCTCTAATTAGGTCGAAGCTTTTTGCAAAGCTTTTGAATTGTCTATTATTTCTTCGTTCCACAAAATTTGGGAAAGTTATTACGTTAGTATTCTGTTGTGAGAATTTGTTCGACACTCAGACCTAAAGTGTGAAGAATGCGGGATGATGAAGAATTTGCAGATGGAGAACTTGAGATCGGGATCTCGTAGAGGAGATTAGACATGGCTGTGGGCGCTTTCTTCCGCTCGACCTCCTCGCTTGTTGCCGCTCGCCTGTTCGCTACTTCTGCCAAACGTGCGCCTTTGCAGGAGCGCAAACTGGTGGATCGCTTCCGGCTGAGCGTCCGGGGTGGCCCTGGCGGCTCAGGTTGCACCAGCTTCCGCAAGAGTCGCCATTCACGCCATGGCATTGCAGACGGTGAATTTACTGTACCCTGGATCATCAATGGAATTTCCTTCCTTGTCGTCTGTTCGTCATGCGTTGAGAACCCAGATTTTTTTGCATTTGTCATTGAGCACGCATTTTGCATTGAGCACACGTTTTGCATTGAGCACTGTGTCTGGTCTATTATTGATCGATTCTTAATTGCGATTTAAGTGGATGTCAATTGAAGAATGTATTTGGATACCGTATGCGAAAGTTATTAGGGTTCAAAGCTTTTCAGGTAGATATCCTAAAACCAATACAAGACCTGATGTGATATTCACTAAGGTGATGTCAAATTCAATATGTTAAGGTTTTGGAATTAGACTTGGATTCTCGTGCTTTAATCGTTTACCAATGCAGGGGGGAATGGAGGACGGGGTGGTGATGTCATCCTTGTCAGTTCTGCCGCCGAATGGGACTTTAGCAATCTGCAACATCACCTTGTATGCCTTCTACCTACCGTTAATGATTTCGAGGATTTTAGCTTTCCTCATTCATTTTTGAGCTGAAAAAGTAACTATTTTAATTTCTAGGATCTAGCATATGGGGCCCTACATTGATCATTATTATTTGCTGATATGTGCAGAATGGCAAGAAAGGTTGCCAAGGTTCGTCGAAGCGTCGAGTTGGCAGCAGAGGTTTGGACAAGGTACTTGACCGCAGGGTTAATGTTTTGCTGATTGATTATCAGAACATTGTGGAGAACCGTCCTGGAGCACCCTCTGAAAAGGAATCCTTGACACGTGGTTTTCAATGTTAAAGCTCAATTTGAACATGTGAGAGCTCGTCTCTTCAAGCCACTGAGCCATTGGCCTCACATGTGAGATTATGTCAAAGCTTTATTTCCTTTTGACTTTCTCTAATTTGGCATGACTTTTTCTAAATAGTTTACTCTTAGTTGCAGTGTTCTCAAGAGTTATCCTGCCACGTACACTCAAGAATGCTGTCTGATATTGATTATATCTTGTTTACCTCAGATAGTGCAAGTCCCCGTTGGCACAGTGGTGCACTTGGTTTCTGGTTCGATTCCTTCGCTTGAGCAGTCCCCTGTTACTCCCGATCATACAACGTGGGAGCACTCCAAAATCCCTGATCATGCAGAGGGTGCTGCTGGTACCATATCCAACGACGAAGAGTCGTCAGAAATATCAGCTGCATGGTTAGACAACTTATTTCTGGACAACGCCAAAGCTAAACTTCTGGCAAAGAATTCCAGTCAATTGGTGTCGGACTTTAAAGATCAACAGGACGAGCACGGTGATGGAATCGGATCTTCCGGTGGACAAGGGAAGATATTAGTTGCTGAAGCACCCCTGAGCACTCCTGCCGATGATGACGAGCACTTGGTTATCGATGAAAGTAGAGTTGGTGAGGAGGAGGATCAACTGCTACATTGCTCTAGAGAAGGTCAAAGACCCATCACAAAAACTTTCCTTGCAACTTCTTGCAGTCGTTGTCAGTAATGCACCTGCTTTATCGTGTACTACGTAACCGGTTGAGGGCCGGGAGGTTCGAGAGGCCCGAGACTGTTTCTGAACGCAACCCTCCCCTATAGACGACTAAATCAGGGCTGTCAGATCTTGGAGATCTGTGTTTCTCTGAGAAAACAGGGATTATGACTTCGGTCCCTCCTGTTTTTCAAACGCAATGAAAGTGGACGTCGAGATTAATATCGAATTTTTGGCTTTGTATCCTCTTTTCAGTATTTCCATATTCCTGATGAGAATTTGAACATTGCTTGTTTGTCTGTCAATGCCACATTTGAAGCTAAAATAACATGGTTGGCAGGTGATGAAGACAGTGAGGAAGAAGATGTAGACGAGGAAGACAAGGAAGACGAGGATGGTTTAGAAGAGGGCGATCAAGCGACTGAAGTGATTCCTAGCAGCAGGAACACTATTACTAAATATGCAATTACTGAATTTGTGAAGCCTGGACAGAGTCTAGTGATGGGAACCGGAGGTGAAGGGGGCCGAGGGAACGCATCCATTGCAAGAGGAGTTGGTAAAACAAAATCACTTCCCAGCCTGGAACATGAGGATGGCTCACCTGGATCGGAAGCTATGTTAGTGCTGGAGTTAAAAACGATAGCTGATGTTGGATTAGTCGGCGCTCCAAACGCTGGGAAGAGTACTTTGTTGGGTGCAATGTCGCGAGCAAAGCCCGTAGTCGGGCATTATGCGTTCACAACTCTAAGACCAAACATTGGGAAGTTAGAATATGACGATCATTTTGCCCTGACGGTGGCAGATATCCCTGGACTGATAAAGGGGGCACATCAAAACCGTGGGCTAGGCCATGCATTTTTACGCCACATTGAGCGAACGAAAGCACTTGCATACGTTGTGGACTTGTCAGCCGGTATAGGAGACCAGAAAGGTCCTTTGCCATGGGACCAATTAGAGGAGCTCAAGTTTGAGCTGGATAAGTACGACGCTGGCCTGTCCACTCGCCCAGCCCTCGTTGTGGCCAACAAAATCGACGAACCTGGAACGGAATTAGCACTGGAGGAGCTTCGAAGGAGAGTGGGTGACGAGATGCCTGTTTTCCCAGTCTGTGCAGTTTTGGAGGAAGGAGTTGATGAGCTTAAAGTAGGGTTGAGAATGCTCATTGACGAAAAGAGAGCCCATAGAACCAGAAACAACACTGCTTGGATGAGGTCCCGGCCGTCTGCTGTAACGTCGAGCTGAGCGTTAATTTGAACCTGGACTTCTTTTTGTTTGAGGAGATCGCAAATGACAGGTTCTTTTTATTTCTATTTGTTTTCTTGTTTCATGCTTGACAAGAGGGTACTTGGATTGCTTTGAGAGGTATTGATTTCAAGGTACCTTTGAAAATAGTCATAGAATATTGCAAGTTTTAGAATATTACAAAACTACCTGGGCTGATTTTTATTTGAGTAGGCTAACATTCTTACCAAATTTTTTATCATTTGGACCATGAACCTAGCATCAGGATGATGACCTATTTCCAACCACTTAAGCAATCTAGCCTATTTGTGGAATGGGGAATGCTGAGGAAAAAATTTCCCTGTGTGAGAACATGATTTCATAATTTTTGACATTTTTTCCCTCAAAAACAAAGTTACCATGAATTTTTTTGTGAAGATTTTTTTTGTCCCATTCTCAATCTATAAGCAAACCAATTTTCAACCATAGATTGGGTACAAAATTGATGTAAGTGATTGTTGTGACTTTCAATGTATACCTCTTGGACATTTCTATTGCTCGTGCTAGCCATGTTGTACGTGAGTTATCACCTACAACACATCTAAACGGAAATTTAGTAGCCTAAGTTGTGAAAATGGGATGTTGGTCAAAAATAGGTCATCTCCTTTAGGATTGACAAAAGTATTGGTTTTTGGTGAAAATCATCTCTTAAATTGACTTGAAATGCGGATTCCAATACCTACAGTAGATGAAAATTGAACAATTTGGACATTTTTGAATGGAAATTGAACAAGTGAAATGCCTAAAATGGTAAATAGTAGAAGGGCAACAACATTGTGGAGTTGATTTTCATTTTGGGAATTTTGGATATGAATGGGTCTCTTTAGAGGTTATCTTTTGTAAATGTGCTTTGTGTAATATATTGGGTTTGGAGGATTTTTGATTGGCCACAAGATTTGATAAATCTACACAACTCTAAGGCATAAGGTGGCATATGCTTTGTGCAACTGTATAGAATACACTTACAATTGCAAACTCCATCCATATATGGTATTGTGGAAGTGATAGTTGTGTTAAGTGGTTTTAATATATTTCTCACTTAGACAACATTTCGATATTATGCTATTCTAAGTGTTCATTGGATGGATTTTGGATCCACTTATGTTTTGTTTATAGTCTCCAACTTTAATATGCACTTTTTAAAACGTAATTCATTGTACCTCCAAAATTTACACAACCATTTGCATTTCACTTCATAGACATTTGCCAATATGCTGCAAAAATACCTGGAAGTGAACACCGGGATCGGTTTAATATCCAGGTCAAAAAACCTGAAGTCTCCAATGCCGGGGGTGGGAACTTCTACTGCTTTTCAGACAGACTGGATATGACATCCAATACGCAGATTTTCTCATAAATCTCGTGCAAGTAAATTATTATTGTCCGTTTGCTTTACCAAATTCAGTTGCATATCTTCAGTACATTTCAAGCATTGCTGAAGGTTGTAAGCATATATACAAAGAATACATCCTTTATAAACACGAGAGATAGACTTGAGCAAATCCGAGAGGGATTGGCAAGATTGCTGACAGGATTACAGAAGTGACCACATACATACTGTACGTCCGTGAATGAAAACTCTACAAGAACCTTAAAGTAGGTAAAAGCATGGAGGAATCGCCATAAGTAACCAAGAGAGGCAACGGCAAAACTGAGATCTAAATTGGGTGGAACACCATTTGCTGTAGTAGTCCTGTCTTCTCTCGAACAAAATTGTAATTTACCTAGTCTCTTTGGAGAATTTGTATTGGTATGCAAAGGACCCTATCTCACATGTACTAGCCAGTAAAACAAAGGGAACTGGGCCAAGGCCATTAGCAAAAGCAGATAATGGTGCCGAGTTGAATCTCTATCATACCTCCTTGCCTCGGCAAACAGCAAACGTTTCATCGTCCTCACCAGAAAGCTCGCCATGCAGAGACTTGTATAGACCCATGTCAAGTAATAAGCATAAGTCGAAAACAAGTTGGAGAACACAGCTAAGGACACTCCAATGAAAGAGTAACCCCCGTAAGCTAAAATATCTAACGTTGGAGCATCTTTGCTTCCCAATGCCCATCCGAGTGACTTCAACATTATCGTTTCCACGGCCCACCCCATCGTTGCTTTCGTAACTAGTCCACTCATGACGTCTGGTTTGAACCTGCAAGAGAATGTGCATGAATATCAAGGAAGTAGATAAAAGGCTGAATGTCATCAAAATAAAGCCTGGACAAGTCCCTGAGGTGACGGAGCGAAGACACGTGCAACTGAGACCTAAATATGAGCAACATTATTTCATCTTTTGTAATTATGGCACTAAAACAGTGTCAATTCAGTACCAACCGATCGATCAATTGAAGTAGCACTGAAACAGTTCATATTTTCTGGGGAAGGACCTTTATGATGTTTCCTTCAAGAAATCAAGGCAACGTGGAAAAGATACGAAGATACATACTTGCCCGCCTGCCCGAGCGTAAAGCCACACAGCATGATGTACGTTGCAAAAGCCATGAGAGGAAGGTAGAGATCTGGAGCATTGATGTCATGACGGGGAGGCTTGTATTTCAAACCTCCTGCCACTTGCTCTGCTATTCTGGTCCAATGGCCCTGTAGAAGACGAATTGACAATCTAGTCAGTTTGGATTCAGAGTCAGCTTGGATTCACAAAAAAGTGACAAAACATACTCAGATCAACCTTTCAAGGACTTATTGCAGGAAGAGAGGAGGAGGCTTTATAATGGGAGGATGAGAACCTTATGAAGGAAAGGACAGAGAACCACTTTGAGCTTGTTCTTTATGTATTGATCGGTCACTTGGAAATAATACTGAATGTCGTGAGTTGCCAAATACCTGCTGACCTGTTAACCACATATATGCATGTCATCACGTGAAAATGACGTTAGAAGATCATCCAACCACTCAGAATTCAGTTCTTAAAAGTCTCAAACGAACAACAGCAACATTCAAGCACTCGGAGCTGGAAAATCGAGAGACGACTTACGTTGCTCTGCACATAATCTTTGCTGTTCCCCAAGTAAGTTCCCAATAATCCTGGACCGGCACCATAAAACACGTCATTCAATGGATTACTTGGCCCCATTGGAGCTTGCGGCATTCCCGGTTGCATCCCTGGTTGCATTCCTGGTTGCGCGCCATATTGATCGAAGCCAGGGCCCGGTTGCCAGGCCATAGCTCACTGAAAGGCCAACGATCCTACAAAATTCATTAAAAATCGTCAGAAACTGAAATTTTCCCGCTCCACAGAAACGGGCGACGCCACGACGAAAGTTTCGAATAATGTCACCAAAACGTGCAGCAAACCAAAACTCAGAATGATGCGATCCTGAGATTTTGAGCGATTTCTCACTCCACCATTGAATCACATATCAAATTAAAGATCTCGCAAAGAGTCTCAATCTCAATCTCAGGAGTCTCTACCCACCTCCAAATTTCCAAAATTGAGAACTTACCGCCCGATTGAAGTTTCGGCTTAAGAAACAATTAGGTCACCTTAAAGTCTTCAGTACTCGCCCACCCTAAACTTACACAAGGCTGTTCTCTCAACCTCCTGCGAGTTTTCAAATTCTTGAGAGAAAACACCTCTAACAGTCTCTAATCGGCTCAGTATTCTACAAAATAAATTCCCCACACCAACAAGCTCACCCTAAATTTGAATGTTAACGATAACCAAGATCCAAATGCCACCATAGTGCTAAACACTAACTGGTGCAATCAAAATTCCGATCCAAAAACAAAGACAAAATGCAGACTAATACCTCGATGAATCACGCAAAAGAAAGAATATCACGCCTTCTCCAAGCAAGCAAACCCTAGGAACTGACCAGAGGCAGCTGATGAGCTTCTACCGACACCAAGTTTCACCGCACTCCGTCAAATTTGCACGAAAACTTGGATCTGAGCTACTCCAGCAATTGAGGCACGGATTGTCGATGGGCGGGTTCGGTGTTGAGAAAATCGGAGTCAAGGATTCCAGCTCGATGTTGATGCTGGTAAGCGAACTCGGCCCTGGATCCGAAGACTCCAGAACTTTCGAACTTTCAGAATTTTGTGTATACTGTAATATTAGTATTCTTGTCTGTAACCCTAAAGGATTGAGGGTGTTTTTCAAGTGAAATTGTCAACAACTTCGTTACTGAGCTCAATTCAGCTTTCTTAAATCATATTTGAGTTTGAATGTAATATTTTTGTTACATGAGATTATGTGTTATCTATCAATGTAAAAAAAAAAAACTCTATAATTTTTGTAATTTAAAAAATATATATTGTTATTATATTATTAAATTAATAAGTAAAAAAAATTGGAAAATACTACCAAAAAGAATCAATTAATTTGAAACTTCACCACAAGGTAAAAGTTGACATGAAGAATAGTGTGAAAACTTTTCAAGTACTTGTTTTTCACACCTAAAACACCCTTGACAATGACATTTAGTTGCCACCATCAAGCTAAATTAGCCTTTGAATAATTGATTGATTAAATTTTGAGAATCTTCATGTGTTTATAAAAATTCTAGAGATTTAAATTTTCAAGGAATTTTTGGTACAAAAATGAAATTATTGTGATTTTAAAAAGTATAGTATGTACATAAAATTATATCAATTAGAATGGATATTAGAATAATTTTTAATTTTATTTAAAATTAGGACTAGAATTATAAATATATATATTTTTAAATTATTATTATTATTTTAATTAAAGAATAAAACACAAATAATATACATATAAATTTAGGTTATTTAGATTCTAATACATGAAACTTCCAATTGCAATAACTTATTAAATGAAGAGAAGGGGGGGCAAAGTTTTGAAGTGGAGTTGAAACACAACTTCTTAAGTTTTAGTTCATAGATTGAAATCAAAATCCAAAATGGATATTTTGGAAGTTACAATTAACCCCTAAAGGACCAAGTGTCCGTTCAACATACGCAAGAAATCTCGGGTAGGTTCCTACAAATTCATTTTTGGTTGGATGTTCATGAAATTTGGACACAATGTGTAAACATGTACATCCTTTGTGAAAAACTCATTTTTTTTCCGATCAGTCCCCAGATCAAAAGTTATGTTGCCCTGAACTTTTTGGGCAGCTTGGGCAATTTGGGAATCTTTGGAGAATCTTTTGCAAAAAGATCATGAAGTCTTGAAATTTGGCATATATGTATCTAATAAAATATGGCATACAATTGTCCAAAAAAAGTATAAATTTTAGTTGTCCAATCACATTCTACAAGGAGTTAAACTTTGTTAGCTATGTTGGGGTAGTTTCAAGAAAAACATTTTCTTTTAACTTCAAACTCTATTATCTTGCAATTAGTAAAGTCAAAATTCTTGAAATTTTTGCCAAATATTCCAAATGTTTGTCTCTAATTTTTCACCATTTGGATTTCAAATAAAATATTTCCTCATTGCACAAAAAAATGACTAGTGTATTGCCAATTCACCTAACCTCCTTGCATTGCAGGGTGATTTAGAATAAGCTAGACTCTATATTTTCTTCTAAATTTTTTTGTGAGTGAACCTAATATCATATACTTATGAATGGTCAAAAATCTCATGTTCGTGTAGAACAAAATTTTTACTCCAAATGAGCCCAAAGTCTGCTGACCCTGTTTCGCAGGATTGGGAAAAAGGGGTGTTTCTCACTTCAAATGCTATAATCTTTCAATCCGCGCGGTGAAAAGGGGTGAAATTTTTTCGACACTTTGGTAAAATACTTTACTTTACTTTTGTACGGTTGAAGTTCCAAAAAAAAGTTTTGATTTTTTTTTCTGAATAACATACCAAAAAGTCGCAATTTTTGGAATGTTTGCCTGGAAAATCCCCCTGGTCCTTTAGGGGTTAAATTTGAAGGTGTTTTGGGATGGATAGACCTTAATTCCAAGAGGACCAGGGGTGGTAAGCATAGTTCTTGTTTTTTTGAATAGCTCTTATAGCAAGCATAATCCTTCATTCATATAAAATAATTTTGATGATTGCTACCATTGAAATGAAAGAAAACTTATAAAACTTTCCTATGAAAAAAATATTGACAAAATTGCACAATTTCTGGAAAAATGTCACCATTGACAAGATTGATGAAAGATGTTTGGTTAGGTGATACTTTGTATATAAGCTTAAATTAGAATGCTAAAATCAGAATGCTCATAAAAGTGATCCAAAAACTTTGATTTTTTTTCTATTAGTACATATCATTATGATTTTGATGCTTAATTTTTTTTCAGATCATTTTGAAGTGTGGAAAAAATCATATGAGGATCTAAAGTGACGACCTAAAGTACCTTCTCTATTCTCCAAAAATTTACCGAAAATTGTAGAGTTGATCATTTTTTGATTGGATTTCACTAATGGATTCAACATTGTCCAAGGTCTTTTTGTTGTTTATGGACTATTAATGAGGTTCAAATTTCTACAAATGTAGTTGAAGAAGCCACATGGTGGCCTTACGGTCCTTTAAAGGTTAAACCAACGTCCTTTGAATTCAAATCACAACACCATGATAACTACTTTCCTAAATCATGTTATTTTGGGGATTGAAGCCTACATGTTCAATAATACATGCCTATTAGTGATGAAAATGTCAAGTTGCTTACTCCATATTTTTCCACAAGATACAAATTTCATGTCAATTAATTTCTCAACATCCAATTTTGGAGCTCCAATGTTAAAGACTTCATCCAAATTCCAATGCCAAAGATTTATTGAAGGGTCAAATTTACACATTACTATTTTACCTTGTCTTGTCTATTGAAAAGCGACTTATTGAACAAGAACAAAAAGCCTACTTTCTCTCATTAAAGCCCATTTTTGAAGAGGTGACAGTCAAACATTTCATATAGAAAGCATGATTATATCTTTTATTAGTACATCCAATATTGCTTAATTGAAACATTTTAAAACTTGATGCATTCTATTGGTTTGATACTTGCAATTAAGATGACATAAGCATTTAGGTGTATGCTAGGATTCTTTGATGTTGCCATAGAAGAAAACTAAGAACATTCAAGTGACAAAGAGTGAGGTTGAAAACAAAGTTAACTCCTAAAGCAATTGATGTATAATTATATTTGAAGTTTTGTAAAAATGCATTGCAAAGAACAATTTGAAAAAACAATTTGATATTGTAGGCATTTGCATAGTTAGTTCTATTAATTTTTATATTGCATGCATTGCTTTTCATTATATTTTAGGATTTTCAAATATTCAAATCATAACCTACTAAATTAAAAAAATATGTATATAAATAGATTATAATATCATTTATTGAAAAAAGAATTAATACTTTAAATGAGGCATTTATTAAAAGACCAAAACAATGCCACAAAATTAGCCTCAATACAATCTAAAATTCAAAAATCTTCAAAGACAAGTGAAACTATTACCTCTAATTTTTTTCAAAAGAAAAATATTTGAAAAAACCCATCAAGTATTCTATTTCTATTTTGTATATATGAATTTTATTTATTACATTTTGTAGATGATTCATATATTTAAGAGTTTTTAATGGTTTAAAATTTTAAGTGAAAATAGTCAAAATACGTAAGTAAATATTTTGATGACAACTCAAATATGAAATGAATTTTGGGCATTTTAAAACATCAAAGTATTGGCATTCTCTAATCAAAGTATTAGTAAATGAGAGGTTTTAAGATAATACATCTTCAAGATAATTTGTTTTCACAAATTAAAATATTGATATAAAATTTATGTATATATAAATTTAAAATTGTTACTTCAAATTTTATATTAATTCAATGCTAAACAATAAATTTTAATGATTTGAGAAACAAAATTTTGTCAATACGTTCAAGAATGCTCATTGAGTGTACAAGAATGTATAACCAGTTCGTTAAAATAATAGAGGACCATAGCTTGAAACCACGGTTGCTAGTATGTGAGCCTAGGATCTTGTGCTAATGAGCCTAGGTTCCTATGTTACAGATGCCTATATTATAGGTGCTTATATCATAGGTGTCTATGTTGAAGGTACCTATGTTATCAGCACCTTCTATGGTTACAGGATGTTTATATTATAGGTGCCTAATTATATTATAGATGTCTGTGTTATAAGCACCTTCCATGGTTATAGGATACTTATATTATAAATATATAAGTTATAGACACCTTCAATAGTTGTAGAATACCTACTTAAAATCTAAGCTCAAAGGTCCTAAACTTGCATTTCTAGGCTCGCATGCTAGCATTATTAGCTTAGATCCGCCTTTTATTTACAAGCAAAAGTTGCAAATTTTGAATTTTTCATTACATTTGTATGGTTTGATTTTTAATTGCTATCACCAAAATTTATAAATGAAATTTGGAATCTAAAATTGAAATTTATTTTAATATTTAATTACATATTATAATATTTTTAATTATAGACTATTTTTTAATATATTTTTAATTATAAAATTCTAGATATTTAATCATTATTTATTAATTATTGAAATTTAAAAAAAGGCTCCATTGTTCTTTATGCTATGTGTAACAAGCAATTATTGCCTCTTTTGAGGTGGTAGAAACTATATATAAGCCTAATAATAGAATAGTCATGGAACAATTTTATACACGTGGCAAGTAGCCATTGGACAAAAATAATTTATAATCCATACATTGAAACACTCAATCTCCGAATTTACTTCTTACTCAATTCTTTTTTTCTTGTAGCAAACCCTAAATTACATTAAAAATTCCAATTCCACAAATAACACAACACTTTAATGAGAGACTATAATTTATTCTTCATAGTCCTAAAATCACCCTTTTGGATACCCTACTACACTACTAGAATCAAAGTATAATAAACAAGTAGCCAAACTTCCATCTTTAAAGTGCAAGTGTTGTTTTTTAAATGCAAGTTATCTATCATACTTCTTTGTGTTTTCAAATGCAAGTGTCTTCTTTGAAATCTATTTGTTTGTCAAGTATCAAATTTTGTCAACAGGGAATTCCTTAAAGATTGTGGTTGATGTTTTGTTTTAAAATTGCAACAACTTTCAATTGTGCATCCAGGTAGGCATTCTACTTGTTGAGAATTTTGCACAGTGAAAAACAATGTGTGATGGAATCTGTGTCAATTCTAATACTTGTGCTATGATCTTGGAACTCTTGGATGTGAAGCCCTCAATCTCAACATGTTGCTGTCAATTTAACATTTATAGATATGAAGATTAATTGAAGCAACTTCACTATTACTTTTCAATTGGTTGACATTAATTAACTTAACTCTAAGAATTTCTTTCAGATATTGGTAGTGTAAGTGATAAGTTGATGTAATTATATAAGTCACGAAGTGTAGATATCTAAACAAGAAGCATCCTATCAAGGTAATTATCAAGTGACTTTGCATCTACGTCAAGGTAACTACAATTTGCCAAGTTTCAAGCTTTTCATAAAGAATATCAAAATCAATTTCAGAAATCATGTACAAATTGTAATTTCCCATTGCCGCACATTGCCACACTTGATCTAAATAGTGTCAATAGCTGTTGATTGTCTTCTCCAACAACGTCCTCACAACATAGGCAAGTTTCAATACAATTATTGTGACCTTCACTTGCAATTTTGAAAGGCAGACAAATTCTAGTAGATGGAACACTTGTACTAACGGCTTTTTCAAGTCAAATTTCACAGCACCAAGGTTTAATGTTTTCTTTTTGAATCGCATAGTTGTTGATTTTTTAGAGGGGGGTATTGTTTTCTTTTCAAATCACATGTTTTTTTATTTTTTAGAGGGAACTTATTGTTTTCTTTTCAAATCACATGTTTTTTTTATTTTTTAGAGGGAATTTATTGTTTTCATTTCAAATTGCATGGCTATTTTTTAAAGGGAAGGATATTGTTTTCTATTTAAATTACACGGTTGTTGATTTTTCAAGGGGATGGGTGGGGATAGGGGGCTACTTGTTTCTTTTTAGAAGATAGTGTAATTACTAACAAGAAGTTTTAGACTTTAGAGACTTAAGAAAAAACAAAACATAATAATAATGTGATTTGCATATGTGATTATTTTGTTATTTTAATGTGGTTTAGTTCGTATAGATACATATAGTATAATTTGAATTGATATTGACTGCAAACATGACATTATGAATAAGGGTGATTTATTTTTAATATAATTTGATTTATCCTTTCATTGTAAAGTAACTCATTTAGATGGATTTTTTGTTAATATAGTAATGCATAGGAGTTGTAACTAGATTGAAGGTGCTTATTGTATGAATTTGTTCTTTTAACAAGCGTGGAGAGTACATAAAATGAGTGAACAACTAAAGAATTTTATAACTTTCATGGTATTCAATTAAAGAGAATCTCATGTCAAGCATTATTTTAGCTAAATAGATATTTATTGAATATTGTTTAATTTAAGAAGAATCAAAGGTTGCTTCTTTTTTACTTCAAACTTTACAAAACAATTCTAAAAAATTTACAAACTATAAGAATTGAATACCATTCTTCAACAATTCACTATGTCATTGGAGTTTATCAATGTTTAGCCCTAAATAATTTGTTTGGTCAATTTGTGTCCACTTACTCAAACATCACATCAAAGAACACTTAGTTTTTTTTAATAGTATGTCATGCATTCTTCTTCCAAGTCTCTTTATATTTGTAACTTTAATTTATAAGCTTTTAGATTTTATTGTATTTTTATATTTAATAATTTTTTAATTTAAAATTTAAAAATATTAGATATAATATAAAAATTTAGATAAAAATATAAGTAGATTTTTAAATTTATAAAAAATAGTTTTATTATAGAAAAAAATTGTTAACAATTTTAAATAATTATTTGGGAAAAATATGCGAAAGCAACCCTCAGGCTATGATAATCACGTTTCTTTCAAAATTGCTTTGGATAGCTAACAAAGATTGGCTCCTGTTAGAGTGTGAATTTTGAGCTAAAATATTTTTTGTAATTGCATACTAAATCATATTAATTCTATACATGCCAAATTTCAAAAGTAAATGAAGAATTTCTCCAAATGTCCCAAATACCCAAAAAATTTAGGACAACGTAAATTTTCAGCTAGACATCCAGTTAGAAGTTATTTTCTTCCTCCAGAGTCATCTATTGTACACAGCTTGTATCAAAAATTCAAAAACATCAATTTAAAATTGACTTCATATGAACCCACATAAACATTGAATTGTCTATTCAACAAACAATTGTTATTTAGGGCCTATAACTAGTTTTGTATATAATTATGTAAATAGATTGAAGTATTCTAAGGTTGATTTATTCATCTAGTTTCTTAAAGTCCCACTTTAAGGTCAAATTTCAATTTTTGGGGGTTGTAAAAGGTGAACAAAAAATGTTATATGTGGGATTTGGAATTATATAGTGTGAAAGTCAAATTTTCAACCATCAATCTCAAAATTTCTCATGCATAATATTAAATCTCAAACAAATGTCCAAAAATGAGTAAACATATTCCTAGAAATAGGTCAAAAAATAAGATGGCTATCTTAATTAGATTTTGAAAATTTGGTGGAACTTGGAACATGGAACATGGAACGTAGTAAAAATGGGTCCTAACTTTATCTTCTCTCCAATCAATGATAATAAACCAGATAATGTTTACAAATTGAAGAATTATAGGAAAAACAAATCAAAATATACTCCAAATACCAATTAGTAGCTCATCATTCAATCTCTATTTTTTAGGGCCAATTGCCTATTCCTATGGAATTTAAAGGAAAATAAATTGTGCATTAGTAGACAAAAATGTGCCCCTACCAACATGGCATGATAACATAACTAGAACCTTGAACCTCTTGCATGAGGAAGGATTTTCTAACTACTAATCATGTCTCTCTGTTCTGGAAAAAATGAGTCATGATGTCGATAGCGCTTGTCTAAACAACTATAGTATACATTTCCAGCAATGAGAACTTTGATATCCTGTAAATGCTTTTGCAAAATAGAATTCCAAGCTTCAACCTCCAAATCCATCAATGCACAAGCATATGTGTTCACCAAGTCTATTGCCATATACACTGTTTGGACAAAAGGCTCCCCTTCACATTCCATCAGCACAGTGATCAAATTGCGAGGATTTTATTCTAGTGAGCTCTCCTTGTGGTATGAGAAGATGTTGTTTGCAAATCCAAGATGGATGGAAGTTGCTATGGTTACCTTTTCCAAAAATGGAGTCACCCGCAATATATTTGGAATGTAGGAATTGTTGACAAATTCTATTGCCAACTGAGTAAATTTTCCACCAACATTTCCAACACGCATAATAGTATAAGACTCCAAGTCCTGGAAGTATAAATTATGGTCTTGGACAATATCTGCATGACTAGCAGCATTAGCGCGATGGTGTTCCACAACGCCCACAACATAATTATTGAACCATTCAGGATTGGACAACTCTAGCATGTCCCGTCCTGACTCCCAGACCATGGTCTCAATCAAGGAAGTGGGATTGCTTGGTTGCACTTGTTGACTAAAAAACGCATTCAAGTGGTCAAGATATTCTTGAATTTTTATGGAGCTCTTATATGCATCACGGCTAATGCCATATTGGTCTTGAAGAAACTCATCTGGGGTGTCAAAAAAAAGATCATCCAACAAGAACAGTAATGCATAATGAATGGAAATTGCTACGAGGCGATCGACACTAATTACTCCAGGGTACATATAGCTTGCTATAGAAAGGCCTACTCGACAATAGGAATCTAGAGAATTGACATTCTGATAGCGCTCAACATATTGGTGCAAGCGTTTTTCGGCCTCGTGTACATACTTGGACTGTTGCAAAGGTGGGAGGCCATCAATGACCATTGAGAGTAAGGGTGGAAGGTGATCATCAATTGGAGATGCAAGTTTCATAGGTGAAATTGGATCTATAAGCTCCATATTCTTGGTCCCTAAACAAGTCAAAATATTTTGATCTTTAGAATTGATTTAAAACAAGTAGAATAATTAATTCCATGTTCTTTAGTGAAAGATGGATGTTTTAGGATTTTATCATCCCTTGTATATATTATGAAAGATCCTTGACAAGTATAGATAATTTGACATGTATCTAGCTAGGCACCACAGGGGCCAAATTGCACCATTGCAAAATAAAGGTGTACTTTGGTGATTAAAAATTAGTCTTTAGTTTTTCTTCATATCAAAAAAGAAAATTGGAGGAATTTTGGATGAGGAAGGACTTGAATCTGACAAAAAAGTGATTAACAATTTTAAAGTTTGATGAATGTAGGAATGTATTGCTTCATCAATATATAAATGATTTCCATCTTTAATTGGTACTTTCTCAAAGATAAAATAAAAATGACTATGTACAACAATGTTTAGGGATGGCTATAGTTGTTTAACTCTTTAAGCACCAAGAAATAATCTATATGTTTAAAATTGTGAATATGGATGATAGAATGCAACTTGAAATAATATTTAAATGATGATTTTATTTTTAAAGTTGCAAAGCATGATTTATAAAACATATCTATACAATTGAATTTAGTATTCAATTGCATTTATGAATGCTTAGTACTCAGATTTTAAACCATAAATTAAAAAATTTGTTTGAAATTAAATATCGATTAAATAATAATAATAATTTCTACAAGGTATTTATCTCTCTTAAGTTTAAATATGAAGTTCTAATTATATCCATCTTTTAAGATTTGTATTTCATTTTTTTATTCAAGTTGTATTTGGTGGGTCATTTTTGTAACTCAAAACTGAATTACTTTTTGAGATGAAACACATTTTTATTTTTTGAAATATAATATATTGACACAATAAGTCTTGAAAATTACACGTTGTAAATGTTTAATAAGTAACACATGAATCTATTAAAAACTAGCCATGCATGAAAATTCAAAATGTTGTATACGTAGGACATTTTTATATTCATACATTGTTCATCCATTGTTCACTTGACATCACCAATTTCACTAAATAATTTAGGGTGAAAATTGAATGAAACACAAACATGATATATTTTATTGTTCTTATGAACTTTCTTGCACTAGAAGAAATCCGTGTTTTTTTTTACGTTTAAAAACTGGACGTCAAATTTTTGGACATTAAACATTTAAACATAACATTAGGATGCTAGTTTTGACGTCAAAACTAGCATCTTAATGTTATGTTTGATGTCCAAAAAATTTGACGTCCAGCTTGACGTCACGTCAGAAAAAACACGGGGTTCTTCTAGTGTTGTGATACTATCTATTATCCTTCAAATTTCAAGTTTAATTGTTTTTTCACATACCTACTCTAGTTATTGCCTCCATTTAGACTAGAATTAGAAATTTCCTTAAAACTTTACCTACTATTTTATCACGCTAGTAGTTTCAAAACTCAACCAAACTCTTTTTTCCATTTTCACCAATTCACAATACACTAACTAGGGATTCACAACAAACTTAAGGGCCTCTTGCTATGCTCCATCGGTGGGCAAAGTTCATCTCTAGGGGAAGCTGCAAGGTCCAAGTGAACAATTGCATTGACATATGGATGCAGTGGGTGGAGAGGGATTCAATAAGATACCCACACATATTGATTCCCTCAAGATTGACCAATATCGACCAATTTCAATGAACCATGAAATCTCGCTTTTCTACTCACCCACCCCAGCATAAGCTCTCCTTGTCTCGTGTTTTTCTGCCCGTCAATGGAGCACAGCAGGAGGCCTTAACGACCACTTCACGGTACTACGCTAACTACCCGTTAAGAGCCTCGGTGGCTGATTCGTCCCATTTCAAGGCACCGTTAGAAAGCAGAATCCGCCGGAGGAGAAGTTTGGCCGATTCGGTCGCAGAATCGACAGAGATGGCCGATTCTGACGCTCCCACCGCGTTCCCTCACCTCTTAACGTAAGAGAACGCGCCTGTCGAGGCGCATTCTGCACGGGAGCTCGCCCAAGAGCTCGCCCTACCGGGCTCGCCCCTAGGGCTTGCTCCTATGCAGAATGCGCCTCGACAGGCGCGTTCTCTAGTACATTTCCCCCGATCATTGAAGTCCTCCAAGGTGTAAGCATACATACGTGTCAAAAACAGTTAAAAATTCCCAGTAAGGGAAACTCCTGTAGTAGTACGGTGGGTACACCCAAAACCGTCACTTTTTGCTACTGAGCCTAGTTACTACTTTTAGACTGGTCAAATTTTCATATATTCTTGATGGCAAGTGAAAGGAGGTTCCAACGCACCAGAGAATGTGGCATTTGGACACCGTATGCAAAAGTTGTTAAGGGTCAAAGTTTGTTTCTGAAAGCGCTCCATCCAAATAGGTACATAACTGATTTTCGAAATGTACACATCCTGTAGATGGCACTTTAAGGTCAGGTGCCATTTGGGGGGTGCCTACCTTAGTACTGTACAGTGCCCTTGTAAACTGATTGCTTATTCTTTAGACCCTCTGTCACCCTTCTACAAAGAGGAGGTAAGTTCACAATCTATTTGGTCATTCAGCCCACTGGATGCACAACGACAGCATGAACTGCATGTGCACTGAAAGTTAAACTGCAGGAAGCAGCGAGAAGACATGCTTCCGCATGCTTCCCTCATACTGCCCATCACTTCTAACTGAACTCTTTGTAAAGTTTTTGGTCGAGATTTTGCCTGAGAATCAAGGGCAGGCGAAAGCTAGCTAGGTTGGAGGCTTACCAGTAAAATCACGCACACTGGTGTCCTTCGCAGGGACTTGATCACCAGATGCATCTTCACCACTGGAGAAGAAAGATGACGCTGGCTTCATGGCCCAGGTGCTGGATCCGCGGCCGTTCTGAAAGCCACTCGACCATTTGAGACTTGCTGGTTTCCTCACGGGGGGGAGTGAGACCGGGGACTTCGTGCAAGTTCTCTGCTGCGGGATACGAGCGGAACACGTACAAATCATCTGTGTCGAAATCATCGTTCTGGAGTGGACCTCACAGGGAAAAATGGCAAAGCCTTGTGTGCACTCCTGCTAACTTGACAGTCTGGCTCATCAAAATGAGAGTAACAATGACGCCGAAGCAGGTCTGTTTTATAAGGTTGCACTGTCCCAGGAAACCAGGGTGGGCTCTTTGCAAAGACGTAACGGAACTGAAGCAATCTTTGAACTACTCTCTCTGCTGACCACCTTTACTGTCATGCACTCCTCATGCTCATTTTCTGGCAGAAAATTTGTTGTAAAGAAAAAGAAAGCTTTCCACTGCTTTACCTCTAAAGGTGGTGAACATCCAAAAAGTGGATGTGCCTTGGTTAACACTCAGTGTAACTTTCAGAATAACCATTATAGGTAGGTATGCGTTTTAACCCCTAAAGTCCCAAGGTCTTTTGTCTGTTGGAAAACACTCGAAAAGGCCATTTCTGTTGCATTTGTCCATTACAGCAGAAAAAATAAGATTTAGAATCTAACTGTAGGATCTTGTGCTTGACTTGTCTAAGATCATGTGAAGAAAATTTGAGTACTAGTTCTCCCTCCCTCCATGCAATCATCAATTGAAAGACAAGTAAAATGATTGTAGGGATCAATCAACAGTGTTTGTTCTTATTTTTTGCATTTCTTTGAGTATTTTTCAATTGAAGGAGATGAAGCTTTAAGAGGCAAAATAGAGGTTCAAACATAGTCTTGGGCATGTACATGTTTATAAGATTAACACGCTAACACACTCAACAATAAAATGTCCATTGGTGCTCTTTGAAAATGCTCCCCAAAATTCTACTTTTCAACACTCCAAAACTAAGCTTTGAAAAGGCAAAATTTCTTGGACGCTAGGAGTGCACTGAACTCTACTTACAATGCAAAACCGGTCTTTAAAATGTTATTTTTACCCTTAATCTGGAACATTTTGTCCAACATGAAGATATTTTTGGAATTTTTTGGCACAACATATTTTGAATTTAAAACTTATTATGTTGAAGAACTGAGTTGAAAATTCCCCCAAACCCCCTTGATTTTCATTCTTAGAAAAATTGTTAAATAGAAGTAAGTCTAAAAGTGAAAGAAACACTAAATTGTTAATACACCTCTAAGATGGAATTGAAACATAACAATCCCAATAGAGATAATTCTAGCAAGCATACTTAACCCTGTCAAATAATTATTTTTGAAAAAATGTGAAAATTGCATTCAAAAATGAATTCTCTAAGTGTTTTTTTTGAAGATGCTTAGATTGCCCGGAAACAAGATTGACCATAACTTTCTCACTGCTAATCCAAATAGAATGAATCAAAGCTTCACATGTAGAGAAAAATATAATATTTTAGGAAAAAGAATTTAAAATGCAATTTTGACTTTTTGTGAATATTTTAATGCTGCCTACCAACCTCTATTTTTGGCTAATTGTGCTATAACTTTTATTGCCATGCATCGCTTGAAATAAAAATTATATATCTATGAAGCTTATGTGTTTCTGTAGCTACACAAAAAGTTTCAAAAAATTACAATGAATATTGAGACTGTATGAACCTATCCAAGTTTGCATTTTGACCCCCGTAGGGCCAATGGAATTTTAGGGGTTAAACTAAGAAACTAAAGCTTAAAAGGTTTAAACTCTACACCATTTTAATTTTTTTTTTAAACTAAAAAATTGAAAGAATTATTGCAATTGCAAGCTCTAAGTACACAATATTGTGTGTTTTTCATTTGAATATTCATCTTCTAAAATGTTTTTTGAATTTGAATTACAAAATTATATTTTTCATTCTAACCTTCATTTATGGTGAAATATCCAGATTATCCTAATTGATATTCTAATTAATATGATTTTATTTCCGCCTTTTACTTTAGAAAATTACAATTATTTGATTTTTCCCTCAAATTTTATTAAAAATTTAGTGTTAATAGAAAATTCACTTTTTCACACATGAAAGTATGAAGATACTATATCTCAATTATATATTAGGAAAAATATAGCTTGATAGTGAAATTCAAATTGAAGGTCATTGCCAGGGATGTTTTGCATGTAAAAAACAAAACAACTACTTGAGAATTTTTCATACTAATCTCCATTGCTACTTGTAGCTTTTGAAATAATTTCAAATAGATTGGAATTTTTTTTCCGCTATATTTACAAATTTATTTTCACCTCTAGTCTCAAAAATTATAACTATGATAATTTTACATGAAAAAAATGAAATTTTTTATAATGATTGCCAGACAATAGTATTATGTATTAAAATAGATTTATATTTGAACATAGTTTAATCCCTAAAGCATTGAACATGCTTTTTTGAGAATATAGCTTTTTTGGGCAGCTCACTACGAGCGGAGATTTTATTTTTCTTCTTTGAAATTTTCACACAACATTCTCCCGAGGAGTAGCTTTACAGTCCAACAATTTTCATAACTTTTGATTATACGGGTAAAACGTTATTGCATGATAAGTGATTTTCAATGCTCGGCGGGCAGCCCGAGCAACACAAAAAATTCTTTAAAAATTACTTCTTAAAAAAATAAAAATTTGAAATTGGTTCTTTGGATTTATATATACACGGGAAGCTTTGAATTATTCCATCTTGATCTATGAGTCAAAAGTTATGAGGATTCTTAGTTTGAGGGTAGTTATGGAATCTCTACTCTAAAATAAAATTCAAAGTCCTCTATTTTACTCAATTTTCAATATTTTTGAAAAAAGCAAACCTCTTTTGCCTTTTTGGAATTCTCCTTTTCTTCATGTAGTTCATTTGTAGTAACTTTAAGTTGATTTTCTAAATCTTCTATTTCTTTCAATTTTTTATTCATAATTAAAGTAGTTTTTTCCTCATGTAATTTTATACCACATCTTATTCCACTTGTTATTGCATCCCGGAAATAGGATTCATATAATTCAGTTTTCTATAATTTTATTTCTAATTAATTTTATGATTAAATTCTTAACAATTCATTCTATGATTAAATTCTTAACATTTTAGCGTTTTGAATCATTTTCTACCTCTTTCTACTTACTATTTTTTTCCTATATGTTGTACAAATCCAAATGATCTGAAAATTTTCAAGCATAGAGCGAACTTGACTTCAAAAATGAATCCAAAGAGTAACTACCGTTTTAGACATTTTTACATATAGATGTGACCTTGTGAAGTGCAGCTGCCCGTATTTTTGCAGGCACATAGAAAGGATTTTTCTCAATTCAAACACTAATATCATGCAATCCACACATTGAAAAATTCTGAAATTTTTTCCACATCTTCGCAATCAAGTTTACTTCAAGATCCTATGGTTACATGTGTCCAAAAATGTTTTTTTTCTAAAATTTGATACTTTTACTAGAGATGGCAGTTTTGGAACGTTTTTGGTGAAAACATAGTCAAAAACCTTTAGGGATTAAAAGGAAAATTTTAGCTCAAACATGATGTTTGCCTATTTTCCAATGGATCTACTCCTTTAGGGGTTAACATGAAAGATGTGTATATGGATGTTTCTTATATATCCATGCAATTGAATGAACCTCTTGTGGACCAAACAACTTTTTTTTGGCAATATAGCAAATTTTGGGCAACTCACAAAGAACAAAAATATTCACATCATTTTATTATTATTTTGAGGATGTGGGGACAAAGAATAGCTTGCCGCTCTACCAAATTCTTCTATAATTGGATTTGCCCACAAGGAATTATGGGAAAAAATGTCATTTTTGATAGAAAAGGATAGGACGAGGAATAGGATGGGTAGGCATTATTTAGCTGAGATTCACTTGTTCAATAAAACTGCAAGATCCCTGGAGTCCTTGGACTGGGAGAACTTAGCCATAGCAACAGTCTAACTTGGCAAAGCAACTACTACATTGAATAATAACAATTATTTAACTTTAAGTTTAAATTTTTTTAAATAAAAAAATCAATTTTAATTTTTTTTTTTTTTAATTTTTTTTTTATTCTAGCCAATAGTAGTTGGTTCATAGCATCGGAAACTAAAACAACCCTCTAATGCTCTGCCCCCCCCCCCCCAAACAAGTAATAGTTCTTTAAACTAGAGCAAAATTTTCATCATAATGCCTAGAAGAGCGAGGATAGGGCTTGGGACAAATTTTTGGCAGATGTTGAAAACATAATGCTTTTCATATTTTTTAGGAACCCATACATTCAGGACAAAGTACAAACAGGTAGGATATTTTGGAAAATTTGACATCATGCAATCAAAACATTTAGTAATTATCTCACACAACCTCAAAAGTCACTTATTTCATGTATAAAGAGATGAAAAGACAAGCTTTTTTTTACAAAAAGAGTGGTAGGTTGTGACACAATCCATATGGGATGTGTAGATTAGAATTAGTAGGAGCTCAACCACTCATAGTTAAGTCAAATATAGGAATTGTGTTCAAAGTAGAATTTTAAAACTCATTTAAGTATAATAAAATAACTTTTTCAAAAAACTTTGGACTAATCCCTAAAGGATCAAAGTACGTTTTTTTTGCAGCATAGCAATTTGGGGCAGCTCACTACGAATGGAATTTTTATTTTTTTTCTTTGAAATTTTAACACAACATTTTCCCGAGGAGTATCTTCAAGGCCCAACAATTTTCATAACTTTTAACTACATTGCCAAAAAGTTATTGAATGGAATGTAGTTTTCATTGCTCGGTGGGCAAAAAAACTTCTTTAAAAATCACTTTTTTGAAAAGTAAAAATTTGAAATTATTTTTTTGAATTTCTACATACATGGAAAATTTTGAATCATTTCATTTTGATTAATTAGATGAAAGTTATAAGGAGTTTTAGTTGTGGGTAGTTTACAAGTAGTTTGAAATCTCTGTTCTAAAATAAACTTTGAAGTCTTTTATTTTACTCAATTTTTTAATATTTTTGAAATAAAAAAATAAAAGGTTTAGATTGTTTATTACAACATGTCAACCATTGAGATTGGCATTTTTTTAATTCCATGCATAAATGGTTAACAATTTAGTATTTTGAATCATTCTCTATTCCTTTCTACTTACTATTTTTTTCCTATATGTTGTACAATTCCAAATGGTCGAAAAATTTCAAGCATGTATCCAACTAGCTTAATAAAATATGAATCCAAAGAGTTACAACCATTTTGGAAAAAAATTCCTAAAGATCTGATCTTGTCAAGTGTAGATGCTGTATTTTTTGAAGGGGCAAAAAAAGTTTTTTTGTCACTTCAAATGCTAATATCTTGCAATCTACATGGTGAAATTTTTCTGAATTTTTTTTGCACATCTTCTTAAACTAGTGTAATACAAGATCCTACGGTTACATTTGTCCAAAAGTGTTTAAAAAAAATTAGTACTTGTATTAGAAATAGCAGTTTTAGAGCATTTTTGGTGAAAACATAGTCAAAAAAATTTAGAGGTTAATGTGAAAAAGCTATTAACTTTCATCTCCAAAATTTGTGTGAGATTTTTGAGTCTCTTGAAAAAAAAGTTATGAACAATATTGAGAGAGAATGTTAACTTTGATAGTGTCAAAGACAGTGACCCTTCCAACCCCTCTCTCAAATTTTTCCATAACATTTGATGTCCTTCTCTTAGTAGTTTGTGAACATAATTTGATTTTGAATCACTTAATGTAAGTTAGAGAAGATCAAGTGAGCCTCATTTCTATTTCATATTCACAGTTTATGAAATAATATTCAAATTTAAAATTATAATACTCAATAGGATTTACTGCAATGCCCCTACACCCATGACTATCAGATTGACAATCAGTGCCATTGAACAATGAGAAAGGGGGATGGGATAATAAAATTGGTACATAACATTCAGTACCAGGTACCAAGATTGTGGTGGTAGATTTATGGTGTACATTATTCTTTTTGCTTTTTTTCTAAATCTTGGACCAGCCAAAAAAATCAACAAAAAAATGGTAAGATAATTTGCCGAAAATCTTAAGAACTGTTTGAATCAAAATTCCAATGTCATTTAACCTTTTGCTAACAAAAAATAATTTTGATGGCCTGTTGACGAAATTGCTTCAATGATATTTATGGGAATGAAGGTTGGAGATGAAATTAGTATATTGAAATCAATTATCTACCACGAATCCTCAAAGGGTATGGAATAATTTGAACATTAGAGCTTGACTGCTCATTGTCAAAATGTCAAAATGATGTTTGCTATAGAATTTTAGAGCTCATTTAGTCATAGTCGAATAACTTTTTTCAAAAAGAATTTGAACTAAAAAAAGTTGTAAAATCATGTTAAAAATTCATATCAAAAATTTGAATTGAGATTTCAAGCCTCCAATAAAAAAATTATGGACGAAATTCAGAAATGTATGTTTGAAAATGTAAAAGAAAATATCCCTTCTAATCCCTCTTTGAAATTTGTCCATAACTTTTGATTAGAGTCTAGAAATATCGAACGGATTTATGGATATCAAATTTAACTTGATTTTACAACTTTTTAGATCAAAGTTTTTTGAAAAAAAGTATTCTACTATGCCTATATGAGGTTTGAAATTATACTTCAAATACAATTTCTGCTTTAATTTGACTTAACTATCATCAATTGAGCTCCTACTAGTTCTCATTTATATATCCCATATTGTTTGTTTTACCTCCTACCACCCAAAATGTATACAAAAATTTATCTTTTTTATATCAAAAATCTAAATCATGAATGGCTTTTAAGAAATTGTGAGGAAATTCAAACATGCAAACATTGTTCAATGAATTGAATATTTACTTTTTGAAAGTCTTATTCGATTTGTTAAAATTTGTTACTAATCTAGAGTGAATTTTTTGTTACCAAGCCATCTAGTTACTAACTTAATTGCAGTATTTGTCTAAGTATTGTACCCAGGCAAGAAAGTTTCATTTGTTCACAATTTGTGGCGCATGGATAATTAGCTATCGATGGGTGTGGAATATTCCACATCATTTTGTCCAAAAGAAGGCATGCCGTCTCCCTACTACTAAATGTTATGTATGCACTCTAAGGTAAAACAAATCATTACAAGGATTTTCAATTAATGAGATTTAGATCAAAATCAATGTCTTAGGTGAATAGTGATCTTATTAGGAACTTCCAACTTGTTATGTATGCACTCTAAGGTAAAACAAATCATTATGGGGTTTTTCAATTAATGAGATTTAGATCAAAATCAATGTCTTAGGTGAGTAGTGATCTTATTAGGAACTTCCAACTTTTCAGTGTAAATTCATTGTAGGAAATGATTTTTTTAGGCATTTCACATTAGAAAATATTGCAACTTCTTTAGGTGATTAAAAGGTATGTTCACACTTAAAATAAAAGAGTGTTATTATTGTGGGATTTGGAAACAAATTTAGACCTACTTCTAGATCAAATTCACCTTGCAAACATCACCTCTAATACCAAGTGCAGAAATACCTTAAGATGACTATTATGGATACAGTTTTTGTTGTTTTTAAAATATAAGAAACTCATACTTTATTGAAAAAATACAATTTCAGTTGCTCTTGTTGTTTCTTGCACTTTTCTGTATGTGAAAATTAAAATTAAAATTAAAATTCATCAATGGTATGAAGACAAACTCCTAATTTTTACCACAATGGTTTGTTTTTCCTTATATAGAGTTGTACTTTTAGAAATTTTGACCTACATGATGGAACCATATCAAAAAAATTGAGTATAGTCAACAACAAATACTATCAATGCTGAAAACTCAAAATGAATGTTGAATCAATCAACAAATGAAGAGAATTGTTTCTTACTATGTTGAGAGTATTTCCACCGAGTAAGGTGGAAATGAAAGCGTTAGACAATCTTTGCTTATAAGAGCGAGAGAGTGGCCCCCACCGGTTGGTAGTTTGCAATTGAAAGCCCCTACAACTCCAAATAACTGACTCCCTATGGCGATGTTGTAATGATCCTTTTTTAAGGTTTCAACATAGTGGGTTTGAAGTCTGATCATGATGTTCAGTTTTAGATTTGCTCTACACAAAAAAAGTCGGTTTGAAAAAAGATAGAGTTTTTTTTAAGTGTTTGTGTTAGTAGCATGTCTCAAGTCAAACGTGCAAGGCACGATAGATTGAACTCATTGAAGTGAGGCAACTACATTTTTTCATGACCTATGTTGGAAAATGCACAAGTCTCAAGACTAGTGGGATGCAGTCATACACTTGAGGTGTGGCAAATCTCTTACTAGGCCAAGCAAGAAAATAAAAATTAAGTAAGAAAAAGACTTTCACTATTATTGTTGTTATGTAAGAAGCAACAACACTATGAAAGTCTCTATTTTTTTAGCATTGACTTGGTTTCAAATGAAGATAGCTACTTAAACTTCCTCACGATAAGAAAATTGTACTTACTTGTGAATTCTTTCTAAAATTGATCCTTAATGGTTTTTTCCTACAATGCATTGCCTTTATTCATGAGAGTCTCATCTTTTTGGATACATTTATTTTCAGCACTTTGAAAATAAAGGTTATATTTGTATGGTGTCAAAAAAATGCATAAGAAGAGAATCTAATATAACCTTTGGACTTCCAACAAAATCTAAAATTGCCATTTCCATTGCAAAGGACAAAAAAAAATTTAATTGTACATTTTGTATATTTAACCGTAGAACTTGAACTAAACTAATATAAAAATGTGTGGAAGAAATTTCAAAACTTTGACCACATCAATTGCAAGATATTTGTGAAGAAAGTTTTTTTTTGAGTACTTTGCAAGAATAGATTACAAGACTTTGAATCTTCTTAGCTTAAAATTCTTGCACTACACTTTTTGAATCTACAAAAGATTATATTGAATAATTAAATTGAAATTAAAAATAAATAAAATTAAAAATGATTTTTATTCTTTAAAAAATCATTAAGTAGATATAGGATAGAAGAAAAAAGTAAATTGTTAATAGCTCTAAGACGGAATTGAAAGACTCTAATTCCAATTGTAAGATTGTTCTAGCAAGCAAATTAAATCTTGTCAAACTCTTTTGGAAGGAAAATTGTGAAAATTGAGTTAAAGAAATGAATTCAATATGTTATTTTCACAATAAGATGTTATAATTGCCATCTAAATAAGATGCTTATTAACTTTCACATCACTCATCCAATTGAAATGACTAAAAGGTTTCCATGTTGAAAAAATATAATTAAGAGAATTTTTTTAATATTTTAATTTCAAATTTCTATTGTTGTTATTGCCAAGGCTCGAGCATTTTGTAATTAGAAAGGCATAATGTTCCAATCACTAATTGAAAAAAAAATTATATTTTAATAAAGCTAATGTATTTTTCTATACTAATAAAAAACTTCAAAAAATCCTGCCAAAATTTGAGATTATAAACCTTCTAGTGTCCTCTGAAAGGATACTTGTGATTGAGGGATTAAAATGAAAATAGGTGTAGTTATCTTATTTAAAACTTAAAACTGTCCCTAAATAAGTATATAAGCATTGTTCCTATTGTAAAACTATCTAAATTTTGGCAGGATTTTATTGGGAGTCTAAAAGGGATTTGAGATTTTTATTGCATTCAATTTTTAGACAACATTTGAATAAATAATGAATTTTCAAATACTAAAAATAGTTTCTAAATACTTTTAAAGAGCTTACATTTACTATAGAAGATCCACATTTTTTGTGACATGCCCCTAACATACTATGTATGTTTTTATGGACGTTAGCAATGTCAACATGGATGTCCAAAAAAATGTGTTATTATGGATAGGCCCCAATACATGGAAATCACAAAAAACATGGTTTAATTTCAAGGAAATTTTGGACAACATCACAAAAAACATGGTGGAATTAGATCATGAAATTAGCTACCACCTTTGCGCCATATCAGTGCCAACAGGGTGTGCAATGCCATGTCAACAATTTTTTCATCCATTTCCTTGTTGTCATGGGTCTTGCCAATGTGGACATATATTGTGATGTGCACATGTTTTTCTAGAGTTGAGTTCTTTTGAATGCCATACACCATCTGCCATGTGTTATGGCACGTTCGTGGAGACACGATAACATCACGGACAATGTCTTCTAGGACGTCCCTAATGTGCATGTCTTAGTTTTTTAAGACATCCACTTAGACATCTAGATGTTCTTGAGACACCAACTTAAACATCTAGATGTTTTTTAGACGTTTAAACATTTTGCAACATCAAATTAGACGTACACCATACAAAATAGGCCATACTCAATATGCCATACATTTTATATAGTACACAATACACCATATTGGCAACTATATTGTATGGCTTGAAAAGTCATTTATTGTGAGTATATTGACATGAAATATCAAGCTATTTATACAAGTACAAGGTGGTAAGAGGGAAGACAAGCCATTTGGGATATGTAAAATGTAGAAATTTTATTAAAAAGTAGAACTTCAAACATGGGCATTTTCATGAACACAATGTCATCTCAATAAACATTTGGACATCTTAGTTGACATCACAAAAAACATCTAGTCATCTTAGTTTGCTTTGCAAAAATGTTTGATTTTGAACTTCTTTGCGAGATTGCATGAGTACATGAAATGCAATGTTTGAATTTCAAGTCAAACTACAATAATTGTATTGAAATGAATTAAAATAAAAAATGTAATGAAATTGTGACCTTATATTAATTTATGAAAAGAGTTGTAATTTATCTTAAAGAAAAATATGAAGCTCTAAAGTGCTATTTACCCTTGAAGGACAAAATGGAATTTGAGTAGGCTCAAACAATCTCAATGTTCATTAGGATTTTTTAAAAGTTTCTAGGAATATATAATAACACATTACTTTTGTGGGAATACAATTTTTATTTCAATTTGTGCATGGACTAGAGGTTATGGCACAACACGTTGTTCTTGTGCATGCAATGGACAAAAAAACACCCACCAAAGAGATCTTTAAACAAATTCCAGAAATTTGTTTCTCATACATTATTAATTAGTCTACATGGGAAGCTTTTGTTCTTTACAATTAGATTTGTGATGTGAAAGTTGTGGACATATTTTTTTCATAGAGTATCTGAGTTTTTTCTTGGAAAAATAACTTGTGGATTCATTTGTGAACTAACATATTAGGAAAAAGAATGCATAAGTTTTGGACCTTTTGCTATAACAATTTTGCCACTAATATTATTGTTGTCCAATTCCATCTTAAAGGTTTTGACACTTTAGATTTTTCTTCAATTTGGAACGTACTTTACTTCATAATTTTGTAATCAGTGAAAATGATATGTTCTTTTGATTCTTTGAAAATTATTACACTGTTTTTCAATTTTTCAACATAAGGAATTAGAAAGTCAAAATGAAGAATATAAAAATTAGAAGCTCAGATAATTTAAAGCCAAACTTTATAGTGAAGCATAATCCACAAATTTTTTTATACCTTACTTTAAATCCAAATATCTTACAATGTATGCGGTATGTTTGAGTTTCTTAAATTTCTTCTTCACATTTATATACTAGTCTATTGCAAGATCCTACAATTAGATATGCTAGAAAAACAAATTTTTACGTTTTTTACACTTTGCAATTATCATGACAATTTTAGTGGTATTTGATGGAAACAAAGTCTTGCAATTTCAAGGGTCAATGGAAATGTTATAATACACAAAGTTCATTTCCACAAGTAAGTTGCAAGAAATTACATGGAAAAAATTCTAGAATCTAGCCAAAATGGAAATCCATAAAATGCAAAATTAGTATTTGTACAAGACAAAATCCAAACTTTTATACAAATGTGTACTTTGTAAATGATGTAAAGCAATTATAGGAACAATACAAACGCGGTGCTCACCCACTATATAGAAAGCACAGTGAATTCCATCATTGAGAACAAACTTTTTGTTCTAAAGATTATAAACCATACAACATCACACTATAGTATATAGTAATGGCATAACGTAAATAAACAAGAGAGGAGAATATAGTAGTAGGGTACACCAAAACGTGAAGGAAGAACTACTACATGTATGAATGTTGAAAGCAGAATTCCTTTAAAAATTAGATCTTGCTGAATTTATACAATTCTAAAGGGTTGTTCAAATGACCCCCTATTATAGTGGTTACGAATCTTCCTATTGCAGTGAGTATTAGAATTTGTAGCTAAGAAAAAGAAAAAACGTAATGAAGTAAGGATACAAAATTTGCATTCTTAATTGTATGTTGTTCATAGTCGGTGACAAAAATATCTTAGTGAAGGTGATGAAAAAAACACACAACATGGAACATGTAAAAAGAAAAAAATTTAATGTATGAATTCTACCAAATTCTTGGATGAAAGAAAAAAAAATGAAAAAGAGAAACCATGTACAAGAATTCAAAGGTGCTATTTATGCATAGGCTTGGACATAAAAAGCATGTTGTATGCACTTGAGCAAAAGGTGTGCATTACAACATATATTGAAGGTGGATCGATCCGCATTTTAGAAATTGTTTTTGTGCGTTGCTATGAACTTAGTAGAGGACCTTGTATTCTACTTCTCAGATGCAATGTTGCATTTCAAGGTTCAAAATAATACTACAATCATATTCTACTATCGTGGTCGGAATACGAGATCTAGATTACAGATTATAAGTACAATGAAAATAAGTGTTCTATTTTTGCTATAAATTATTCAAATCAACATAATTTTTACTACACATTTATGCTGAAAAGGTTCTATTACATCATATAAACGTGGACCACATGATCCAAAATGGAGCACATCACACATTAATTTGCATATTAAATGTAAACCTACTTAGACGTATTTACAATCATTATGTGTGCATAAACACATAATACTACTTTTAGAAGGCATGCCAATGAATTCCGTGCTTCATTGTAAGTCCTAACTAAAAACTAGTGAAGAGTTCTTTCATTATCCATCTATGGAAGGGGTTTTCCTAACACTCCCGAGCACATGCCCTTCCCCTATGATTTTCAGCGTTTTACTTCAGTCCTCAATAACTTTTGAAAACCTACTTGCAATGAAACTATAAGATTTGGCTGACATAGCACTATCATGTTTTTTTGGATATTGCGAAAAACATGAGGATGTTTTATTGGAGGTTGCAAAAAACATATTTGTTTTCTCTAACATCATGTTGTTATCCTTAAAGGATGGACTTGTAAACATGGAAACCATTCCTTTGGTTATCATGTGAATTATTTACTTAAAAAATTACAAAAGTACAAGTTGGATAGATATTGATGTTTGCAAATTCAACTCTCTCCAAAAGGGAATTGAATTCTTCTTTTTAGATTACTAATAGAAAATATATTTTCCACTAACATTTGCACGTTTTCTGCATCCACCACAATTTTGCCATCCACTGCCTTAAAGCTCCAATGTCCTTATGTCCAAAAAAAATTGTGTTTTTTGTTTGATGTCATAGAAAATGTAGTTTTTTTGTAGTAATTCTAGGCTAAAATCAAAATGGAATGTTATTGCAAATAGATCAACATTAGAAGGGATTCAACCCTTGTAAAGGGCTTTGAGTTCCCATGTATTCCTAGATTGTAGGAACACAAGGTCAGCATCTAACTGCAGTAGTCTAACGTGGCCAAAGTTTGGTCACGTCAAAAAATAAAATGAAATTAAAAAATGAATTTTTTTTTCAACTTTTTAATTTTAAATTTGTAAAAAAAAAATTCAAATTTCTGATAGCACACTGTTCTCCCACTGCATTGAGAACACTAAGAAGAACGGGCCTAAAACGGTCCTCCCCTTGTTCCAAATCCCCTCTAATGATTAGGTGCAATTACCCCTAGTAGATGTTCAAATCAATACATTTTGTTGATTTGAGCGGCTTGATTCAAACATAAATTAATAAGGTTGTGTTTATGCGATCATATTTTATGCTAATTTATAAATGTTTTGTTATTAGTTATATATTATATTGTAATATTACCTTCAGACCAAAGAAAAGAGTTTTTTTGCATAAATAAAAGCTACTCGTGATTAGGTTGTGACTACATGCTAGTCCTACAATGATCAAATCTATTGTAGTGTAGTTGCTTGTTTAATAATAGAGGCGGTGTATCATGTCTATTTGTGAAGAATTTTTTTTAGTTTTTAAATGTCATTACATTCTATTTTTTGTCTAAAAAATCAGGACTTTCCAATACAAGCATGGAGTTGAACTCAATAAACAATCCACTTAACCCTTTCATTTATTGGACATTTGTAATCAAGCTATGGATAGATAATGGAGTTGAAATCCAAACTTTGTCATAGCCTATCCCTCTTGAATTGAGTTCTTTGTGTTTTTTATTGCATTTATTACAAGTCTTATAATATAATCGAGAATAAAATGAGGTTGAGTTACGTATTGAGACCACACTAATAGAAATATGGATCACATAGATTAGAAAAAAGACCCACAAGAAGAACCCACATTAGAAACTTGACAAGATGTGGGTCTAATTTTGGGGGTATGCTTCTTAAGTCTATGTAGTCCATATTTCTAGTAGTGCCATATAAAAATGAATTGGATTTTGAAGTAGAATCGTGTTATGGATTGGATTAGATTTCAGGTAGTGCCATATAAAAATGAATTGGATTTTCAAGGTTGTTATGAATCATCGTCTTATTTAGATGAGTTTTTCAACTCAACTACAATTTGCTAAAAACTCAATTCACTTGTAAAAATTGGAAATGGATTTTGTAAATTCAAACAAATTCCCTATTGAAGTGATTGAGTAGAAAGGGTAACAAGTTGTTTTCAATACTCTTCTTTTTCCTCTTAGGGAAGAGCTCATATGAATATTTGGACCTTAGAAAATGTGCTCAATTATACCATCTTTTGAATTTGGGGTACATAAATAAATTTTTCATTTTCAAAAACATACAAGATTGTCTTATTACCACAAAATAGTTGGACTCAAAAGCCCTAAATTGATTAATAAAAAAATATAGGTAGATTTTTACATTAATCCTCTAAAGTAGAAAATTTGGAGTTGTCCAATACATCCATGGGTATGAAACAACATCTTGAGATTTTTTCTCAAGACAATTATATTTTTTTTCTTAGTTATATCAACTTTCATAAAAAAAACTTGTCCCTCATGTTTGACTATTGGTTGAATTTTCACCTAGTGAATTAACAACAACATAATACTTTGTACATTGAAAATTTGGCAAAAAAAAACATCTACTATTGCCAAATAATACTATAATGTTCAACATGTATTTGGATTTTCTATTGGCTTTGTTGCATCATTTGTTGCTAATTTTTTGGGATCAACAATGAGAAGGATTTTTCCAAAGTGGGTATTAGATTCCATACGTCGATGAGCCCATGCAGCCTTTTCTAGAGGAAAGGTATTTTCTATAATTGGTTTGATTTTCTTTGTTTCTATGAGGGGCCATATAAATTCTTCAACTTTTTTTATGACTTCAGCTTTCATTTCAATACTTTGGCCTCGCAAAGAAGCAGCTGCAATTAATCAACATATCAATTAAAATAATCTAATACTCCCTCCTTCCCAAAATGATCTTCTAGTTCACCTTTTTTTTTGTTCCAAAATTATCTTTTGATTGCTCAAAAATGATCATTTTTGTTCTTGAAGATTTAGTGAATGGATAACAACTTCTTTAAAATATTTAGAAATGGGTTGAAATAACATTATTTTCAGCCTTAATCCCGTACATGTTGTCAAACTAGAAGATCATTTTAGGATGGAGGGAATATAATTTAGATTCAAAATATGATATATATATATATATATATATATATATATATATATATATATATATATATATATATACACACACAAATATATTAAAATTATTGAATGTATATTAAAATAAGGATTTTATAATAAACTTACGTTGAATAGAACATTGTTTTGTATACACTGGACCAATCAAAATGTCTGAAAATTTCCCTGTCCTCATACCAACAATGAAAAGTACTCCCTCCCTTTTCAATATCCTGAGGTTTTGACTTGTCCATGATGCCCCAATAACATCGAGGACCATGTCCACTCCTATCACTCAATATTGTGTCACAATTATAAAAAATGAATCTTCATATCGATGTTTAGTATTGAATGTTGAAATTTTTTATTTAATTTTATTATAATTTTTCAAATGATAATAAGTTGTTATTGGTTAAATGAGTTTGAAATGCAAGTAGTTTGTAATGAAGGTGGATATTTTAATACTTTAGTTGGTTAGACACAAATTTATTCATTTTTTAAAATATGAAATTTTGTGAATGTCTTTATTGAGAATATGCAAAATTTTATAATTAAAAAATATATATATCATCAAATATTGAGTCTAGACATGTATTATAGTACATATATGTTGAGAACCATGATCATAAAGGACATATTTTATCTTTTAGGATGAAGACTTCCTTGAGTGCAACATAAGTAAATGGTTAGAGAGAAAAAGAAATGTTGCCTAGTGTCTAGTTCTCTCCATGTCATCAAAGACAATATAACCATTTTAATTTCTTTTTTTTGTTCATGTTGTCCCTCCTACTTATTCATTTGTGGGGTTGAATTATGTCTATGTGGTGCTTACAATTTATTTAATGATGAGTGAATGAAAAATTCTTAATACATATCCAAACTCCAAAAAAACATTATTCAACCTGGCTCATCTAATGTCATAGTATCCCTCCATATTTTGTCCACAAAATTTTCTTCATTATAATTGATTGCCATATATGCTCCAAGTTGTTCACACTTCATAGCTTTGTCTTTAGTAGCTACCCAATGAAAGAAATGACAATTGAAATGAGGTTGCTAACATGAAGCTTCAATTTTGTAAATTACATTTGATGTTAATTTTTGTATGTTATCATAAAATCATGATATGATAATAAATAGATAAAAATCTTGAAAAACATTAAAAGATGACTCATTGAGATTTTAATTATAACAAAGTTTTGATAAAAACATTATTTTGACATTATAGGCTTAAACAATTTCATAATGATGCTTGATCTTAGATTTTGTCATGGTTTAGGAAAGATAAATGATTAGATAGTATTCATACATGTATTTATATGTACGTACAAGTAGTGCAATATACTTTACAGCCTTTAGCTTTTGCATATTGAATTGCAATAGTACCAACACCACTACCACCACCAGTTATCTACAAAACAATAAATAGAATGAAAATTTTATTATCAACTAGAGATTTTATTTACTACAAATATCAATAATATAAGACTCTTTTATATAAATGATATTTTCTAACATATAGAAATATATTTATAATTTTTTGTTATTAAATTACTAAAAATAAAAATTCAATTTTACGATCTTAACCTTTTTGAAAACTTAAGCTCTACTTTAGTCATTCAATTATATAAAATTTTCTTTCTTAAATTTGAGCTGATTTTATGTTAATCCCTTTTAAATTAATAACCCATGATGGATTATGTTTAGTCTCATGTACCTTAATAAACTTTAGAAATATATCTTTACCCAGAAGATAATGTATCTCAAAATGGAAAATGGAAAATGGAAAGATGAATAAAATTATATCATCTTTAATATGACAAAATGATAAAATAAATATAAATGAAAGAAACTTGAATTCAATTTGAACTTACTAATATTCTCAATGGCTCTTTTCGAGGAGTATTATTTGCTATACCTGGATATGTAAAAATGCTTAAAATAATGTTACATGCAACTTCAGGAAAAGAAGCAGCATCACTTGTTGTAATATTTCTTGGTATGGGCAAACATAGATCTTCATGAGTTACTGCTTTAGTAGCATATCCTCCTCCACTTAGTAAAGCAGCTACCTAAAGTAATGTTATAGCTAATAAACCAATTGGTATGAAATTTTTATTAAATAGTTGCATGCACTAATAAAGACATTTAAATCATAGTGAGTTTTTGTTTTTTTAAAATATAGATCAATGGACATTTCTTCTCTCTTAATCCTCAAAAGATGATTTGGTCTTGGAGTGGCCAATCGGAAATTTGAATAGATTTCTACAAAGTCAATTATGAATTTGAATGGATCAAAGTCAACTTTGATGTTTTGTCATAAGATGTGGATATGTGCTTCTTTTGTTAGAATATAAGATGTTCCCTAATTGAGTGTCAAATTTAAAAGTTTTTAGGCCCCCCAAAATACAAGCTAGCCTTGTAGTTTCACGTAACATGTGGTACTTTCTTCCTCTATTTTGAGATTTGACAAGCATATAACTAACATGACACAGTATGCAATGTTACAGAAAATGACTTAATTATAGTGCTAATCCAACTCCACTTAGAGGAGTTAAAGTCATTTATTAGTCAAAGACACTTGGACATAGTATAAAGAGTTTTTTTTATTCTTCTAACTTGAAATACAATAATCTTGAATAATTTTGTAATCTAAGAGTTCAAAATTTCAAATATTTTCTACACATTCTCATAGTATTTTAATACAATTGTGTATAGTTGGATTTTTTTAACCATTTTCTCAATTTTTCTCAATGCACTTGAAAATGGTTTTTGACAATTTCTACCTTAAATGGCCTAATCCTTTAAAGATTAAGGTTCAATCAAATCTATGTATTTACTATAAAATTTTATTTTATATTCTTATACTTCAAGAAATTATTAACAAATATGATACACATACAACTTCATCAATCTGTCTAGGTAATATTTTCATTGATTAATAAAAAATTCAAAACTCAATCTCCATTACTACCAAAAGCATCAAAATATATACTTACTTCATCTCCTACTTTCCATTTGGTCACTCCCGGACCAATGTTTTCAATAACTCCAGCACAATCTATTCCCGGGTAAATATCATCTCCCGATGCTGGAGAACATGAACCTTTGCGTAACATTGTGTCATATTTATTGATTGAGGCTGCGGTAATTTGTATCAAAACTTCGCCCTTTTGGGGTTTAGGAGTTGTCACTATCTTATACTCTAGTACTTCAGGACCACCGGGCATTCGAATACGAATAGCACCCATTAAAGGAGTTGGCACCAATGGTAATTTCCCCACTATTATAGGAAGTTTAATTGGTCTTTTATTGTGATCCTGGTCATTGTCTGGAGAGTTTGGTTGCTTTGGTTTATTTATGTTAATGATTGGGTCTATAATAGAACCCAATCCTGGGTGCATAATTACAGCACGCTCCATACTAATTAGTATTGACTATTTGTTTAAATTTTTAAATTTTAAATAATTGATTTATTGTTCATTTTCAGTATTAATCTAAATAAATCTCAGCCTTAAGAATTGTGATTGGCTTTGTTCATGTGTCAATTATATACAATGCTACTAAAAATTAGGGTTGAACTAAGTTTATATCATTAAATTTGAAAATTATTGTCAAATTATTATTAATATTTCCATATCTTGAGTAACCGTTCCCTCCTTGCCATGCCATTTTTTATTCTCTTTTGTTTTTGTAAATGATTTTTAAATTTTGATAACCGTTGTTCAATTTGATCTGAATTTTTTTCTCTAACTTCGATCTCTTGTACTCTTTTTGCCACCTCAAGTTCATTTTGGCGTTTCTGATTGATAGTGTTAGATTCTTGTCTTCTCAACACATCTTCTTTAACAACTTCTGTATCTTTTATTGATTGTTTAATATCAGTTGCTATATTTTTTAACAAATTCATAGTGCAATCATCTTTGTCTTCTATGATGATTTTCAGTTTTCATGCACTTCATTGTTGGAGTCTTCATATATACATTTTAAGTTGATAAAAAAAGAATTATCCATTGTGCAATCAATAAATCTAAAAAAATAACAAGAATGTTTAATAAATCAACCAAATTATCACAATAATTACAAATAGCTTTCATTGCAATTTTTTTCTACATAATTAGTAGTATTAGTATAAAAGTAAACACTTTACATATCATTGCTGCACAATATATAGAAATATGAAAACAAAAAATACTAAAATATAAATCATCATTACAAATGATAAGTAAATGATCAAAATTGATATCTATACTTGATCCATGTATAACCAAAACAATGATGCTTTTAATGTTATTAAAACTCAAGGTTAAGTAAATACATTTCAATGTAATAAGACTTTTTAAAATGGCTACAAATTAATATGCTATGAATTTTATGAGTGTTACAAACATTTAGTACCATGATCTTTTGATAAATTAGTCAAATATACACCAAGGAGTCTAGGATTCAAATGGCTTCTTTTAGTCTTTTTTATTTATTTAAAGGATCAAAGATGAAGTATTTTTATATCTGTTTATGAATCAAACTATATTTTATCAAATTTTTTTAACATTTGTCTCTTCATAACTATCAATTGACCTATAATAAAAAAATCTATAATTTTAGAAGATTAGCAAATGTCCCATAATCTAGGAATATGGAATTTTAGAAGATTATTCACATAGTTGTACGGTATTGTATCTTACTAGTAGCTTTGGCAAAAAATAAAAAAATATATGTATGCCTAAATTTTTTGAAAATTATAATTTCTAGTTTTCTAATTTGTAGAAATTGATTCAAACTAAATAAGTCCCAAGATCTTTCAGGTCTTTAACCCCTAAAGCCCCGAGGGTGTTTTTGCCCAAAACCACTCAAAACTACCACTTCTGTTGTATTCATTTAAGGAAACCAATTTTTTATTTATTTTTAATTTAACCACAGGATCTTGTACTTAACTTGTCTGAGATCATGTAGTAAAAATTTCATCAAATTTGGCCGTATTGGATTAGAAGATATTAGCATTCAAAGTTGAACAAAAAGTTTTTTTCATGAAGATGCTTAAATTGCCTGAAAAACTAAGATTGTCTATAACTTTCTCATTCCTAGTCCAAATAGAATGAATAAAAGCTTCACGTATAGGTAAAAACATAATATTTTAGGAAAAAAAATTCAAAGTAAATAATTTTGACTTTTTGTAATTTTTTTTGGGCTGCCCGCCAATCTCCATTTCTTGCTCATTATGCCATAACTTTTTCATCCAGCATCCAATTGAAACAAAAACTATGTATCCACAAAACTCTTGCAAAGCTACACAACCTCAAAAAATCTCAAAAAAATTCACTTCAAATTGAGACAACAGGAACCTACCCGGACCCAAATTGTCCCTCGAGGGGACAAGCGGGGCTTTAGGGGTTAAAATTGACAAGTAGTGAAAACTAAGATTGTCTTACACTATACACAATCCTATAATAATAGCAATAGGTCAACAATTTGAGTTTATAATAATTCACTTAGGCGTGCGTTTGTGTGCCAATCCAAAAAGATGCCTAAAAATAATAGATTTTTTTTTTCTCTTGCCAAATCATGTTTTCAAACTTTAAATAATTGTTAGGTAGTTGAGTGTTGAAGCTGCTAGTAAGGTAATTGGATTTGGAATAAATTATTTCAATTATTATCTTTTAAGAAAATGTATTGTTCAAAGATTCAAAAACATCCTTTCATTCATTGCCTTTGAATCCTAGAATGCCTAAGGAGCTCAAAAATATGGCTTTGGATAACAATTAAAGGTTAACTTGCTACAAGTCAGACGTAAAACAACAGGTTTTCATCCAATTTTTTTGGTAATCTACTTGCTCTTTTTTATGTCATGCTCCAAAGTATATCATCATAGGTGCCTTATATATTTTGGTATAAATTAAAATGTGTGTGCCACTGACCACATTCTAGTGTATTTGATAACTTCTAGCTCCTTGCTTTAGATACGAATATGACCAATGAAAATAATGATTTTAAAACTCCTTTGCATCATTAGAAAAAAAAATATGAATCCTTTGGAGGGCCGTTAACTTTTCATTTTCGACCCCGCACAATGCAAATACAAATAAATAAAAAATAAAAAATAATTTTTAAAAATAATTTTTTTTTCAGAGAAAAATATTATAAAATAAAAATAAAATCCAATCTGTCGTGGCACTACTAGTGCCACATCAGCTGCTAATAAATAAATAAAAATAAAATAATTTTTTCTAATTTCCTCTACAATTGCACCGCTGCCACTGAAAACTTGCGGCCCTCTTGACTCTTGACTCTGCCTCAATACGTGAAGAAAAATATTTAAATCTTTCTACTAAGTTTCCTACATTATTGAGAATACTCCATGCAAGTGTGCAACTTCTTCAAAGACAATGTGAGAATCCAAAGTAGAGGAAGCACTATAGAGTGCCCAACATGCTTGCCTTCACTTGTTCACTATTTAATTATTGTACATAGTTTTCCTTTTCACTAAAAACATGCAACTTCTTTGCATCTCAAATTTTCAATGTGTCTAAAAAGGTGAAAATTTTCCATCACAATCTAACAAACTAGATTCAAGTTGCAATATCCTCCATCTCTAAAGACAAAAATATGAGCAAGAATGTTCTTCTCATCCTTTCTAATACAAGATAACAAAAAACAAAAAACCAATAAGATCAAGAAGTTACTTGCAAAAAAGTTTTTAAGGCCAAGAATAGCATACCCTCAGAAGACTTACAAGCCACTTTCAAGATATTCTAAAGATACAAGAAAGGATAGATACGTGGAGAACACTCTTTCATCATATAGTCAATACAATCAAGCCAACAAGAACAAAAATCTTGGCCACCCTATAGCAATTAATTAATGTCAGTAGTCCGTATCAAGCCACCTAGATTGCACTTGTGGGATGCAGTCTGGAGGTTGTGGTACTACGTTCGCAAAAGAGCTATGCAGGTAGAACCACAATCACTACAAGAACTCATGAGACAACCCTTGTTTAGAAATCCATGGATAAACTCCAATGGTATTCCAATGGGACTTGAAAAAAGTAGCAGATTTTTCAACTTGGCAATCAAAGAGATCAAGCACATCAAGCATATTTGGAACAGGGAGAACGACAATTATCACTTGGCTCTGGATTTGCTTCAAATAACACGCTCATGGAAGACAAATGAGCTCTGCATAGAGCTAATTGCCAATGTCCCCAAAAAACCAAATCAAGCTTGAATTCCAGAGGTAGGTCAGTGGATCACACCCAATTCAGAACAATTTCCCCCACAAATCCATCATATCACCAATGTATTGGAGGGCAACATTGAAGTGGATATCTACTGCCCTTAGGAGCATTCATTGGAACTCCATCAGATCGGAACAGGTCAAGTAGAACTCCCAACAATACAATCTCACATGGTCCGAGTGCAGCACAAATGCTTGCATCAACCAATCGGCTTCAACACAGCATTCCCAATCCCAGAAGACACATCAATCTAGCTCCATTGCTTATATAGGATTGAAGACTTAGACTAGTACCATAGGGAGTAGAGATGGAATCTAGTCGGCAATCAACTTTCTGCACCCTTCTTCAATTATAGTATGAAGTTGTGGTACCGTGTGGGAGTACAGACAAGGATAAAGCCAACAAAGCTTGACATAAGGTTGCGATCAAAGGGCATCACCAACCTTGGAAGGAAATACATTTACAGCCGAATTTGGCATCCATGGCTTCCAAGTCAGGTAAGTACATTCCTTTGGCTCCTGCAAAATGATGGACTCCCGATAGGAAGATGGCTGGCAACAATGGAAATGGACGGAGCTTGCAAACTTTTCTCAACATCGCCAATGAAAACTACAAGACATGCCTTCATAGATCGTCCTGAAGTTACCAAGGCGTAGATACATGTAAACAAACTTATGAGAAGGTATAATCTCCCCCAGCTATAGTACGACCTTACAGACATACTCGACGGAGAACTACTATCCAAAGCAGATCTCACCTTTAGGAAATTTAGTGCCTCATGTTGCGTGACCAATGAGACACCTTGGGACCTCTTCAGATGTTTACTCTTATAGAACATTTGGTGCCAGAGGTGTGGCATAGTAATGAGAAGCAAGCCTTTTTACGTAAGAATGGCTATGTACAACGCTTGGAGAATAGTTATTCAAATCAAAGTAGCCACATGGCGCAATGTATAAAAAACTCTGCAAACAATGCAACAATGCAGGGCGGTTCTTCATGACACTTAGACCTCCAACATAGTGTTCTGCTCCATGTCCGACAAACTAGTATGGCACTTTATACCCCATGTGGATTACTTACCACAAGACTTGGCTATTTGACCTTCATCAAGGGCCCCATACCAACAATTTTCCATCATCCACGTTCCCTCGACTCCACATTCGTCAATGCAGGGGAAAGACAGTCCCATCCCTACCTTGTCTCCTAACGCACCCACACAGGCAACACGGGAATTTCTACAGGGTCCAAAGAATGAAGAGACGAATTCACAAGAAGTAGAGCAGATGGTGAATCTGGCGGCCCCGCACAATGTTTGGATGAATGACTACAACGACTCAGACAACGGCAACGACAACAATTTCACAACCCTGAGCTCACCCAAGCCACTCTCCAATCAAGAACAGGTTTCTCAAAGCAACCAAGACATGCCAATACAAAGGAGGGAGGCCTCACAACAAGCAAACCGAATTTTACAACAGATTCTACATGACATCAAACGAGGGAATTTGCACACCTTCACTGAAGACCAAGACCAAGAGGAGCTTGTATTGACTTAGAGCTCCAAGATGTGTTTAGTTACATTTGTAGGGAGTTAGGGGAAGAGTAATCCCTGGGGTCGAGTTGGGTTTGTCTTCTTTGCTTCCTAGTTTTTCATTTGGGTCTTTTTCTTTTTTCCTGTGCCCCCCATTTTTTTGTTTAATTCACTTACCCTAGAGGGCTGGTCTTTTAGGCTTAGCCCTGCCCGCCCGAGCCCCACTGGTTGTCTTCTACTCAACCCTCTCAGTGTTAGTTGCTCCCCAACACCGCCTCTAGGCACGTTTGGTGTTTATTTCATTCCACCCTTAGGGGCGTAGTTTATTCCCCTCCACTCTTCCTCTAGCGATTTCCTTAGATTATTGGTTTGTCCTTGCCTCCGGGCGTTTTCCTTCTCTCCGCCTTCATGTGTGTAAATTGCCCTTAGGCGTTAGTTTTCAGTAAAAGTTCTACCCTCAAAGGGATTTCCCTCTCCTTTAAAGGTTAAAAGTAAATGATCATTATCATTATCAGAGCGCAGGATTTCATCTTACTTCATGCTATAGATAGTGATCTGATTGTCATTCATGATTTGAGATGGATGATGAAGTAGCCAACAGTTTGTTGATTGGACATGACAAATCCACTTCATTTGAAAAATTATTTGACCCATGTGCTTGTGTTTTCAATTGGTTGTTATGAAGCAAATCACATTAGAAAAAATACGAGCCCTCCAAAAGGCTGCCAGTTTGGCTGTTCCCGATGTTGGGAACCAGCCCCTGCTGGTCGTCAGAAAACAATTAATAATAAATTTTTTAAATAAAAAAATAAAAAACAAAGTCTTAAAAAATAAAATGTTTTTTTAAAATATTTTTAAAGTATTTAAATTTTTTTGAAAAAAATTTAAAAATAATACAGGCTGATGTGGCCGGACTTCGACCAAGTCAGCCTGCCCATGTGGAAGTGCTCCCAAGGTCCCATGGTTCGGGGAACTCATGGCTTTTTGGAGGGCTCATATTTTTTCTAATGATATATGTGGGAATCCAAGCAAGCTTAATCTTCTTTGATACTAAAGTGGCAAGTCTAGACCAAATTCAACATCAAAAAGAGGTGTAGTTGCATAAATGGTGTCTTGAAAAAAGAAAATTGTTATCGGTATACAGTGAAAACACCCATTCTTGTCCATGTAACCAATTTTGTCTTGATATACCAATAGAGTACATTCTTACTACAAAAATGTGCATCCTTGGTACATCATGCATGTGGAATTGGGTACAGGGATGGGAATGGTGTCTTCACCTTATGGTTACATGTCCAATAGAACTCTGAATGAGAGGCTTCACATAAATGGAAACCAATAAATACTATCATTGAAAATGCAACATTCCATTCTTGAAGGGTTAGGAGCATCTCTAGGATACTTGCATGAGGAATGCTTGATTTGTATTTTACACCAAGACATTAAGTCTAACTATGTAGTTTGAAAAGCCTATGTTGGATATTTTGGACTTGCTCGTTTGACCAAAGGTTAGATAAAACTACTTTAGTAGCATGCACATAAAAAATTACAAATGTTTATAGTTTTGGCAATTTGGAATTAGAGGTGGTGTGTGTAGAAGGTGTCCTTTGGATTTGAAGACAATGCAACTTGAGGATCTTGTATTGTTGTTTATGGTTTGGCAAGCTCATGAAGGTTGAGTACCCTGTAATATGGCAGATCCCAGAATACTTGAAACTTTTGTTTCATCAAGCATGTCAATTCAAAAGTTGATTTAGACAATACATCATAAGTTCCACCCTTATATAGCATTAGACTTTTATAATTAGAGTTGTAGTACTTCCTCAAGATCACTAGTTGTAGATATTGACCTAAAATTTCAAAAGGCAACGATTGTCAATTTGCTTCAATTAGGACTCTTTTGTTGTCCCTTCCCAATTCTAAGGCTCAACCTTAAGAGAAAAGTGAATAGACTATGGCATATGAGACATAGGGATTTATATTCCATCATTCTAATACTAATTCCATCATTGTCAATCACCAAACCACTGGGACTTTATTTTTTATTAGAATTTTCAAACAAAGATATCTCAAGTACACTAGTTGCACATTCTCCTACTTCGTTGGTCTAATTTTCCTATCAAGATTGGTCACTAACACAAGAAGGCTATAGTGATTGTGACTGACACCAATCAATTTCCTTACTGCAGTGCTATATGTTCAAGTTTCTTACTTTTGTCAATGGATTAGTAGCTTAAAGCTTCACATTTTAGTTTTGAACATAAGTATATTTCCTTGATTTGTATAAAAAAGTCAAATTATAAAAACATTACAACATTTCTTGTAAACTACATTAGGCAAATTCAACCCTAAATCTACAATTGCAATGCTAGTCAATGATAATCTTCCGAAATTTTGAAAAATGCATTTGATCTTAATTTCTATCTTTGAACTCTGTAAGTCTATAATGTGTCTTGTAAAAATTGTCTAAGAAACACATTTGAGCATGGCTTGTATTATTGAAATTGTCTAAACCTTTGTTGAATATTTTTTGGAGTCAAATTTCAAAATTTTTTTAGCATGCATTTTTTGGACATTGTATAAATGAACTAATGATTTTCAAAGTGCTAAAAATATATACATCCAAAAATAGACTTATGCTCTCATGAATAAGGGTTGTATATTCTAAGCAAGAATATGTTTGGTTGAATTTAGAAAAGAATTCCAAATATTCCCATTAATGGCCCAATCTCAGGGGGTCAACATAGTTCTACTACAACAAACCATGTGCAAACAAGTGGTTTCTAATAAACTATAATTTCAATCTAAAATTTTGAGCATTGTTTAATAACAACTATAGGTTTCTATTGCCAAAATTTCCAACTCAAATAAAATATGAGATGATTTCTGGAAGAGGTTGAAAATGAACTAAAATGGCATGTTTTTCAACTCAAATAACTATAGAGAACACATTTAGATGACCATTGAATCAATATTCAACTCAAAATGAGCTTTCAATAGAAAGTTGTTCTTAGGAATTTTTTGTTCATTTTTTAGATAGCTTTTCTTACATAATATAGGGGTGTGAAAGTTATTTTTCAGTTCTGCAGTGTATCTTTTTACTTCAAAAATTTGTAACTAATTATGATTAACATATAAAAATATCAATAATTTAAAATTTAAACTTTCAAAGTAGGAAAATCTATTCATGTATATATATATATATATATATATATATATATATATATATATTTAATTTATTTAAAATTCAAAAAGTATATAGGGAGTCCAAAGTTTTATTTGCACATGGTTTCTAATGGATACTCTAAGTGAACTCCCCGAGGGCCCAATAGGTGCAATCTTTGTTTCTATAGTTAACAATGAGATCATCCATAGAACCTTTTATGGGAAAAATACCAATTGAACTCACCATAAGTACTTTTAGGAATAAAAGTCACTTTTCCAAAAAATAAAAAATAAAAAATCTTAATAGACACAAACCTTCCACAAAAGCTAACTAATGTATAACTTTATAATTGGAAAGTTCATAAAAGCCAAGTCAATGCCATATCATTTCTTCATCTTATAAAACAAGAGTTCCAACATTTATGAAAGCCCCGTTTTTGAATACTTGCAAGTACAAAATCAAAGGTGCACTGAAGCAACACCAACTAATATTGGAGAAGACCAACCATGTTCAATACATAAGGTAATTGCACCTAAATGGGCAATTTTGTTAAAATGGCGGTATTTTGTGTGCCATTTTCAGAGTGCCCACTTTGAATCATAAAAGTGACATTAAGATAGGTATAGATTTCAGAAATCTTGGGTAGTTATAGATTTCAGAAATCTATGAACAATATAGATTTCAGGCCACACAATTTGAAAAATCTATAATTTTTTTATAGATTTCAGAAATTTAGGATTGATATAGGTTTCAGAAATCTAAGATAGCTATAGATTTCAGACCATTTCAGAGTGAAGAGTCTGAACTGTTAAAAGTGAACTGTTAAAAGTGCCAAACTAACAGAATACCACCAATTTAACGAAATTGCCCATCTAATTGCAACCCTTTCCCAAAAGGGAACTCAGATAAATTATTCCCTATAATGTACATGGTCAGTGATGAGCCTATTGTCAAATTAAGGTACATCTGTAGTAATCAGCACTTTGAAAATTCAAAGTGTATTTGTAGAGTGTCCAACAGAACTTAGGATACTCTAATAATAAAAACCATTATCAAATGCTTCTTTGGAAGCTCTTTGGTGTACATACCTTCACCTAAACCTTTAATAAGACCTTCATGTCATTCAGGCGGCCACCAAAAAACTCGCAGCATGTCAGCGTCGTATATAATCGATATACTGAATCCACTGTAGTAAATGGGCGCACATCGGGTGTTTGTGTTGATAAATAAGGGAATGAGTACTCTACAAAATTGAGAAAACCTGGCCCATCATTCCAGTGCCAGACGGAATGAACCGAAAGGAAGCTTCCGCTCGAAAGCAGCCACAAAACTGAAACCGATTCATTGAAGTCGAAACGTTCTGAAGATTGAAGCCATGGTCAATGGAACATGCTGATCACAGAAGAGTCATCGTAGACACGCCAAATTGTCTCGCCCAGAAGATTCGCTACCGACAACACCGTCAGCTGGGGAAAGTAATTCTCCTCCTTCACAGGGATGGTATTTGTAATAATCACCTCTTGGAACAGACCGCCAGACAACCGCTCGATTGCAGGTGGACTGTCGAGGAACACAGGATTCAAATAAGATTTCCAGGAGCTCTCAAACATGGCTATGGTCAAAAAGAATAATTTTTGTGTAGCTGAGGTCCATAGAGTTCAATGCAGGCAGTGATTCCTAACTAAGTGCAGTACTTAACATCAATTTCGATGAAATTTCGATAAAATGGCATATGAAATCCGCCACTTTGTCTGAACATCTAGGACAGGTATAGATGTAACACCGCCAAAGTTCTGGAATGCCGCCATTTTAATGAAATTCACGTTACTTATTCTACAAAAATTCATTCAGTAATTGCATTCAAGGTGAATTCATAGCCAGTTCCGTTTAGAAGAAACATCGCAGAGAAAAACTCTAGCACACAGAATCTACAGCTTAGATTGAGTTTTCCGTTGAAGAACCCACCTGAAAACTGCATGTGTGCAGCAAGCATAGACCTCCCGGGCTCCTTCTGCGTGTAGAAGGGCTGCGCTGTTGGTAATGGTACCTGTGCGAAGCGCATAAAGAAAGCATTAACCAGTGCATGCAACAAGATTTCTATAAAACCAGAACATGTTATATAATTCTTTCACGCCTACAATTACCAGCCACATTACCCGCCTAAATTACCCAGTTTGCAAGAAGAGTCCATACCAGCAGTATCTATCATGTCGTCTACCATGACGGCCACTTTCCCTTTGACATCCCCGATCAGATTCATAACCTGTATTCATCCACTCAGTTTCATAAATATTAACCATCCATACCAACTTTCTGCTGCAAATTAAATCCATTGCAATGTCCATTCTCATATTCAAGCACATCATGTAATGAAAGGAAACGACTTGTACATAAAGCAAATAGTAGGAGAGATAGAAAAATAAAAATAAAAACGAGCAACGGATCAACCCCCCCAAAATAAGAGGAATAAAAATTGCAATTAGAAATAAGTTAAATGGTGAGTGTGAAGCACAAAAAAGCATACCTCGGAGATGTTATGGCCCTGTCGCCTCTTGTCCACTATAGCCAAAGGAGCATCTGACAATTTCTTAGCAAAAGCCCGAGCCCGAGCTACTCCTCCCACATCAGGGGACACCACGACCAGGTCCTCCGACGAGATCATCTTGCTCGCCAAATAGTCGAGAATCACGGGTTGGCCATAAACATGATCGACGGGAATATCAAAGTAGCCCATCGACTGGCCAGAGTGCAGATCACAAGCAAGCACACGGTTGGCTCCTGCTTCGGTGATCAGATTGGCAGCAAGCTTGGCAGCAATCGATTCTCGGCCTTGCGTCTGAAAAAGATTAAAGACAAACACAATTTAGGGAGACCAGTATCAATGACTCACCGTCTGACTAAATCAGGGGACAAGAACTACTAAAAAAAGATTCACACTAGCGGTCTCCTCACCTTGCGATCGGCCCTAGCGTAACCAAAGTAGGGTACCACAGCCGTGATGGTCTTTGCAGATGCTCTTCGGCATGCATCTATCATGATCAAAAGCTCCATGAGGTTTTCATTGGCAGGTGGGCAGGTTGGTTGCACCAAGAAGACATCGAATCCACGCACGCTCTCTTCGAGCTGCACATAGATCTCCCCGTCCGCAAACCGCTTGATCTTAATCTTACCCAAGTCAAGTCCCATGTAACAAGCAATTTCCTGCAGATGCAAGTCGGTAGGTTACGATGGAAGTTTTTCCGGCGAAACAGGGGTGGATTTTGCTCGATGAGAAACTATGAGATTGTGAACTAACACTCCTGTTTCGCAACCAAACAGAGAAGATGCTAGTGCCGATGCAAAACTTGACACAATCTACACACGTTCTGTACCGATCTGCAGATGCAAGAGCTTGGTAGGTCTCGTGTCCAACCTGGTGCCGTGAAACTACACCGCTTATTCTCTTAAGATACACTATTTCATCACAGGTTTCATGCTAATTTGAACAGCATGTCTTAGTGCACCTATTGATGGATAAGTTAGGAGTATCATTAATGGGCTTTGGATTTAGTGTTGGCCACTGATCGACTATTCTCTCAAAAGCTTCCAGGTAGGGGTCCCAAGGTACCTGAGCAAGCTGAGGGTTAGCGGAGCCAGAAAATATCTTCAGCCGCGTGCAGTCGTTCCGCAGGTCACGCCCTCCCAGGTCAGTCAGAGTCCTGGATCCGAACGACATGTTGCTCCAGTTGTTCTGATGCATTGGAGGAATTATTACCCGTCCAGGCGAAGAAACAGACGAATTTGTCGACGAATCCGCTATGATGCACTTCTGTAACGATCGACACAACAAACATATATAATCAGTCCTGGGTCGAAATCAAGCGAAAACTCTTCCAAGTCAGGAATACGCAATTGTGAGCACACTGCCAAAGTCGAACAGTCAGAAGAACGCCAAATAAGGCATAACTTAAAGACAGATATCGATCCAAAAATTAAGGTTAGAAAAATATGAACAAAAGCCAGAATGCCTCTAGTACCGCGTGACGGGAACAGAATAAGGCAAGCATCCAAAACGATACCGATGACCTATTCACGGAACGCATACTGTACACAGCAGACAGAAAGCACAGGTCCAATTCCGCTGGGAGCCAGAGTGTACAGCTTTGCTGCCACTGAAGTCCCAAGGAAAGGTGCAACACATGCTTTTCCAATAACTATTTAAAATTAGAGGATTTCATTTCAACATACAGGATAATTCTCTATATTCGGAAATCTTTCATACAAAAATGCACCAGGAATAATAAAATTTGTGTCCGAATTGCCCCTAGACTGACGTACTTTTTACAAATCACAGCCAAGCTCCTCGAAAACCTTCCTACTATAGTCCAATTGGTGCACTCCTTCCAAGTAACTCTTCTCACAATAACAACGGCGCTCGCCACTTGATCACAAATCATTATGCAAGCAATCACGCTATCCAGCGTTTCCTGTCAACAATGCCGAGGCGTCGCGGCCTAAGCTAACCTGCGTCCGCCATCGTCCTGACAACTGTGAACCAAGGCACTACCGAAAACCAGAAGGCAATAAAATTCATGGATAACGCCATCCGCGCAGGGCAGCTACGCAAAGTTTCTAATTCGGAGTAAATGCTGAACTCTAGGAAAATTTCCCTTCCTCTGTCCTGAAGGAAATAAATGTCCGATTCAAATTTCCTCCGGACTGAAGATGCTTGGAAACACAGAAAAAAAAGACTGTCGAGAAGGAGGCAAAGATAGAAAACGAAAGAATTAAATCTGGCGCACTTTTGAAGACCTTCACGAGTCACCCAAAAGTCATATAAACTTGACAACTGTTGGAATACCATTTTGAAACTACCATTTGAAAGCTTAATTGCTGAACAAAATACCAATCGCTCTGTGGTAGCTTTTTAAAAATTCCAATTTAACAAATGAGCGACACCAAGCCAGTCACGACTTGCACCAATTCTCATTTGAAATCCATGCAAAAAGAGTGTTATGAGGAGTCCTTTATTCATGCAGGGCAAGAGCCGAGTTCAGCAAGGTCAACTTCCAAGACAACTACTGTGCAACAACCAAATCATCAAGCGTTACAAGCCTGAACTTGTTAGCTTAATATATCATTATTCCTCATTATTCCGAAAGAGAAAAATTAAACACAATTTTTTTATGTCCAGACAGAGAGAAACAATTCTGAAGAAAAATAAATTCTCATTCTATAGATTCGGAGGCGAGAAAATATTCTTCACCAAAAACTCTAAGAGTAGGAAAAAACAATGCAAGAAAAGGTCATAATTCCAACGATAGCCCCGGCGTCCACTCGAATCAACAGAGAACAACAATGGCCAATTGAGATACCACGCTCACCGGCTGCGACAAGAACGCTTTCTGCTGCAATCGCAAGGTCCGAACGCTGTTGCCACATCGCTGCTGCACAGCTTCACCGAATACACTGGAGCTTGAAGCGCCCTGATCCACCGCCAAAGCATCAAAGGCGCTTCTCAAGGGCACAGCGTGCATGGACATTGCCATCGCCATCTAAATAAGCCACGATGCAACGAAGTACGATGAAGATCAATGCCGAGAATGCTCCAAGCCCAGGCCCAAAGCCTTCTATACAAAGGCTGGGACGCCGACGAGACTGGGTGCCTGTTCTGGCTCCACGGGTACCCGTTCTGCATACCGGGCGACCGTTCCTATCGTAATCCGTTCTGAAAAGGCGTGAATCAAGGTTGTCAACATCCCGGAAAAGTTGATAACTGGACAGAGTTGGTCACGTGGGATGACGGAGAACCAATGGAAAAAGGTTCTGTTGTATCAACTATACTAAAAATTGTATCTAGTGTCAACCTTACTAACTACTTATTCAAGGCTATAACTTTTTTAGAAAGAAGAATATTTTTACCAAGAGTGTAGATATCAATACTATTCAAAGAGAAGAATCTTCAGAAACATAGTTGGTAAGAATATTCATCAAGAGTAAAAATTTATAGCATTTTAAAATCAATTAGTGTAGGTAACACCAAATATAATTTTGAGTGTATCAAGTTGGTTCAAAATCAAGGTCTTTTGTTGATTTTTCAATGAAAACAAATCGAATTCAAATTACCAAAAATTAAAAGAAAGTGCACTTAACCCCTAAAGGTTTTTTACTATGTTTTCACCAAAACCGCTCCAGAATTGCCATTTCTAATACTAGTGCCAAATTTTAGAAAAAAAATATTTTTGGACACTTGTAGCCGTAGGATCTTGTAGTAAACTTGTTTAAGAAGATGTGGAAAAAATTTCAGAAATTTTCACCAAGTGGATTGCAAGATAATAGCGTTTGAATTGACAAAAATCCTTTTTTTGTCCCTGCGAAAAAACGGGCAGCTGCCCTCCACAAGGTCACATTTGTATGAAAAAATGTCCAAAATGATGGTTACTCTTTGGATTTATTCTTCAAGGCAAGTTGGATACATGCTTGAAAAATTTCAGATCATTTGGAATTGTACAACATATAGGAAAAAAATAGTAAGTAGGAAGAGGTAGAGAATGATTCAAAGCACTAAATTGTCAAGAATTTATTTATGAAATTGAAAAATGCCAATCCCAACGATTGTAATGTTGTAATAAACAATCTACACCCAATGTTTTTATTTTTTTTCAAAAATATTGAAAATCGAGTTAAATAAAGGACTTCAAAGTTTATTTTAGAGTAGAGATTCCATAACTACCCTCAAACTAAGAATCCTCATAACTTTTGACTCATTTATCGGAATGGAATGATTCAAAGCCTCCCACATACATATAAATCTAAAGAACCAATTTCAAATTTTAGTTTTTTTTAAAAGTGATTTTTAAAGAAGTTTTTTTTGTTGCCCCGGCTGCCCGCCGAACAATGAAAATGACATATCATGCAATAACTTTTTAACCATGTAGTCAAAAGTTACAAAAATTGTTGGACCTTAAAGTTACTCCTCGGGCACATCTTATGTGAAAATTTCAAAGAAAAAAAAGAAAAATTCCGGTCATAGTGAGCTGCCCAAAATTGCTATGTTGTCAAAAAACGGTGTTTGGTCCTTTAGGGGTTAAAATGATATATTGATATTGATGCAAAAAGATTCTCATATCTTCTATAGACTTGGAGCCAACATATTTAATTTGAACCAATGTCACCCTTATTGACTTCAATGCGTAGGCCAATTTTTGGAGCTCCAAACATGGCCTACAACTATTGTGTTGGCCTCGAGGAACATGATGTCAACAATTGATGTCCTCTTCGGAAGTTGTCATTTGTCATTTTGTCCACAGTGCAAGTCATTTGTTTATGACTTATATTAGGAACACACAAACTATCTGGTAGGAGAGTCTTCATCCTTGTTCGCCCAAATAATTTTTTCAACATTTGCATATTTTTCTTTATATCTTTGTACAATTATGTTATTTTTCTAAATTTCATCAAAATGGACTTTATTAGATTAAAAGATTGTTTTTCAGATAATCACAGATTAATGTTATTGGTAAAAAAACACTCAAATTAGAAAATTCATTTATGATTGAAAACACCCTATTCAATTAATAAACTTGCATGAACATGTAAGAATCTAAAGGGTTGCAATTAGGTGCAATTTCTTTATAAGAGGGTTATCACTAAGAAAATTGAAATTGAAAATGTTTAAATGCAATTTGAACATAGTTCTCATTATTGAATTATCAAATTTTTTGTTGGATCTTGTTCTGAACAAAGTTTTTTATTTGGGCAATATTTTGCTAAGATTGACGAATTCTCTGGTTCATACAACTATGATTCTAAAATTAGATGCCAAAATATGAAGAAAATAATTTTTTCAAAAAAAACATTTATATATCATAGTGAAATAAAAAATATTGACCACAAAATAAACTTTTAAAAAACAAACTTTTTTTAGCATCTCTCAAAACCTATTTTTTGGGATAAAAACAGCAGAGATTATTCCTTTGAATTTTTCAGCAAAGAGGTGCCGGCCTTGCCTTACACTTCTGGTAATATGGTAACGAAGTTGAAGCTAACTTACATGACACCTCTAGCAAAATGGTTTTGGTCTGCAGTCCACCGTAACCGTTAAGAACAGGGTAGGCGCATTCGGCTCATTGGAGCTTGATTAATTTACAGAATTTGCAACCCTGTGGCCTACTAATTATGCTGCCCATTATGCCTCCCGAAAATGTTGATATTGCCGATTATGCATCAAATACTTTCATACGGTATTTTCAAACCGTATATTACCAAACCGAATATAATTTTGGATATTTGTACATAGAGCTCTAGTGTATAGACTTTGTATTGCCAGATGTTTCAACAAAGTGCAAGTTTCGACAACAAGTAATTCAAGAATTAGATGGAATGAAACAACCTTTTTTAAGAATGAATCATGAATGAGTACAATGAATCTTTACTGTTTCAATTTTTCCAAGAAACTATCTAATTGCTTCAAAGAATTGTAAAGTGAAATGAAATTCAACTACGGCTATCTTTAGTTCTAATTCTATCACTCATTGCTACTTGGACCAGCCAAGTGCTTGAGAATCGTAGTAGCTGAAACAGCGTCTATGACATTTAGATGAATTGTACAGTTGCTTAGGTTTTCATGAAAAGACAGTACTTCCGATGGTATTGTCTACACGAGATAGCTCCAAGGCTCGCCTCTTGTGAGAAATCACTTGACAATCAAGTTCTTCAACAACATCAGGGTTTGACCATCAAGCTTGGTGCTGAAGAGTCGCATTCTTATAAGAACTTGAAGGTGCTAACCACTTCAAATGAGCATCTGTAGCTATTGTTCCTTCAAAAGCTACAATATTGGTAGGTGGAGATGGTGATCTTTCTATCGACAGAGGTTTTTACAGGGTTGGCTTCCCAGTGAAAATTTCATCGTATCGTTGTTGTTCGTATTGCAAAGCGGCACTCCAAGAAATGTCGCCGCCAATTCTAGGAACAACACTCGCAATGTTCTACAAGGCCCGCATCTCTATGCCTTCAGCATCGGTATCATACCTCATATAACCTTCACGTGACGTATGCCCTGTCAATTTCATTCCAATCTCGGTTGGAACCCTCATAGCATTTAGTGGCTTGACAACCATGACTCGAGCACTTTTGTTTGTTATGTTGCTTACAACATAGCCAGGAATGTCTTCTACCACGAGTTTTTGCCATTTCGCAATGGACTTCAATCCAATGCGTCTCTTAGAATACCACTGAAACAAAACAATGAACATCAGAATTAAACATCAGGTTAAAAGTAAACAAGACAAAATCAAATCGCTAATCAATGAATGCACAGACACCATGCAATCCAGAAGAGGGCTTGCTAGATCGATCTAACAAATATATAAGCTCGCATAGATACTACATGCCGCTGCAATCAGGTCTGCAATTAATATATGCCTGCTAGGGTGATTAATTAATCACGTACATCTCAATCACCGCATTACAAGGAATTTTCTCACTCTGAAAACTCAATTCTACGCCAAGATAGCAAACTTTTACGATCTGCGCGAACAAGAATTGAAGTGTCCCAAATGGCGTCGGTGTCTACTGTCTACTATTGACTCACTCTGCAAGTGGCGGGCATGCATCGAAAATGGTGCCAAAGAATAAACGCCCAGAACGAGGTGCAGAGTTTCACTCCGATATATCCATTGAAGCAATTGGAGTGAGAGCTAGGTTATCTATATACGTGTAGACATGTAGACACCGCAATCATGTGTAAACATCAGATTAAAAGTAAACAAGCCAAAATCAAATCGCTAATCAATGAATGCACAGACACCAGCTCTGACACCTGCAAATTGCGAGTCATACTCATTCAGCTTGCAGAACGCAACAATGAATGCGTGAGAATATCACAGAGTCGATGAATGGTTGATCAGAATCTGCTTTTAGTGACATAATAGTAAAAGCTCTCTTACACTGACATACTATAGTGCTATCAATCAAAGTTCTCTGACTCAACCTCTATTGCTACTAAGTGTATGTATACTCAAGTTTATCAGTTCATAGCAATATAGAGAAACCGGGAAACCAACAATCAGGAAGTCAGAAACATGAGCCACAAGGGACAAAAAAGAATCAATACTAACAAAAACCAGATCAAGAAGCATTAATCGACCAAGTTTCTACAGTAATCGACATCAAGCCAATCGACACTAACGACATTAATCAAGCATTAATCAAGATCAAGAATGAGATCTTCTAGAAGTCACTTACGACACCAGGGTCTCTCAATATTCCATCAATCGCTCAGTAAAACAAGGGATGAATTCATTTCTCTATTTCTTCAGGAGTCCATTTCGGTTGATGAGCAAAGTATGTCTCAAATGTAGTAACAACATCAGGGTGATAGCACGTCACAGGTTGTCGCAATTTCTCTGGCTGACAATGCTTGAGATCAACCTTGTGATTCTTTGAGGAATGTTCATCAAATCTCACGAATTTTCCAAATGCATCAAATGAAATCTCAAAATCAAAAATGCTTAAGTTGTATAACTCCTGCTGAGTACGAACACAGAAGTTGTGAACAACGAAGAATGCCAATCGCATGTGATAGCCACGCCTATCACTTCAACTCATAAAATCTTGCGTAAGGATGGCTTGGATTTGATCTGGAGTCAGGCCAGCAGTCGATTTTCTCTTCCGACTGATTTCAGCCTTGGCAGAGCGTTGTACTGAGATTAAGCATGACGTGCAAGCCTTTTTAAAACGAGGATCATTAAGGATGTAAAACTTGTCAGTCTTTAAACTTGTCTTTACGCTCTTTCTCTCACAATGGCCGCGGATTATGCGGCCTAAAGCACGCAAAAGTCCGACCAATGTCTCACCAGGGTAGATTTTACCGTCTCTTCTTAGAACTCGAAGAAAAAATGTAGACAACAGTTCATTTAGCTCTACCAGAGCTATTTCATACAACTCTTCAATCTCTATGTTGCTAGAGATGCCACTAACTTTTCGCCAACCACTGAACCTGTTGCGCGCCCACTGTTCCATGTAAAGTGACTTTTGATTGCCACCTCGTTTTACAAGCTCCACCTCTTTTTTGTCAAGTTGCATAAATTCCTTCCTAAGGAACTCAATCCCGTCATCGCTTTGTGGATCAGGAACAGGTATGACGGGAGTAACATGATCACCGTCGACGTCATCTCTCGGAAGTTGAAAAGCATCCTCCTCGCCAAGTTCGGTTACAAATTCAATATCCTCTTCAACTAGCAAGGGAGGATCTTCGACATCGGAGAATTTGTCATTGCCAATCGTAGCAGAGCAGTTAGTCTCACCAACCGCAGAATCATTGCTAATCGTGGCAATGACAGGAGCATCGCTAATAATAGAGCAGTCGATCTGAGCAACCTTAAAAGTATCGTCAATCGCAAAAGATGCAACTTCACCATCAAAACAGTGCAACTCTGATTCAGACGCAGCATCGAATGCCTCACAGAAATAACCAGATGAGTCTTGCGGTTCACTCGGATTGCTCTTTGGAGTAACATCGACAACAATATTAATAGAATCAAAGTTGGAAACGTCTCGCAATGCGCTCCGAGTTTCCATCGCTACAGTGCTTAGCATGAACAGGAACAGCCTGGCAACAGTACGCAAGAAGACAGACTACAGCAGCTAGTAGCGTGAAACAAGAACGTACATGACAAAGCAGTTTGGGAAACGATGTTTGCGTATGTACAATAATTGATACGATGTATTATATAGTGTATTATCGCCAAATGCTCCTCCCCTATTCTTAACGCCAGAGAGTAGGCAGGGGTCTGTAGAATCTGCAGACCCCTGCCCGTTCTCTAGTACAAAATTATGCCACCGAAATTCCAGAAATGGTCCTCAAAATGGGAGAGAGGACTTCAGGCTCATCAGTCAATTCTACAGGAATTGACCTGCGCTTCTCATTTCTAGCATTCTGGAAATTGCAGCCACAGTGAAGCGCACGCACAGGACCATAGAATGATAATGCTGCCTGACGATAACAATGAGCACCTACTCTATCGATCCGCAGAGACGCTTTCCTTTGAATATTCAGACTCAAATTCAAGAAGCGACTGACTTCAAGGATCATCAATTGAGTTCCATAGGATGTTACGAACCCTGCTCTCCCCGTTTCTAACATTCTGGAAATTGTAGAGTGACACAGTGAAGCATAATTGAATGATGCTGCTAAGTATGGGCACTTACAATACTTATTGGTGGAAATCCACGGCCTCTCGACCTTTGACCATGGTGTGAAGTGGCCCTAAATATGAGCACCTACTTACTCTATGCGCTTCTCTACTGGAGACTCTATTTGTTGAGTCTGTTCCTTCTGTAGCGGGAGCAACCAAGGTAAGTTCAATTGAGAGGCTTCTTGCACCTATAGGTTGTAGTTCTAAAGTATTGATTTCCAACACTAGGTGAAATATGAAACTCAAAAGATTAAGATTTCAAACTCAATTTAAGTGTTTGTATTAAGTGGACAAATTTTCAACATGATTGTTTAATGTAAAGTGACCTACAGTTCATTTACGATTTTTTCAGTTAGTGTTCACTAGAAAATTCAGCAACTTTAGAAAGCTCTAGCGTGCTCAAAAATGAACCAATTTTGAAACCGCAAATTGCGTTGAAATCGCAATGAAGAGCACTTCAACTTTGTGACAAGTGGAAAATTTTAAAATTTTAAATTATACAACGATTTGGATTCCTTTTATGCTCTATCTACCATTTCATAGAGAACAATCAAAGACTTTTTGCATTTGGGTGAAGAACAAGCAAGAGATCATACAAGCAATTCAAGTGGTAGGAGAATAAGTATCTCTATAGCAACTGTGAAGATCCATTTCTTATATGTACCACTGAATACAAGTAGTAATTTCACAAATGTTGACAACACTAGATAGTACATAGTATGTAGAAAACATCAAACTTTTTGTATGATTTTCAATTAGATATGTATATTTGTAATGATGATAAAGTGGACTTCAATGCGATCCCAACGCAACTCAAAATTCAAAATTTTGTTCATTTTTTAGCATATACAAGCCTCCCAAAGTTCTCCTAATCTCAAGAGGATCTAAAAATTCATAAATGAATTGTAGGGCATTGTACAACCATAGCATCTAAAATTGTCAAAATTAGTTTTTGAGCATGCTCGTGGTAGGCAAAACTCATAAGGGGATTTTAGATTTTAATTTTTTAGAATGTAAAATTTGGACACTGTATGAATAAACCAAAAATTCAAAAAATATTGAAATATATTTATCTAATATAATCCTAGACTTCCATGAATAGAAGTTGTATATTTTAGGCTATAATTTGTTCAAGAGATTGGGTTCAATTAGGTGTAGTTACCTTAACACATAACATGGAGGGTGGATTATATAAACCTTCAATTTTGGAAGATAATAATTTGTGCATGTAGGTTTATAATCTTCTTAATCCATAACATTCTAAGAGACCTATAATGTTCTTGGTGTACTTAAGAGTCTATTTGTTGACTTTGTTCTATAGGAATTGAGATAATCCAACAATTTAACTCTAAAACGGCCTCAAAGTCCTTTGCCTCCATATATGAATATGGTATATTATGAATATGGTGGTAATTGACCAGAAAAACATTGACCAAATACTATTAAGTGCAAAGTAAATTGATGATCATGGTAGTATGTAAATAACAATGTATCACAATTCATATAGTAAACCACAATTGAAGAGTTATAAGGCTAAATAGGGGTCATATAGAGGAAGCCCAAGGGTCTTTCAAGGGTTAAATTTTGTGAGAGACAATCTTCTTCCTATAAGAAGAATCTTATTTTCACTGTAGGAAGTTGAAGCACCTAACATTTCTTTCCTCCTAGTTCCTACAACAACAAGTCACTGAACTAATTTGCCTTGGTAGCACAAGTTACAAAAATTAACTTACATATAGATAAAAACTTTTCATAAGAAAATAATATTTGTACACATCTTATGTGTAAGGCAAGAGATCCATAAACCACCCCTTTAACTCATCAATGACAATAATAGATATTTCAAGGAATTCACATCGTTGCAACTTTCTAACCAACCAATGATTTCTTTGTAAATTAAACTAAACTCACTCCCAAGGATCCAAAGAAGGATTATCCCTATCTCCAAAGGAGAATGGTTTAAGCTAGTTAACAATGTTATGCTTCCAATTGAATGGCTGAGATAGTAGAACTATCTCCAATAGACTCTTCATTCACGCTAGTCATACGAACAAAGTTACTCTTCTTCTTCTTCCAATGAAACAGACTCAACAAAGCCCCCCCTCATTTTACCGTCCTTGGTCAAGTCTCCACACCGACTTGAAAGTCCACAAACTGCGAATACAAATAACTGAAAGTGAAAGTTGGGCAAGATTGTAAAGGAGCCCGTTCAAAAATTGGAGTTGTTGAAACGCCATGACTTTATGGTTCTTTGGGGAGTACGGAAAGTGGAAAAGGAAGGTGCTCATCCGCCACCGAGGCGCCTCATCCCAACTGACAGCCAAAGATTTCGACGGGCGTATCAGACTCCCACGGCTCCAAAAGCTCCTTGCCACTCCAGAGAGACCGGGTCCTTGCCACTTGGTTTGATAAGTCCGTTGTCCTTGGAACCGATGGTCGGCCTTCCAGCTTCATCCCGGCTGCGTCACCACTCCAATGTTACGAAGCCTATTTTCCCAATTCAACAAAACGAGTCTCAGGTGTCTCCAGTCTTGTCTGTCTGCGACAAAAGAAAATACAAACGAGAAATTGAAATGATACGGAGTACTTCGTACTACAAAGAAAAATTGAAATGATAAGGAGTACTTTGTACAACATGACGAATATCATGAATTAAGAATTGCAGAGGGGGTTCGTAGATCCCTCATTCAATAGGGCCTCTTGCCATGTGAGCTGGGCTAGCAAAGTTAGCCGGGGAGCTACTGGGTTCAAGTTTACAATTGTATTCCCATGTGGACCCGGTGGGGCAATTGAGTAAGAATCACCCATGTATTGATTCCCTCAAGATTGTCCAATCTCGACCAATGGGATTGTCTACTGATTTTGATGAAACTTGAAATCCTCCTTTTCAACTCACTAAGGCTGACAAGACAATCGATGTTCACTTCTTGTCTTCTAGTGCTTTTTTTGCCTGCCTGACTCACATGGCAGGAGGCCCTTATTACTCCTACGCTATGAGTCACATTGTCCTCTGCTGCTGTACATATGTACACACAACGTGCACGGTGTTGACAGGATCGCGGTCTATGGATAGAGACGCAGAAAGAAAACCAGTTGGTTGCTCTGTCTGAGTGAGAAATTGGTACACTAGCCTTATCTTCACAGTTCCATTCTGTCAGCAATTGGTTCCCCCTGCAATCATAGTGCTCCTGTTGCAACCTGTACATGATAAGATGACGAGGCGTGAAGACTAGATCGAGGGCAGACTGTAAACTGTCTTCATCAATTGTCTGTGTCGCACTAATGAAGGGTAGCCGTGGCTTTCCATCGTATTGGTGTCCATGTGACACAGCTTGTAGAACTATATCCAACAAATTTCGTTAAACATGTGTTCCGAATGAGTGAGTAATTTTTGGTTGATCAGAGGGGTTATGATGCTCGTCATTTCCCGTAACTATCTTCACTCTAGCAAGATTTCCAAGTTTGCACCTTCCATTCCTGAAAGTTCAAGGTCCAAGATTAGATGATCCTCCTGCAAGGCTGCAACTTCATCAAGAAATGATGCACTGTCTTGCAGATTAATGGAGACCTGGACACATGGTAGGAACTTCTTCTTGTCATCTGATGAGTACATGGTTTCAAGAACGCCAACTTTGTTTTTTTGGTGCAATAGGAGAGTCAAGGCATGTGGGTTTTTAAATTTTTAGACCCATTTACCTTTTTATCTGCAAGCCATGTCACGCCGCGGGCCCAATTGCAAAACGTCCATTCTATGACTCATCAGATTCACAGGCAATCCAGTTACATTGAAGAGTTGGGTGTCCAGGAATTTGGGAACATTCTATTAGGCTCGCCTTTTGGAAAAAACAAGACATCACCTGTACTGAGGTGTACACAAAAGCAAAAATTATACATAATTTTCTGTGTCTTATTCAATCATGAAAACCCATCCAATCACACTGGATTTTACGACAGCCCAATACCACCTGGTATTACCTTACCTCCAAACTTAAGTGACAACAGATCTACTTCAGCACTAACTGAACAATTGCCATTAGGTTGCCGGCCTAGATTATACTCTACACTAAACCCTTCAGGGCATGAAGATTCGAGTTTAGAGTCTAGTGACGAGCACCCAATCGGCAGTCATTCCGTCAGTGTAACTTAATTATAATCCCATGTGGATAACCATTACTGTACCTTCATGGCCCCGGCATCAGTTGACGGAATTTCCCAAACAAGATAAGCATGAGTGGCCAAGTGATTGAATTCACCCGTCTGGTCCAACGCAGACAGGCCAATTGTCGCTTGCGATTTGATCATACTGTTACTGAATTTGGTCCTTTTCGGCATGTTCCGTCTGCGAGTGACGGTGAGGAGTATTGAACTTATCGGCTTCCGGCGGGGTGCGGCATCAGCGTTGCAAAATTCCCATTGAAGAGGAAAGCATCTGGAAATTAATAAGAATTTTATCTGCAAGTCGATCTGTTGACTCACTCTGCTTATCACGACACTGTTCCTGCCGTGAGAGACGGGAAGAGGTCGTTGGTGCTCCCGCAACGTAACCGTCGATACCAGACTGCGGCTCCGTCCGTCTGCGCTGAAATCAATGCCAGGACATGTGGAGCTTCAGCGCTTTTTTTCTGGAACAGTAAGGGCCACATCACACAATATGTGCCATGTCAGATTGCATAAGTGGAAGAGTTCCCATAGTTCCCACAATCCGGGAGATCGCAGTCTTCCAGAGCCCTCAAATTTCTTCAATTTTGTTGAAAATCACCTCTCCTTGGCCCAAGCCCCTACAAGTCACATAAGGAATGGTTTGTATGTCCAAACCGGACGTGATCTCAAACTAGGCTTAGGGGGGTCACATGCCAAAATTGCCAACTTAATCTCAGATATGGAGCTCAAGTCTCTTCCTTTTTCTATCATCCTTGATTTTAGGATTTGTAAGTTTGTTTTCCTTCCATCAATCCAATTTACTATTTATCTAAAAGTATCCTCCACTTGTTTCCTTCTCTCACCTATTCCAAGACTTTTCTTTGTGACTTGCCTCGTTAATTGGTTGCCACATGAAACTTAATTTCAAACATTAGAAGAAATGTGGATATTTTATTTGAAGAACCTATGCACATTTGGAAAGCATGTTGTGGCATGGACAAACCTTACAACTTGGTGCTCGGAGCTCCACCTCTATTTCGGTACAAGCATGCAAGTAGCACCTAAGGTTTGCCAAAAATTTCTTTTTGTCCTTCAACAAAATTAACAATTTCTTTCTCTATATAGACTGTCATTTGGTGGTCGATGATATGAACTTCTCACATTCAGTTAGCTACAAACTCTCTTGAATGTATAGCATAGTGAGGAGAGTGCAAAGGATTAATATTTTTTTCATTTTAACTTCAAATCCCCCACCCACCTCAACCCTAGTTAACCAACCTAATCCCACCCTAGTTAACCAACCCAAATCAACCCCAATTAGACAACCCACCCTCCTTATATAATTTCCAGATATAAATATGAAGAAAAAAAATGTGGGTTAATGCTTTCATATTTGTATCATATTTTGTATCCGTATCTGTATGTACGTATCATATGGTATTTTGATCAACGGTAGGGGAAGGTTTTTTCTTTTTCTTTTCAAAATTAATTGATGGTTCTAGTTTTTCCGTGCCGGGGGAAGGGGGGGATTTGAGGAAGGGTGTGTGTTGCATCTTTCAGTGGATAGTGAACTTCTCACATTCATTTAAAGTATGTCATGTATGATCTAATGATTGATGATATAATATGAATTATGAAAATTTGATCACTTGAGTTGGGCACATTTTGAATTCCATCAGTTAGAGCATCGCCACGGCTGATCGCCAAGCGGCCTAACACGCTGACTGAGCGAGCCCTGGCTTCATTTCCTCCCCCACGGCTGACGCACCAAACGGGGAAAACAGCCCGGCCGCGCCAGAATTTTAAGGAGACACGGGGAAGTAGTGGAGCTTCAGCGCGGCTTGCCAAAGGCTTTGACTACCTTTTTCAACCCAGTTTCGAGGCACTGACAATCCTTCTCACCAATCTTCGAGGCACATACCCCCTTTTACCCTCAAACTTTTCTCACAAGTAATTTTAACCCTCAAAAAAGTTTCCTTTACTTGTGTGAAAAAACTGAAAAGAAGGCAATTCCCAACTAGAATAAAGTTACCTTTATTTTGTATTTAGATAATTGGGAGAAATGCACATTCACCTTAGATGCGTTAGGGCATCCCCACTCCAACTCAACAAGTGACTCAAACTGGGCAAATGGCCGTGCCCAGCCAAAATGTGTGCTCCACGGCAGGCACGCCAAGTCCCAGAGAGTGGCCGGGCGCGGCATAAACTAGAGAGCGGACGGGAAAATAGTGTTCGTTCCCCGTGGCCGGGTATGTCAGAGGACACATGAATCGAGGTACGCAGAGCATGTTTTCAGGCAGGTTTCCCCACGAACGAGCTCCAGGCTACGCATGACAACCTACTGTATTAGGCACACCAGGCTACTGCCATATTCCTAATAACCAAGAAATAAATCAACTTAAATGATTTATATACCAATGTCACTATTCCTATTACAATCAATTATCATCAATATAAATTGGGTGACAAATTGAATGAATAGTTTCATAGGTAGATGGTGAAAAGTAAGGTTGGAGAGGTATCTTTTATAGAGAAATTCATTGTCCATCGTGAGCCCTCAAAAAGTATGGGATAATTAGAATAAAAGAGCTTGACTCCTCATTGTAAAAAGTTAGAATTGTGTTGAAAGTAGAATTTTAGACCTAATTTAGTCACAATACAATAACTTTTTCTAAAAAAATTTGAACTAAGAAAAGTTGTTAAATAAATATAAATTTCACCTCCAAAAATCTGTTTGAGATTTGGATTTTCTAATCAAAATTTATGGACAAAATTCACAGAGGGGGTGGAAGGGAATTTTTTTTTGACATTTTCAAGCATCCTCTCTGAAATTTGTCCATAACTTTTTATTGGAAGATTCAAATCTCAAACGGATTGTTTGAGGTGAAATTTATATTAATTTAACAACTTTTTTTAGTTCAAAATTTTTTAGAAAAAGTTATTCTACTATGCCTAAATTAGGTCTAAAATTCTATTTTTAACACAATTCTTATTTTGACTTAACTATGAGTGGTTGAGCTCTTACCAATTCTAATATTATTTATCCCACATGGGTTGTTCTACCTCCTATCACCCCATGTGTATATAAAGAGATTCTCTCCTCCATCTCCATCAGTATTACAAAATGGAATTGACTTCAGAAGCGAAGGAAGTTAGTCGCTTAATTCTTTTCTCTCAATGAATTAAAATTTTAATATTTAGCCTTTTAAATCGCGAAACAATGTTGCAGTGTGGGGTTCACCGTGTTGCTGTGGACCACACTCCCTTCCCAACACCCGGCCGCATTTCTCGAACACTCCAAAGAGCCACTTGGAGTGTCTTTTTGCCAAGTTGGAGTGTCTTTTTGCCAAGTTGGAGTGTCTTTTTGCCAAGTTGGAGTGGGGATGCTCTTATAAGAGGTAAGAGAAGCTTACTATATACACATGGGGTGCTAGGTGGTAGAACAAACAATGTGGGATAATTAAATTAGATGTAGTAGGAGCTCCACCATTCATAGTTTTTTCCAAAGTAGAAATTGTGTTAGAATTAAAATTTCAGACCTCATTTAGGCATAGTAGATTAACTTTTTCCCAAACACTTTGAACTCATAAAAGATGTGAAACCAAGATGAATTTCATCTCTAAAAATCCGTTTGATATTCAAATCTCTAGTCAAAAGTTATTCACAAATTTATACTATGCATTTCTACAAATGTAAAAAAAATTTCCCTTGTAATCCTCTTTTGAAATTTGTCCATAACTTTTGACTGGAGTCTTGAAATCACAAACGGATTTTTGGAGGTGAAATTTGTCTTGAGTTCACATCTCTTATGAGTTCACATTTCTTATGAGTTCACATTTCTTATGAGTTCAAAGTGTTTGGAAAAAAGTTAATCTACTATGCCTAAATGAGGTCTGAAATTTTAATTCTAACACAATTTCTACTTTGGAAAAAACTATGAGTGGTGGAGCTCCTACTACATCTAATTTAATTATCCCACATTGTTTGTTCTACCTCCTACCACCCCATGTATATATAATAAGCTACTCTTCTTCCTTAGAAAATCAAATTAAATTGGAGGTGCTTTGGGAACAACGTAAGAGAGTGCTTATTGATGCATTGGAAGTAAAACGTGTAAGTTTTGCAAGTTTTATATCAAAACCTTTAAATTCTTTGCAGTAATACCCGTCTGACGCCCCTGCATGGCGCGTCAGCCGTGGGGAAGAGGAGGAATGGTAAAGCCCCACTCTCCAAATCCACACGCCAAGGCAGCACTTGGCGCCCCTCCTTGGCGCGGCAGGCGTGGGGGTGCTCTTATGGTAACAGATCAGTGAGTGCGTTGTGAGAGCCCAAACATGAAGGAACTGGCGAGGCACTGCACTTGCAGTGTGAAGTCAGGATGACTGTATGCTTTTCAGAATGGGAGGAGCTGCAGTGGTAACTGAACTCGAGGTTTACAACAATGGTCAGACAATAATTAAAACGGGACTTCCATTGCTCAGTTGCACGTGCAATCGGTGTTTCTTAACTACTCATTGTCCGTCAAGATAAGAGCTATCCTAGCTGTGGTTGATGATTGATCCTGTCATTTCTGAGCAAGATCGCGCCGTGGTGTTAGGAATCGTGGAGGTCATACACAGAACACATTAAGGTGGGTACATCCCCAAACCGCCGCTTTTTGCTACTGAGCCTAGTTACTACTATTAGACTGGTCAAATTTTCATATATTCTTGTTGGCAAGTGAAAGGAGGTTCCAACGCACCAGAGAACGTGGCATTTGGACACTGTATGCAAAAGTTATTAAGGGTCAAAGTTTTTTTCTGAAAGCGCTCCATCCAAATAGGTACATAACTGATTTTGAAAATGTACACAGCTTGCAGATGGCACTTTAAGGTCAGGTGCCATTTTAGGGGTGCCTACCTTAGCAACTGCCAAATCTTTGCAATTCGCAAAAAGGACGAAGGATAACTGAATGTTGTTTACCAACAGCAGATAACCTAATTAAGGATGACCCAATGTTACCAAATCAAAACAATAAGAGCGTTTCCAATAAAAATAGCACCTTTTGTCTTTGTCAAAAGAAAATGTAGAACTTGTGTTAGTGTATAATGCCAGGACTATGCACTAAGAGAAGTTTATGCATTTAGAGAGGTGTGATAATAGCCCCCTATCTAATGTCGGCTCTAACATTTTTTTTAAATCTAAACTTTCCAAAAGGCTACTAAAAAGTGCCAATAGGCCCCCCCTAGATTAAATTTATTTTGGCTACACAATAGCTTTTCCCCTATTATTGCTTATCGTTAGTGTATCCAATTGTTAGAGCATTAATTCATGATTCCCTAATCACAGTTAAATAGAAGCATTGTAAGTGTCTTCCTTTGATAATTGCAGAATAGAAAACGGACATATATTCCTTGTCAGTCCTAATATTCATACAAGGTTATTATCTTTTTTGTCAAAGATTTTGTACTTTGAGTAGCTCAGTAGGGCTACAAAAATAGACTAGCTTCTCAAACCCTGGCATCCTTCTAGAGAGTCCGAAATTATTCTAATGCTACACTACTTTTCAAAAAAAGTGCTTGAAATTGGGCCTGTCTACTAACTGCCTAAGTGACAATTGTGCACTAAGAGAGGATGCTTTAAGAGAGGAAGTATTTGCATTATGCTTTATTAGTAACCGGAGCTATCATATTTCATGTAAAACTTTGGGATGAAATGACTCAAGACTCTTCCCAAAAGAGTAATAGTATCCATCTAAGGTGCATGCTAGGTGTGATAAAAAAATTTCCACCCTCTAACACAAGGGGACATAATAGAATTTCCAAAAATGTACATATGTGTATGTGGATTTCAAAGCCTATGTGGGAGATTTTGTGGACTTGCTTGTTTGATAGACCACTACAAGTTCGACAAGTCCATTATAGCACCTGGCACATTCAATAAGGGTAGTCACAATTCCTTTGAGAAGCAAATGCTTTTAAAGGATGCAAAGTTGGTGAGAGAAAAGAAGAGCCAATGGGGAGCCGCTGTGCAAGAAGATGTGACACTTCTTTTGAACGTGATCACCATAGAATTTTTTGTTGGAGAACCAGATTCACTATCAAGCGGTGTAGAATGCAAGTGGTATAGGCAGCACTAAAGTTGGACAAAATTGGAAGTAAAATAATCAAACAAAATTCAGACTATGTCAAGCAAGCAGTAAAAGCGTTTCAGGAAGAGTGAAAAAATTGTCAAAGAATTTTTTTTCCAATCCATTTCTTCACTTTCGGAGCAGAAGATTGGTTCTTCAGAATCCTCGGAGAATGAGAGCTCTGCAAGCCACGGACAACCACATAGAGCTCAATTCTAGGAGAATTTAGTTTTGGGTGAAGAAGGTGTGACTACCCGTAGTGGTTGTATGGCTCCTAAGATGGATTTCCGAAAAACAATAGCGAGTCTAATTTCACTTAAATTACTACTCTCACCTTGAAAGGCCCTTGGGATCCCTCTATACGACCCGTATTGAGCCTTATAGCTCTTCAATTGTGGTTTACTATATGAATTGTGATACATTGTTATTTACATACTACCATGATCATTAATTTACTTTGTACAGAACAATATTTGGTCAATATTTTTCTGGTCAAACACCACCGTATTCATAATATATTATGCGGCCGCAAAGGGCTTTCAGGGCCTTCTAGGGTTAAAGAGCCTTTGTAAAAAACACCTGATCCGCTATGTGCGAGCAAATTTCTCAGTTGCTTTGAGAAGCTCATGTGGTCCTGTGGAATAACCTAATGCCGTGTAACCGGTGGATGGTGTTGCAAATGAAGAGATGGACCAGAGAATCAGCAAGGCAGCCACCGTTCCAAACAGAACTCCTCCAGTAGTTATGTCAACCCTTGCTTTCGACTTCCAAGTAGTGAAGCATCATTCAGAGCTTAGACTCTGATATCCCGGTGCCGAAGAAGCTCCAGGACAAGAGCTCATGCTCTTCAACATGGTTGGCATCAAACTAAGAGGAATACGCCGTCTCGGAGTCTCGGAGCGACTTCAGAAATTTGCATTTGGAAATGATCAGCAGAGGCAGGACGTACGGGCTTGGGATTTGATCCATTTGCAATCCTGAATTCCAGTGTCTGAGATGAGCTAGTGGTATCGATCCAAGCAGTGAAATTCCTCCCATCGGAGGAATACTAGCTGTGCATCGCATTGCCATAGACGTTGAGTGTATGCTTCGACATCATATTCATAGTCACGGTTTAATTTCCACAATCCTGATGAAGTTATTGCTGGACTCCTTGTTGAGATTCAGATTATAATCTGTGTCAAAATAGCAGAACGGTCTAACGTACGTTGTGTGAGCGGCAAGTACACGCACAGCGTTCCCAACCCATTCCCAATGGCAGGTTGCCCTCGATCTTCACACCTCTGAAGGCGCAAATCCAGTTACTGATTTTCCTGAAGACGAAGAGGACTCGTCATGCTCAATTCAACCGGCGAATTCCTCGTGTAGTATCTCTACTTGTTGGCTGCTTCGTTGTTGCCCTCAACTCTGAATGCAATGACAATAAGATCTCTGTTTGAAGTATCAAGATCGAACCTTGCATTCTGATTCGATCAAGCTCCTTCACGATGAAATAGCTTGCGAGGGTGGCAACCACATGACCAAGTAAGCTGCAATAGGGCTACCCAAACCATATAATTTCCAAGAGCGTACGACAATATATGTGCTCATATTGTATGAGCCGGCAACTTGAACGGTTCTACCCTATATACTTAAGAGGCCAGGCACCACAGCAAGCAACATGGGGAATCAATTACACATTTTAGTTAGCGTACTGTAAGCTTACGTAGAAACTGACTGCCTATGCATACTGAATAGTAAGTAAGCCCAGTTGCAATTAATGGTGATTATCGGTGCACGTACCTTATTGGCCGGTACTTGTTGCCTTCAACTTTGGATGACAATCTGATCATTTAGGGACCTTGCATTGGGATTCATGGGCCTTCAAAATGAAACGAGCTCGCAAGGGTTGCAGCCCTCCGATCAAGTTATTGGTGAACTCATTGCTACCCAGCATGCAGAATAAAAATTAATGTGGAAGTAAGCTACAGAGCAAATAAATTTATATCAAACTTGGCGAATCCAAGTGGCAGCAACCCTGCAGTGCTCATCTTCATACCTTGTGCGTACTTATACAACAAACCTACTATAAAGCAACATACTAACTTCCCGAGCATGCTACTACTCCACCAATGCTGCAGATTCGAGAATCACTACAACACCAACTCCTTACCCCCTTCTACACTAATGCCAATAGAATAATACAAAGCTCTAGTCGAGAGGACCTCATCCTAGGATTGAAGACCCTGATACACTCACCTGGTTGTCTTGAGACCAGTAACAGACAACTGATGAACAGATTCATAATAAGAATAGCCTGGAAGATAAAAACGCTCACTATCTGCAACTCCGTGCGTGAATCGCAACCAACAGAGCATGTGCAGTTGAAGCTACTTCAGTTGCCAATTATGGCAATGCCAAATATAACGGCTCATTTGGGCAGCTCCTCAAGAATTGTAATACTCTTTAAGTAAACTGGTTTGAGAGGTTTTTCGGTAGCATCTGTTTCCACATTCTCAATTGCCTGCAGACCCAGACAGAGTGCCCGCGGAAATTAATATACTCTCGTCTCACATAAAGTTGCAAAAGAGGTGATGAATGTACCCTTGCATAAGAGGACGGCCCCATTTCGTGGGATTTTACCGCTAAATGCCCACGCTAAAATTATAAATCCCGCTTTGGAAACTAATAGTCGATAGTTGTGACTTTCAAAACACATTTCTATCGTTAAAAACTGTACCACATCATTTCTTTCTTCCGTTGGTAAATTTTGTACTTTCCTTGAAACTTCTTATATGATTTATTCAACTCATTGAAACGGGCACTTAGGCCGTTTTAGCACTCGAGTTAAAGAGAAGTTCTATGGATCTACAGGGTACTGTAGGAATTACCCGAACAACGTCGTGACCACGAATAACACGCCCAAACACTGTATGTTTCATGTCCAAATGAGGTGAGGCCGTTGTCGTTATGAAGAACTGCGATCTATTTGAATTGGCTTTGCCAATGTTTGCCATTGATACAGTAAATGCATCATGAGTCAACCTGCAAACAGCGGCACCCAAATTCAGTTCGACTTCTAAGGAAAGAGAGGCAAATCAAACGCCACAACACAGCGAGCAAGCGCATATTTTTCTCACGTCGATATCTTGCACAGTAATTGCCATAAAAAAAGCATGACTATTATCCACCAAAGGGAATTTTACAGAACAAAGGAAAAAAATTAACTTCATACTCATTCTTGAATTCGTCGTTAAAGCTGCCTCCCCATATTGACTCGCCACCTGTTCCATCGCCCTTAGGGTCGCCAGTCTGAATTATGAAGTCCTTGATAACACGATGAAATACCAATTTATTGTAGTAGCCCTTCTTACTGCACAATAAATTTACAATAAGATTAGTGTATACACTCCTTTCTAGACACAAAAACTCAAGGCCTACTGACCTACACTTGTTTAAAACTGTTCTTCTGCAAGGCGAAGGAAGAATGTGGAGAGATATCATCACAAAAGAATCCTCCACTAGATAGACGAAGTCCGTACTGTTAAGTCAACAGGCATTAGGTTCACAAAGTACTCATGTTGCATTAATACTAGTGTTAGTAACGCAAATGACGTTAATTTAATGTAAACGTGATGTTTGCATTAACTTGATATTCCATTGGCAACTATTAAGGGAACATTGTCGACATTAGCATTATCCTAAAAACTCATCCATTGGCGGTATTGACCATGCTCCAGTGCAAAAGTAGGGAATTATTTGATGAACAATGCCATGAATAGGTGTTAGCAAGCTTTTTGGGGTGCTTCAATCACAAATCTCAAAAAAGTGTTGACTGTAAGGATAATTCCATTACCCCGACATTAATTTAACATTATCTTGATGCTGATTTAATGTTATTAACTTACCATTAACAACTTTGTGCATAAAAAAGGGAGATCTTTTGATATGTACCTGTGGGTGACGAAATTCTCCACAGCGAGGGGTGCATCCTTCTTAAAGAGCTCTATAGTGAAAGACCCCTTCGTAGTATTCAAGGTCTGTTATCACACCAACAGCACATGTAAATGACATATCCTATACTTTTGAACCATGCAAATACAATGCTGAAGTGATCATGCAACACATTGTGGTAGAGACATTCTACCGCATATCGTTGAAATTGGTCCCCTTCTGCATCATCCGTCTTGTCAGCACCGCCCTCCACGACATCCAATTGATGGTGCCCTCGGTACACTTCATCTCCAGTCATATTTCTGCAGCAATGGCAAGACCACGGGATGCACTACTGAGAGCACTGCAACACAACTAACTGCAGGCTTTACGAAGACATATCTTAAAACATGGTAAATTGAATCAAAACAGAGCATGCAACCGGCACAATGCCAAAGACAGCTAAAAACATAGAGTCTAAAAAACATGCACCCCATTCAACACCGAAGACAATAACATATCTAAAATCATGTTAGATGGAATCAATAAAATATGCAACCTGCTCAATACCAAAGACAATGGCGTATATCTAAAATCGTATTAAATTTAACTCAACCAAATATGTACCCAAATACTACACCAAAAAACGGAGTTCTAAGAAAAAAATTTAACTCCTTTCAAAATCGGAATGAAGACAGCACAGAAGGATTTTGTGTCTCACTCTCTAGATTTTTGTCTGTGCAACACCACAGCGGACCCAAGTACAAGAACGACGACCACGCCAACCACCACGATGGTAGCAATGTTCAGCCCGGCGGGGCCTTTCTTCTTCTTACTCTCCTTCAACAACGCAGCCGGCTTCATGCGCCCCATCTCTCTCTCAGATAGACCTCCACCAGCAACCTAAGCCAATCCAAATCCGAATCCAACAAAACAGAGGAAACAGGGGGGCAGCTTTCAAGCAAGCCCTGCTGTCAAATCTCCTCTTCTAAACCCTAATCCACTTCCTAGGAAGCGCTCTCTCTCTCTCTTCCGATTCAAGCAACGAGATCAAGTGATCTCAACGCCATGGAATGCAATCTCCACAACTTAGTCTAGAAAACAAGCTTGAAAACAAGCGCACACGATATGAGCATAATGAATGAGTGTTGTGAGGCTGGGCATCTGGTAGAGCTGGGAATCAAGCCAATGCCATCTGAGCAGTTGTGATTGCAAGCCCGAAGGACGACGCAGTCCAGGGATGAGAGAGACGGAGTCGTAGTACATTCTGCCAAATCTTAATAATTCTGCTTCGCCATTACGTCCAAGCTCTCTTTAATGTCACCGCCAAAGTGCACGTGGTAATATGGAGCACTGCAGCATTGGGAATTTGGGACAATCATGGAGGTAGCAGCACCTCGAATTGACCGAACATGGTTTTGAGCAGTTTTTTTAATTTTGAACTGCAGGAGTTTTTGTTGGATCTTGTCGGTGGCCAATACTCAATTTTAGATTTTCTTAGACTGCGTTTCCTAAACATTACAATGAATAAACCATGGATTTTTAAAAGTGTTGAAAATAGGTGTTCCTGAGATCAATACTAGGCTTTGGGGAGGAGTGGTTGTACATTTTAGGCAAAACTCTACAAAGATTCAGTGATTTAAATTTGGTAGCAATGGAAAGAAGGCAAAAAAATTTGGAGCACATTGGTGAAGAAATTTTTTTTAATTTGATGAATTCAAGAATTTTTGCATGAAGAATTGTTGTAGAGAAGAAAAGTAAGCATGTTGTAATTTTCAGTGAAAGTTTTGTTGTAATAATTCATGTAGACCACCTTCCAATCATTTCTTAACCCCTAAAGGTTTGTTGTAATAATTCATGTAGACCACCTTCCAATCATTTCTTAACCCCTAAAGGTTTTTGACTATGTTTTCACCAAAACCGCTCCAGAACTGTCATTTCTAATACTAGTGCCAAATTTTAGAAAAAAAAACATTTTTGGACACTTGTAGCCGTAGGATCTTGTAGTAAACTTGTTTAAGAAGATGTGGAAAAAATTTCAGAATTTTCCACCAAGTGGATTGCAAGATAATAGCGTTTGAATTGACAAAAATCCTTTTTTTGTCCCTGCGGAAAAACGGGCAGCTGCCCTCCACAAGGTCACATTTGTATGAAAAAATGTCCAAAATGATGGTTACTCTTTGGATTTATTCTTCAAGGCAAGTTGGCTACATGCTTGAAAAATTTCAGATCATTTGGAATGTACAACATATAGGAAAAAAATAGTAAGTAGGAAGAGGTAGAGAGAATGATTCAAAGCACTAAATTGTCAAGAATTTATTTATGAAATTGAAAAATGTCAATCCCAACGATTGTAATGCTGTAATAAACAATATACACCCAATGTTTTTATTTTTTTTCAAAAATATTGAAAATCGAGTTAAATAAAGGACTTCAAAGTTTATTTTAGAGTAGAGATTCCATAACTATCCTCAAGCTAAGAATCCTCATAACTTTTGACTCTTTGATCGGAATGGAATGATTCAAAGCCTCCCACGTACATATAAATCTGAAGAGCCAATTTCAATTTTTTTTTTTTTTAAAAGTGATTTTTAAAGAAGTTTTTTTGCTGCCCTGGCTGCCCGCCGAACAATAAAAATGACATATCATGCAATAACTTTTTAACCATGTAGTCAAAAGTTACGAAAATTGTTGGACCTTAAAGCTACTCCTCGGGCACATCTTATGTGAAAATTTCAAAGAAAAAAAAGAAAAATTCCAGTAATAGTGAGCTGCCCAAAATCGCTATGTTGTCAAAAAACAGTGTTTGGTCCTTTAGGGGTTAATACTTTACCTAATTCTTGTTGACATTGTATTTATTCTATACATTCATCTTATTATTTTTTTTCTAAATGAACTTTTAGAGGAGCTTAAGTCATGCTTAGGCACTCACCATTCGGTAGACCTTCAATGGACCTTTCTTTTATTAGCTTCTAGGCCTCATGTATTTAATAAGGCACCTTGTTTAGCTTTATTATATATTAATATGATTGATTGTTGCAAGTTAACATGGTATTAGAGCTTTGTCTCTTTAGCTCCCTAGTCATCTCCTTCGTACGCTTGCTTAGTTAGTGCAGTCTCTACAACAAAAGTTCCATCATAAACCTTCTTTTGAGAAATCAAAAAGGGATTGTTCTTCATTTATATGAAAAAATGGAGGTGTCATTGCAAGATACACTTGTACTATTTTGAGTCACACATTGCGGGCCAATTGGGTTTAGGTACAGTCGTGTCTGAAAAGTGTTTGCACCCCCCGTTACAAGTATTAGTGAGATAGGGAGAGATGCCAGAAACAAGATTTGAGCAAATGTGAGGAATTGAATTCAAAGGTTTACATCCTTCATTCATTCGGATTGGAATTACAAAAAGATTACTTCTGAATTAGGGCTTTCAAAATCACAAATGAAGGATGTCATGAAGAGAGGCGATGAGCATGGAGGTGACATCAAGGATGCTCCACGCTCTAGACACCCCCACAAAACTCACAAAAGTGAAGAAGAAGAGGGTTTTAGAAGTAGTGGACAAGAATCCAAGGTTGAGTTTGTGAAAGGTTACCAATACCACTAATGTTAGGCTCAGTTGTTCCAGTGTTGACAAAATCTTGAGTGAGTTTGTTTTCTATCTCAAGATTCTATGGTAGAAGGAAATGCATAAGGAATTTGTACAAAGGCAACACCAATGGGATTCACAATTATGGGGACAAGTAGTATTCATTGATGAAACAACAATTGAATACGATCCTTCCCCAGCCGGGAAGAAAGTGCGTGTGCAACTTAGTGAGTAGTTGTGCAAGAAGAATTTGAAGCCTAGTCTCAAATCAAGGAGGATCAATATTGGGTTTTTCGCGTGCATAGCTAAACAAAACCATACAAGATTGATTTTTGTGAGAAAGAGAACGGAGATGGAGCGTAGAAGTTTTTGTGATAGATTGGTCCTCAATGTTCCACAATTTGCAAGAGATCCATGAACCTCACGTAATTCTTTTCATTTGAAGTCTATACAATAACCTTGCAACAAATGGAGCAACATGGCATCACAGTCCTCAAAATAAAAAACTTCAAGAAGATTGTGGCTATATGCAACTCCCTTGGCCATTGAACTCACCAGATCTCAATCCAATTAAGAATTTGTCGTTGCTTTTGAAATGTTGGCTCAAAAAATGTTTCTTGAAGAATGAGCATTGCCCACATAGCACTCTTGAGGTGTTTGCTAATGCATAGGAAGAATGGAAGGAGATTGATTAGGATACTATTGAAGATTTTATAAATTCAATCCTTTATAGAATTCAAATTATAATCAACATTGATGGAGGTCATATTAAGTGGTGGTAAAATTTAGGATTTCTTCCATGTTATGTGTGAGTCTCAAACATTGGTTGTCTTATTTGAGATTGTAGGAGGTGCATGATTGAACACTTCAAGTTCAGCTTAGGGTGCGAAGATTTTTAAGACACTATTGTACATAACTTTTAGAGTTCTATTTTTATTGCCATAAAATTTTACCAAGGTTGTACATGATTGTACATAGTTACTGCTTCTTTTGAGGTGATAGTGATAGTGACAAACCATTTCAAAAACAATAAATAAAAACACGCATGATTTACAAAAATGTATACGTGTCAATTTTCATTGGTTGTAAAATTTTTATACAAATTATGAAAATGATACACTACCCACTTTTCCATTGAATGTAAGACTTTTACATTCAATTCTAAACCCTAATCTATTCAACAATTTTTTCTTCAATCTCATGTCTCCTCCTTCTTTGTCTCCTTCTCGCTCCTAAAATTGTTCACAAATGAAGAAAAAAACATCCAAAAATATAGAAACATATGAATTAGAAAGCATCTATTAACAACAAAAATGACAAAGACCATCAACTAAAAATTATATACGTATCATAAAATTTGAGCATTCACAGTTTCAAACACTCTTTAATATTAAACTCCTTACTTAAAATTCATGAGCATTCCATTCCACTGCAATCCAAAGCATTGATACCCTCACAAATCAAGATATAAATTGCCCTAACTCTCCCAATTCACCTCCAAATAATGATTATATAGCTATTATAAAACTTGAGTATTCAAAATTTTACACACATTCTAATACTAAATTTCTTACTCAAAATTCATAAGCATTCACAAACTTCTCATTCCATTGCAATTCAGAGCATTAGCACCCTCACAAATCGAGATACAAATTGCAAATCCTAACTCTTTCAATTCACCTCCACACACTATACACACTAGTGCAAACTGACTAACCAAACATTGCTTGCAAAATCCTTCTTTACATGCATCAAGTTGGCTGACTACATTTGAAAATAATATCAAAATGACTAAATTTCAAGCAGAATACAAAATAGCAAGCAATTGACTCCTATAAAAGCAAATTACAATTGAAGACTTACAAAAATCCTTGAAGTGCTATGTTTCATCTTTGGCCCAATTTCTATATTTTGCTTTGTCTCCTTCCATAGTGAGTTTAGTTGTGTCACATAATAAGAAAAAATAAATGATCATAGGATTCAACATGTTGCATTAAATGACATCCAAAAATATAAAACTTCAAATATTTCTTGTAAAGAGAGATAACATCTCCAATAATGCTTATATGGGAAAAATCAGTCAAGGAACTCAAAAGATTGGGAAGGAAGCCTCATTTTAAGACAGTTTTTTTTGTCAACAAGTACAATGAGCCAATCTACCATTGACATTTCACATTCCCTCAAACATGAACCACCAAAGAATGAAGGGAGTAAATTGCTAGAACAAGATTTGCTTGAATCTTTTCAAGGGATAGTCATCAAAAGATACAAGACATTGTACAGATAGTGCCTCTTTTGAGGTGATAGTACAAGAAGAAATAGTTCTACCACATTCTTTTGGTATTTTTCAAAAATAGACTGATTGTAGAATAGTACTCCCAAAGGTCTTTCACACTTGACATTTCGGAGGTTTTTGGTACTTTTGAGTTCTAAATTACTACTTGAAACTTTTACAACCTCATTTCATGACCCCTTCATCCTTTCTTGTATAAAGATCTCAAAAAATAGCATTGCAAATGCCTTAATCCCTAAAGGACCGAAGTGTGTTTTTTGGCAACATAGCTATTTCGAGCAGCTTACTATGAATGGAATTTTTATTTTTTTTCTTTGAAATTTTAACACAACATTTTTCCAAGGAGTAGCTTTAAGGCCCAACAATTTTCATAACTTTTGACTGCATGGTCAAAAAGTTGTTATATGATATGTGGTTTTCATTGCTCGGCGGGTAACCTGGGCAGCAAAAAAAACTTCTTTAAAATTTTTTTTTTTGAAAAATAAAAATTTGAAATTGGTTTTGTAGACTTCTATATACATGGAAAACTTTGCATCATTCCATTTTTATTAGTGAGATGAAAGCTATAAGGAATTTTAGTTGTGGATAGTTTATAAGTAGTTATAAAACCTCTATTCTAAAATAAACTTTGAAGTCCTTTATTTTACTCAATTTTTTATATTTAAAAAATAAATAAATAAATAAATAAATAAATAAACAAATAAGGTTTAGATTGTGTTTTACTACATTACAACCATTGGGATTGACATTTTTCAATTCTATAAATAAATGGTTAGCAATTTAGTATTTTGAATCATTCTCTACTTCTTTCTACTTACTATTTTTTTCCTATATCTTGTAGAATTCCAAATGATCAATAAATTTTCAAGCATGTAGCCAACTTGAATTGAAGAATGAATCCAAAGAGTTACAACCATTTTGGAAAAAAATTCATAAAGATCTGACCTTGTGAAATGCAGCTGCCCGGTTTTTTGCAGGGACAAAAAAAAGATTTTTGTCACTTCCAATGCTAATATCTTGCAATCTACACCATGAAATTTTCTGAAATTTTTTCCATATCTCCTCAAACCAGCGTACTACAAGATCATATGGTTGCATTTTTTTCAAAAATGTTTTTTTTATAAAATTTGGTACTTGTATTGGAAACGGTAGTTTTGGAGCAGTTCTAGGAGCAATTTCAATGAAAACATAGTCAAAAAAATTTAGGGATTAAATTCTTACTTGAAGAGGTCTCCAATTCAAAGTTTTGGATGGCTCATAAATGAATACAAATTAAACTTTTCTTCATCTTAGGCTTTCCTAGGGAAATTTGCAACAATGGTCACCAAAAATTTATAAACAATGGTGTCAAATTCTTTTAAAAATTCAACTAGAGCTCTTTGTTTTTTAGAAGTTACAACTCTTCCATTGCAATAGTATTGGATGTAGTTCTAAGTATTGCAAAGTATTCAATTGGACCTACTAGAGACCCCCTAGAAAAGAAGAAGGATGAAAAATGGATTTCATTTATTTGAGCAAACAAATGGATAGGAAACATGTGCCTAAATTCACGGTGAATGCTTTGTTTTTTAAACTATTCTCCAAGCTATAAAGTAGCATATTGTTGATTAGAATATTAAATATTAAATAATAATAATAATAAAATGGTTTTTAAATTAATTAAATTTTTTTTTGAAAAAATAACTAAAAATTAGTTAAATAATATTCTTTAACATAGTAGTGTCCACACCACATCAACAACCTACATGTGCTTCATATATTTAACCACAACAAAGTTCCCAACTTTAGGAACATACAGAGAATTTGTGGCCCTCTAGAAGCTTCATTTTCTTTCTAATGTTATGGGCTTGCAAATAGTCTAATCGAGATTTATTTTGGAGTTTTGGATATATATTTGTGTGTGTTATTTTGGTTTTGACAAGCGGATTGGCTAATTTGTGTTCCAATTTGGTAAGTTTGGGTGTTATTTGACCAATTTGGAGTCATTTTGGTGGTGCTGATTTTGGGAGGATGATGGCATGACATGACAGTTTAACCAAGTCGGATTGAATCTCAGTGGTTTTTGGCAACATGTTTTTTTACCAATTAGAAGTATTTTCTATTTGGAATTAGAGGCCAAGTATCAAGTATACAGGCGTATAGGTCGTGAGCATCTCAAACTGAATTTGGATTGTCTAATTTGATTTAGTAATCTGGTTTGAGGTAATTCCAAATGGGATGGTTAGCTGGCAGTTTAGTCATCTTTTCCAAGTGGTAACCGTTAATCTTTGGTCCCTATGAGGTCCTAATTTTCAAATTGTTTGTCAACCACTATTGAGGAGCATCCAATGCAAGTCCCAACCACAAGTTGACTACATTTGCTTTTGCTTTTTCGCACTTGTGAGATGTGTGTGCAAAAGTGAGATGAAGTTGGTGTTATGTGTGAGGATGATGGTGTGTTTTCGAGTTACAAGTTGGTGGAATGATGCATAAGATGCAGTGAGAGTTTGGAGTGATTAAGTGCTAATTGGATGTTGTGTAGTGTGTATTCTAATTAAGAGAATTGTATAATAGAGGTGGTTGTGTTCTTGTTGGAAAAGTTGACATAAAAACAGCTAGATGTCAAAGTAGATGTTCAAAAAATCTGACATAAAAAATCAGGGCATGTCAAAAAAAACATGGGTTTCTTTTAGTGTAGTGGGAAGAACTGGAGTGAAATGTGTTAGCTGTTAAGCAAGACTCTAACTGTAAATGGTGATTTCATCACCAATTTGATTAATCTAATTGGAATTACACATCAAATGGATGTTATGAATGCTGATTATGTGCTTGGTTCAAATTGTAAAATTTAGAAGTGTGATCAATGAATTTAGTTGGAAGTGAATATATTGTTGTCTGTAGAGAGTATGTCCAAATCAATTATGTACTAAGAGAAGAGTGGAAAATGTTGTGCTGATTAGAGACTACCTTTTAATATTCCAAGTTGAGTGATTAAAATGTCAAAATATAAGAATGTATATGTGTGTTTTGTATTTTGTAACCGAGTTGGAGAGATTATCAGTTTTAACTTTACCTTGTGAGAAATTTTTCAACTCGGTGTTGCATTGTACATTTGTTCACTATGTAAAAATATATATTTGTTGTCAAATTAGAATTTTTTGGGGGGAGTCTAAAGATCTAGATGGAATGGACTCTATTTTTTTTTTACTCTATTTGACAATTATTTGGTATTAGTTCTTTTATTTCTATACGTGAAGGCATTTTAATCTTTATTTGTATATTTGAAGTTATTAATTGGAAAGGTGAAGTTTCTTTTACCTTTCTTTTAGGTTCTTAAAGGATTTGAAGGCCACTTAAGAGATAAAGATGAGTTGTGGGGGAAAAGGGATGGCCAATGGATGAATTGTGGTCCATGTGGCATTTTAAGGGCTAAAATCCACTTGCTTAGGTGGATGGGATGGGGGATGAAGTGGAAGATAAAGTAGAGGGTCTTCTTCTTCCTCCTCATAGTTAGCTTGGGAGAACTACGTTTTTGGAGAGCCATAGCAAGTTGTACTAGAAGAATTTTACAGTGAAATTTTGTGAGGTTGTTCATCTTGTTTTTTTAGTTCCAAAATCCTATCACTCACTCAATTTGTAATTTTTATATGAAAGTTATGCATGAAGAGGTGAGAGAGGGGTGATTGTCATGGAGAGTAGGGCAGAAACTTTGAGGGCTTATAAGTTTTAGGTGAAGAGGTTTCTGTTTTTGATACTTGGAATTTTTATGTATTGCATTGTTGTCTTTTTGAAGAGCTATTATTTATGTAGTTTGAAGTTAGGATGCAAAAGTTATAAGCTTAGAGGCAAAGTAGTGATGAGCTGCCTTTGAGTTTGGGAGATTGAATGTTGACTGGCTATAAAAGTCGGACAATATCTTATTTTTAAGTTCAATTTGGGTGGTGTGAATATTGTTGTGCTAGCTTACTATAGATGTATTACACAACCAATTTGGAGTTGGCATGTGAAAGTTATGAGCTTGGAAGACGAGTAGTGATGAATTGCCTTTGAGTTGGAGAGAGTGAACTTTGACCGACTATAAAAGTCGGACAATATCTTAGTTTTGAGTGAAATTTGGAGGATTTGTATATATTTGTGTCAACTTTCCAAAAAAATATTACATGACTATTTTGGAGTTGTAGAGCGGTTGTGGCACTCATTTTTGTATTAGCTACTTCTTCAAAGGGAGTCTATGTGGTTTATATACAACTTCTATTTTTCTACAAATATGTGAGATATTTTGGAACTATATGACATTTTATGGTGGGTTTATGGACATGTGATATTTTGTTGGTTTACATGGCATTGTGTGAAGTTTTATCATTATTTTTATGAATTGTATGATTACAGGATCTTTCATATTCCGAGCCACGTCTAGTTGCAGCTAGGAGCCCCGCGTTTTTCCAAGGCAAGGCCTCTCTACCCGACATCGGTCTTAATAGTAGTGCAGTGACAAACAATGTCTACAAGGAAGATGAAATTTGTGTGTCTAAAAGTGTTATAATGAATATGAATTTAGAGTGTGTGGTACTATGTTGTTGAGATAAAGTCTGAATGTTGTGTGTTCTAATTCCAACATGCGTTTAACTGAGAGTATATGACAACTGCTTGATTGAAAGAGTATTATAAAAGTGTATGGGATGTTTGAGAAAGTATGTGTAATGGATAATGCCAAGAATAAATATTGTAATTCTAAGTTGGTGAAAGAAGGGTGTAGGTTCTGTGTAGGTCAAAATTTCATCAAGCTGAAGTCCAAAATTAATGTTGGGCAAAACAAGTCAATGGTGAAAGATGAGTGGCTGCTCCCAAATAGGAGACAAAGATTTAACTATAAAGCCAATAAGTACCAATGGAAGTTCAAGGGCCATAGTTGAGTAATAGAGCTAGTTTGGCAAAATTAAGTTGGAAAAGATAAAAGAACCAAGTTGTTGAAGATTAAAGAATTAATTTGGAAAATAACTTAACCCTTGTGGTCTTTTAAAGTGGAACAAAGAATTTAGTAATTAGAATATCATGTGAGAAAAACAAATTGCATATGTGATAAATGAACATTGTTTTTTTTGCTTTTGATTGCAATGACCAATTATAAATCTATTTGGAAGCATCCCTATTTAAATAGCTTTCCTGGAATAAATTTATACTATTTGCTTGATTTCCCATATTGGCTTCAAATTAATTTATAGGACTTTTCAAGATGAAACAAATTTTCTTAAAAGAAAAATTGTGGAAACTAAGTTGTATCACCTACCCACACATCCCCATTGATACATACAACATCAACTAGGACTACATGCAATACAATTACACTAATCTTTAGAACAATGACAAATGTGAGATTAGTTGTAACATTCATATAGACACAAGTCGCTACATCCAATGAAACAAATATTTATTGGATAACTACAAGATGTCAAATATACATTAGTTACTTTATCATTGAAAGATTGTGTTCTTCCTCATGTACTATTTCTTTCTGAGTCCTTTGATGTTTTGGAGACATTCAAAAGTTCATTTGAGTCAAACACTACCTCTAGTTGTTTCATGATCAAATAAAGCTTGTACACGGTTCAAGTATAATAAGTGCTATTGGTTTCACGCCATTTTTTGAAGTACTTTCAAAAAACCAAGAAGCACTCAATTCTTGTTGTGTCTTTGTGTTATTTACTTGCTTTGAATTTTAAAAAACATAGAATAATCTTGTAGAGTTGCAAATTTTAATTTTTCAATGCCATATTGCAAACTTAGCCATCACTAAATGCTTACTGAAGTAGGTTGCCATTCTGAATTATTAAAAATTAATTAAAAAATTTAACAACATATATCATGGACATTCTAATTTTATGTCCAATTCTTCTTTCCATTTGATTCAAAGCAAGGTTTTTTATTTTTATTTTTAATGAAGTGCCAAAGTGGCCATATTGAATGTTAGTGGTGCTCCAAATTTCAACATTCATCCACATATTGGATAAAAAAATATCATATTAGTACATATCACATATCCATAATTCAATTTTCATCCATAATCTAGCAATTTCACCCAAGTTTTTTTTTATTTGAAGTTTTCTAGTGATTTTCCACCTTTTTAGTACCATTTTTTTTCCTATAGGCGTGATGCCAAGCCAAAGAATTTGGTGCAATTTTGCACCAAATCGTTAGAAAAAAAACACTAATTTAAAGATATAAAAATCCTTCAAATATTGATTTGAAACACTTGAAGGTCATGCCGTTAAAACATATAAAGAAATAACATATTTTTTCAAAACCATAAGCACATAGCATACAACACATATATATTTAGGGAACTTAAAAATAATTTTTTGAATATCTTATTTAGATGTTCATTAATTGAGCTACTTTATTGATTTTTGCTAACTCTATGCCAATTAAAGTACTCTAAATTAAAGTACCTAAAGAATGATTTTTTTAATGCAGGTGTTTCCAATAGAAACAAGAGTTGGAAAAACCAAGTTGGAAAAATAAAGCATAAAAACATAAAAGAAGATCCTATGGCAAAAATCCCTCTAGAAATCTGAAAATAGACCACTTTTTTTATTATTTCACTTTGCTTGCATGATCTTCAACATGATTGCATTACAAGTCAGTGAACATCTCTATTATTCAAGAAAATACTTTAGGTTTGTTTTACTAATGATAAGTGTCATTTGTAAGTACTACGCAATCTTAGTTGTATCTACTAGTACTATATTCCATTCTTTTACAAAGGAATATATTAAGCTTTTAATTTATCATAAATATACCAGAATGGAAAAAAAACTAAAAATTGGCAATTTGTGAAGACTTGATGGTGACGAAATCTCACCAAGAGAATGATCTTGAAACCATCTTCAATGTTCAAAAGCATGTATGTTAGGGAGCCCTAGTTGCATGAATATGGATGATATAAAAATAATATATTTTTAGATGCCTCTAATGTAAAACACTACAAGAAAATGGCCATATATATGTGATTGCAAAAGAATGATTTTAGGTCAAATATGATTAACGAATCACTAGTGCTCCCTTATTGCACCACCACTACAAGGTCCACAATGACTCAAGCATTTGTAGTTGCCATGACAAATTTAGAACAAAGACTTAGCAACATATAGGATTCATCTACATTTTTCAATAGCATTGTCATAGACATTGTGACGTAGAAATAGTGAAGTCAAACGTAGAGGCCCTTGTGACAAACAAGTAGATCAGAAAATTGTATTATGATTGCAATTGACTCCGAGTTGAGTAGCAAATGACTCTAATGAATTCCGAAAGAACTTACTGGGAAGGACTTGATGAGTGACGACTGACGTATCTAGGGTTCATCTTTTATATCTTGTAGTGCATAGAAAGTAAAAGAAAAGAGAGTTCACACTTGAATTGTAGGAAATCACAAGTTTAGGGTTCAAAGCATTCACGGTGGTTGCTTTATCTCCTTCACTTTTCTTCTATCTTCCACACAATTTTGGAATGTTAATTACCTTTTGTGAGTCTTCTAATCGTTTTTCTCCTCTTTTGTTATTTTTCTTCTTTTTGTTTTTCTCTTTTCTTCATTCTAAAGAAAGAACTTTCTTAAATCTATTTGAGGTGTTGTAAATTAAGACTATCTATTGCATTTTTTCCAATTTTGTATCTTTTCATCTTCCTCTTACTCATTTTTTTATTTTTAAATTTCCATTTAATCGAACTTTTTTCTTTTCTTCTAGTTTTTCAAATCTTCCTTGATCTACACGATTTTTTGGATCCTTCTTTTTCTTCCAAATTTATTTAATTTTTTTGAGGTATTATAAATTAAGACTATCTCTTCCATTTTTTTTCAACTTTATCTTTCTTCATCCATTATTTCTCAATTAACCCCTAAAGGCCTGTTTATCCCCTCGGGGGACAATTTGGGTCCGGGTAGGTTCGCGTGACCTCAATTTGTAGAGAATTTTTTTGGGATTTTTTGAGGTTGTGCGGTTCTGCGAGAGCTTTGTGGATGTATAATTTTTATTTCAAATGGTGCCCGGGAAAAAAAGTTATGCCCAAAATAGAGTTTGGCGGGCAACACAAAAAAATCACAAAAGTCAAAATTAATTTTAAAAATATTTTTTCTAGAATCTATGTCTTTTTGTGTACATTTGAAGCTTTGATTCATTCTATTTGGACTAATAATGAAAAAGTTATGGACAATCTTAGTTTTTCGGGCAATCTAAGCATCTTCTTGAAAAAATAACTTTTAGAATTCATTTTTGAATGCAATTTTTACAATTTTCAGAAAAAAATTGTTAGACAAGGTTGGATTTGCTTGCTAGAACAATCACACCATTGGGATTATGGTATTTCAATTTTTGTCTTAGAGCTATTAACGATTTAGTTATTCCTTTAATCTTGAACCTACTTCTACTTAACAATTTTTTAATGAGTGAAAATTTAGTGTTTTTTTCTTGAATTTTTTTTGCTAGATTCTCAACTGAAGTATTAAACATATAAACTTAGAAAATCAAAATCAGCAATACAAAAAATTTAAGTTAAATAGGTTCAAAGCCCAAAAATCTAGTCAAACAAGGTGCAAAAAAACTTGTTTTCTTCACTTTGAATGCAAATATCTTGCAATCTATTTGGTCAAAGTTTCTATAATTTCTTGCATACATTCTCATACTAGTCTAGTATAAGATCCTACGGTTAGATATGCAAAAAAACCCAATTTTTATAGTTTTTTGCTCTTTGCAATAGAAGTGGCAGTTTTGAGTGTGTTTTGATGGAGAAAAGACCTTAGGGCTTTAGAGGTTAAAGAAATTAAATTTCTCCCAATTTTTTTTGTTGTTCAATTCTTATTTTTTTTAACTTAATTTCTTTTTATCGTCTCAAGTTTCTCAAATCTTCCTTGATCTACATTTTCTTTTGGATCCTTCTTTTTCTTACCAATTTTTAATTTTTTTCTCAGCTCAATGACTTTAATTCGTCTTTAATTATATTTTCCATACATTCTTTAATTATAATCTCCATATTGTATTCTTGTGCACATCCACCTCCATCACGCATGTAAACCAACACACTTTGAATGGATTGATTTAGAAGACACTTGGTTACTACAACAACACATGTAGTTTAGGATTCTCTAGCACTCACACTCTAATATCTTTTTGGAGCTAATAAGGTCTCTTTTAATCTTTTCAATTTTTTTACTCCTTGTTTATTTTCTGTATTTTTATTAAAAAAAAATTCTAATAGAAGATTTTTTCTGTCTTTTTTTAAAAATTATGCATTTCTGGTGACTTTTTCTCTTTGATGGTGTATGATTTATTGAAACGCCTATTTGTATGTCAATAATGACTTCTGGAAATTTGCAGCATTATCATTATACTACTTCTAAACACTTTATATGATTCACATTTGAATTACTAGGGGTCCTAATAAACATACACTAAGATATTCAGATGGGGTCGTCAACAATTGTTAAATCATGTTTCCCCTTACATGGATGACAATGTTATCACTTTGGTGCCATTACAGAATGACTTTCTAAGATTGCCAAATGACTATTCAAAAGTCTTGAACTATTGCGTACCTACTCTACTACTACTTTGGCGCCTTACGTATTTTGATTCATTGTCATTGTGCAATTTGCAACATCCTGTACAATCATACTTTCTTTGCATGAAGTGAGGAGACTTAGGACAACTACATGTGACCATGTTTTGAAAAAGTCAAATAGGTTACTTTAGTACTCTTTATATGTCAATCCTTTCCAATCTCTTTAGCAAGTTTGTTTGTAATTTTTGATTTGAGACTTGAAATCTAAAACAAATTTCTGAAGATGAATTTGAGATTGATTTTCCAACTTTTATTAGTTCAAACTTTAAAAAGAAGAAGTTAATCTATTATGCTTCAATTAAATTTGAAATATTACTTGTAACAAGACCTGCATTTTACATATCCTACATGGTTTGTCTTGCCTCCTACTACCCCACTTCTATAAAAGGCTTGTCATTTTCATTTCTTCACATTCACATACTAAGTGGCTTTGGAAGCCATGTGACACATATGCCAAATATAACATATGGTGTATTGTGTATGGCATATTGTTGTGAAACTTTGAATGTACTCATATGTGACTACTCCTTGTACAATTTTCATTACAATCCTTTTTGTACACATTGTTGCAAATTAAAGATGACAAAAAAATGATTTTCTTAGAGAGTGACCTAAATCCTAAATCCACGTTACTTCGGAATGACTTACTACATGTCAGCCCTTATGACCTTTAGCATAATTCTTTCACAACTTTTAAATGATTGTGAAAAGACCAACAACTGGTCATTCACATTAGATGCACGAGGGGTTTGTTACAATTTATGAATGCCTCGGTAATGACTGGCCATATATGTACATGTCTACGTTAGATTAATCATGGGTCAGACCTATATTAATCATGACATGCAAATGACTAGCCACGTGGAGGTTCACGTCAAATTCATTAGGGGTTTGACTTAACTTATCATGATTTGCAAATGAATGACCACATGGATGTCCACGTCACTCGCAAAGTGAAAGCGCTTTCTACATGGCAGTTCATATGTCATTTCCTTAAATTTCTTTTCTTTATCACTTCAATCAATCCCAATGTCATTCATTTTTTCATCTATGGTAGAACCTAAAAGTGATAATACACCAACAATCATTTCTATAAATGACTTGGCCACAATGACTTCATGACTCCTAAATCATTTTATATTTGAAATTGTCCCAAATGACTAATATGAAGTCATTCTTTGCAGCTGCAAATATAAATAATTTTTTGTAATGGTCTAGTTTGTTTTGGCTTTTAGTTTTGTTATGCATAGTGAAGTTCATCATAGTAGAATCGTGCGATTGAAAATCTTGCATTTTGCCGAGCTTACACAATGGCAATGTATTGAATCAGTTCAATAAAAAAGTATTTTAAAACGCTTGTCGATGTTGATCATTTGTTTTTGTGAGTCTATGTTGCTTGAATTGAATTCTTTGTGCAACCATTCCCTTTGCACAAAGCATGCAATTATTCTTGAGGGATGACACCACTCACCAAGTAGGGAAGAGAGCAACGCATCCTTTCCAAATGCCTAGTGTCCGCTAATCATGACATTTGTACAACTTGTTGTTATCCATTCGCATATAATCCAATTGCAGGTCAGTCAGTAATTGAGCCACCTTCCGAGTATCACACTTGTTTCCAAAAGAAAAAAAATAGTTTTATAGAGTGGCTCAGATAATTAAATTAAATTTACAATAAATTTAAATCTTTTTTCTATTATTCTGATTTATTAGCTCAAAAAAATAAGATATATAAATATATTTACATATGGAGTTTAAAAAATAATTAATCCAAAAAAATTGTAATTTCCAAATTGTGCCAAGAAGGTAGACAATCACAACGCCAGAATTTGGTGGGACTTTCAAGCTTATCAATCCACCCTACCCAAAAAATCTTGTTGAAATTTTTTGAATTTCAGTATTCAATTGCTTCTCTGTCGTAGAGAATGGAAGCAAGAAACAAGGTAAAAACTCTCCACAACAACAAGATCAAATGTTATAAACTTCAAATCTATTGCATGAAATTGGAATTGGAATGGATTACCACAAGCATTGACAACTAAACTTTCAATCTCAACAATGACATTCTATTGTTGATCGGAAATCAACAAGATAGGCGATTTGCTTTGGCCGTGCCACTACAAGCTTTGACAGGCCGTATTTATAGCATAGGCAATGAGGAGTTTAGTGGCTTTTTAGCAAGCTAAGAGCCCATTACCTCAAGCCTCCATTTTGGAACCTATTGCCTTCTCTTAATTGCCAGTTCTGCTCCCTCTACTATCCCTCCAAAGTCAAAGAATATTACCTTGCTCAAACTGCATTTCAAAAAGTCCCAAGGGACTTTTGGGACTTAATTTGACCTTTTCTTTGATAACATTGTGGAGTATCTTGCACACTTCCTACATTAATATTGCTTGTAGCACATTTGTTTCACAGGCAAACTATTAGACATGAACATGAGTGACTCCCAAGCAGTTAGATTAAGGGGTTTGTAGTGTACACAAAAGAAAACAATTGAAAAAAAGAAAAAGAAAAAGTGGAAACAAAAAAAAGAAAAAAGAAATGGAATAGAAGGAAAAATACGAAAAAAATGAGAAACTGCTTGCAAATTGCAATCGTGGTGTGCATGGCCACGGCATGTGTGTGCCACAAAAGCTTCACAACGCAAGCCGACAGATAAGGCAACGGAACGTCGAGAGAGACGACGATTTGCTTTTTGAAAATGTTGCTGCAGAGCATTCCCGGCTGCCTGGGTCGCCATCTGATGCCAGCAAGTCATCTGCCCTTGCATGCTGCCAAGTGGGCGCTTCTCTCCTCCTCACATCATTCATTCCCCGTGCTCGCACCCTTCATGTTGCAGGATATTAATTTAGTACTACTTCCTCTCATGCAGGACGCGAATTTGACAATCTGTGGCGAGAATTCGTTGGAATTGCACTGAAATTGCACTTCCATTGCAGCCATTTTCGGTCATTCTCAGATTCTTTGAGGGAGCTCCGGACCTTGTCGCAGGTGAGGTTCTTGATGAATGATGCTTTGGTGGTGATTTGGTGGAATTCATTCCGGGTTCCTCTGTTTCAAGGGTGTTGCAGAGGGCGAGATTACCTCGAATGTGTGAATCGGAGTCGTGTTTTGGTGGGGTTTAGTGGGTTTTTTGTTTTTTTCTGAGATAACGCGCTCTGTTATAATTGAGGTTTGGTAAATCTTCTAGTTCAGGTATACCCAGCTTTCGGTTTCTTGAATTGGCTAGATTTTGATGATTGGTTGTGTTGTGAAAACAGGAACTCGGAGTGTCAATTTTGGGGCTGAGGATTTTGAGTTAGTGCTAAATTATTGCTGAAACAGGTATGTAGGCGCCAGTGTGATTATCAGGTTGTTTTTGTGGCTTCCTTTCTGTTTTGAGGAGGCTCTATTTCATTTGCTTTCCTGTCTTTCTCTCAGGAGTTATTGATTTTTCATTAGTGTTCCATCTTTGATTGCTGGTGAAGGTTGTGAAGGTTGTGAAGGTATTAGTGGTGCAAGATTGTCACTATCACTAGTAGGTCGTTTCTACAGCTTGTTCTTTATTATGAGGAGGCTCGCTTTCCTATGTTTCAATGGAGTTTGATCGTTCTCTCAGGACTTATTATTTTTCCATTTTTGGCTCCTGGTGGTGAAGGTACTATTGGTGCATGAGAAATGCATGCAACGAACAGGATAGCACCTCAATTTGTGTATGTTGCACACACTTGAATGACAGATCCATGTTGCTAGGTTAAAAAATTCTGCGTTTCTGCAGGGTTTCAACGTACACAGTCAATTAGCACATTTCCATAATGGTGTCGATGGCTCTGCAATCACTCACTGTGGGCAACCTCTCCAGACCTTTGTGGTCGAATTTAACGCATGAGAAGCAGAGTTGTAGCACAGTTTCTCGTCCCTCTCAGGTAAAACCTCATAATCCGAAGTGATTTAAAAATCCTGTGCATTAACACTTGTGGAGGTATATGAGGGGTTTACGGTATAGTGCTTTAGTAATTTCGTGATTGTGAGGATGTTTACTGTTTGTTTATCAGGTATGGGGGCAACAGCTTTCCAGTGGAAACTTGCAGTTCGCGCCTTTGAAAGCTAGGCGCTCGCAGCGCCTTCTTGCAAGAGCCGAAGTCAAGGATGACAAGAAAAACTCTCAGCCACAAGGTGATTAATCTTATTCTCCTCCGCTGTTGTTCCTGCACTCCACTGTTGTTCCTGTGCTCTCATGGTACATCGTTTAGGTAAAACAATTCATTTACTCTATGGCACACTATTTTGGCGTTACATTAAATGATGAAGCATATCAACATAGAATGATTGGTGTGCCTGCCACTCCTTGCTTGGTGTTTGTACGAGGCAGTACTGTTAGGCAGTTATAGTGAATTAAATTGCAGATTTGGAGGTTTCATGTGCTGGGGGGTGGAATTTTGTGGAGTACAGGAACAACAGTAGAGGAGAAGAAAACAACAGAGGATCCCCCCAAAGCAGAGGAGCCCAAGAAGGAGGAGATAGTGGAGAAGAAACAAGAAAGAGACTGGAGACTGGATGAGGACTTCAAGAAGTTTATGAGCAGTCCTTCAATTGAGTCTGCATTGAAGCTCGAGAGGAAGCGCGCCGAGGAAAGATTGAACGAAATTAATAACCAGGAGCAGGGGAACTTCTTCAGGAATATAATCAACTTCTTTGTCAGGTATTTATGCTAGACAATCCACACACGACGGTGCCTGTCCCATCTTTTTTTTTCATGTACTAGATGATTAAATCTCTCTTGTATGTCTAATTGTCAGTATTTCTTGCGGTGTCCTGGTGATGGAACCTTGAGCAGGCAGTCGTTGGAACGAGAGAAGGAGAGACTTGATAAAGCTGAAAAGACATTCATTGCATTAGACTTGAGCAAGGTAAGAAAAATTTCACAGTTCTCTTTTAATTGCTGCGGTCTTAGTTTTCAAGGTTTACACACTTAGTATCCTATCCACACTCTCTGTGCCGAGATAGTAGAAAATGATGCGGCTTCTTGGCTGCAGGTAAAGGGCTGTTTTGGGATTGACACATTCTATGCGAGTGATGTCCGAAGAATGGGTGATGGAGGCATTGTCATTGGGAATTTGAGAAGGCCCTTGGAGGAAGTCAAACCTAAGTTGGAAGCGAAGATTGCGCAGGCATGTGGTCGGGAAGTGGATCTTTGGTTCATGGAAGAAACTGTGGATGATCAAACCAAACAAGTACGCTATTCTCTTCTGACTACAACGCTTTTAATTTTCTCTGCATTTTTTTTCGAAATGAATATTGAGATTCTCATTAAGACCCCAGACCGTCCAAAGAACAGACAAGGTTTTCAAGAAGAAACGAAGTTTTGAGGAAGAACCTTTATTTTGCAGGTATGTGTGGTGCAACCGAAAGCAGAGATTGATCTTCAGCTTGAAGCGCAGAATTTGAGCACTTTAACAGGATACGTAAGTGCTTTGTTGCTGGGAGTCACCACATTTGGCACAATTAGCATCATGAGCGGTTTCTTCCTCACTCCTGGTGCAACGTACGATGACTACGTGAGCCGTGTCCTACCCCTCTTCACCGGGTATCTCGCCATCTTTGGGACCTCGGAGGTGTGTACCACTAACATCTCACTGATCCCCCAACTGACCACGATTTCATGGTTTTAAATTGTCAAATTTGATTGATCATGTTGTGAAAATGCAATTCACATGGACCAAAATTTGTATCATCGGAATCGGTGAAGATCATTCAATGTTTTAGTCAAAAAAGAAATAAAATTGGAAAAAGGAATTGTTACCATAAGACCTACTCAAAATTGCTAAAATCAGATGAGTCCCAATTTTGGACTCCTTGGTCCTTCAGGGGTTTAAGAGTCGGATTTGTTCAAGTTGTGGATTGTGGACTGCTGCATGAATCATTATTGACTATGAACACTTTTTTCAGTCGATTTAAAGTGTCTCGAACCGATTTTCTTGTCTTAAACCCTTTTGGTGTCGTTTTTCTCAGATAGCTACGCGTTTTGTAGCATCCAGGTATGGAGTGAAGCTGAGTCCCACGTTTATGATTCCTTCAAACTGGACGGGGTGTTTGGGCGTGGTCAACAACTACGAATCTCTCTTGCCTAGCAAGAAGGCCTTGTTTGATATTGCTGCAACGCGCATCACCAGCTCGTATTTGACATCCCTGGGCTTAGCGGTTTCGGCATTCTTACTCGACCAGAGTTGGAATGGCGGAGATAATGCCTTGTATGCGCCTCATCATCCTTGACATCTTTTAACCTAACTGCCCAAACTTTAAATAGAAATTTCACTTTTGAAGCTAGGAACTTGCGTAACGTATTTCTATCATTCAAAAAAGTAGAGTATGATTTCTTCGCTCTATTGATACATTTTTTACCTTCCTTGAAGATTTCTAAGTGATTAATTTCAACTCCTATAGATATGGAAGCGACCACTTTAGGCACTTAAGTCACTTTGGGCTCTTATATTCTTCACTAATCTTCAGGCATTTAGATTTCAGTGTTTACATGATGTTGGAATGTAATGTCCTGTTGTATTGCCTGTCAGGTATATTCGCCCTCAATTCTTCGTCAACAACCCTCTGCTCTCATTCGTACAGTATGTGATTGGACCCTACAGTGACGAGCTTGGCAACGTCCTTCCTCAGGCTGTTCCTGGACTTGGTGTTCCGATCGACCCTCTTGCATTTGCTGGACTACTCGGTATGCTCCAACCTTCTCTTCATCAATTTGAATCTGGTCTCTGCTCTCAACTGTTTTGAAAGTAGTGGAATTGTATCAAGCAATCTGTGACGAGCATTATGAAGTGATTGTTGTTTGACATTCTCTAGTGAAGTTATGTGCTACGTAATTGGAAATTTGGAATCTGGGTAAGAAATGGCCGCTTGGGAAATACCTACCGAGCCACACTAGCAGCAAGACAGGTTCTAGCGTGGCTCAGTAGGTACTACCCAAGTGGCTCTTCCCTTAAGCATTCGCTCAGATTCCAAGTATTGTACACAATTCCAAACTCCAAGTTGATCCAATCGTTGGTGATTTCTTACACTGATGCATACATATGCGTATATTGTCTTTTCGGTGATTCTTACTAATTTTCCCTCCTCGACTCGTTGCAAATCGGTTCCCCAAAACTACAGACAAAGTTGATAAGTTAGTCTTGTCTACCTCCAAATGTCACATACATGAACCAGAGTTTTCGCAGTACTCTGCTGCTAACTCCTTTTTACTGGAACAAAGGTCATAATGAGGGTCTTCTTTTTAACTTTAAATAGTGGAATGTAGAGTTTTCAAACCAAGATTGGAGTTATGTTATTTCGTTGCACTAACTGAACCAAAATGGCTTCAATTTCTTTGCTTGCAGGTATCGTTGTGACATCTCTGAACATGCTGCCATCAGGCCGTCTGGAAGGGGGACGCATTGCACAAGCAGTCCTGGGCCGCCGTCTGGCAGGCCGCCTCTCCTTCTTCACGACGCTGGCCCTTGGCTTCGGCGGTGTCACGGGGAGTATCCTCAGTCTGGTATGGGGCTTCATTGCGACCTTCTTCCGAGGTGGTGAGGAGCTTCCGGCACAAGACGAAATCACTCAGCTGGGCAATGAGCGTACGATCTGGGCCATTGCGCTCGCTGTCATCTGTTTCTTGACTCTGTTCCCCAACAGTGCGGGCACATTCCCGAGCGCCTTCTATACTCCTCCGTTCTTCCGGGGAGACGACTTCTGAGTGTTCAAATGACTTGAATAGACACATCGTGGATTGCACTAGCGTTTTGCTTTGTGCCTATGCAAGACAACAAGCTGCTGATTGATCTTCAAGTGTAAATGCTCTAAAGTTTTGATTGGTTCCTAGATAGTAGTTTGTATCCAAAGAAATGAGAACACAGCCCGTCACCTCCGGGCTGCCATTGTACTGTACACTTGATGTTCAAAAACGGTAATGAATTTTCAATCCTCTTGTTTCTTTTCAAGCTCCTCAGATGTGCCATGAAATCTGGGATGTGAATTTCATTTTTGCATTGCGAAGCTGAATGCTCGAGTTTTGCAGGGCTTTGAATCTCAAAACCTGGGTGTTCCAATTCTGAAATCTATGCTCCCTTGTTCATCACACTGGTAGAACCACCTAATTCCCAACCAGGGATCCATACCCAGCCTGTAGCCAACCAAGGCTGGAACAGATTTTGGACCACTGGATCAAAGTTGGGGATGTGTTCTTTTCTCCTTTTCAAGGTTGGGACTAATAAGATCATGACACATGTTCTGAAGTAGTGAAGTAGTGAGCAAGAAAGTAGGAAGTAGTGAGCGGGAAAGAAATTCCTGAATAATTGGAATTGGAAGAGTCTATATGTTGGCTATGGGTTTAGGCCAACTTTTGGCTTCCAAAATACTTAGTAATTTCAGTTTGAAGCATAAATTTACCAAATAATTTGCAATCTCCATTATTTCTATCTACATGCATGGCAAAAAATTTATATGGCCTTATACTACTCCAGAGCATGTGCGGAATTGCTTAATCCATGAACGCCATGGAGGATGATTCTGGCCAATGAATGATAAAGAATCTCTTCATGTAGGATAGAAGTGCAGCTTTTTCATCCTCCAAATTTTGTATAGACAGGGAAGATCTTTTGTAGTAGTTTGTCTTCTAATAAGTGTTTTTTTACTTTTTAAGCTAGCAATTCACACAATATCGAAATAGATGAATTCTGCAGTGACCGGCTCATCATTTAAGGATTAAACGGTCGACTATGGGTGGTTCTACCATAGTCTTGTAGTTTGTGCTCAAGGTGATTGGCTCAACAACAATTAATTCTACATTTTTTTTAGGTCAATATCCTTATGTTTGGATCAGCTTGCATTAAAAGATTTTTAAGGCCTCCGGAAGGGCGTAAGTTCCCATACCGTGGGAAACATAGGAATAACATTAGATGTTTTTTGAGGGGGGGCTGGAAGGCCATTCAAGCCATTCCCCTTGTTGTTCGTGATCTAGTGAAAGAACGGCTTGCTATCCAAAAAAAAAATTCTAAGAAATAAAAATTATTAAAAAGAAGAAAAAAAAATATTCTTAAAATGATAAAAGAAGTTGAAAAAAAATCATTTTTTTTCCTTTTGGTTACGTGGCCAAACTTCGGCCACATCAAACTGCAACAGGGGCACAGCTCCCTTGTTCCCGCAGCCATGATAACTCAGAGCCCTCCAGATCCCCAAATTTTTCTCTAGTGTGTTTAATCAATGTCAATCAACAAGCTAATATGATCAAGAGATTGTCACATCGAATAATCATTTTTAAGTTTTTTTCTTTTCTTTAATTGGAAAAAAAATTAGTATTTTATATTTTTTTATATTTTTTTATATTTTTTTAAATTTTTTATTATTTAATAAATTGTCAGTACAACAAAGGGAACAACCCTAAAACTCTCTTTAGGAGGCTTCAAATTTCCTTTAATGATAAATATTTAAGAAAAATCTGAAGTATAGTATAAGAGATATCTTTTTAGCCCAACTTTGGTTTTTATGCTAATTCAATTTTTTGTTGACTTTCTACAGTTAAGCATTCCTTTTGTTTTTGGAAACTAGGAGAGTTTTGATTAACCCTTAATCCCTGAGAGCCCAAGTGTATTTTCCTATGATACAGAACATGGGCTTATCATTATTTCCAATGAAGCATGGGCTTATTGTTGGTTTCAATGGGCCTATCATTATTTTCAAAAACTAATCGTACATATGCTTAAAAAGCTTGCTTATTAGTGTGTGTACCAATCTTGAGTGTGAAATTGCCTAAGACCTGTGAGATTGTAACAAGAGAAATGTACAACAAGGTCTACTTCATTTACAAAGTGTCAATTTGAGCCATTACAGTTTTTATTGTATAGTATAGATTTTTTTTGGAATATTTGGTCTTGCATAATTAAAACCCAATTCTTATGTAATTCCAATCAAGCATACCAAATTTCAATTTCAAAAAGGCAAAAATTCATTTTTGGTGAAGTTTTTTAAGTTAATTTTTATAATTTTACGTAATATTTTATTGAAATGATTGGTGATGAGTTTTTTAAATTTGATTGGATAGATATGTAGGAAACATCCATATGCACATCTTTCCTTCAACAAGCATCTCCAAAAAAGTTTCATAATTCCTACTAGGAAGAATTTAATGTGAAGTATCGTATGACCAAACTTTATGAAATAGATCTCTTTAAATTTTAATTAGATTTTGGTATTTGACCCTCATTTTGTGACTAATTTTGTACATTTGATTATAATGGTACAATTACTTTGCCAAAATCTAGTTAAAATTTAAAGATATCCATTTCACAAAGTTTGGTCACATGATGTCTTACATTGACTTCTTCCTAGATTATATTTTTGTTACTTAATGGGGTGTTCTTTAATATGAAAGATGTGCATATGGATGTTCCCTATATATCTATGCAATTGAATTAAAGTATAAAGAGATCTATTTCACAAAGTTTGAAAAATCCCTACAATGACTGAGAAAATTTGAAATTAGAATTTTTGGAATTGGACGTAAAATGAACAACTAGAAATTGTGTTAGCACACTAAAATGCAATTTCAAAAACTTTAAAATCAAATGAAGAGCTATAAAATCCATTACAGAATCCACCTAGCAATTGTTAAATTGCAAGTTTTTTAATATGTAGAAATCACAAATAACTCCAAATCAACATTTGCATGTTTAGATTTTTAATTGTGATAATCATGAAAACACTTTATTTTTTTCTTGGAACCATTTTCAAAGCAAACGAATACGTACAGTTTTTAGATCTCAAAAATCAAGTAAAATTGACAAGCTTTACTCTAACTTCTACTAGTGTTGCATGTATGCCTTTGACAACTTCTCAAAAATCAAATATTTATTTTTTTGGGTTAAAAATAAAAACTTACATTAGTTAACCTTTAATACTACTTACTTTTTAAAAAAAAACAGTCAATGGAATTTACCTACCCCCACACAAACAAGATGAAATTTTAGATCAATCATGTACGGTTGCTTGGGCAACTAGGGATTAAATACTCAAGGCACCAAATTTTGGTGTTAGCAATATTTTGAAGTTAAATAAAACCTTATCAATTTACTAATTTTTATAGTTTATAATTTATAATTTTTTTTAAAGGCTAGTCTTAGCATTAAAAATCCAATTTTGAAAATGAATGATTATGATATTTCTTTTTAAGATTTTGTACAAGGTATCCATTGCAAATTTTGATTTTATAGTATCAAGTGCTCATAAAAATGAGCCTCAAATAAAGTAGATCTTAGGAAAAGAAATCATGTTAGGAATCAATTTAAAAAAATTGTAGAATAGATTTTGAAAAGCCATAAACTAATTGGGATCATGCATGTTATGTCTTTTAATCTCATATTTTTGGGTCAATAATTTTTTAGATTTGACATGTGAAAAGAGTATTGAAAGACTTCAAATTACTTTCACAGTTTTAACACCTTCATAATCAAACATTATAATCTTTCAATCCATAAGTGATACTGCTATGTTTTGTTTTTCCATGTGATTTCTAACATGTCTAGTTTCAATTTTCACAGTTTCAATTTTTTTTAAATTGATAAAACTTTTCAATATGTTAGCTTTATATTCAATTTAGAACAAATTCTAAAAAGCTCAAAAAAGGCCTTGGGCATTTAGAGGTTAATTGATAGACAAAATAGCGTATTGTAGAAACGGGATAAAGAAGTAACCTTGTGTTTTGTCCTTTGTGTTTTGAAGCAACAATTATTTACTCAACCACTGGCCATGCTCTAAATAAAAAATCCAAGTAGAGACACTTACTTCTAGTCCAAACAAAAGTGGCCCCATAATTTGACTTGGTCAAAGTTTTTTAGTTTGCTATATTAAAATATATATATTTACAAGTTATGAACCTCGTCTCAAAGTGCATACAATATTGACATTAAAATTCAATTGTTATAAAAATCAAATGAATAACAACCATAAAATAACCAATTAGATTAAATGGAATAGCATGTACTATAAAACAACTACCATCTACGAGCACAAAGAATAACACTTTCTTGCCCCAGTACTTCACTAAAGTTGAAGAACCAACAATCAATTTAAAGATTCAAACTACGGGATTCTGAAATGTTGATCTTATGTCATCATCAATTTCTTCCAATAACGGTCCCAACACTACCATAAAATCCACCATACATCTATAAAACATTACATACCACCTCCAATACAAAGCCCCTAGAAAATTACAAAGTTGTTTTCTAAGTGTGTGTACTTGAGAGAGGCGCCTAGGTGTGTTGAAGTTGTGATTGACCATGGAATTTCAAAGGTCTACAAAGTCCTAAAAATAAGGTCACATTTTGCATTGCATACCCGCAATTGAATTCTTTGCCTATCATAATTAGGTAGTATAAATCAAGTCTCCTTCTTAGTTGAGATTTGTAGTTTTAACGCCACTTACTCTATCCTTACTTAAGGGCATTGTGTGGGACAAAAGATGGATAGACTCTTAATTTACACCAATCCCAAAAGTTGGAGGTAGGAATTTACTCTTTGGTCCCATAAAAGTAGAAATTTTATTTTTCTTTATTGAAATTTAAGTGTGATATTAGGGGTAGTCATCATAGGATTGTAAGTGTTGTTCTCTATTCTCTAAGATCATAGTGACTCCCTCCATTTTATCAATCAACAACCGTATATTCAAAGTTAATTATGAACACCTAAAATGTGATTTTAGTGGGATCTGGTCAAAAGGTTCTTAGTAAGCCAATGAAAAGGAGCACATGTAGGCTTCAATAAGGGCCACTTCACACTATGGTAGAGGGTAGAGGGTCCGTCGATTTCCACCAATCAAATTTTAGGAATTCATGAATTCATGAATTTTTGTCTTCTCGACCCTTCACACTAGACAACACAGTCCAAAAGTTGTTGCCCTCCAAATTGGAAATAAGGTAGAAAAATAACTACATGGCAACGAATTCTTGACCATAGTTTGGGCTAGCTATAAATACCAGCCCAAACTATAATTGAGAGTTTGACCAAAAAAATTCCTAAAAAAATCAGAAACTTTCCCTCTTTTCTCTCAACTTGATGAATCCCAAATTATGCTTGCAAAAACATTTTTTGATTGACCTCATTAACCCCTAAAGTTTTGTGACTATGATTTCACTGAAAACGCTCAAGAACTGCCGTTTTTATTACAAGTACCAATTTTTTTTTTTTAACTTTTTTTTTACTCATGTAACCATAGGATCTTGTAGTATGCTGACTTGAGAATATGTGGTAAAAATTTCAGAAAATTCCACCACGTGGATTGCAAGATATAAGCATTCAAAATCACTGAAATCGTTTTTTGACCCCTGCAAAAAACCGGGCAGCTGCACTTCAAAAGCTCACTTTTCTATGAAAAAATGTCCAAAATGGTGGTGCTTCTTTGGGTTCTTTTTCCTAAACAAGTTGGCTACATGCTTGAAAAATTTCACATCATTTGGAATTGTATAACATATAGGAAAAAAATAGTAAGTAGAATGAAGTAGAGAATGATTCAAAATACTAAATTGTTAAGAATTTAGATATGAAATTGAAAAATGCCAATCCCAATGGTTGAAATGTTGTATTAAACAATCTACGTCCTATGATTTTATTTTTTTCAAAAAATATTGAAAATTGAGTAAGATAAAAGACTTCAAAGTTTATTTTAGAGTAGAGATTCCAAAACTGCCCGCAAACTAAAACTCCTCATAACTTTTGACTCATTGGTCAAAATGGAATGATTAAAAGCTTTCCACGTCTAGATAGCTCTGGAAAACCAGTTTCAAATTTTTGTTTCTGAAAAAAGTGATTTTTTCTGATCTGACCTAACTGCCCGGCTGAGAAAAAAAGTAACATATTAGGCCATAACTTTTGACTCGTATTTCCAAATGTCATAAAATTTAGTTCAAATGAAAGGTACTCCTCGTCCACAACTTCTATAAAAATTTCAGCCTCAAACTTGTAAATCTCTGGCCACATGTACCTGCCCAGTTTTTTTATGTTGCCAAATTCTGCAGGCTGGTCCTTTAGGGGTTAAGATTGATATTTGGTTATACACAATTTTTTGGGAACTAAGGGTGGTCACAATTAACTTGATGAGTGCACCTTGTTGAATAGTTAACATGGGGGAGTTACTATAGTCCTCAAGAATGGATATTTGGTCTCAGAGTTATTGTGACCCCGCAATTCTTCAATGAGTTTGTCAAACCTGAGGCCAAGTAACATTGATTATGTGTATAGCACAATGGTTTTCTCAACTAAGGTAGAAACATTTAAAAGCGACACTTTTGCAAGTTTCATTATTTCAAAGGTCAACTAACCAATTTTTTTTAATGAGATCATGACTGAACTAAAGAGAAACACAGCTCAATTGGTTTCATAATTTTCTTGACTCTCTAGTAGTATTTTACAAATTTTCAAAGTGAGAACATAAGATAGTTTATATATAACACTAGACTCACTTTGAATGAACACTTTTAAAGTATAAAATGCCTCACCTCTCATTGTGTTGATTTTGAGTCAAAAAGTGTTCATTTTAGCCCATTTAAAACCCTATAACAACGTGGCGGCCTAAAATTATCTGATGGATGATAGATAATCCTTCTACATAAGATAGAAATGCAAATGTTAATTTTTAAAATTTTGTATGGAGAAGGGAGGTTTTGCATAGTAGTTTGACCTCCAATGAGTGATCTTGGTGTTTTTTTAAGCAAATCATTCATACAATACCATAAAAGATGATTTTCATAGTGAATTAGTAACTAGTCCCGACATTCTAGGGTTCAAATGTTGGTATTGGTGAATAGAAAATGGCACTTATAGATGTTCTACTTCAAAGCATCTTCACTCTTTCATTGGAAACATGACCAAAAAAACAATTTATTTGCCGAAGCCAACTTTGTCCCCTGTCCCTACCAACCTTTACAAAGGTGCTATTACGTGAGTTTAGGATTCATAAGCACATGAGCCTAGAAATCAATACACCTATGTTATAGTTGTCTATGTTATAGAAACTTTTCATGATTGTAGGATATTTATATTATAGATACATATATTATGGATGTTTATGTTATAAGCACCTTCAATGGTTGTAGGGTGTCTACTTATACATATGATCAAGGCTCATATATTCACATGCTAGCATTATTGGTGTAGGAAGTTTTAGCTTGATTTTTGGCATGGCAGGCTTATATTGTTATTGGATTTGCACTAGCACACTATAAAGACATGTAATTGCACTAAGAATTGCACAATTGTGTTCTCTTCATTTTGTTACCATAGGACTTATGTTAAAGGATAAGCAACATGACCAAGGAGATGGTTGGGGATGTGATGACACATCTATAGAAATACATGTTTTTTTCATCCTCATACAATTTAATTTGGGTGGTCAACCAAGCATTAGGGTTGCTTTACATCCAAAGGTTGGGCCAATTTGTTGTTTAAGAGGCCCCAAATCCTCACTTGTGATTGGACAAAAGACTGAAATTGGTCCAAATCCTTTTATACTTAGAGGTTAGGCCAATTTGTTGGAATGAATTTTTTATTAAAAAAAACATGATTTGATATGGCTTGAGCTCAATGAATTTGGTGCACCAAGAATTGAATCAATGTCAATGTTCTATTTTATTTTATTTATAAAATATTAATTTTTCAACAAATCAGATTTGTTGAATTTTGTACAATTGACCTCAAAAAGAATTGGCTTGGCCTCTAGGTGTAAAGCAACCCTTAAAAGAGAGAGAGAGAGAGAGGGGTTAGAATTATTGAAATGGACTAGCTCCTTTATCTTAGGGCCTTTACATGTGAAAAAATTCACCCTTTTTATAATCTTATTCTACTGAGTAATTGAGGATGGCATTAACCCTTAAAGTACTAGAGGTGTTTGAGTATAGCTCTTATTTTCTTGACTAGCTCTTGTAACAAGCACAATTCCTCATTTATGCGGAATAATTTTGATGATCACCACCGTTGAAATGAAAGAAGACTTATGCAACTTTCCTACAGAAAAAAAAAAAAAAATGCACAATTTTTGAGAAAATGCCATCACAAGATTGATGAAAGGTGTTATGTTAGGAGGTATTTTGTACATATGTTGAAATCAAAATGTTGAAATTGGAATGCTTGTAAGTGCTCCAAAAACTTTGATTTTTTCCCACCAGTACATATTTTTTCCAGATCATTTTGAGGTGTGGGAAAAAAGATATGAGAATGTGAAGTAATGGTTCAAAGCGCCTTTTCCATTCTCAAAAAATTCACCAAAAATCACACACTCAATCATTTCTTGATCAGATTGTGTTGATGGACTTAGCAAAAAAAAATCATTTAGGGGCTTGTAAACCACTGCTAGGATTTGTCCCATTCGTTCGGCAGGCGCATTCTGAGTCGCAAGGAGCCGTAATGCCCAATTATGCAGTTTTGCCCACGTAATCAAGCATTACGGATTTTTCATCCAAAACTACTGTCTCATCTAAAAAAATATGTTGCCCACCTGTGGTTTATGCCAGGTAACGCCCTTGTCCTTCGGGCATTCTGTGAAAAAACGGACCTCCTTGTTGGGCTCTACCCTCCTCGTTGGTCCCTTTTTTCACAGAATGCCCTCAAACTCAGGCATTACCCTATACTTCATTGTTCACAAACTGTTAGTGAGATTCACATTTCAAATTTTCCACAAAATAATGTAGTTGCAAAAGCCACCTGATGGCCTTATGGTCCTTTAGGGATTAAGCCTAGAAGGGGCTGGAATTTTATGCAATTGGCCTAAAAGGGAAATTGGCCCGGCTTCTACGTGAGAAGCAACCCTTATTTGAGGGCCCATTTGAGTTTCTCTTAATGTGACATCTATCTGCTTGGTTGAGTCTTTGAGAGCATTCCAAACGTAAATTTTTGTACAAGCTGGTGAAGCACTAAGGTAAACCAGCCTATTTCCGTCAGCTTCCTATTTCCGACATCTTACTTTTGGCCCCATTACCACCTTGAAACTCATCTAAGTCCATCTATTTTTCTGACAAAATCAGCTCATTAATTTCAGCTTGGGTAACGTGTCTACCATTGATTAGTGGATATCCAAGTACTCATAGATACAATCTATGGCGGTAATGGATTGTTGATCTGACTTTTATAAATTAATCCATAGGCGGATTTGTAATTTCAGGGCAGTCAACTTCAACAATTCATAGAAATTTCAATTTTCATCAGAAAATTATAATTCCACTTGGGTTTGATTTGTAAAACATGCATACACCTTTGAAAAATAGGTGACCCCATTCAAGTTGACTCCAACATAGTCAGATCACAAATCAGGGTGGTAATAGGCTTGTCTACCTTAAACAGAGTAAGTTCAGAAAAATGTGTAAGTTAGCGTCATCTTCACAAACAAAGCATTCAGACTGCGGCGTTTGCATCCTTGGCCATTCTAAAACAAGCAGTAAGGTAGAAGGCTCAGAAAGCACTCATCTAAGGGAAGAAGGACCCCTGTGCAGAAATGGGTGAACCCAAAGATTTTTTACATTTTGGGGGGAGAAAGAGAAACATTTGAGGAAACACAATAGTGGAAACTTTAATTGTAATTTTCTGACTTGAAATGAATAAGATATGATTTTCCAAAGTTAGAGGTGCTTAGGTCCCTATTAATGCTCATAGGTGCAACTATGATGAATCAAGAACGTGCCTTTGAATGGAGCTAGTGAGTTTAAGAATGATCCAGTGTATGTTTCCATTCAATTCACTCCCCATTGTAAATCAAAATTTATTGCAACCCCTAAATGCCCCAAGGTTTCCTCACATAGTTTTAAGTCCAATTCAAAGTGTTGTAACTTTTGTATCCAATGTCCGAATTTAATAAAAACTTGTTGAGAAACTTGTGCTCTCTCTTCTAGTTTGTGTGGTAAAATTTTCAGATTTATCCAAGATGTATTGATTTTTTGGAAGCCAATCAAATTTCATAGATCCAATTTGAGTCCACCAAATTGCATTTGATGGCTGCAACTTTGGAGGCTTGTATCTACTTCATCTAATGTTTGTTTTCAATCAAATTTGTTGCATTATGTTTCCTTTCATTCTAGTGATTGTGGTAAATTTTTCATGTCAATCCAAGTTGTTTTGAATGTTTGGGAGCAATTCAAAGTTCAAAATCCTAAATTTTTTGGATTATAGTGAATTTTGGTGGTTTGTTTCTTCTTCATACAATGTCCGTTTGCAATAAATGATTTTTCTTGCTATTTTTTGACATTTCAATGCCATTTTGCAAACCTCACCAAATTTAGGACTTTATTATGAGCAAAATCACACATGATGGTGAACCATATCACCTACTCAATAGCCTAAAACTACGCACATGGGATGGCAATTTCTCACCACAAAGTCACTTCCATTTCTACATCCATGTGCACTATTTGGAACACTTATCTAGGGATGGTTATTTATGCCTGAACTGTTTTCGAGCCTCCTCCTAAAGCAAATAAAACATTTGAATGCATGTTACATCTTGTGGTCAATAGACATGAAAGAAAGTTGAAAAAAATTGAGCAGCTCTACTTCAAGTCTAAGTGAGAAACAAGTCACGATAAGAATCTTTTGATGGAATCTAGGCAATAGGAGAAGATGAGTGGGGCTTGGGAGGATAGCAAGAAGATTGCATTTTTCAATGTGGCTAGGGTGATAGGACTCACTTATAAGTTCCTAGTGGAGTATCCAAAGTTGTTCGAGCTCCTCATAGACCGAACCAGGCCCCTTCCTAGTGAAGAATAAGTGGAGATGCTCTTAGTTTGAAGAGATGGTCCTTCAATTGGGATTCATTTTGAACAATGGAATAAATGCCTGTTTGTTTCAAAATAAACAAGAACAATGTGACTATGAAGCTCTATCCTAGGTCAACAACAATTATATTAGTTTATTGATAGTGGATAGTGAGGAAATTAAACAAAAACAACATTGAATCAATATTATGTAAACAAATATAAAAAATAAAATTAAAAATAAAATTAGAATAGAATTATAATTATAATTATAATTAAATTATTAAAAAATAAAAAAAATCCATCTGACTAGTGAAATAAGAAGGTAGGGTCCAACTAGTCAGGACCCCTCCAACCAAACCCTAAACCACCTTGTTCAAATGTGAATACCGGTGTAGATAGGATTTGGAAACTCAGATTCAGAAACCATACTGCAGTCGATTCCATAGACTCCGCCTCTCCGCCCAAAGGACCGAACCAATAACTTAAAGCAAGTGGAAATCTCCGCCAATTCCACTGGAGTTTGACTCCAGTACTCCTAGCCAACCACTCGCCACTCGCCAAGCCCCATCCACTCCTAGCCAATCACCAATCCGCTTTCCCCCCTCTCGGCTTCTCCGGCCCTCCCTCCTGCAATCCACATGGCATCACCTTCACAGCCCTGAAGGATTTCGTCCCCTTGAAACGCCGACACGTAACCCCCACCACTTTTACACCATCTGCCCCTGTGCAGCGAGAACTGGAACCCCTACATCACAAACCTTCACAGGAATGTACAAATCTCGCTGCCAATTCCTTCTCCCAGTCGCAATCCCCATCGCAGAAGAGAAGGTTGTTTTCTGGTGTTTTTCTGGTGTTTTGGGTGTTTCGAATTGGTGCCCATGGCGATGCTTGCACTCGGCCCCCATGTCGCGACTTGCAGGCCCCTCCCCGTCTTGTCCGCGTCTCCATTTCGCCCCTCTCGCCGCGCCAGCGTCCCCAAGCTGGGTTCACATTTCCTGAGCGGCGTGGCTCTCAAATCCCCATCGCCCAACGTCAGCTTCCCTCCAAGCATCCGCTCATCTGTCGCAGTCCGCGCATCCGTCAATACCTCGGTGCCCCATACCCTCGGGTACCAGAGCCTCTACATTGCTGTCGGGATCCCTGTCCTGTTAGGGTTTGTGGACTCGCTCTTCAACAGCCCCGCGCAAAAATGGTATTTCGACTTGAAGAAGCCGAAATGGCAGCCTCCTGGTCCGGTTTTCGGAGGGGCGTGGAGTATTTTGTATCCGTTGATGGGGCTGGCGTCGTGGTTGGTGTGGGCGGACGGGGGATTCGCCAAGCAAGCGGTGCCGTTGACGTTGTATGCCGTGCAGCTGGCGTTGAACTTGGCATGGCAGGCGCTCTTCTTTGGATCCAAGCGACTGGGGGCGGCGTTTTATGATATAGTGGCACTGGATGTGCTGCTGGTGGCGACGATTGTGAAGTTTCAGAGTGTGAATGCAGTCGCGGCGAATTTGTTGAAACCCTATTTGGCGTGGGTGCTGTTTGCGACGGCGTTGAGCTGGCGCTTGTGGGATCTAAACCGAGACTTGACGGCAGGGACGAGCGACCCGCCACCTGCTGCGTCCGCTACATAAGAGAAGGTAAGGGAGCATCACCGAATTGCGTCCTTCGGAATAAGTACGAATAAGATTATGCAATGAAGCAATGTTCCTATCATGAAAAGCTTAATTTTTGGTAGGATCTTGTTTGTCAAAAGAGTATTCTAGATTCTCTTCTTATGCATATTTTGGACACCGTAGAGACCGTTCATTTTAGGCAAGAATCTGTAACGAATCTGTAGGGGCCGGTGTTTCAGAAAGGAAATGAAGCTTATATCAATTTGTTTGTGATTTTTGGAGGTGGATTGAATTAGTTGTGAAATTTTAAAGGGAGCGTGGTGTCTTTTCAAAATCGAGCACTAGACTTTACTTAAAGCATTCCTTCTTAATTCCTTACAGTGTTGCATGACAACTTGACAAGGCTGCAACCGATTACATTTCCATGAATGAAATCTGAAATTGTGGTATTTGTCATTGGTTGTCAATGTCTTACAATCATGATTTAGGTTGTATTTTTAACTGGGAAAATTTAATTGTAGGCAACGCGTTAAGGAGCCAAGCTGAAGCTGAATTGGGGGATCTCCTTGCGGACTGAGTCATCTTCTTCAAACCGCGAATGTTGTGGCGGAAGACAACATAGAACGCGGACAATGAATGTGTTCTTGTATGTTCAGACAGGTGGTTCCAGCATGTTTATGTATATCTGTACATTATTATTAAGGTTCCTGCATGCAGGTTTTCAGGATGTTCCTGTTCATGGAATGGTTTTAGAATCCTGTACTCAGGGTCGTAGAGGAAGCTACTGGATCTAGGTGGAGTGGACTCCTGTGAATTTTAGCAATCTAACATTGTGGTGATTATGCTGACTCTACTTTTGAATTGAGGTTAAATTGTTTTGTATTGATCTCCTTGTTCTGGTTCTCTTATGAGACAATGTACTAATTCAGGTGCATGTTATTGCACATTCCACTTTCAACAGTGTTTTCAGTCAAATGAGATTGTTTCGAGAACCTTAACACAACATCGTAAAAAGAATCGTTGTTGGGGGAGGTCCTCCTATCAATGCAATCTTTTTGTAGATTACGGGGCAGTCTCATTTTACTGCAAACGACGGTATTATTCTAACTTACATTGTTTGAATATTGCTAGATTCCTGTCTGCCAGTTGCTGTGAATCTGTGATGCTTGACAGTTGAATGTCGGAGATTGCAGATTGTTCCTGTTTGTGCAATGTAAGCTTAGCTTAGGGTTGTTGAATACTGGTTCCCTGAGAAATATGACGTTGTGATGATAATGTACACTCCATTTGACTACAATTGTTTATAATAATAGTTGGCTGAGCGATTACCAACCCCTTCCTTTAGTTCTTGAACTGAAGGTTCAACTTAATATGATTAGTGTCAAAGAGAGATGTCAAAAGAGAATGGCATTTTAGGCACCCTGGTTCTTCCTTGATGGATCCCTGGTGTTACCATCTCATTTCAAGAATGTTGAAGGTAAAAGATTGGTGCATAAAGTGTCTCTTCAAGTGTCCCTACTTTACCAACCACTGATATGGTGGAACCACCCATAGTCAACCACTGAAGCGATTCTGCACATGTTTTGGAACAATAGAAGGCAATGTAAATTTTCCATACATGAAGATAGTAGTCACACAGATTGCAAATCTTTTTGTACTTTTATGCCTTGAATTGAAATTACAAAACTTTTGGAAGCCAAAAGTTGGGTTGGACCCATATCCAATGTATAGACTCTTCCAATTCAAATCATTCAAAAACTACTTTCCCACTCACTACTTCTTTCTTTTCTTGTTCACTACATCAGGACATGTGTCATGACCTTATTAGTCCCAACCTTGAAAAGGATAAAGAACACATTCCAAGCTTTGGTTAGAAATATGTTCCAACCTTCACTAGAAATAGCTCCACTCTGCAAGTTGTCCCTAGTAGGGAATGGGTGGTTTTACCATATACATGTTTCAATGAATGTCACCCATTCCTTGAGGTGGGGATACAATTAGAACCCTAACAATTTTAGGGCTGGTCTCCATTGAGCGACTAGACTTCTAGGCGTTGGAAACTAAGATGTTCAAGCCGGAGGGCATTCTAGGGTCCAAGCACTTGTCATTGCACTTGGAGGGTTGGCCGCCTTGGCTTCGATGATGGTGACAACGAAAAGATATTCCACGTCTTTGTCTCATTCTTAAAATACACCGTTTAGGGGAAGGTCCAGCCCCTCTACATCTACAATTGCAAACTTCGTGGGCTGGACTTCCAAGTGTACATAATTTTCTAATGCCCCCTTCCCCCAATCCAAAACTAGATCTCCAGTCGCTCAATTGAGGTTGGCCCTTAGCACCCTCTATTTTAGTGTATTGTGCATATTTAGTGTATAATACCCAACAACTCTCAATTGTCCACCATCTTCTGCCATTCAAAAGAAAATTGCAAAATGTATCATATGATTAACATTTTTTGTCTCGCATAATTATCATTCAATTCTTATACAATTCCAATCAAGTATATCAAATTTGGGTTTTATAAAACCAAAACTCCATTTTTGGTGAATTATTTCATTAAATTTTAATGATTTTACACAATAATTCATTAAAAATCATTGATGATGAATTTTTTTAATTCAGTTGTGGAAATACATAGGGAACATCCATGTGTACATCTTTCCTTTAATAAGCATTTCCAAAAAGTTTTAGAATTTTTCCACAAAGGTTTCAAAAGTTGGGGTGACAATGTCCAAATTTTGAAAAATAGATATTTCTTTATTGCAATTAGATTTTGGCAAAGCAACTATACATTCATGGTCAAATGTACAAAATTAATAACAATGTGAATGTCAAATAGAAATATCTAATTACAATAAAGAAATATCTATTTTTCAAAATTTGAACATTTTCACGCCAACTTTTGAAGCCTTTGTGAGAAAATTCTAAAACTTTTTGGAAATGCCTATTGAAGGAAAGATGTGCATATAAATGTTTCCTACATATTTACGCAATTCAATTAAAAAATTTCATCACCAATTATTTTCAATCAATTATTATGTTAAGCTATGAAATTTAAATAAAATAATTCACCAAAAATAAAATTTTACTTTTTTTAAACCCAAATTTGATATGCTTGATTGTAATTGCGTAAGAATTGAATGTTGATCATGCAAGACAAAAAAATATCAATTATATTATATAATAATCAAAATACTTGTGAATGGCAAAATGGGGTGGACAATTGAGAGTTGCCAAGAACTGTGCAATGAGTTCCCAATCAAAATGGCGTTTTTGAAATTGCAGTGCAAGAAATTACAATGTTGCCGACTTTGACAGCCTTCCATGAGCTGAAAAATAGGTATTTTTCCACTAAATTTTTCCACAACATCATCTTTATTTTAATAATACGTGCACCAAATTTCAAGGCCAAAAGATTCACCAAAAAAAAGTTATTCAAAATCTACCAACATAGGTAGTTGTAGAAATGGCTTCCCCCATTGTTTCCCACAACTACACATGTTGGTAGGTTGTGTATATCTATTTTTGTATATATATCTTTTGACCTTGAAAATTGACAAACATGTTATTAACATAGAGAAGATCTCGTGCCAAAATTTCATGATAAATAAAAAAAATCTCAACCCTTGAGAGGGTATCAAAGTTGGCAGTAGAAAAATGGTTTCTCAAAGCTATCCATGTTGGTAGATTTTCAATATCTTTTTTTAAGAGTTTTTTGTCCTTGAAATTTGTCATACATGTTATCAACATAGAGAGTATTTTGTGACAATAATTTCATGGTAAATAGACAATTTCTCAGCTCTTGGGAGGGTGTCAAAGTTGGCAGTAGTGAAATGATTTCCACAAGTGTTTCTCAAAATAACACATGTTGGTAGATTGTGAATATCTTTTTTTGTATTGATCTTTTGGCCTTAAAATTTAGAAAATATGTTATTAACATAAATCATTTTTTGTTTCAAAAATTTCACGGCAAAAAAAAAAAAAATGCAATCCTTGGGAGGCTGTCAAAGTTGGCAGCAGTGAAAAGTTTCCCATAGCTACCATGTTGGTAGATTTTGAATAACTTTTCTTTGGTGAATCTTTTGACCTTGAATATTGGTACACATTTTATTAACATAAAGATGATGCTGTGTTAAAACTTTCGTGGTAAAATACCAATTTTTCAAGCTCTTAGGAGGCTATCAAAGTTGGCAGCATTGAAATTTCCTTCACTGCAATTTCAAAAACGCAAATTTGATTGGGACCCCACTGTACTATGCATATCTACACTAAAATTGGTAAATAGTGTTGGGTGATATTTAGTGTTGTTCCCTGTGTTTTACCCCAACACTATTTTCCAACTTATGTGAAAATAGTGTAAGGGCACTTAACTCCCATAGTCAAATTCTGACCCTTTCTTAGGAAACTCTAACATTAAATGTTTTTTTGGGGGTGTGGAGGGCCATTTCAGGCCTGTTCTCGGCACTGTTCCTCCAGTAGTAAAAGAACGGCTGATGTCAGAAATTTTTAAGAAAAAAAAAAAATTCTTAAATTCTTAAAATCTTAAAATGAATAAATAAGATGAACAAAATAAAAATTATTTTTATAAAAAAATTTATTTTTGTATGACGTGGCAGTCCTTCTGCCACGTTATACAAATGTTGCGGCGCAATTCCAGACAGTTCCAAAATCTGGAAACCCTAGGGAACTTGCAGCCTTCTACATGGGCTGAAAAACATGTAATGTTTCTGCCTCCCGTCGTCAAAATTTTTACTATAGAGCTAAAATAGTGTTGGAATGGATAAATAATGTTCTAACACTGACCTTGCAAATCACAATTAGTGTTAGATGGTACAATTAGTGTTGCCAACACTGTTTACCAATTTTAGTGTAGTGAAATGAAGGACGGAATAGATGTTTGGTGAATTCTTGGTCTTGCTTTTTGTACAACATCCGTACTTGAACAGAGCAGGGAAGTAATGAATACCATACTTGCTGAATTGTAACAGAGGTAGAACATTCTCAATGCAGGAACTCATAGCACTTTAGGACCCCCAAATCTCATCTAATGGTTTGACAAGGCCCGATGTTAGGATATGTTTGCAATTGGTGTTAAAGGTGTTGTTAGTGAGGATTTTAGGAACAACTTTACAGGGCTACTTTTGAACCAAATTCACATTCCAAACAACACCTCTAACACCGAGTGGGAACATACCATAACTTTTGATATAGTAATCGCAAAAGTCATGTACAATTCATTAATCCTTAAACATCTAGAGTCTTCTCCAGAATTCACGATTTGAGAAAAATCATCATAAAGTACTATTTGGAGGAAGAATATTTTGGAATTTTTATCCAAATAAAAGTTGTAGATTTTGAGTTTTAGATTCTATCTGTACGATTAGATTCACCAATGCTACCATCAATATTTTTTAATAAATTTTGAAAGAAAAATTCTAAATTCCTTCTAAATTCCATTACAAGCAAAATATTATCATTTTTGAGTGCGATTTGTTGGAATGGATTTGAAATGAATTTCTCTTCATAGGTTGATTTTTTGAAATTTTTGTGTTCTTTAAATCTATAACCTCATTTTTGCAAATTTAGTTTTGAGCTAGAGTCAATACAATTTGGGCTTGGTCAACCAGTTGGCATACTTCCACATTTGTAATTTTAGAAAAATAGGTACTCTAGTAACATCAAATCCAAACGATAGATAGTACAATAATTTGATAAAGTATCTCTACAAATAAGAATGACTTTCATCTAGGTAGTAATGAGAATGAAATTTGAGTTTCAATCTATTAGTTGTCCATAAATTGGATGTCGAAGTGCTTCAGAATTAAAGCGTGTAGGCTTCTATGATAGATGTGCTAATCATTGCACACTCCCTAGAACCATACACTTACAACACATTGTAGACATAAATGAATCATACACTTACTACAAGCTAAGGGAATGCATTTTCCAACCACTGCACAGTCACCGCATGCTTTGTGCTGAAGGGTTGTTCAATTTAAAAATACATAAAAATCAGACCTTTCTTCACAAGATTTACAATTGCGTCAAAATTATATGATCTCATAGTTTGATTTTATTATCTCCAAAGTCCACAATCGACATGGATTCAATGCACCAAATTTCAAGGAAAACAGTCTTGAAAATCGTTCAGAAGCCCTAGGAAAATTTCAGGCCTTAGAGAAGCTGTGAGTTTCCAACGGTAGCCGTGCAATTATAGAAAAAATGACAATTTTTTCCCCTAAAATCTAACGTGGTACTACTACTGCCTCATCAGCGCCACTTCAGATTTTCTATTTTTTTCTATTTTTTCCCTCCAAATTTTATTTTTTATATTTTATGTATTTGCATTGCGGGGGTGTCGAAAATGAACAGTTAGCAGCCCTTAGCAGGGTTCAGATTTTTCCTAATGAAGGTTCCAAAGTCTGTTTGTGCGGTGATTCTACTTTAGTGAATCGATTCTGTTTTACACTTCAAAACAAAGGCTCCAGTCAACCCCCTTCAGCCCCTCCAGGTCTAGTTTTCCATATTTCATGAGGTGGTGGCTGGAGGGATGGCTGGAGAAAAAGCATGACACACACCAACAATGGAACCATGCTGAGGATCTGGAAATCAGACCTTGAGGCACCTAAGGTAGGAGGCTCTTAACCCTTGAATGACGGGCTCATAACCGTGAAAATCATCTGTTTTGACACCGTGTGAATTGTTGGATTAAAATAATGCTAAAGCACTCATTGGAAGTCAAACTACTACAGATGCTCTTCCTTTTTTCCACAAAATTTGAAGGATGAATAGTTGCACTTCTGTCCTACACAGGAGATTTTCTTTTCATTCATCGGCCGCAAAACGTCTGCCTCAATGTTTAAGGGTTTAGGCAACCCTTTAAGAGCTGATTTCATTTTCAGGGAAGCTAAATTCTTTTGAAAAAAGTTTCAGTAAATTTTACTAGGAAGAAAAATGGAATTGGCATCTAATCCATGTCGTTTCATATTTTTTGGACCTTTGTGGAATTAGTTACAAATTTCTGGAAGTTGAAATGCAATGGTTTCTAAAAGCGCCCCCCCTCTTGAAATGTACAATTGTTGGTACATTAAAGAAAGTAAAATGTACATCTATATTAGAGACACCTACCTTAATGGCAACTTGTTATAAGAAGATGGCTACACTGTCTACCAACACATGTGGAGCTATCTATGATAATATTGTATTGTACATGTGGATCTACAAAGTTTTTGTGATATTATGGTAACTAGTGAATGTGCAAAAAAACTTGTTTTCTTCACTTTCACCCCTAAAGGACCAACATGTGTTTTTTGGCAATATAGAAAATTTTGGTAGGTACTTGTGACTGAATTTTTGCATATTTTTGACTAAAATTTTAACCTCTAAAACCCCACTTGTCCCCTCGGGGGACAATTTGGGTCCGGGTAGGTTCCTATTGTCTCAATTTGAAGTGAAATTTTTTGAGATTTTTTGAGGTTGTGTAGCTTTGCAAGAGCTTTGTGGATATATAATTTTTGTTTCAATCGGATGCCGGATGAAAAAGTTATGGCACAATGAGCAAGAAATGGAGATTGGCGGGCAGCCCCAAAAAATTACAAAAAGTCAAAATTATTTTTTTGAATTTTTTTCCTAAAAGATTATGTTTTTACCTATATGTGGAGCTTTGATTCATTCTATTTGGACAAGGGATGAGAAAGTTATGGACAATCTTAGTTTTTCGGGCAATTTAAGCATCTTCTTGAAAAAAAACTTTTTGTTCAAGTTTGAATGCTAATATCTTCCAATCAGTACGGTGAAATTTGATAAAAATTTTACTACATGATCTCAGACAAATTAAGTACAAGATCCTACGATTGAATTCCCCAGAAAAAAAAAAAATTGGTTTCCTTAAGTGAATACAACAGAAGTGGTAGTTTTGAGTGGTTTTTGGCAGAAAACACCCTCGGGGTTTTAGGGGTTAATAGAAGTTGTGTGCAAGTAATACCTTTAATATGCACTAAATTTCATGACATTTGGAAATAGGAATCAAAAGTTATGGCCTAATATGTTATTTTTTCCCCCGGCTGGGCAGTCCAAACATATCAGAAAAAATCACTTTTTCCAGAAACCAAAATTTGAAATTGATTTTTTAGAGTTATATAAATGTGTAAAGCTTTGAATCATTCCATTTTGACCAATGAGTCAAAAGTTATGAGAAGTTTTAGTTTGTGGGCAATTGTGGATTCTCTACTCTAAAATAAACTTTGAAGTCATTTATCTTACTCAATTTTCAATATTTTTTGAAAAAAATAAAATCGTAGGATGTAGATTGTTTATTACAACATTTCAACCATTGGGATTGGCATTTTTTAATTCCGTAATTAAATTCTTAACAATTTTGTATTTTGAATCATTCTCTACTTCTTTCCACATACTATTTTTTTCCTATATGTTGTGCAATTCCAAATAATGTGCAATTTCTTAAGCGTGTAGCCAACTTGTCTAGGAAAAAGAAGCAAAAGGAGTACCACCATTTTGTACATTTTTTCATAGAAAAATGAGCTTGTGAAGTGCAGCTGCCCTGTTTTCCGAAGGGCCAAAAAAATGATTTCAGTGAATTTGAATGCTTACATCTTGCAATCCACACGGTGGAAATTTCTGAAATTTTTACCACATTTTCTCAAGTCAGCATACTACAAGATCCTACGGTTACGTGTGTCAAAAAAAGTTTTTTTCAAAAATTTGATACTTGTACTAAAAATGGCAGTTCTTGAGCATTTTCGGTGAAAACATAGTCATGGAACTTTAGTGGTTAAACACAAATATCTTCCAATCTGTGCAATTAAAATTTCTGAAATTTATTCCACACATTCTCATACTAGTTACATATAAGATTCTATGGTTAGATTAACAAGAAAAAAAAATTCAAATTTTTTTACTCTTTGCAATAGAAATGGCAGTTTTGAGTGTTTTTTGGCAAAAAAAAGAAGGCCGTGGTCTCTTAAGTGTTAATAAGTGAATGAATTGTAATATTTTTGCATTATCCCCATATTTTTATTATTTCTAAATATACTAGATTATAATCAATTTGGGATTAACAACCATATCCTGTATATCCCATGTCTTGTTAATATACCATTGTTGTATCATATTAATGTTCTATACATCATACTTTTGTATCTTACATCACACCTATATGAATTTTGTATGTATTACATATATTATAAGATAGGACCACCCATTCCCAACTAGAGACCCATACCCAACATGTAGAGTGTAGTTATTTCCAACCATGGTTGGAACAAATTTCCAACTGAAGCTTAAAATGTGTTTTGTCCTCTTTTACAAGGTTGGGACTAGTAAAGTAATGAGCAAGAAAGTAGTTCTTGAATGATCAGAATTGGACGACTCTAGACACTAGACATGGATCCAAACCAACTTTTGCCTTTCAAAATTCATAGTAATTTTAGTTTAAGTGATAAAATAACCAATTTTTTGGACAATCCTCATCATTTCTAACTTTGCGTTTCAAAAGTATTTGCTTAACCTTGCACTACTCCAAATCATATCCACAATTGCTTATTTGGTCGATTATGGGTGGCTCCACTATATTTGTATCAAAGGTATTTTTGGTTTGGTTGGGGGTGCCGGGGGTGGGCAAATCAAGGTGTTTTATTTGTTTATTTATTTTCGATTTGCGAGTCTATCAATAAGATCTGTGTATGTCCCTTTTCAGGGGAGGAATTCCCTTGCTCTCCCAGGGAATGTTGGGCAGCAACTTCAATGCTCCCGTCTGTCACCAGGACACACCAAACCCACTCCTAAACGTAGGTGCCTGAAAAAAGCGCCCCTTTTAAGGGCTGTTGGGCCTTCTTATAGTTTTCAGTATAGGGCAATGCCCGCAGAGGAGGGCATTGCGCCAAATAATCGGCCGACGAGGAGGGCGGAGCCCAACGAGGAGGGCTGATTATTTGGCGCAATGCCCGACGATAAGGGTATTGCCCGACGTAAATCACGACGAAATCACGATGAAAACGCAGAACCTGATGAAAAATCCGTAATCCCCGATTACGCGGTTTTGCCCGCGTAATCGGGGATTACGGCACAGAAGCTTCCCACCGATTGAACGGGACATTTCCCAGGAGTGGTTTACGATGCCCAAAAATATTTTTCCTTATTTTTTCCTTTAAGAAAAAATGATGTGGCATCTCACACAAGCATAACATTCAAGAGCTGTGAGAGCAGCTGCCTTCCCTCTGACGGAATGATGTGGAATATTCCACACCCAACATTAGCTAATAAGCCACGCGTCAATAATGTTAGACTTCTGCTCAGTGCCAAGAACATGACTGCACAATTGGGTTACTGGGAAACCGAACAAAAAAAATTAGCTTTAAACATATTTCAATCAATTCATTCGGTCAATAGTTTCACTGTTTCATTTCCGTCACATTGCTTTGTAAGCCATTCATGTTCTATAATTTGGAATTTTAAGACAATTCTTTATGAGCATATGGGGTGGTAGGAGGTAGAACAACCCATGTGGGATATGTAATTTAGAGTTTGTAATTTCTCAACCGCTCATAGTTAAGTCTAAAGTAGGAATTGTGTTAAAACTAAAATTTCAGACCTCATTTAGGCATAGTAAAATAACTTCTTTCAAAATACTTTGAACTAAAATAAGTTGTAGAATCAAGTTAAATTTCATCTCCAAAAATCCGTTTGAGATTTTAATCTTCCACTCAAAAGTTATAGACAAATTTCATAGAGGGTTTTGAAAGGATTTTTTTTTGACATTTTCATACATCCTCTCTGAAATTTGTCCATAACTTTTGAGTGGAAGATCTAAATCTAAAATGGATATTTGGAGATGAAACTTAGCTTGATTACACAACTTTTTTTATTTCAAATGTTTAAAAAAAAAGGTATTCTACTATGCCTAAATGAGGTCTGAAATTATAATTTTAACACAATTCCTACTTTAGACTTAATTATGAGCGGTTGAGAAATTACAAACTCTAAATTACATATCTCACATGGGTTGTTCTATCTCCTACTACCCCAAGTGTACATAAAGAGCTTCTCTTGTCGATCAACAACTCAAAATAAGTTATTGATGGAAAATGGTTAGATTTCATTGGTATAATACTCAATAAATTCTTTGGTTTTTGACAGACCATCTATCTTTGTAATTATTTGTTTGTATATTTTGTCCTAGAATTAGCCAAATAAATAGATCGCACCATAAATGTACTGCCATTGTCTCGGTCCTAAAGCTTACATTAATAATATGTGAATGTATTTTGTGGATGAAGACTTCAGAGAGGCAAAGGCAGCCTCTCTGAAGGCTCTTGAATGTTATGAGTGGTTTCATATTTCTTGGAGCATTTATGAATTACTTATGAATTTCCAAAGAATTCTGTTATAGAAGTAAGTTACTTTTTCAATGAAGTAACTAGATGTCCATCTGTCCCTCACTCCCTAGCCAGAGTAAGGTAACTGCACTTAAAATTGCACAAACTAGCAATTTCAATATGGTTCCCATTATCATCATTGAAAAACTTTTGTGGAGTCTAGTTGGTAGTCAAAAGGGGATTCTTGAATATCTTAGAACACATTTTCGGACACCATATGAATAAACTTCAAATTTTTAAAGTGCTGAAACAGACCATGATAGACTCTCATAAATAGTGGGAGTACATTTTATGCAAGGATTTGTTGAGTGATTGCTTTTAGAAAATTGTCGAAATTAGGTATCAAGTTTCCTTATTTCATGCATAAAATAATGCAACACAAAAAATTGGCCACCATTCATGACTTTAATTTGATATTGACAATCTCCAAAACTGTAGTTTCTTTCATCTGCTGCATGACATTGTTAATTGGTCTAAACCAGTCTTCCTTGGAAGGGGTACCCTAATGTCTCCCTAGGTGCATGGGGAATAGTGTTCAAGATTTTTTTTGAGTTTTACCGACTAATTTCCTTCAATTCTCATATTGAACCATATTTTGAATCTCATATCGAGGTTGGTTATTTTCTCTATTTCTTTTATTCTAAATAGAAATTTTACAAAACTTTTCATCAGATTTTTTACCGATGTTTTCAAATTGCAACTAATTTTTTTTTCCCAAGTCCACCTCTTAACTTTGAACTAACCGCCAGATTTTTCCAAACATCGTTGGGGAGGGAATTCAGTTACAATGTGGAGAGAATCATTGGCTCGTTCGAAAGTTGCAACGCTAGTGTCATTGGTTGACTGGAAAGTTGCAAAGAATCATGAGCTGGTTGGCATGCCCTCTTTCTGGGGGAGCAAAAGGGGACCCCACCCAGCGTTGATTATACCGTGACAGTGATGCTCACTTGGTCAGTGAAGCTCATCTGGAGTACCACTCTGTCAGGGGGGGACTGCTCAACTGTAACTGAAAACCAACTTCATCGAGCATGTGGACTGTGGAGACTGTTTGCATTGAATTTCCGGTTAAAAGAGGTTAAAGAAGCTTTGGAACCAATGAACGGCCTGTGGGAGCTTCTCAATGAAAGTCTGCTATTGGTTGCAACGACATCCAGTTTGGGTGGTAGGAAGTGCATCTTCACCTGCTAAACTTATTAGAATTAAAAATAAGTAGGAGAGTGATTGTTAAAGGGTCAGTCACTCCTTTATCCTACTTGCGTAACTTGATAAATGAACTCCCAACCATTAGTAAGTCTTGTAGTTGTCTAAAAGCAAAAATATTTTAGTATCATTTATTATGCCAATGCACTATTTGTAGGAGAACACATATATATTTGGGTGGAGTTCAGTTGTCAACCCTCACAAATAATGGATTTTAGTCATAGTAAAGTGGATCTTTTTGTACGTTTAAGTGTTAGTTGTGCACTTTCTATTCATAATTTTGTGTGTTATGTATTGTTTTTGTTTGTTGAAATTTCGTTGATCCAAATTTTGATTCATTTAATCTTTATAAATCCTCATGACATCCAAGCATCTTCTTGTTGGAACTTTGCAGCTGGAACCTTTTTTATATAGTGACGTCACTAGAAAGGTTTTCATGCAAGCTTCAAAATAGTGTGACTTTGGTAAATTAATGTAACACGCAGGATCAGTGGCGTTCCTAATAGGCGAATCGTGTCCGCAAGGAAACGAGATTCGTCGTCGTCGTCATCATCATCGTCGTCGTCGCTTAGTTTCCACCAAGCGATGACAGGCCCTCCGAGCGAGTGATTTTTTAGAAATTGCAGAAATTTCGTGCGCTGCAGTTGGTTCTTGGATCAGCATTTCGTGTGTGGCGGAGCCTCTTTCGCGAAAGTGTGTCGTCCACAACTTGCGGACGACAAATCTGTGGTGGCGGAAAGAGGGTGCGCAACTCAAGATTCGATTCTCCGGCGCTGTTGCCTTCACTCATGCGCTCTTATCACCACACACTCTCGCACTCAGCTTAGAGTCTCGACTGGTCCCTACTCCCTCTCCCTTGCTCTTCCTCCACACGCCCTGCTTGCTCAATTGCTCGGTTGTTGGCTTGCAGCTTGTGAAGAGATTTGGCAACCACCTTGTCAAGAGATTTGACAAGATTTGGGAGGGGCTATGGCATTGGCAACCAAGAGCTGCTTGGTCTCTCCCATTCTCGCTGAGAAGAGAAAAGTACGCACCAACAATTCTTCGTCTGCTGCTTCGTCGTCGTCGTGCTCCACTTCGGATAGAGTCGTCAAGCGCGGATTGACTGCGTTCCACGTTCGACACTCGGAGTTTCTGGGCGCCGCTGTTCGGGTGCCGTGCGCCAAGAAGAATTCGGTTCTCCATGGCAGGAGCACGGGGTCTTGTAGGAAATGGTGGGCGAGTTCAAGGAAGGAAGAAAGGCAATATGAGGTCAGTTGCGCATCTCAATGCTCTCTTGTTGAAAGTGTTCTCTGGGAAAGCGGTGGCGTTGTATGTTACGATTGCAGTGGTTTTTGCGTGCGTGTGAATTACTTGGACTCAATTCAGAAGAGCTTGAATCCCGATGGAAGGGAGAGTTGAACTGACCTCAGCGGGAGAAGCGTTGTAGCGAAAGAAGTGATGCCTTGGCTTTTCTAGTTCACGAGTAGTTCTGTTTCATTTTTGGACCGAATTGGATTCCGATTCAAATTGGAATCTCTTGATGTACCATGAACTGACATTTACAAACCGGAATCCTTTACTGTTACAGAGGTTGTGTCTTGGAAATCAGTATCTGTTACCTCGTGCATAGTTTCTTGTTTCCCGGTTCTTGTGGACTGTGAGGCCTTAGCATGAGCAAGGGTTGGCATTGGCGGTAAGCTTTTGTGATGGAATTTGTGTCTTTTTCGAAATTCAGGTGGCGAATCTGGAGGATCTCCTAGCGGAGCGAGATGCTTGTGGAGTGGGGTACATAGCGAGCTTAAGAAATGAATCGTCCCATAAGATTGTCCGCGATGCGCTTACTTCCCTTGGGTGCATGGAGCACCGAGGTGGATGTGGCGCAGATAACGACTCTGGGGATGGAGCTGGGGTGATGACTAGTATTCCCTGGGGGCTGTTTAAGAAGTGGTTTCAAAAGGAAGGCCTGCCGGAGTTGGATGAGTCCCATTCTGGTGTAGGACAGGTTTTCCTTCCCAGAGATGAAGCTTTTGCTGCTGCAGCTAAAGCAGGTACGCAGTTGGCATTCAAATCGCAAATGCTTTTCATTTCGTTTACCAATTGGCACGAGATTGGGTGCGTGGAAGGCGTTAATCCTAAAATACTTAGAGGCCGGAATTGAACCTCGAGTTTTATCAACAGTTTGAGTAGGTCATATTGAGACTGCCTTCAGTCGAATTAAAATAGTTTATTTGATCAACACGTGCAATGTTCTACACCAATTTTAGCAGTATAAAATTTGATCGCATCCGAATGTATTATTTTCAATGTATAAATCCCTGGTCCCTTAGGGATTCACCCTATGGGTAGCTCGATTTAAAATCCCAGCACAATCACTGGAAACAAGATGTATAGTACAATTGTTGCACTACCTGAAGAATTTGATCAAAGGTCTGTTCACTGGGCTGGAAGCGTACACTGCAAGCATGGTTTTCTTGTAATTCCAAAAGCAGTGGCAATCTTATGGTACAGATATTGTCAATCCCTTATCTCGGATCACAGATCAGCAATTAGTCTGTGAAGCTACTAATACACGGAATACTGAGTTTTGAGACAATTTTTTGTACTTTGTGCAGTGGTGGAGGATGTGTTCAAGAAGGAGGGAGTTGAAGTCTTAGGCTGGCGTCCTGTGCCTGTGACTGAGTCTGTGGTGGGGCAATTTGCGAAGATTACCATGCCAAGAATTGAACAGGTATTTGTGAAGGTGGCTGCCGAAGATGCCATGGATGACATTGAGAGGGAGCTCTACATCTCCCGGAAACTGATCGAACGTGCTGCCTCTACAGAACCATGGGGGGAGGATTTTTACTTCTGCTCCTTGTCCAGCCGGACCATCGTTTACAAGGGAATGCTGCGCTCGGAAGTTGTAGGCCAGTTCTATGACGACTTACGAAACGAGGATTACACCACGCAGTTTGCTATCTATCACCGTCGGTACAGTACCAATACCACACCGAAGTGGCCTCTTGCACAACCTATGCGCTTCCTGGGTCACAACGGAGAAATCAATACTTTGCAGGTATTTTGGTTGCCCAAGCCACCAGGCCGATAACAGCCCTGCTCAATTGCAATTCCTTTTATTCTCTGCTTGGGTATCCTTTGAGGTTCACCGACCTGTCTGGGGTCCTAGAAAATGACATTATTTGAATGTGTGACAACTGCGCTACACTCAATCGTAGTGTGAACAGTGTGCAGGATAGTCAAGAATGTCGTTTTAGAGAAGATTAGGTCTGAGTGTACAACTGATCTGTGACAGGGAAATCTGAATTGGATGCGATCGCGTGAGGCCGTCATGAAATCTCCCGTTTGGCGAGGTCGAGATGACGAGCTTCGGCCATTTGGAAATATCAAGGCTTCAGATTCTGCAAATTTGGATATGATTGCAGAGGTACGGAGCTCTTTTTGCCATTGTCATTGTTTTATTGAGGGGGTGCCAATTATTGGGATTCTCTGGATTCACTGGTCTGAGGAGCTGGCATTTGTTGTGTAGTTGTTGATGCGGAGCGGGTATAGCCCAGAAGAGACGATGATGATGATGGTTCCTGAAGCCTACAAGAAACACCCTACCTTAATGGTCAAGTACCCGGAGGTAAGTGTCTCGGCTTTTCTGTTTGATGAGCCGACCTCTGCGATTTGGAATGCTCTGCTTATTTAGATTCATCACCTTCTTGTCAACACAATGGGCCAACTTGGAGTTGATGAGATCAATTCTTGTCCTGCAGGTTGTGGACTTCTATGAGTATTACAAGGGTCAGATGGAAGCTTGGGATGGACCTGCATTGCTTCTTTTCAGGTACCTACTCACTCGTCTCGCAAATCCTTACCTCCAATTTACGAGCCTGAAAAGGTTGTAGGGCTTCGTCCTCTTGTTTGTGATTCAGAGGACTGTCTCGTATTCTATTGTCCACGAACTCATGATATTAAGCTGAAATTACACTGCTTGTTTCTGGATTTGAAGTAATGGAAAAACGGTGGGTGCCTGCTTGGATCGCAATGGTCTTCGACCAGCTCGGTACTGGAGGACGAAGGATGATCTCATTTATGTGGCCTCAGAGGTTGGTGTGCTTGATATCGAAGCCTCTAATATGACAATGAAAGGTCGGTTGGGCCCAGGAATGATGATTTGTGTCAACCTGGAAACTGGAGAGGTAACTTCCGAGAATCTCAACCCTTTATGATTTATTTATTTGTTTTACTCGAGGCTACTGAAGGTCCTCAACTGTCGAATGGACGAGATCAAGAAGGAGAGGTTTTCGAGTCTGCTTTTCGAATGAGAGGATATACGAGTGCTGTTTGTTGACATTGGGAGACAGTTGTTCGTCACCTTTGATTCATGGTTTAAAATGAGCCTGCAGTGAAACTTTTCGTGTAATCCTTTAGCAAGAATTGACATTGTTGATGCAGGTTTACGAAAACACGGAGGTGAAGAAACGCGTTGCAAATGCGAAACCTTATGGGAAATGGTTGGCTGAAGGCAGTCGAAAGATGGAGCCAGTGGAATTCAATGACTCAGTTTTGTACAGCCCAGATAGCTTACTGAAGCATCAGCAGTATGTATTTTTCCTTCTTTACTAGATTTCTCTCTTCTAGTGAGTGAGATATAAAAACCTTGTCTGCGGAATCTCGTCTAACACCCTTCAAGAATATTTTACTTTATTTCTTCAAAATTACAGTGAGTTTACATTGTGATCTCTGGTCTGTTTTTTTGTCGGCAGGGCTTTCGGTTACTCAATTGAAGATGTTCAGATGGTAATAGAAAGTATGGCGTCAACTGGGAAGGAGCCTACCTTCTGCATGGGAGACGACACTCCGCTGGCGGTTTTGTCAGAGAGAGCACACTTGCTATATGATTACTTCAAGCAGCGTTTTGCTCAGGTATGGTTTCTTGACAGGTGAGAAATTCATTTTCTTGTTAGAATCGAATCTCCTCCAAGTCGGAGTTTTGAATTTAGATCTGAGGTGAGAAATATACTAAACACTAAAGCAAGCATGTTGATATGGTGGAGTGTGTTTAAGCTGAGTTTTCTGTTATGTGTATTTCTTGCGCAGGTTACAAATCCTGCAATTGATTCTTTGAGGGAAGGTCTAGTTATGTCCCTCGAAATGGATCTCGGCAAGCGGGAAAATCTGCTGAATGCTGGTCCTCAAAATGCAGCTCAGGTAAGCATATTTTTACCTACTCTCTGCATTATGCTTGTTGGCGGGGATACTGTATCTATCTAAAATTTAGATGCAGGAGAACATTAATCTCCTCGAAAGTTTTCAATTCAGGATTAACTTGCCGTCTTTGTTTTGAAATATAACACTGAGAAATTTGACGGGTCTCCTGTCGTGCAGGTTAGACTTTCAGATCCCATTTTGAGCGAAGGCGAGCTCAGTTCCCTTCAAGCTATTGAGTCACTGAAGCCAACAACTCTGACGACTTTTTTTGATGTAAGTGATGGCATTGAGGGAGCTCTGCAAAGAGGTTTGGATAAGTTGTGTGAAGCAGCAGACGAGGCAGTTCGGTCGGGTTCCCAGCTACTGGTTCTCAGTGATCGGACTGATTACATGGTATGTTTTTGAGACCGTTAGTTTACAATCACACGTACTACCCTTATTACGTCCTTACCAGCGTGCTTGCTTGGCGAGACAGCCTACAACAAGGGACAGAGAATGGCAGTATATTCCAGGGACTGCCACTTACTTGCCCTTGTTCTACTCTGTATTGCCCAAGATAACTTCACTTGTCTTGACGTTGATTCATTATTGGACTCTGGCCTTTTCTTTCTGATTACCGATTCCTTTATTCAGAACATAAGAAAATGGAAATCTTATTTTGAGAGAAATCTTATTTCAGGACGCAACAAAGCCAGCTATTCCACCACTACTGGCAGTTGGCGCTGTGCACCACCACCTTATCTCTAATGGTTTGCGTATGTCAGCGTCCATCGTCGTTGACAGTGCGCAATGTTTCAGCACTCACCACTTCGCTTGTCTGATCGGTTATGGTGCCAGGTTTGTGTTAATCGGAAGCTCCTATCCCTCTATGAGCGTTCTGCTTCATTGCTGAGTTCCATGTGTGTGACATATTACTACTGAGTGAACAGTGTCTAATACATGAGATATTGAGTGTTGACATAATATTACTAAATGGACGCTCTAACAAGTGTGCAATTCATGTCTACTGTAGTGCTATTTGTCCCTACCTTGCGTTGGAGACCTGTCGCCAATGGCGAATGAGTAACAAAACCATCAACTTCATCAAGAGTGGAAAGCTCCCACCCTTATCTATTGAGCGAACTCAGAAAAATTTCAAGAAGGTTCGTATCTTGCCTAGCCTTCTGATTTAATCAAATTTAGTGTTTTGACATGCCTGCTCGTGTCAGACCTCAATTAATTTAACTGTGAAACGAATTTTCATTCATTCAAAGCAGTCATTTAAACATCACTGCGATTGGTGAATACATGATGTGGTTTGTCACCACATGGAATGACATGGTTTGGAAACTAAAGAGTCTCTTAAAGTTTCTATTCAAAGTTAACAACAAGAGGTTAAAATATTCTTGAATGATTCCAAATTCTAACCACTTCACCTAAACATCTGTGTTCACTAGCGGTAGTGAATGGAGGATGGGTGGCACCCCTTCATTTTGTAAATTCTTTTTGCTTTTGGAGTTCCTAACATAATACAATTAAGTGAGCTTTGACCCCAGAGCAGAGTTTCGTGCTTTATTGAGTTTTAGAGCTATTATGTCGTTGCTTGCAGGCAGTGAGAGCTGGTCTCTTGAAGATCTTGTCCAAGATGGGTATCTCCCTGTTAACAAGGTATGCATTTACATATCGAACCATTTGCATTAAAGTTGCTCTCAATGGCAGGAACTTTTATTGATATGTGCACCTATTGTCTTTCGGTTTTTGTCGCAGTTACCACGGCGCTCAGATCTTTGAGATCTACGGTTTGGGATCCGAAGTGGTGGATACAGCATTCCGTGGAAGCACGTCTCGCATTGGTGGCCTTTCATTGAATGAGGTTCGACTTGAAAACATCACTTCCTTCTCAAACATTTCGTCTAATATCATTTGTAAAAAGTACAAGTGTCTTGGTTCTGTCTGCTCTTTTTTAATTGCGTTGTCTTAATCGAACAGTTGGCCAGGGAAACGGTGTCATTTTGGACGAAGGGCTTTGCTGCGGAGGCAGCTAAGAAGCTTGAGAACTTCGGTTTCATCCAACTGCGACCTGGAGGTACATGTTGCAATTGTTACTACTTCTAATCGGGTTGTCTATGAATGAAGTTGATTAGCCTTTCATATCTACGTACCAATCAAAGTTTGTGTGACTGGTTGTAGGTGAGTACCATGGAAACAATCCAGAGATGTCGAAGCTCTTACATAAGGCTGTTCGTGAGAAGAACCAGAGTGCTTATGCCGTTTATCAGGAGCACCTTTCAAACCGACCAGTCAATGTATGGCATCTCACTGATACCCTCTTCTCTATGGTACCTGTGTTTAATTTTCAGTGAACGTATATGTGCCTGATGAATAACTGCCGCCATTTATGAGATACAGGGATGTTCTTATACATCATAATGAAGGGGGAAATCAAAAGTTGAAACACAGTCTGGATATTGTTCTCAGCTTTGAGAGGATACTAAACACCATTAGCCTTCTCAATGAATAGAAAGTGCCCTTCTGTTGCAGAGGCGGAGGTTTAGTACCATAATTTTGAGAGATAGCTAGAGCATGCAAGAATGATTGCTTGTTTGCTATTGTCTGTCCAGGTCTTGCGTGATCTGCTCGAGTTTCAGAGTGAGCGACAGCCTATTCCTTTGGAGAACGTGGAGCCTGCATCCACTATCATGGAGCGTTTCGTGACTGGTGGCATGTCGCTGGGAGCCATCTCTCGAGAAACGCATGAAGTCATTGCCATAGCGATGAACAGAATCGGTGGCAAGTCGAACTCTGGAGAAGGTGGGGAGGATCCTATTAGGTGGGAACATCTTTCTGACGTGGAAAACGGTCTCTCGGAAACCTTACCCCACCTCAAGGGTCTAGAGAATGGGGATATTGCATCCAGTGCTATTAAGCAGATAGCTTCAGGTCGTTTCGGTGTCACGCCATCTTTTTTGGCGAATTCGGAGCAGCTTGAAATTAAGATCGCACAAGGGGCAAAGCCAGGTGAAGGTGGCCAGCTGCCTGGGAAGAAAGTTAGCCCTTACATTGCTTCACTAAGGAACTCGAAACCTGGAGTTCCTCTTATCTCTCCTCCTCCCCATCACGATATCTACTCCATTGAAGATTTGGCCCAACTCATCTACGACCTTCATCAGGTATACCATTTTATTCTATTTAGTTTATGATACACTATTTCAGTGTTTGATGCTAATTGAAACACCATGCATTTATGATCTATGAATGGATGAGATTTTAACACCATTGAGCAAAAGATGTTTATTCTAAGCTCCCGAGCCACCTCTTGATTGACTCACTGTTCACTCAAAAGCTTCTTTTTTCTCTCTTTTGATAGTGGTTCTAAGGTCAAATCAAGTACACTACTTAAGAAAACTAGTTCATTTACTTCATGGCAGGCTTGTTTGGTGGAAAATTAAATCATGGATTGTACTAATTAGAATGAATGGTGTAGTTAGCATAGTGTTGTCATTTCCTTGGAATGACAAACTTGCGAGTTAAATTTTATACTATCCACTTCAAGTTATGCTTCTAATTCAATTAACGTGAATTGATTGTTACTGTATTACCTGACAACTGGTTGCTTGATTTTTGATATTAGGTGAATCCAAAGGCAAAGGTTTCGGTGAAGTTGGTTGCTGAATTTGGAATTGGAACAGTTGCCAGCGGGGTTGCGAAGGCTAATGCGGATGTTATCCAGGTAAGTCACTCTTTCTCCCGAGTTCATTTTCAATGGCATCAGGGGTGTTGCTGCCTGAGTAAATCTCCGTTATGTTTGAACTGAAACTGCATTATTTGATCTTTGACTGCGAATAATACATAGATGGGTGAATTGTGGTTCTGCTATCATTTTATTCTCTTTATTATGCTTTTTGGCAATTGAAAATTATCTTCTTATGTTTTAGATTTCCGGGTTCGATGGAGGAACGGGAGCTAGCCCAATCAGCTCAATCAAACACGCTGGAGGCCCGTGGGAGATGGGTCTAGCGGAAACCAACCAGGTTGACCTTTCTCCTTAGTTACGACTCACGAGATGGATAAGGAAAATATTCATATGAAAAATATAAGAAAAAATAAGAATTTTTTATCCTTACACTCTACCCTATATTAGATTCGTGATTGAATCATCATAAAAAGGGCTTGACAACACCTATTCACGGCATTGTTCATAAGACTCGCCCTTTCGTTTCTCCGAAACAAGCTTTGAATGACTGAGGATAACTGTAGTATGAAAATATTTGAGATGGATATATGAAGAATTTGTGTTGGTAGTTAGCCCATGCTAGGCACACGTGCTCGACATTATCTACTCTGTTTCCAGGTTCTTCGACTTCTGGGTACATTCACTAATGCATACAAGGATTGATTGACAGAGTCTGATCAGCAACTCTCTTCGTGAGAGGGTGGCACTGAGAGTGGACGGAGGATTCAAGAGTGGAGTGGACGTGATCATGGCGGCAGCCATGGGTGCTGATGAATTTGGGTTCGGGTCTCTGGCTATGATAGCCACTGGCTGTGTCATGGCTCGCATTTGCCACACTAACAACTGCCCTGTTGGTGTTGCGAGTCAAGTACGTGGCAACTCTTTTTCTTTGGGATTCTTACCCATGCATGCTTCGACTTTCTCATGTCCTTCTAGTGTCGGATTGTGTTTTCAAGCTCATTAATTGGTGGTTTTGCAGCGGGAGGAAATGCGTGCTAGGTTCCCTGGAGTGCCGGGCGACCTAGTAAACTACTTCCTCTACGTTGGTGAAGAGGTATACATCACATCTCTGGCCTGGAAGATTTAGCCGTTGGATAAGCTGACAGATGTCACTTGTTTGTGTTTTCTAATCTAGAACAAGACCTTAAGGCAGCAGTATTGTGTAAGCTGTCTCAGAAACCTTGCAATCTCGAGCTCAGGATTTAATTGCTTTCGTATATCTTCCAGGTTCGTGGTATACTAGCTCAATTGGGATATGAAAAACTTGACGACATAATTGGAAGGACCGAGATTCTGAAGCGGCGGGATGTCCAACTTGCAAAGACTCAGTCTCTGGATTTGAGCTTTTTGATGGCAGTAAGTTCTTTAATGTGAACGTGCATCACAGACAATTGCAATTAATTTCAGCTAGCTAGCTTCTGTGATTGATGACCACGCCGGCCACGTCAGAGTGCTTTCAAAAGTGTCACTCATAAGAATCAGTACAGTCGAGCCTCCATAATGGTTACTGAGTTATAAGTTAATAAGTTTATTTGAGTTGTCATTTTGTTACTCCTGCAAAGAATACAGATGAAATTGTTAAAAGTTAATGTGAACTTTTGGCAGTACTGATTTATTATTCTTTGGGCACCACAGAGCACCGGCCTTCCAAAATGGACGAGTACAAAGATTCGAAAGCAGGAAGTACATTCTAATGGCTTAGTGATGGACGACTCTCTACTTGCTGACCCAGAGGTGAATGTCTTTTCTTCTAGATTCAATCTGGATTGATTCCATTTCTCTCGTGTAACAATCAACTCGAAAGACTGGAATATAATTGTCATGCATATTTTGTCTGAATTAGAAATCTTTTCAAAATGTCCAGAAGTATGTCTTGACCTGCGAGATTCACAGTAGATTCACGCTATTTGCAGATTGCGGACGCAATTGAAAACGAGAAGAGCGTTGAGAAAAAGTTGAAAATTTTCAACGTGGACCGATCTGTTGGTGGTCGTGTTAGTGGTGAAATTGCCAAGAGATACGGAGACACTGGTTTTGCTGGAGAAATCAAGTTGTCGTATGTATCTAACGCCGCTGCTTGTGTCTTTCCACAATTTTTTTAACCCTTAAATGAACGCCAGAAAATGGGGCGTCGTGTGAAAAAAAGTTCTTGAGTGGCTCATATGGGGTCTTTCTTTTGCATGATTTTTCTTGTTTTTTTCAACGAACACATGCTATTTGCATAATTTATTCTGGTGATATGAACTCGATCCCTGTCTGCATTATATTTTCACAATATGATCGATCAAATTGATCGTTTTAAATCCATGAAATCTATGTCCTTTAGAGCTAAGAAATTATGTAAGATCAATCAAATAATATTTGTGGACGTCCTGTCATGAATTAGTACATATTGAATGAAGTGTATTTCATTGTATGCAGATTTGAAGGCAGTGCAGGACAATCTTTTGGATGTTTCTTGTCTCCAGGAATGTATTTGCGTTTGGTTGGAGAAGCCAATGACTACGTTGGCAAGGTACTATATTGAACTTATTACTGATTACTGTGACCATTTCGTTTTCTGCATCAGGAAGCCAATATCTGGTGCAAATGGTAGTTGATGAATGAAAACTGTTTGAATTGTGCAGGGGATGGCAGGTGGAAAGATTGTGATTTTTCCACCCTCGGGTTCTGGTTTCAAAGCTGAGGATGCCACTATAGTCGGCAACACCTGCTTGTACGGAGCCACAGGTGGGCAGTTGTTCGCTAACGGGAAGGCCGGTGAACGGTTTGCAGTAAGGAACTCACTTGCTGAAGCTGTCATTGAAGGAGCAGGGGACCATGCTTGCGAGTACATGACGGGTGGTTGCGTTGTGGCCATCGGCAAGTAAGTGCTTCCCGAATACAACCTCACACTGCTGTGAACGATGTTAACCCCTGCATGATGAAGAAGCCGAAATCGGGTTCATTTGTTCTTATTGAGCAAGTCAAATGGGGAATTTCAATTTGCGCAATATGATCAATGACTTTGGTCATTTGGTCATGGTTTAAATCCATGAATCCTTGGTCCTTAAGAGGTATCCCTTTTCTCAGTTGCTTATGAAGTGAAGTCTATATCTGCTTTTCTTCTATTGTGTAGGGTTGGCCGCAATGTCGCTGCTGGTATGACAGGAGGGCTTGGGTACTTCTTGGACGAGGATGAGACCTTCCCTACTAAGGTACTCTCCCAGAAGCAAATTTTGCATTCTAGCGTAGCTCCTTTTTTCAATCATCAGTGCAAGTAACACTCTCCGCAGTCATCGAATCTCTCCCTCTTGTATCGTACGAGAATAGATTGAGGTTGCCATTCTCGTCTTGTTGCCATTTTTGGAGGTCGTGTATGTACATGACATAGTTGGAAGCCAAGTTGCGGTTAAAACTAATGCCCTATTTCTTTCAGGTGAACAAGGAGATTGTGAAAATGCAACGAGTAATTGCTCCAGCTGGTCAGCAACAACTGCAACGCCTTCTACAAACCCACGTGGTAAGAATCTTACAATGTGATGGACTATTGTAATGCTGGCAACGCTTTAATGGTTCAGTATTTCATGAATTGTCTGGAGTGGTCAAAGGGCTTACCAAGGGAAAGGCTATGAGCTGGAAGCATGTCATTGGTCTATTTGAGCAAGTGGCTTTCATACTAGAGGACCAGCAAGATAATGATGAAGAGTCCGTTTTTTCATGGCAAGTCTACTTCTTTAGGGCACTAATCTGTAAAATGGAGGAAAGGAAGATTTTTCTTAAAAGTTTTTATGCCATGTGGACTGGGGCTTTCAGAAGTAGTGTTGCTTTCCTTCGTTGTATTGTGGTAATTCCCTAAGATTATGTGATATTTGGTGCACATGATCAGGATGAGACAGGAAGCAACAAAGGGAAAGAGATTATAACCAACTGGGACAAGTACCTGCCTTTGTTCTGGCAACTGGTGCCACCCAGCGAGGAAGAGACCCCAGAAGCGAAGGCCAACATGGAAGACAAGTCTGCGGAAAAACTTGTGGCACAAGCAGCTTGAAGACCAACTTCTAGATGGGCACCAAGTATCCGGCAACAACACTGTTTTGTTCATACCATTGTTTCAATACGGGTCCTAAACTTACCTTATTTGTGGTGGCCACAACCGTACTGGTGTAGATTATACTACAAAGCGAATGCTTGCTGTTAATTCTTTAACGTGGCATCGTTTTCATGGGCAACCCAGTGTTTGTAGCATATGCTTATTACGACCTACTTTAGAGTTGCCATAGATCTTCAGGCCAGTTGTGCATTACTGTCAGCAAAGCATTACGGTTGAGTTGATTGAAAGTTGAATGTAAAGCTTCAATTTCTTTGATGTACAACAGGGTGCTCAGTAGAAGGTTACTCTCAGGACGCCACCTCCTTGAAGCGGCTGGCTTAAGCGGGTTTCATCTCCATGTATGTAACTAATTCTATAATCCAGTGTAGCATTTTTACTCGTTCATCTTTTGAGGTGCTTTGTGTCACTTGTTTGGGATTGAGCCTGTGACAGATGGAGTAGTCCTTGTGCTGAGTTTCTTTACTGATTGATTGATAGGAGGAATTATAAGCCAAAATCCCTTTGACTAGACAAGTGGAAGTTACATGTAGCATGCATCTACGAGTGTATCTATTTCCAGTAGGAAGAAACATTTGGCTTACGATTTTTGAGTTTCACATTATAACTGCTGCTTCTGTTCTTGTAACTCTAACCCCTCAAGCGTCCCGGGTGGAGGAGAGGGATGTAATTCGGAAGCTATGTAGGCAGAATAATTTAAAGCCTACGAAGAATTTAGACATAAAGATTGGAAGAGTTCAGTTAGAGCGCCCACATGAATAGAGTTAGAGCCTTGCGCAAAAGTGCAAAAAACATGAAGCACTTGGTGACCACTCTAGTCACATCACTAAAGAATATAACGATCACAAATAACGGAACTTATCAATTGTTATCGATCAGGCTCTCGTGCTGCCATTGAATAACAATTTGCCAAATGATAAAGAGCCTTAGACTCAAAACAAAACCATCACCCCAATGACCTAGAAACACATGGATGAGCAATAGTATGTTATTTCTTGGACCAAAGGACAAGAGAGAGGCTTTGCACTGACAAAAACTACAGTTACAGAATTGTAATCAATGTGAGTTAGTTTGAGGGTTTACAACCTAATTCAAGGAGGTTGTACTCCGCAGGTGCGTACTTAGCAAGTGTGTATAGGTGTGTAGGGGTTGTGATTGGCCCTGCAATTCCAAATCCTACTGAACTGCCCAAATTAGGGGCATCTTTTGCACTATACACCTGTGCAATGCACATCTGGAACTACATTCCCCTAACTCAAGTTAGAGCTATTGAAAAAAATCCTCTTGTAGCATAGGTTCCTTTTTCTTTATTTTTTTAATAATTGTCACAATTTTGACAATGAATGAGAATCATTGATTTGGTGCATGTAAATCATAGTAGCGAGCTCCTTGTAAAGGATATCTTATCCCTTGGGAGATAAACACTAGAACTCATTATTTACCATTGATGATAAGTTGAAAAATTTGTATTCACATTTGGAATGAGGGGCCACAAATCAAATTAGTTATGAGTGGTAAAGAAATGCAATTCTAACAACCATAAAATAGGGGAGACATTTTAACATTGATCCTCGTGAAATTGTTGGAAATGCTTAGTCCATGCGAAATTCCCTGATTCAATATAAAAGCATCTCCATTGGTACAATAAATGCAAAGACACAATATTTTGGAATGAAAAGTGTGTTTTAAATGCAAGGGCCTACCAAATGGTTCCCTTTTGCTTGGAAAAAATTGCATGTTTTCCGAACCTTTTGGCAACTCTATCAACACTATTTCTCCTCTAGAATAGTTTATTGGATAGCAATGATAGAGGTTATTTTTGCTTTTGCACACTAAGAGCCCTACAATTGGTTGGAAGTTCATATAGTAAGTTGGACATGGTGGAATAAACATATAATCTACTCTCTTAACAAAAAAGGACCTTATGTTTTGACAAAATGAACTTTCACCAAATAGATGGCGATGTTCTATTGTGAGTTTCATATATCCCATTGATTTAATCCCTAAAGTCCCAAAGTTCCTATGGAAGAATTTTGGGTAGGCTTGTGTGATTTCATTTATTTACATGATTTCTTAAAAAAAAATTGAATATAAGAAATCTGTTTAGATTTTTAGAAATATATATTTTTTTCAATTGGTGCTCAGGAGCAAAAGTTATGTCACCCTAAGTCCAAAAAGCAACTCAAGGGGTAGCCCAAAAAAAATCACAAAAAGTTGAATTTTTTGAATTTTAAATTTTTTGTTCAGTGATTACATTTTTGTCTACATTTGAAGCTCTGATTCATTCTATTTGGTCTAATATGATAAAGTTATACACTCCCTCGTTTTTTGGGCAATGTAAGGCATCTTCTTGAAAAAATAACTTATTGATTTCATTTTTGGATGCAGTTTTTATAATTTAAAAATAAAAAATTGTTATACAAGGCTAAGTATGTTTTTTAGAACAATCTTACCATTGGGATTATTGTGTTTCCATTCCATCTTAAATCTATTAATGATTTCATGGGGAATTTTGTTAAAATGACACCATTCCGCAACTTTGCCACTTTTACGATTCAGGCTGCACGGTCTGAAATGTATATTTGTTTTAGATGTTATTTTTACAATTTAGCCACGCAATGTGAAATGTACACTTGTCCTAGATGTTACTTTTATGTTTAGACCACATGGTTTGAAAATGGTGTAAGGAATATGACATTTTAATGAATTTTTCTATTATAGTTTTTTCTTTCAATTTTGAACCTACGTCTATTTAATAAATTTTTAATAAGGAAATTAAAAATTCTAACAATTATGTATTTTTTTGTTGAATTTTTTTTCCTTTATTTTCAATTCAATTCTTCAACATAAAAAATTTAAAATCAAAAGTAGTAGTGGAAAATTTTAAGCTAATAAGACTTGAAGCCAAAAAATCTAATTGAGCAAGATGTAAAAAAAACTTGTTTTCTTCACTTAAAATGAAAATATCTTGCAATCTACGCAATCAAAGTTTCTGAAATTTCTTCCATGCACTCTTGTATTGGTCTAGTGCAAGATCCTGTAGTTATATATGCAGAAATGCATTAAGAAACAAAAAATAATAATAATAATAAATTAATTAATTAAATTTTATTTTTCTTTGCAATAAAAATGCCAGATTTTTGGCGTTTTTTGATGAAAAGGAGGCCTTGGGTCTTTAGGGTTTTGAGTTTCTGTATACCCATGCAAAGAACTTTAGTTGAATGCGCTTCCAATGAAAAGAAATTCAATTATGGTAAAACCACTCATTGTCGACCAAGAACCCATCCCCAACCTGTAGGGTGTACTATTTTCAACCAAGGCTGCAATAAATTTTCAACCAAAGCTTCGAATGTTTTTTTTTTTTCCTTTCCAAAGTTAAGACTAATCAAGTCATGACACATGTCCCAAAGCAGTGAGCAGAAAATAGTTCTTGATGATTGGCATTGAAAGACTCTACATGTTAGCTATAAGTTTGGACCAATTGCCGGCATCCAAAATTCATAGTAATTTCAATCCAAGGCATAAAATTACAGAAAAAAAATGCAGTCCCCTTAATTTCTATCTCCCTACATGGCAGAAAATTTACATGCCTTATATTGCTCCAAAACATGCACAGATCGCTTAAGTGGTCGACAATGGGTGGTTCTACTATACAAACCAGTCAAAAGGTAGAAGTTCATTTGGAGGGTCCTATTCCGGTGTGCATTGGAGCTACTCTTAGAGCATCGCCCCCGCAGACGAAAATGCATACGAAAACAAAATTGTTGCAAGAAGGCAACATTTTTGGGCTCCACTGCATCCACATAAAAGGCTTTCCAATTTTCTTGGGCAACGGGCTACAAGGTTCCATCCACACCATTTTCAAGGTCTTTTCTGCCCGCCCAAGAGTTCACACAACAACTCAATCCTTTGACAATTATGGAGGGAATCATTCTCTATCATGACATCATTGATGATGTAAAACAAGTTGGATAAGGCATTGTCGAGGGATGTCACGTGGATTGCACTGCATGCGGTAGTTCCAAAAGAAGGGGAGACGGAACAACATCTCGCCCGTGACGACGTCACTCTATGAAAAACCATTTTGCGTTTCCTTTCTCCGTTGCTGCGGTAGCGATGCTCTTAACTTAGCCAACACTGAGGACACTTGGAGAGTTCCTGTTCCAAGAAAAAAGAAGCGCTGCTCCATAGCAAGCTCCACATGTCCTCCCATTGATTTCAGTGCAGACGGACGGAGCCGCAGTCTGGTATTGACGGTTACGCTGCGGGAGAACCAACGAACTCTTTCCCGTCTCTCACGGCAGCAACAGTGTCGTGATAAGCAGAGTGAGTCAATTCCAGATGCTTTAGATCCTATTGGGAATATGCCGAATGCTGATGCTTGACAGCCCGCAGATCGACGGAACATTCAAATGGAACAAATTCAGTATGATCAAATCGGAAGCGACAATTGGCCTGTCTGCATTGGCACAGACGGTTGAATTCAATCACTTGGCCACTCACGCTTATCTTGTTTGGGAAATTCCGTCAACTGATGCCGGCCATGAAGGTACAGTAATGGTTATCCACATGGGGTTATAATTAAGTTACACTGACGGAATGACTGCCGATTGGGTGCTCGTCACTAGACTCTAAAATCACTACACTCGAATCTTCATGCACTGAAGAGTTTAGTGTAATGTAGAGTATGATGGAGGGCGGCAACCTAATGGCACTTGTTCAGTTTTAATTTGGTGAAGGAGAAAAGTTGCTACTTGGGCGCCAGTGTCGGGGGAGAAATTTGAGCCAAAACCAGCCCAAACCTGAGGTTCTCTGTAGGACGCAATTATCCATTGATAAGCTCCCGTTATTTCTTGCATCTTTAATTGAATTAGTAAGTTTTTTTGAAGTACCCGCCTTGCTTCGGACTGTAAGGTAATACTGGATAGTATTGGGCTGCCATAAAACCAAGTGTGGTTGGATGGATTTTAATGTTTGATTAAGACACAGCAAATCATGCAAGGAGAACTTCTTTTGCTTTTGTGTACTGTACATCTTTATACACGTGATGAATTTTTTTTCCAAAAGGCTAGCTTGGAGAGTCTAATAGAATGCTCCCAAGTATTTGGACACTAAACTCTTCAACTGGTTGGCCTGTGAAAAAACTGATGTGCCATACAGTGACTCTTTTGCCATTGGGTTCAGTTAACACTTTGAGGGCCCATTGTATGACAAGGCTTGCAGATAAAAAGGAAATTCATGACTTTGTCGCTGTTCAAGACGGATATCTGAAACAGAAAACCAAACGTGTCCTAGTTTTTAGAGCTTTGAGCAGTTTGAATGCCACAAGTTTTGACTCTCCCATTTCCCCCAAAATAACAAAGTCGACATTCTTGCATCTCTACCATGTGTCCAGCTAGGTCTCCATTAATTTGCAAGCATCAATCTGCAAGTGCATAATTTCTTGATGAAGTTGCATGAGGATCACCTAATCTTGGACCTTGAAATTTCATGAATGGAAGGTGCAAATCTGAAAATCTTGATCGAGTGGGAAATTGATAGTTACGGGAAATTGATGAGCATCATAACCCCTCATGTCAACCAAAAAATGCTCGTTCGGAACACATGTTTAACGAAATGAACAATTTTAATCATAAAACAGTATGAATGACGAATTTATTGATGCTACGTCACATGGACACCAATGCAGTGGACAGCCATAATTAGTGCCTCCTTTCAGAAGTCAACTTTACGACACAGACAATTGATGAAGACAGTTTACAGTCTGCCCTCGATCTAGTCTTCACGCCTCGTCATCTTATCACGTACAGGTTGCAACAGGAGCACTATGATTGCAGGGGGAACCAATTGCTGACAGAATGGAACTGTGAAGATAAGGCTAGTGTACCAATTTCTCACCCAGACAGACCAACCAACTGGTTTTCTTTCTGCGTTTCTACCCATAGAACTCCTGTCAACATTGTGCACGTTGTGTGTACATCAATGTACTGGGGCAAGGTGACGCAGCGTGTAAGGTGGGACTAACTTAAAGAATGTCGGATCTGTACGTGAAGCCCACCCCCTTTGCAATCCTTACTTCACGATAGTCGTCACGCTGTACGAAGTACTCCGTATCATTTCAATTTCTCGTTTGTATTTTCTTTTGTCGCAGACAAGACAAGACTGGAGACAACTGAGACTCGTTTTGTTGAATTGGGAAAATAGGCTTCGTAACATTGGAGTGGTGACGCAGCTGGGATGAAGCTGGAAGGCCGACCATTGGTTCCAAGGACAATGGGCTTATCAAACCAAGTGGCAAGGACACGGTCTCGCAAGGAGCTTTTGGAGCTTTTGGAGCCGTGGGAGCCTCATTGGCTGAAGGACGCTCGTCAAAATCTTTGGCCGTCAGTTGGGATGAGGCGCCTCGGTGGCGGATGAGCACCTTCGTTTTCCACTTTCCGTGCTCCCCGAGGGACCATAAAGTCATGGAGTTTCCAACAACTCCAATTTTCTAAGAGCATGCCCACCCGTCTTGTAAAACGGATGACTTGTTGCCACCGGCTTGCAAAATTGCCCCACCCGTCTTGCATAATGGATGAACTTGTTAAGAAGCCAAGCCAAAAGTCACCCATGACTTGCAAAACCGGGCTCTTTTGCAAGCCAAGGGGAGGCTTGCAAACCGGCTTGCAAACCGCATGAGACAAGCACCTTTTGCACTTTTCCACGAAACAAGGACTTGATCCATGAATGTGAACGTAGCCGATTGGGTGGCGATGACCTCTTAAGAGGCTATAGGTGGGGCGACCCATCATCCCTAGCTTGCAAATTGGATTGACTGGCTTGCAAATTGGCTTGCATTTTACAAGACACGTGGGGATGCTCTAATGGGCTCCTCTGCAATGCCAACGCATCGTGCCCAACTTTTACTTTCAGTTATTTGTATTCACAGTTTGTGGACTTTCAAGTTGGTGTGGGGACTTGACCAAGGATGGTAAAATGAGGGAGAGAAACTCTTGGTCGTATCACCGGCGTGAATGAAGAGTCTCTTGGGGATAGTTCTACTATCTAACATTGGAAGTATAACAATGTTAACTAGCCTAAACCATTCTCCCTTGGAATAATCCTTTCTTGGTAATGAATTTAGTTTAATCTGCACAAAGTCATTGGTTGGCTGGCAAGTTGCAGCGTCGGGGGTTCCTACTTTCTAAGGGAACATAGAAAAACTTTGGCGTTGGTTAATAATGATTGTTATGTGAGACACATTGATTTGTCCTATGAGTGCATATTACAAAACGGACTTCTATGTGGTTATAAATTTTTACAAAAGTGGAATATTTTTACCAATAGTATTTTGTGATGATTCTTTATCATGAATAGCACTATTACAAATAAAATGGGTAAAAATATTTTTCTCTTACAAAAAACTATAACTATTTGTAAATTCATTTAATAATACACACTAAGAAAATAAATTAGTGCAATGAGTTGTTGTATTGGGGAACTAGTAGGAAATGAATATGGTATTCTATCTTATTGTAGTGAGAATGAAGTTTTTTCTAGGAAGAAGACTCTCACAAAATTGAAATGGTTTGATAGTTTCTACTCCTATAGGGAAATTTCAATGAATGGACTTTCAAGTTATGCTAGGAACGTATTAGATCTCTTGAAATTATAGGGATTAAAATTAGAATCTTAGAGGTGCAAATTATAACTATCAAAATTGAAGGTGTATATAATTCACCCTCCATGTCATGTGTTAAGGTCATTGCACTTAATTGAGACCAGTTGTTCAAACAAATTTTAGCCTAAAATGTACAACATCTACTGAAAAGCCTAGAGTCAATATTGGATAACCTTAGTTTCAATATTTTGTAAATTAACGATTTATTTATACGGAGTGTCCAAATTTTGCATTCTAAGAAATTAATTTCTAGAATCACCTTCTTACTACCAACAAGAGCATACTCAAACCTTATTTCAACAATTTTAGATGTTATGGTTGTACATTCAACAAAGGTGAAAATTTGTCCGCTTGGGACAAACATTTTAGTTGAGTCTGAAATCTTAATCTTTTGAGTTTCATATTTCACTCCTATGCAACTATACAGACTCTAAAGGTGCAAGAAGTCCCTCTCACTTGAATACAAAGTAAGGTAATTACATCTAAAATAGCACACTTCCTAAAATTGCACACTACAAATACTTGCCTAAAATGTACTTCCACTATTCATGAGAGTCTATGATCGCTTATAGGAACACCTATTTTCAGCACTTTAAAAATTCATAGGTTATTATACAGTGTCCAAAAAATTTATTTGTGCGCTTTTAGGTGTAGTTACCTTACCTTTGTTGCTCTGAACAGACTCAACAGACAGAGTCTCCAGTAGAGAAGCTCATAATAGTTAAGGTAGTAGGTCTATAAAGCGACTACCTAAAGGCTGAAATAGAATTTTGGGGAGGTGAAACTTCTTGAAATATTTTTCAGTAAATTTTCCTTGAAAGAGAAGTAAAATTGGCATCTAACCCAAATTGTTTCATATTTTTTGGAGCTTTGTGGAATTAGTTATGAAATTTTGAAGTTGAACTAGCATAGGGTTCTTAACTTCCTATGGAACGGAATTAAAGTTCCTGTGGAATTGATAAGCCCTAAAGTCACTCACCCAATTGGAGAATCATTACTGGAATTTTGGTGGCATAATTTTTCCTCGATGCACTCAATGGCTAAAGTGGTTGATTCAAGGACCACCTCAAATCCATTCCAAAGCTAATTATAGGAGTGATTTGAAGAAGATGGGCGCATTTAGAGCAGACTACCTTATAGTTGCAATAATTGCAGGTTAGGACCTACTGACCTACAATTATTCTTGATGACTTGACCTACTTCGCAATTATTGGACATAATGTCAATGTAGGTGAGTTGAGCCGTTTGGCTTCTTTGCTTAACTAATCAAAAAAATACCACAATAAAAAAAAGTCTCATGCATTTAAATTATGCTAGGTGGATCCACACTCACTAAATTAAAACCGGTTGGTAGTATAGTAGTATGCTCTAAAAGCACCCATCTTCTTCAAATGGACCCTACAATTAAGTATAAAATGAACCTCAAGTGGTCCTAAAATGGATATGTGATTGAACTTTTTAATAGGCTGAAGGTAAAGTGAGAGCAACTTAAAGTGTGTTAAAGTTCATTTTAAGATTTAAGTGTGGATGGTTAAAGCATGTTGTTGGCGGGTTCATTTTTAAATGTAGAGATAGGTGGGCATATATGTATTTAAATAAGAAGTTGACAAGCCAACTACTTTATTTGGAGAATGCAAAATCTGAAAATTGATTGGATACAAGTTTGGTCGCTTTAAGGACCCTTGCTTGTTACTTATTGCAAATCCCCATGCTTATTCTTGGTTTCCGCATCTCCTTTTGTAGGCCACATGTATATTGATTTTGCCAGACCTACTATCATAAATAGGTGCCTAGGACCAAAAACTTGAAAAATCATAACTAATTCAATATTACTTGACAAATTATGAAACCACTTGTATTAGATGCCACATCCATTCATCTTTTTTTTTTAAATAAGCAAAAAATCTTATGGTCTACAGAAGCCTATAAAAAGATGGAACAACCTATAAATGGTCCCTTTTAGAGCATGCTACCTTAGTAGAGATTTTCTCTTAGACTTCTTTCACTATTGAATCAATGAAATTTTTGCTTCATACCCACTTTTTACCCTTAAAGGATGGGTTGGTGACTATGAAAATCATCCCTCTTGGTTTTGGTACTGTGTAAATCGTAGGCTTAAGAAAATCCCGAAGCACTCATTGGAAGTCAAAATACTATACAAGACCTTTAGTTTTCACGTAAAATTTTCAAGATGAGTAGTTGCACTTTTGTCCTACATAGAATAATTCTCTGTCATTCATTGGCCAAAAAATAATTGCGGCATCTTTTAAGGATTAACGCCCAAATACTTTTTGGTAACATCTAAGTATTTTTCTTTATTTGAGCAAAATAGATCTAATTAGAAGGTTGTGTTTCAAAAAATGAAGTGTTAATGCTATATATCAAATTTTTAAATAAAAATAGCAATAACACACATTTACAATAGAAAACTTTAAATTCAATTAATAGAATTTCATTTACACAAATTTTATTTAACTTTTTGAAACCTTTCTATGATATTTGATTGGATAGCTTTTAAAAGAGTATTTCACCTTTTTACTTCAAATAGTATATATTTAGTTCTATCTATAATAAATAGACATAATATAATTGCACATAAAATTGTTGGAATCATCTATTAAGGTAGGAGGTTCATAAATTGTCCATTTAAGCCTACCTACCTCATCAATGACAGTAATAGATATTTCAAGTAGCATGTCATACATTCCTAAATAGCAAACGCATTTAGAACCTAGTCAATTTAAGGACGTCCTATCTTAGCAAAATGTTGGGTGTGCAAGATTACGGTTGCCTTTTTAAGCTAAAAAGCAAAAAATAAAACAAACAAAAATAATAAAGAAGAGGATTTGATCTAAAGCACTATTTATGAATTTTTTTTAAGGAAACTTCCATTTTTTACTATTTATGATCTCAATTGCTATTGCTATTTGGTGATTTATAATTGCTTCTCTAGTCTTTCACAAGGTGGCTAGTATAAATAAAAATTTATACCTTACATGTCAGGGTTGCTAGCATGTGGGCCTAGCAGCCTAAGCACCTATGTTATAGGCACCTTCAATGGTTGTAGATTACCTATTTACATATAGGTTCGTATTTCTAGGCCCACATGCTAGTGTTATTGCCTTACATGTGCATGTGTGATGTAAGGGGACTAAGAATATATAATGATTGGTGTATTTAGGTTGATTTGACTTATAGTTGGAATTATCTTGTTGCCAATAATATAATTTGTATTTTTTATTTGATTAGGTAAAAATTTAGTTAACTAATACTGAGAGTGAGTGATGAATTTAACTTAGAAGATGACTTAGGTCTCAAGGCCATCTCCAAGCTAGTCTATCAAACCTATGATTTACTAGTGATTGAACTATCTAAGTTTTTGTTGGATCAAAGAAGATTCAAGCAAACATTTTTTGAATAATATTATTATAAACAATGACTTTTGAAAGTATTAAAAAATAAATGTATCTAAATCATTACTAGTCTCTCTTATATAGAGGCTCTACATTTTAGAGGGGGCAACTTTAGAATCCAATTGCAATTACTTAGACCTAGTTTCCTAACAAGAAGGTTTTCACTATAATAATTATATCCAAATTTGTTTAAAAAGTATTTGAGAATGGTTCCTTGTATTAAACTATTTAGTTTTTTGGAAGATTTTGTTTAAAGTTTAAAGGAGATTTTAGCTACATTTTTGGCATTCATTTATTGGACAATGCATTAGTTAATTGTGAATCTTCAAAGTGTTGTAAATAGGGGTACCAAAAATTAATTGGATGATAGCAGAAGATGAAAGATAGTAGAAACAATATTTGTGATTCAAATTAAGTGCAATATGATCAAGACTTTTGAGAAAATGCTTTGTAATCTAGAAAAATATGTAAGGATCTTTAGCAGATGCGGTCCTTGGATCAAATATCTATAAAAAGACTTTATACATGACATACTTCTCTTAATAACACAAACTCATTTTTTAGTTGGCCATTAGATTTTTCCTTCAAATTTTGATAATTCCCTATTAGAGATATTTAGAAATATTTAGAAATTTAGAAATTTAGAATTTCTATAAATTTTTTAAATGGTATCTAAATGATAAAATTGAATAATAAAGATTTTGTATATTTTTATGCTAAAATAAAGGACCTAGAGGGACAAAAATAAAAACTAACCTAAAATCTTGAAAATTTGAATTTTTTTCATATTTTTATTGATATTTAAAATAAAGAACATTAATGTTTTAGAAGCAGTCAAATTAAAATATTCCAAATAAAATGATCAATGCAAAATACACTAATCAATTTTAGAAAAAAAATGAAGACTTGTAAGTTTCCAAATATATATTGTTCAAAGATTTAAACATTACAACCATTCAAAAAAATTAAAATGATTGAGTTGGTAGTTGCTATACAATTTAACTCAATTAGTGTGTCATTTAAAAATAAAACTAATTAGGACAAATTTGGAAATTATGTGAATTTTTGCGGCGTATTGACAATTTTTGTGCTGTACGTAGTAGTTTCATTATAATTTTGATAACACTAATATAATGTTGTCTAGATTGTTTTCCAAACATTTCAAATAGTAAAATTTTCATCCAACTTTCATTCAAATTTTACCAACATTCATCCAACTTACATCCACTTTTACAGCTGTTAGGGAGGTCTTGTTGTCAACGTAGCACTTTTATTTAAGCGTAAAATAAACAATCACAAACATTGTCACTTAGCTTGCAGAATATTGGCTCCATGTAAGGGTACCTATTCTACAAGTCGAGTGACCGTTCCAAATATTGTTTATTGCCAATCACAAACATTGTCTACTGCTATTTTCTGTTGTAAGTTCTATCAAAGTCATACACTGTTCTTCAATGATTTTGGATTGTTTTGCAATCACAAAACAAAGTTCTCTACTATTTTCCATTGTTCTACCCAAAATCCTACATTGTTCAACCCAAATCCTACTTGTAGGATTCATTTCTGACCTCAATTTTCACAATTTAAAAAATAGAAAAGTTTCACGAGGTTGTGATATCTTGCTAGAACATTCTCACTGCTGAGATTAATGTATTTCAATTCCATCTTAGAGTTGTTAACAATTTAGTTTTTTGTTCAATCTTGAACCTACTTCTACTTAACAAATTTTTAATGAGTAAAAACTAAGTGTGTTTTAAAAGAAAAAAATTCTTAGACTCTCAACACAATTATTTATCATATAAAATTAAAAATTAAAAATATTTAGAATTATAAATGATAAGTTATGAAGGTTTAAAGCCAAAAAATGTAGTTGAACAAGGTGCAAAAAATCTTGTTTCCTTCACTTTAAATGCAAATATCTTGCAATTAGGTCAAAGTTAGTGAAATTTCTTCCACACATTCTTATACTAGTCTAGTATACGATCCTACGGGTAGATATACAAAAAAAAAACATTAAATTTTTTTTTTCCGCTTTGCTATAAAAAAATGACAGTTTTGAAAGGTTTTTGATGGAAAGAGGCCTTGAGACTTTAGGGTTAAGTGTGTTTTGTATTAAATTTGATTTTTTTGATTTTTTCTTCAAAAATTCATGATAATTTGATATTCTTTCAAGAAAGTTCTGAAAATTTTATGACATAATGTATGTTATTCATCACCTCTCCAAAATAAAACCAATTATTTTTACTAATATAGAGCAAAGGAATAGGAAATACAGAATGCGAGTTTGACTACACGTTCATGGGCTCCGCCCTTTCAGGGGTTAGGCACCAACACGATACATCAGAACCTTTTTCTATTGGTTCTCCGTCATCCCGCGTGGCCAACTCTGTCCAGTTATCAACATTCCCGGAATATTGACAACCTTGAATCCCGCCTTTTCAGAACGGATTACAATCGGAACGGTCGCTCGGCCTGCAGAACGGGTGCCCGTGGAGCCAGAACAGGCACCCAGTCTCGGCGGCGCCCCGGCCTTTGTATAGAAAGCCTGTGTGCCTGCGCTTGGAGTATTCTCGGCATTGCTCTTCATCGTACTTCGTTGCATTGTGGCTTATTCGGATGGCGATGGCGATGTCCATGCGCACTGTGCCCTTGAGAAGCACCTTTGATGCTTTGGCGGTGGATCAGGGCGCTTCAAGCTCCAGAGTATTCGGTGAAGCTGTGCAGCAGCGATGTGGCAACAGCGTTCGGACCTTGCGATTGCAGCAGAAAGCGGTCTTGTCGCAGCCGTTGAGCGTGGTAACTCAATTGGCCATAGTTCTTTGTTGACTCGAGTGGACGCCGGGGTCTGTTGTTGGAATTGTGGCCTTTTCTTGAATATTTTTTTCCTACTTTTCGAGTTTTCAGTGAGGAATTTTTTTTCGCCTCTGAATTGATAAAATGAATGCCCTGCGCGGTTGGTGTTATCCATGAATTTTATTGCCTTTTGACTTTCGGTAGTGCCTTCGTTCACAGTCGTCAGTTTTTAGGACGATGGCGGACGCAGGTTAGCTTAGGGTTGCGACGCCTCAGCATTGTTGACAGGAAACGCTGGATAGCGTGATTGCTTGCATAATGATGTGTGATCAGATGGTGAGCGCTGCTGTTATTGCGAGAAGAGTTACTTGGAAGGAGTGCATTAATTGGGCTGTAGTAGGAAGGTTTTCGAGGAGCTTGGCTGTGATTTGTAAGAAGTACGTCAGTCTAGGGGCAATTCGGGCACAAATTTTATTATTCCTGAAAACTTTGGAAATTGTTCCGAAGTAAAGGGTTCATTTTTGTATTAAAAACTTCCAAATTTCAAACAGTTATTGGAAAAGCCTGTGTTGCACCTTTCCTGGGACTGCAAAGGCAGCGAAGCTGTTGACCGTGGCTCCCAGCGGAATTGGACCTGTGCTTTCTGTCTGTTGTGTATAGTATGCGTTCCGTGAATAGGTCGTCGGTATCGTTTTGGATGCTTGCCTTATTCTGTTCCCGTCACGCGGTGCTAGAGGCATGCTAGCTCTTGTTAATATTCTGTTGACCTTGATTTTTGGATCGATGTCTGTCTTGTGCCTTATTTGGCGTTCTTCTGATTTTTCTACTTTGGCAGTGTGCTCACAATTGCGTATCCCTGACTTGGAAGAGTTTTCGCTTCATTTCGTCCCAGGACTGATTATGTTTGTTGTGTCGATCGTTACAGAAGTGCATCATAGCGGATTCGTCGACAAATTCGTCTGTTTCTTCGCCTGGACGGGTAATAATTCCTCCAATGCATCAGAACAACTGGAGCAACATGTCGTTCGGATCCAGGACTCTGACTGACCTGGGAGGGCGTGACTTGCGGAACGACTGCACGCGGCTGAAGATATTTTCTGGCTCCGCTAACCCTCAGCTTGCTCAGGTACAGGATCTCTTGGCGAAGAATTTTAGCCTTTTCTCTATTCTTTGAGGCGTTCTGACGACTTGACTAGTTGAGTCCTGGTGATCATTTCAAGTGTTGCCCACACCGTTCATTCTTTCTGGAGTCTTCCTTGATTTCCTGCGCCACCAAAGTAGCATACCAGACGGTCGTTGCAACTTTCGGGCTCAGTAGTGTACCTTGGGACCCCTACCTGGAAGCTTTTGAGGGAATAGTAGACCAGTGGCCAACACTAGATTCAAAGCCCATTAATGATGCTCCTAACTTATCCATCAATAGGTACACAAAGACATGCTGTTCAAATTAGCATGAAACCTGTGACGAAATAGTGTATCTTAAGAGAATAAGCGTTGTAGTTTCACGGCACCAGGTTGGACACGAGACCTACCAAGCTCTTGCATCTGCAGATCGGTACAGAACGTGTGTAGATTGTGTCAAGTTTTGCGTCGGCACTAGCATCTTCTCTGTTTGGTTGCGAAATAGGAGTGTTAGTTTACAATCTCATAGTTTCTCATCGAGCAAAATCCACCCCTTTTCGTCGGAAAAACTTCCATCGTAACCTACCGACTTGCATCTGCAGGAAATTGCTTGTTACATGGGACTTGACTTGGGTAAGATTAAGATCAAGCGGTTTGCGGACGGGGAGATCTATGTGCAGCTCGAAGAGAGCGTGCGCGGGTGCGATGTCTTCTTGGTGCAACCAACCTGCCCACCTGCCAATGAAAACCTCATGGAGCTTTTGATCATGATAGATGCATGCCGAAGAGCATCTGCAAAGACCGTCACGGCTGTGATACCCTACTTTGGTTACGCGAGGGCCGATCGCAAGGTGAGGAGACTGCTTGTGTGAATCTGTTTTTAGTAGTTGCTGCCCCCTGATTTAGTCCGACGGTGAGTCATTGATAGTGCTCTTCCTAAATTGTGTTTGTCTTTAATCTTTTTCAGACGCAAGGCCGCGAATCGATTGCTGCCAAGCTTGCTGCCAATCTGATTACCGAAGCAGGAGCCAACCGTGTGCTTGCTTGTGATCTGCATTCTGGCCAGTCGATGGGCTACTTTGATATTCCCGTCGATCATGTTTATGGCCAACCCGTGATTCTCGACTATTTGGCGAGCAAGATGATCTCGTCGGAGGACCTGGTCGTGGTGTCCCCTGATGTGGGAGGAGTAGCTCGGGCTCGGGCTTTTGCTAAGAAATTGTCAGATGCTCCTTTGGCTATAGTGGACAAGAGGCGACAGGGCCATAACATCTCCGAGGTATGCTTTTTTGTGCTTCACACTCACCATTTAACTTATTTCTAATCGCAATTTTTATTCCTCTTATTTTGGGGGGGTTGATCTGTTGCTCGTTTTTATTTTTATTTTTCTATCTCTCCTATTATTTGCTTTATGTACAAGTCGTTTCCTTTCATTACATGATGTGCTTGAATATGAGAATGGACATTGCAATGGATTTAATTTGCACCAGAAAGTTGGTATGGATGGTTAATATTTATGAAACTGAGTGTGGATGACTACAGGTTATGAATCTGATCGGGGATGTCAAAGGGAAAGTGGCCGTCATGGTAGACGACATGATAGATACTGCTGGTATGGACTCTTGTTGCAAACCGGGTAATATAGGCGGGCAATGTGGCTGGTAATGTAGGCGTGAAAGAATTATAGAACATGTTTTGGTTTTATAGAAATCTTGTTGCATGCACTGGTTAATGCTTTCTTTATGCGCTTCGCACAGGTACCATTACCAACAGCGCAGCCCTTCTACACGCAGAAGGAGCCCGGGAGGTCTATGCTTGCTGCACACATGCAGTTTTCAGGTGGGTTCTTCAACGGAAAACTCAATCTAAGCTGTAGATTCTGTGTGCTAGAGTTTTTCTCTGCGATGTTTCTTCTAAACGGAACTGGCTATGAATTCACCTTGAATGCAATTACTGAATGAAGTTTTGTAGAATAAGTATTGCACTTAGTTAGGAATCACTGCCTGCATTGAACTCTATGGACCTCAGCTACGCAAAAATTATTCTTTTTGACCATAGCCATGTTTGAGAGCTCCTGGAAATCTTATTAGAATTCTGTGTTTCTTGACAGTCCACCTGCAATCGAGCGGTTGTCTGGCGGTCTGTTCCAAGAGGTGATTGTTACAAATACCATCCCTGTGAAGGAGGAGAATTACTTTCCCCAGCTGACGGTGTTGTCGGTAGCGAATCTTCTGGGCGAGACAATTTGGCGTGTCTACGATGACTCTTCTGTGATCAGCATGTTCCATTGACCATCGCTTCAATCTTCAGAACGTTTCGACTTCAATGAATCGGTTTCAGTTTTGTGGCTGCTTTCGAGCGGAAGCTTCCTTTCGGTTCATTCCGTCTGGCACTGGAATGATGGGCCTGGTTTTCTCAATTTTGTAGAATACTCATTTCCTTATTTATCAACAGAAACACCCGATGCGAGCCCATTTACTACAGTGGATTCAGTTCATCGATTATTTATGACGCTGACATGCTGCGAGTTTTTTGGTGGCCGCCAGATGATATGGTCTTATTAGAGGTGTAGGTAAAGGTATGCAAGAGGTTTAGGTAAAGGTATGTACAAACCTTTATCACATGCTACTTTAACTTGTAAGTAGCTAATGTCAGATGATTTTTTAATCATTTGACAACATGTTTTACAGCAATTTCAGAAAGAAGATTGGCAGCAGTGTACTCATGATTGACGACTTAGCCCTTAAGGACCTTAATTTCTTGAGGAACTCAATTACTCCTAATTTTTAGTAATGTGAAAGATGTTTCAGAATGTCCAACTTACAAAAATGATTTATCCCTTAGAGTCCAAAGTCGTTTTTTCGTCAAAGATCATTTAACCCTAGACCGCCCAAGAGGACAAAAAGTGTCCTCACATAGTTTTAAGTTAAATTCAAAGTACTGTAACTTTTTCATCCAATGTTCAAATTCAATAAAAACTTGTTGGGAAAGTTGCGCCTTTTCTTCTAGTTTGTGTGGTAAAATTTTCAGATCAATCCAAGAGGTAATGATTTTCTGGAAGCCAATCAAAGTTCACAGGCTCAATTTGATTCACTGAAGTGCACTTCATGGCTGCAGCTTCGGGGTCTTGTATCTCCTTCATCCAATGTTTGATTTCGATAAAATTTGTTGGATTGTGTTTCCTTTGAATTCTAGTTATTGTGGTGAAATTTTCATGTCAATCCAAGTTGTTTTGAATGTTTGGGAGCAATTCAAAATTCAAAATCCCGCCATTTATGGACTATAGTGAACTTTGGCGGCTTGTATCTTCTTCATATAATGTCCGTTTTCAATCATTTTTTTGTAAAAGTTGCGCATACTAGTCTAGTTTGTGTGGCTAAATTTTCATATCAATCCAAGAATTTATGAATGACTGAGAAGCATTTTAGTAGGAAGGAGGTTTAGCCCTAGATGTGTTTTTTGCAACTTTTCTTGCCTATTTTTGACATTTGCAAGCCATTTTGCAAACACATTGAGTCAATTGAATGATATTTATTTTCACCAATGTGTTTGTATCCTGGTTTTGAATCACTTTGTAGTTTAAAGTTTTTTCATTTGATTAGGTTTAGAAATCAAATTTGGCCTCTAAATGTGTTTTTAGGAAAATTTCAGCATTCTTTTTCAACACTAAAACATTATAATCTTGCAATCTACACGGTCAAATGACTTCAAATTTGATCCATGACATCTACAACATGTGTACTACATGATTGTACGGTTAAGATCTTTATTACTTAGTCACATTTAGATTTATAGCACTTCAAAAGCTAAGATGTTTTTTACCCAAAACGGCCATGGGCAGTCTAGGGTTAAAACTGATATTTACAGTGCAAAAAAAATAAATGTAAATATCTGTCATTATTGGATATTCTTTTGCTAGCATGATAATAAGGAGAAGGTATTTTAGAAACCTTGATCTCTTAGATTGTAAGATATATTTGCATTAGAAGTAAAGTAAACAAGTGTTTGTGCACTTTGTGATTCTAGCCCATAAACAATGTTGTAGATGTTTTGTGTCTAATGAATGACAGAATCCTTCTTGTGTAGGACAAATATGCAACAATTCATCTTTGGAATTTTGTTGTGAAAAGGAGAGGTCTTGTACAATAGTTTAACTTCTAATGAATGCTTTTGCATTTTTTTAAGCAAATGATTCCCATGATATCTAAAGGGATGATTTTGATGGTCATTGGTCTATCCTTCAAGGACTATACACAATGCAGTGAAAAGAGGCTGTCACCCTCGTTTGTATTTGTATTTAGTTCCCCCCCCCCCTTTCTCAAAAAATTTAAAGGCCATTGATTTTTTGTTTTTAAAAATTGTTTATCTTTGAAATCACTGTTGATTTCTCAAAAAATCACAAGCCGTTGATTTTGTGAGATTTAACTTGAGTTGTCTAAATATCAACACGGACACGGATACCAAAATGAATATTGGGTACGAATATAGTATTGTATATGAATATACAGTAAATATTGAATGTGAATACAAATACAGCTATGGTACAATATAATATATGTATACGGGTACGGATACAAGTACAAGATATGGGATGTTGTTTATCCCATATTGTTTGTCAACTGCATTCCTTTCTGAAAATTACAAGAGGGAAAGGGGAAGGGGGAGGGTATGAAAATTTTAAAATTTTAAAATTAATTTCAAAAAAATTTGGGCGGTTATCAGAGAATTAATTTTTAAAAATTGGATTTTGGGTGTATTGTGACACTTTTGTCACAATCCACAATGTACCCAAAAGAGGCAGTCATTGCCTACCTACTATAAGACCTTGAATCATTTTAATATTGCACTACAGATTTTGAATGTAAAATTTTATTCATTGCAAAATTGAATTGAGGATTTGAATAAAACAAAATAAAAAACAAAAATTGATAAGAAGAAGTAGGTATTAGATAGAAGGAAAAAACAAATCATTAATTGTTTTTGAAATGGAATTGAAACATGCTAATCTGAGAATGTTCTACGAACAAGCTATATGACCTTTAGAGCTTTTAAAAAAACAATCAAGAAATTGAATTTAAAAATAGACCCAACACATTATTTTCTTTATAAGATGCTATAATTATATGCAAAATAAGATACTCCAAACTTTCACATCACCAATCTTCATAGAATGAATTAAATCTTTCCATGTAGAAAAAACAATAATCTATAAGAAATAAAAATTAATTAATTTTATTTCAGAATTTAGTTGGGTTTTTTTTTCTTGGCTTGACTATTTTTAGTTTGATGTATACCTTTTTTTCCAAGGTACCAATTTGAAATATAAATTATATAAAAAAATAAATTATTTTTTTATTTTTTTATTTTAAAAAGTCTCAATAAATCCTTGCCAAAAATTGGAATCATTGGATCCTATCCAAACCATCAAGTGCCTTTTGAGATGACACTTGGGACTTTATGGATAAATGGTTATTTTCATAAAATAATTGTAAAACCATTACCCATATATCACAAAATACGATTGGATCTACAATTGTTTTAGCTAGTATTTATCAATATAATTTGTAATCAAATATTGAATTTTTTTATATAAATAGATTATAGATTGAGTACAAGTTATCTTCATAAGTGATTTTTTGCTCAAGTCTAGTTTCTTAGTGTTCTAATTTAGACACATTTTTGTTTATATTACTTTAGTTTTTACTCTTTTTGAAATGAAAATAGTTAAATTTTGAGGAGGATCATATTTTTCCTCTTTAAATTATTGAATATTTGCAAGGAAGGGTTTTTAATTCTATACCTCAAAATGTTAGAAGACCACCATAAAAACCTACAAACATTTGAATAGATGAAAGAAACCTTGTTTCAATACGTTTGGGACATTTCTTAAATTAATTTGTTATTCAATACCAAAAATCATAGGTTCTCAGGGAGATCACTCCTTATAATTTAAGATATACACCTGAGGTAAGAGGATATTTGATGTGGGGCTAATTACCTTGATTATTGTATTTAAGATGATCTTGTTTTTACATGAAAGCTACAAGAGGTGTATTTCTATTACCCTAAATTTTTAGTTTTTTTTTAAAGCAGAGCGATCCTACACATAAAATTTAAGTGTCTAATTTTTTTCCTACCCCTGATTTTCTTCACAAATTCTTCCTTTCCTCTAATACATACATGCATAGGATATACACCATGAAACCAACAACAATCTATTCAAGTACCATTAACCAAGTAGTAGTTTTAACCTTGAAATGCCTCAATCTTTTTTTTAAATTGTGAACATTTTTGTTTATTTCTTTGTACAAAAATATGAATTTTGCAATTTCATGAAATTGGTCATTAAAAAAGGTTGTCTTTTCAACGCTCAAGTATTACATTAGATGAATGAAAGGTTAGTTAGACTAAACAATGCCTACAAGCCCTCTGTTCATTGTTCAAAATATAGACGTCAGAGTGCTTAGCAGTTAATAACATGTTCACCATTGAATACTTCAGAATCTCCACAAAAACTATCCCATGAATATTCTATTCCATATTAGTGTGTTTAACACATATAACTTCAAAGATTGAAGTTAAATGGACTATATATTATATCCTTGTATTGTATAGTTATCAGTTTGCCGAACCTACTAAGGCAAACCTTCCTATTTGTACAATGTAACAATTTCTTCTACTTATGGTCAACATCTTACATTTTCACTTAATTTTTTGATACATACAATACTAGTATCCTGGCACAATTTTAGTCAACCTTCCTTTATTGTAGATTTTCTAAACTATGTTTATTTTATCATCCATGTAAAATTATTTGCCCACATTTATACTCACAATTCTAAGAAAAATTTGCACAACTCGTATCTGTTAAGGCTAACTTGTTAACAAAAGTTCCTACTACATGGAGTTTTTACATGGCCTAATTTATATATATATAGTATGTAGCATTTCATTGACCCTATATTAGCCCTACATATGATAAAAATTTCTCCCCTTTGAATTAAATGGATCCTATCTTTTAACTCACGTAGTTTTCTAAAATATTGAAAGTGATCTCCCCAAGCATAGGTCTCCAAAGTATTATAAAAATTCAAAAAATAAAGGCTTATTTCCTAAAATATTACAATGCTTTGAGGTTGGAAACTTCTTTAAATACTTGTATCCAAAGCAAGGCTAAAATCTTCATCTATATTTATTTTTTGACAAATTCAACCACAATATCTTTTGGTTAACTTTTTACAAGTGCATATTCTCAAAATTTTGGATTAAAAAGAACCCACCAATTGCAAGTTCAATGTGCCTAACTTCAAAAGTGAGTTTTATTGGCCCTTCTTAAAGGTAAAGTTTTACCTTTCAACAGTTTAAAAAAAACATGTGCCTAGAACCTGTGAGAGTTAGTGCATATGTTGAAAAGTAATTTGAGAATATATATATTTATATATAGAGAGATATAAATATAGATATAAGACATCAATATATACATTTAAAAAAAGTAATTAATCTATTTTTAGAATGTATTTTTGTTTGTCCAATTTAACACTGAAAATTAAAACCTTATAATTTTTGCAATATTTATTATTAGAATTATGTGAAACAAAACTTTACATGTAGATAAGATGATTATTTCTAAGATGATTATCAATCATCTTAGAAATTTCAAATAAAAACTCCAAATTGTGAACTCCAAATTCTTCACAAACCCAAAATAGACTCTTTAGTCTTTGAGGTGTTGAATAAAAAAATTATTGATTGTATAAGCTATGGACCTTAGGCAACCCAATCTCATTCTCTTTTGATACTTGTATTCTTGAGAGTGTCACATGGACCTTTCAACATAGATTATAGAATGTTAAAAGGGCTTAGAGTCAAACCAAGTGACCAAACTGATTTTCTTATGCATTTTGAAACATATGTCCCTTAATGCTCAAGTCCTATTTGAATTTCACTTATTTCCTTTTACATATACTTTACATATAATTAAATTAATTTGTCCCAATTCAAATTGGTTATAAAGAAAGATTGGTTTCTAAAAATTCAAGCATTGCTTTGGAGAAATGAAGATTCTAGACATCTAAGCTTACATCCCCAAACGAGAGGTACACCTCATCTCTGCACAACTTTGAAAATTTGTAACTGGAAAGAAACAATAGAGTCATTACATGCAATGCATGTCATTGCCACATAAATTGTGGTGTACAATTCCAAATCAAATTCATATTCAATGTATAGTAGTGGGCTCTTATTACAACCATGTTCTTCAAACAATCCCTATAGCAAGCTCTCAAATGGACAGTAAGTGGTTTTAAAATAGACTACCAACAATGTGAGATTACAATTAGATTTGTCAAATACTTGTTCATACTTTGCCAATGGATGGAATAAGAGCCAAAGAAGGTTCATTTCAAAGCCAAGGTGTGTCCACATAATTTTTCTAAATGAGAAATGATTGATTGTCCAATTGCCTTCTTACAAATGTTAAAATAATATAGGGTCCATTTAACTTTAGTAATGGTCGCATTTAAGAACCTTGTGTATTACTTTTTGAGTACCATAGTGCTTGTTTTTGGTCAAGCCATATCTTTTCTCAGACTGCATGTGTGGGTTTTGGAAAGCCTATGATAGGTGCCTACTGCAGAATTCTTTGAAAATTCACAAGTAATTCATAAATGCTCCAAAAATTATGAAACCACTTGTGTTACATTCCGCAACAAATTTTCTTCAAGTGAAAAATAAGGGAAAATATTTTCAGGCGTTTGAAATCCATCAGAAAGGCTACAGACAACGCAAAGACGAATCCGCTCCCATCCAAGGTGGTGTCACCTGTCATCCCAAGGCAAGTCGTGCGTCGTGAACCTGAAGAAGAAAGAGGTGCTGAAGGAAGTCACTCTCCCAGTTGCTCCATTCTGAATGCGGACCGTTTACGGAGCTCCACAAGACCCTCTGGAAGCAAGCGTCCTGGCGCCTGCGTTGATAATGTAGGAACGATTGTCGGGGTCGTACGCAACATCTCCAAATGTGAAGAAATCGACATGAGGCGAGATTGAAGTTGGGGAAGGTGATTAGCGTAACCGTCTGCAGTTGCAGTTGGGAGAAGGAACACAAACAGGGCGATGAGACGTAGAACAGTCGTTGTGGACAACATTCAATCAGTCACAAGTGCGGTGTTATAATGAAATATTCTTGATGATGCTCCCGCGACACCCCCAAGTCTACACTCTTACCACGGTAGGGTGAGCATCTGTTTAAAGTCCACTGAGTAATCAGTCCGTAGACAAGGACCCCAAGAGCGAATAGAGCTGTGACATTCATTTGGTTTCACTCACTAGCAGCACACAGATTATGCGATATTCACACTGTATTTGTACCCACAACAGCAATTGCTGTGAAAATTACAGCAGATCAATACAACATGTAACACTACGTAGATGTGATCTATTAGATTCTCCCTAATAGAAACAAAAAATGCATGCATTGTGTGTAGACTCTAGAACTTGCAATTTGCAAAGCTCCTAAGAGTTGAGATCGTTTAATGATTAAAGGGGCAGCAAGTGTTGAGTCCCTGCACAGCAACTCTAACCCATTCTTGCTAGTGGAGATGGATTCACTGTTGTCGGTATAGACAGGGAGAATGTCGTCTGTACAGACCGGTAATGAAGATGCCATACCTATTATATTTCGACACATTAGTGCATCAGAGCATCTCCACCGTTTCGCGGTAAGACAGCCGGCCCGGCCATTGGAGAACCCGGCCTTCAAGTTCCGCAGACAGGCCAAGTAAAAAAACAGCCGACCTCTGCAAAATGAGCGCTCAACACGCCATCCTTGCATCTCTTCACTGCGCTTGGATTTCGCTTGACCTGACTATGTTTTTGTGTCAATTTCTGCAACGTTTGATAAATATAGCAATTCCCACCAATAAGTGCAAGCACCACGAAGCTCCACTTTGGTGCTCTTGGGTTCTTTCCCTGTGGCATCTGAGAGGTGTGGTCATATCAGCAACTCAACCAGCAGGGCCTTCAGTTTGCACTTCTCTCATACCATTGAGATCTTTTGAGACGTTCACTGGATGAAGCATCGATAGTCACATTCGTTCGTTGCGAGCTGGGCGTCCTGCAAGAATCTGCAGGAATCTGCGTTAAGTACTTGTGTCGCGGTTTCTAGAAAGCTAGCAACTAGTCGTCGTCATGTCGCAGGATTGGATCAGACAAAATAAATGCATCAATTACGGGATCGATTTACTCGTTAGAAAAAATTCCATAACTAATTCATTTAGTCCCCAAGACTCTTACTTCCCGGCATTCACTATTTTGCAAGTCAACACTTGGAGAACATTGGACGATGACAGACGTACTACGTAACAAAAAAATAGCTGGCACAGATTTTGGAGCTTGAAAAGTGTATGATTTTTTGACTCAAGGACTAGGGGACCAAACCTACAAAGCTTTCTCCTAAAGCAATTATTGCTGAAAGTTCAAGATGTACCTTCAAAAATCACAACAAAATTGTAGCTGAGTGCGATCTCGTTGTCGCTTGCTGATTGAATGGAATGGAATGCAAATAACAGTTTATCATCTTCCTTATTGGTTTGAAGTCTTCAGTGCACAATTTCTTTTGATCCCTTTGATGCCGAAACTGTGATCACACTATGGACCGATGGTGGCATGGTCGTCAGTAGAGATGACAAATGTGAATGAATCGCAGTCTTCATGAACAAATGCCCATATGTACCCGACTTGATTGGTGCTGTAATGTACACGTTGAATGGAACGTTGGTCGACAAAATCCTACTTCTGCGACCTCAATACAAATCGATGCTTCAGGGAATGCTCCACTTGTTCAAACAAGTCTGCAAAATCGGCTCCTGCAAATCATTTTGCAAAGATCAGGTACCACTCGTTGATATAAGTCAGAACTGACACATGGACATGATTATCTACTCTTAGGAGCTTATCCGATCGTCTGTTGGTTGTCCTCTTCTTCCCCGCCGTTATTTATGGCTCTATCATTGTTGAGTTACCCTGTCGAGAGTTTGTAATACAAACAAGGAAGATGATAAATTATTACTTGCATTCCTCGTTGGTTTGATACAAAAGCTCTCTGTTTTCTCACTTATGCTACCAATTAAAGTGTTAGAAATTTACCATGTTCGCTACTCTTGCTCAGCGAAGCCTTCACTAGCAGAGACCCAGGTGCTTGCTGGAAAACCTGCCACACAACTGAAGGTCAGGAACTTCCCTTCCAGAAGATAATGACCCCTGACCCCGGAAATAATTTACAGAAATACCACTGTCAATTACACCCTACAGCTAACATCGATCTACCAAAATACACACTTGAGTCTGATTACAAAGTACACTTACCCAGGCCATAAATGAGCGACTGATGTCGATTCCAGCACCATTTAAGGATATTACGACTTCAGAATTTGTTTCATCTGCTGTCTCCCTTTTTCTCTTTCCAAGAACATCCTTATTATGAACGGCAAATGCATCGCAATTATCTGGAAGAGAACCCTATGGCATAAGCCAAAAATCAATATTAACCCCAGTACTGAAGGCCCACCTTATAAGCTGTAGTTTAAGAAGACCTTTTCAAGATCGCAAGGAAGTAATAAAATACAATGAACAGTTGGACTCGCAGAGAACACGGAAGAGAGCGCGAAACAGTGCTTTGACTTCCTAGGCAAAGAGACCTACTTTGCACAGCATTATCAACCCAGGTGGGAATTCAACAGCATCGTTTAAAAGATGGATAAAGGTGCTATCAAAGCGTTAGGAACAGGGAAATTAAAGCTTACAGAGATGGAGAAGTCGACTAGGTTGATGGAGCACAAAGCACCAAGTGCTTGCAGCTGTGACGCCAGACCTTGCAGCACATCTACTGCAGTGCATCCTCGACCAAGGCCCTAAACAAAAAATAACTTCAGTGGCCCTTCATTTCTTTGTCAGAATGACAGTCTAACGGCAGTAATAACAATGCTAAAATCACATGGATGTGACTGTCTTTGATAACAGAAAATATGGTAAAGAATATCTTGCAACAACCGAAAGAAATAGAAGAGGATGGCACGTTTATGAACGGATTATTTAAGCAGGAACTGCATTGGAGTTTAACTTGATGATCTACCTCCAGCATGAAAGAATGGTTCCTCTTATTAGAGACAGGGTTCTTCTTCTTTGCAGTTTTTGGAGGAGGGGTGAAAGACCAAGCGAGGCCCCACCGTGAGGTGCGGCCCTGCACGAACTCCGTCGTTCGAACCGCTGCTGCCCCCAATGCCCAAAGCTTGGCTGCCAACCCCTTGAGAGTCGCTTTGCGTCCCACCATTGTCGTAAACCAGCTGGTTTGAGCAAGAAAAAAGCAAAGACAATCGTCACCTTCTCGAACTTACACAAAGCAACCTCTGTGATCCTCTTCCAAAAACATCGGCAATAGGTTCGGAACTAAAATCACGAAAAGATAACGAATGCCCTTCAAGTACGTATCGAATGCAGATGGATTAAAAATAAACAAAACTGTGATGAAAATACGAAGCAAGGCAACGACCTGAATCTACAACCTATTAGGACAATCACACTGTGACGAGAATGGTACGCACTGAATCACATGCTTCAGATTTGCACTGTCTTCAATAATGTGTGCCACAAACGCCTCTTCTCCCCCTGGGCATACCATTTCTGCCTCGGTTCCTCCGCAAGCAGTACGAGGGTTCAAGCCGGCCTCTTCCATGCTTGCAAAGAATGGAGGATTGCACATACAAAAATCAAACCTCTCCTCCTCACTCACAACCCCTACTAGCACACCTAGGCTCCTCTCAGCTGGAGTATCATTTCCAGGTTCAGCACTTCCTGGACGCTCAGAATAATATCCAGGCTCGTTGCATACCGTGGATGGGATTGTCAGTTCCGAAGGTACTTCACCTGGATTGCATTCAGAACTACGCCCGATCTCATCGGACAGAACTTTAGAAGGATCCATACCTAAAGTTTCCATTACTAATTCTTTTCCCGAAAAATGTGAACCATGTGGCACTTGTTCGACCACAGACTCGTGTTTTGAAGGTGGAAGAGCAGGGCCAACTACATCGTAAGCAGAAATGCTCGGTTCATTTTCATCCCGACTCGTATCGCCGTCCAGAACCGCACTTCGAACCTCAATTAGTGCCGAAACGTGAGGATTTGACTCAACATTCCACTTCGCCCACTCCAACGCAACCGATGTAATGTCTGCACACCAACAAGAGCATGAAAACTCACACAAGATAAAACTCTAAAAAAAATGCAGTGTTCAAACAATATAATTCCCTTCAGTGAAATTTGAAAAGTGCTAAAGAGATGCTGCAAAACTTAATCATCTATTTTTATGCATATGCCTGTCTCATAGAATGACATCAAAAAGCACATACTGTAAACAATTATCATATGTACAAATTCTCACGACACAAAAACTTCCTATCATATCCTCCAGCACATCGTTGGAGTAGTATTGCACAAGATTACTTGGCATTGTGGTACACAATGGTATGGACTAGTTACCTGTACCAACAAACCTCCAACCATGCAACGAAGCACCTAGTAAAGGATAGATGCAATTCGCCCCCGTGCCAATGTCCATGCCAGCCACTTGGCGAGCACCAGAAGCTTGCCACGGCGCAGGAGCCAATGCAAGCAAGTCCTCAATCCAATGAATATAATTTGCGCGGTTGGTAACAGCAGGACAAAGCTGACCATCCGGAATCCACCTACAAACAAACGCCATACAATGTGAAGCAAAACAAGAAGGATATTTTATTTTTTATCACCCCAATAGGTTTCACTGACTTCGTGCAAATGCTTCACCTCCAATATGCAGAGTTTATCAGAGAAACTCATAATTGAGGACTAGAGAAGAATGATTTGCGAGGAAGAGAAGATCCAAACCTCACCATTCTAGCTGCACAATCCACCATTTCAAATGTAGTTTAAATCCTGAACCCTGAAAATACAATGCGCTCAGACTCACCAAGAAATCCCGTAGTCGTGATGAAGAAGAGACCGTGTAAGCTCCCGAGTGGCGTTGAAATCCGTCCAGTCGATCCGCGGTCTCTGATTAGCACCATAAGTCACGTACTCTTTGAAATCAGGGTACAATCCCGCCAACAGACCAAAATCCGGCGGCTTCTCCGCATACTTATTACGAGGATGCATCTTGGCTTCAATCTTCAAAAAAGCTACACCCTGACGCCAAGGAACACGACCATAATCACGCCAGCTTCAGTGGATGATACCAACACCTGAAAAAATTCATTGTTCTGAAACTGACTTGGAGACGGCGACGACGCTCAAATCATGCAAACTTTTCTTTCCCACCAAGTTCAATCCACGCGAAGCTAAAAAAAACTCAATGAGGAAGACGAACTCACTCACAATGGATAATACAAAAAGCTGAAAAAACGACTGCTCTCTGAAACAGCCGTGTAAGCGCCGACGACACTCAAAGTATGCACCTTCCTTCCATGATTTCAATCTATGAGAAGCTACAAAACCCTAACACGAACATAAATACGCCAGCTTCAATGGATGACTCAAACACCTAAAAAAGAAAAAATACTACAATGTTCGAAACTGCCTTGTAAACGCGACGACTTACAAAGATACACTTTCTACTCCTGGTCTCGATCTATGAGAAGACTTACAAAGATACACTTTCTACTCCTGGTCTCGATCTATGAGAAGCTCCCAAATCCTAAACCCTAAACCCTAAACCCTAAAACGACAAACGCACACGCCAGCTTCAATCCATGATACCTGAAAAATCAGCGCATAGTTGGAAACGGCGATGAAATTTGATTTGGCAAAAAAGAGGTAGTACTACAATCTTCCCCGAATTCCGGAGCAACGTCATGACTCCCAATGGGTGCATTTCTATTCCATGATTTCCATGGAAATCCAAAAACCATAAACCCTAACGACAAACATACCCAAGCCAGTTTCAATCGAAAAGATGCCTTCTCTGTTCCATAATTTCACACTATGAGATGCTCAAGAAACCCTAAACCCAAACAACAACGAACTCAGTCCATTCCATGCGATGATACCTGAAAAATCAGTACACTGATGGAAACGGCGATGACGCTCAATTTGGCTAAAACGAGATACTACTGCAATCTTCCCTGAATTCCGGAGCAACGTCACGGATCTTACAGCATGCATTTTCTATTCCATGGTCTCAATCAATGAGAGTATCCAAAACCCCTAAACCCTGACGACAAACATACTTACGACATTTCAATCGATGGTGCACAGTTGGAAACGGCGATGACGCTCAATTTGGCAAAAAAGAGATACTATTGCAATCTTCCTCGAATTCGGGTCTAAATGACGCGTGCCTCCTCATCGGCGATGCGAGGAAGGTGTGCGGAAGCCGAGTGGCCTGCCTGATTGCTCTGCTGTAGCAGGTACTCTGCACCAATTCGGGAACGCCAAGCCCTTCGTTTAAAATCAAAATGGAGTCAGTGGCATGTGAGAAGCGCGCCCGTGGTCTTCGAGGATCCAATTCATCGTCGGCAGCAGGGATTTTGTGAAATCGTTGCAGCAGAAATCGTCATGGCAGTATTGCAGTAAAGCCTTGCTCGCAGATTCTGCAGGCCTCCCGGTATTCACACATGCGTGGTTTCGGGTTTCGAATGGGCCTGTTCACACAGCAAGTACACTCCGACCTCTCTAATACCGTATACACTTCTCTATTATCCCATCCACTGTTCTCACACCCAAAACCCTGTTGACAGTTAACCCTATAGCCAATGACATCCAATTGAAAGTTTGGAGTCAGGAGAGCTTAGCAATGGGAAATTTCACATGAATATTGGAGTTTGAAAAATATTAGATTTCTACTAGGAATCATTTTTTTTTATACTTTTTGTCTTGTTCATTTGTGATTCTACTCAAAATATATAATTTTTTTTTAAATATTGCCTAGCAATTTGGAAAAATGAATTTGCAATCATGGATTTTGGGTTTTCTAATTTTAGAATGACACAAAAAATATGCACCATAATGTTTGATACTCTAATATAATCCTCAAGGTCTTTTCAAATTTCTTGAAAATCAATTGTATATGATATGAATTTTATTATTTTTAAATTCATGATAATTTCAAATTTTCTCCAAAATAATGTGAAATTTTTACAACTACCATAATAGAAGACATATAATCTTATCTCCAAAAAATTAAAAATTAAAAATCACATTCATAGGTATTTTGCAAAATGAAGATTGAAAGAATAATTATAGGCTAGTTTTTTTAGGGTGAAAAGTCTTAAAATTTTAGTTGATATCAAAATTTGGAAATTTGGAAGTGTATGTTGACTAATAGCCGGTATTGAACTCTATATGTCAATATAGAAAATTCAAAGACCCTATCATTGTATAGTGTATCCTTTCAACTCTCATATTTTTATGAATCCAAATTAAATGTCATGGCCTTTATTGAAAAAATAATTTAATTCCAAAGATTTCCGTTCATTCCGTCAAAATTATTTTCAACTCTCTCTATTGAAAATACATTTACTAAATTCTTTATAGATTCACATCCTATAATTACCAAATGGACCCTTTCAAATCTCCATTTTTTTTAAATTCCAAATTCAGTAGGCCGCAGCTTTAGAAATTAATTGGACTTCAAAAATGAATGTTTGTTCACACAAAAAAACTTTTCAACTCCCTCAACTAAAAAGATATTGGTTTCTTTGTGGACTTCAATTCTAGTTGTATTATTTTAATTGTGGCTTCATACTACCTTTTTGACATGGCTTCATTCCACCATTTTTTTAGTTTTGCCTTCAAACAAACTCTATAGTCACAAAATAGACTAGCCTATATTTGTCAATGTAAAAAACCCAAAGGTCACTCTAAAAATTGGCTAAACTAATTCCAACTTCAAGGTCATCTTTAAAATTTTATAGCAATTTGATCTTAGAATCTATAACTGTAGAGTGTTTATTTTCTAATTTTAGAATAATAAATTAAAAAATTGCACCATGATGTTCTATAGTATATTATTATATTGCATTCGATATGCATTGTTTCACATATTATTTAAAAATTTATGATAATTTCAAATTTCTTACTAAAATGGAAATGCAAAAAATTACCACTAATAAAAGACATTCTATAATCACATCTTTAATAAATAAATACAAAATCCCATTCATAGATATTTGCAAATGAAGTTTGAAAAAGTGGTAACTATAGGCTCATCCTTTCAAAGTTACAAGTTTGCAAACTTCAAGTTGATGTGGAAGTTTTGGTAGATGTGGAAATTTTGGTACATGTGAATTCATTATGGTGAGCTTTGAAAGTATATGTTGACCAATAGGGCCATTGTTGGAGCCTATATTTGTCAATAAAGAAACTTCAAAGATCCGTTTAGTTGAATTTAAAGAATCAATTCTATTTTACTTTAATCCAAAAAAATTCAATCCTTCATTTTATAAATTAATAGAACTCTTAACCCCTAAATGCTCATGGCCTTTTTTGAACTTCTAGGAATTTGCTCTAAATTGAACAAAAAGCCAACTTTTTGATAAGTTGTATCATTTTTTTTGAACTATAACCATACAAATTCAAACTAAACATGTTAAAGATCACATAGGAAAAGAAGACACAACAATACCACTTATGGATTGAAAGATTATAACGTTTAATTATGAGGGTATTAAAACTGCAAAAGTGACTTGAAGTCTTTCAATCCTCTTTTGACATGTCAAATCTAAAAAGTTGTTCACCAAAAAATATGAGGATAAGGGGTCTAACATGTATAAACCCAATCAATTTATGGCTTCTCAAAATCTACTCTACAATTTTTTTTAAATGAATTTCTCATGTGCATTTTTCTCTAAGATCTAGTGTATTTCAGGCTCATTTCCAAGAGACCTCAACACTATAAAAAGTCAAGATTGCAATGCACACCCTTGCACAACATATGGAATAGAAAAATCATTTTGATAATCGGATTTTTGATGCTAAAACTAAACTTCAAAAAGAATCTTTCAAAAATATAAACTACTAAAAATAATAACTTGGTAAGGTTTAATTTAACTTCAAAAAATTTGTGACACCACATAAGGGTGCCTCGGGCATTTAGGGGCTAAGGTCCTCATTAGTTCCATCAAAATCTTTTGAACTCACTCTATTGAGAAGATACTATGGACTTCAATTTTAGTCTCGTGACTTTGAAATTCTTTCGTTTTTGTTTAGGCTTCATTCCACCATTATTATCTTTACTTCATTCCATTTAAGTCATGGTGCCTAAAACATGTTATGAAGTACATGATTTGCTTTGTATCTTTATGTCAGTATAGAAATCTCAAAGGACACTCAAAAATTGGCTAAATCAATTATGACCTAAAGATTGTGACTTAGACGACAAGGTTAAAATTTTGGATCTTATTGGCAAGTGGAAGGGGGTTTCAAAGCATTTTAATGTGTATAACCTGGACTCCGTATGAAAAAATTATGAATTTCAAAGTGAGTTGGATAGGTACAACTAATAAATCAACATTCGGTTCTTATCAGTTTAGACTTTCATTGTGAACTAATCAATTAAATCTAGGAAAGAATCTAATGGAGACATTTTTTTTTTATCAAACCCTAACTGGGCGAGGAGCAGGACCGTCGTTCCACGAAGGCTAGTAAAGCCCCAGTTAGGGTTTCACAGCTCCCTCTTTCGCCCTCCAGTTTGGGTCGACGTTGTGCTCCCGTTCGCCGCTGCTTCGACCTCCCGCGACCCGACCTCTCTTCGCACCATGGTACCCCTCCCGTCCTCGTTCCTGGTCCCTTGCGCACGCGCGTACTTGTGCTGCTCTGCATTTGCCGCTCAGTTTGAATTCCGGTCTCATGAATGAGTGGCATTTTCGTGTGTTTGTGCAGGCGGACGCTGCGGACGCTGCGGAAGTCGAGATTCAGCAGCCCAAGAAGAGGACGTTCAAGAAGTTCACCTTCCGAGGAGTCGATCTCGATGCACTCCTGGACATGAGCTCGGATGAGCTCGTCGAGCTGTTCCACTCTCGCGCACGCCGCAGGTTCGGTTTCTAGCAAATTCGGAAAGCCCTACAATCACTAATGTGAAACGTTAATTAGGATAGAATTTATGGGAATTCGTATGGAAGCTTGAATTTTGCACAGGTTGTTCTGTGCATGAAGCCTTCATTTAGGGTTTAGGGCTGCAGGAACAGGGTTAGTGCATAACTGCACGTCTAAGGATGGGTTTAGGGTTTGTGAAGTGCCGTAATTTTCTTGTGGAGCATTAATTGACTGCAAGTTTAAAATCAAACTACCCTGGGCGTTGAACTCGGTGCCTCTGTATTCTTTTTCCTGTGTTGGGAAAGGTATGTCATGGCTCCTAGGGTACAGAACTTTAGAATTTCGGGATTATCTTAATCTCCCTGTGTCCCTTGGTTTGACTTCCACGGTGACGTGAGAGTAATTATCTACAGGTTGGGAGGAAGCTTCTTCTTGTGTCGTTTCATACTGCTCGAATATTACCTTAAGTTTCGTATGTGTCTTTCTTAGCAGCATCTACTGAACGAGATTGTATTGATTGTCTGTTTTGAGCAGGTTCCAGCGCGGGTTGAAGCGCAAGCCCATGGCTTTGATCAAGAAGCTACGCAAAGCAGTAAGAAAATCTGGACCTTTTCCTGTTGACCCGGAAATGGTTGGAGACTAGAAATGATAACATCTGACCAATCGCTTTTTTTGGTCTTTCTGAAGTATTGAGTTGAAGTTGCACGACAGTTCTGAACCTCTCTTCCTGCATATTGCAGAAGCGTGTGGCACCAGCTGGTGAAAAGCCTGAACCGGTGAGGACTCACCTGCGCAACATGATCATCGTCCCAGAGATGATCGGCAGCGTCATCGGTGTGTACAACGGCAAGACCTTCAACCAGGTTGAGATCAAGGTATTGAAATAGAGACCTCTCTTGGCTTATTGCAGGTTCAGCATTTGTAAGAGGATAGGGTATGGATTTGACTTTCGTATAAAAAAGCTCATGCTGTTTCTGTGAGCTATGGTGCTGCGGTTTTAGATCGGTGAGTATAGCGTGTGGTAGTTTTTTGTAACCGCATCTGATTTTGCATTGTGCTTTGTGCAGCCCGAGATGATTGGACACTACTTGGCAGAGTTTTCGATCTCGTACAAGCCTGTGAAGCACGGTAGGCCCGGTATCGGAGCTACCCACTCTTCTCGATTCATCCCGCTGAAGTAGATAGAGAGTGTAAGTGGGGTGGGTGACATATTGTACACCATTTCTGTCCATGTATTTGGAATGAGCAATGGAAGTTGCAGAGGGTGTGATGCCGATCACCTAGTTGCCTGTATTTGTTGTTTTGGTGAAAGCCTTTCCCTCTGGATCGTCTTTGAACGATTGCGTTACTTATTTATTAGATAAGTTGCGAATCACTAACGTAGCTCACCTTGTTTGCAAGATTAATCACTGCATTTTGTTATGCTCATTGCTTAAATTTGGAAACTTTTTGCCTGCTTCTAACTTTCTCACGTTAACACATTGAGACGTTCGTTTATGCCGTGTTATGAGCCTAATGAGCAATAACGGGAATTTACTTTATAAGTACAGTAGTCGGATCTAGAAACACCAATTTGATACGATGCTACCGCCAGGGACAACAGGATTTCGGATGAGATCGCAAATTGAGTAATGACTGCACAAACTGCAGCAAAAGCATCTCAAAAAAACCCCATGCAATCCTAAACACCTCGACCATCAGTCTAACTCTTTGCTCTCTTCTGAACTAGCGTAAACCAATCTAACCGTAACTGGCCTACAAGCACCACACTAAATTACACGTGAACTCCTACATCTCCTTGCAAGCATAAATGGGGTTTTGAGAAGTTTGGGCATCTATAGTGAAGTTATTTTTTCAAGAAGATGCCTAGGGTGCCCCAAGACAAGATTGTTCATGATTTTTGCATCACTAATCCAAATGGAATGAATAAAAGCTTCACATGTAGACAAAAATATGATCCACAAGAGAGAAAAAATTTAAAATTTAATTTGAAGTTTTTGTAGATTTCTTTTTCTACCAAGTATCGTGAAAATTATGTTTAGGATGGTATAACTTTTGCTCATGGGTTCTAATGGAAATAAAAATCATATTTCCATGAATCTAAGAAGTTTTTTTTTATCTTGTGAGAAAGTTTCAAAAAGTATCAATAAAAATTGAGGTCATAGGAACTTGCCTACAATCCATTTTATTCCCCAAGGGGATAATAATCCTACAAGGGTTAAAGTAGAAGTAGTCTTGGAAAAATCATTTTGTTCCACTTTGGAAGCTTTATTCTCACATATATATTACCCTCAAACCACAATATTTTATGTGGAAAAAAACATTAATAAATTTCACAGTTTGCATGTGGGTTGTATCGCCACACTTGATGAGAACCAGCACCAATGGATGTAAGGGGCACAACCATAATCTCAAATGCCCTCACGACCACCTCCATATTTTCATGTATAGATTACCGTTGTGTCTTTGTAGTACCACCTACATATCATTGTAGTGCATACATAAGGTGGGTACATCCCAAATCGCACCTTGCCCAAAACCGCCATCATCACCATGTGTACACTTCCAAAATCAATATGTACATATATGAAACAATTTTGAGCATTTACCAAAAAAAATTTTAACCCTTTATAACTTTCATATATGGTATCTAAATGTTGCGTTCTTTAGTGCATTGGAACCTCCTTTCACTTGCCAATAAGAAAATATGTGAAATTTTGAACTTGCTAATAATAGTAGTTATGTATAGTAGCAAAACGTGTTGGTTCGGGGGGTGCCCACCTTAGTAGATATTAGTTGGTTCATTTGTATCAGTGTTTGCCTAATTTATTTGTTGTGGCTGCTAGGAGCTAGTTGATTTTTGCTTTATTGGTTGCATGACTCACCATTTGTGCCTTTGTACTTGTAGAATCAAGAATTTTTTTGAGAATCCTTTGAACCTTGAATGGAATTTGACCAGATCTCAATACTATAAGGTAACAGGTCCAGAAATTGCCCACCTAAGAGCTGGAACTGAATTTGGGGAAGGCAGAACTTCTTGAAATATTTTTCAGTAAATTTTCCTTGAAAGAGAAGTGGATTTGGCATCTAACCTAAGTCATTTCATATTTTTTGGAGCTTTTTGAAATTAGTTATGAAATTTTGAAGCTGAATTGGCATAGGGCTCCAAAATCATCCACCCCTGAAATGTACACTATTTGTACATCATTGAAGACTATGAAAAAATAGCATGTACAAATCGTGTACATTTTACAGGTGGGCGGTTCTTAATGCCCGAACGATTCTCGAGCCTGTTGCCTTAGCATGAGACATGAGAGTGGTGAATAGTATTGATCAAAGCAATAATCAAAAGCAGTTGGTAATTTGTTGGATGAACTCTGTAGATGAGGACTGAAGGGAACGTCTCTAAAGGTTGCTGAATGTTATGGCAATCATTGTTCAAAAATGTCATTTTGTATGGGTGAATTTGCTCAACAATTGGGGCTTTTAAAATGTGAAGTCGCCTTGATTGTTGAAAATGTGAAGATGAATTTGTTTTTTTGTTGGTTAATTTTTTGGTACAAATTGTAGTAAGTGTCTCTCTTTGTTAGCAGAATTGTAAAATTTCTTTGAAATTTTGAGTGGGTTAACAAAGAAATTCGAAATTGCCATGTAGTTATTTAGGGCTCAAAATTTTTTCTTTATGCACTGCTTGGAAATAATGAAACAAATTCTTGAATATAGGTGCACATACCTTATTATGAAGCATTGAGAAAATAATTTAGTCACATTGTTGAAGAATAGACAAAAAAAATTGGATGTCCTCCATAAATTTCATATGGATCTTATATTGAACTTTTAAAAAGGTTCATCATCCACTTACTAAATGCTCTTTCTGGTAGTTATATTTCAAAATTCAATGTTCAAAATAAGTTACTTTCCTAATAGTCCTTCCAGGCTTCATTTGAAATGCATGAAATGTAGCCTTGAAGGCCATATTCATTAAAATGAGACAATATTGAGTCTCATATTATCTTTGACCCTACATTTAGAAGGTAACAAGTTTTCAAAATTGAGACAATTCAATACATTGAGACTTTTATATGTTAAAAACATTTATAAACCTTTGATTCATTGACTCCTAAAAGACAATTGTCCTTGAACAATCAATTGGAAATACAAGTAGGTTCCTATGAAGTCAATTTAGTTTAGATGTTCATGAAATTTTAACACAAGGTGTAAAGATATACTTCCCTTATATATATATATATATATATATATATATATATATATATATATATGTATATATATAAGATGCTTGAATCAAAAGTTATGTTGCCTTAACCTGTCTAAAGGACAAAGGCTTTTTCTCCATCAAAAAATTCAAAAACGCCACTTCTATTTCAAAAATAAAAAAAATTTAAAAATTGTTTTTTTCTCCACATCTAACCATAGGATCTTATATTTAACTAGTATAAGAATGTATGCAAGAAATTTCAAAAGCTTTGACCGCATAGATTGCAAGATATTTGCATCCAAAGTAAAAAAAACAAGTTTTTTGGCACCTTGCTTGACTACATTTTTTGGCTTTGAATCTTCTTAACTTAAATTTTTGTACTATTGATTTTGATTTTCTAAGTTTTTCTGTTGAATACTTGAGTTGAAATTAAAAAGAAAAAAATTAAAAGAAAATAAATAAATTTTACTCATTAAAAATTTATTAAATAGAAGTAGGTACAAGATTGAAGGAAAAACTAAATTGTTAATAGCTCTATGATGAAATTGAAATATAATAATCCCAATGGTGAGATTGTTCTAGCAAGAAAATCTAACTTTGTCTAACAATTTTTTTGGGAGAATTGAAAAAATTGTATTAAAAAATGAATCCTATAAGTTATTTTTTCAAGAAGATGTTTAGATTGTCTGAAAAACTAAGATTGTCCATAACTTTCTCATCACTAGTCCAAATAGAATGAAGCAAAGCTTCAAATGTAAACAAAAATATATAGTTTTAGAAACTTTTTATTTTTTAATTATTTTGACTTTTTGTGATTTTTTTGTATTGCCCGCCAACCTCCACAATTGGCTTATTGTGCCATAACTTTTTCTCCTGGTCACCGATTGAAATAAAAATTATACATCCATGAAGCTCTCGCAAAACCGCACATCCTCAAAAAAATTCATTGAAAATTGAGGTCACAAGAACCTACCCGGACTTCATGTTCAGTCTATGTTTAATACATATCTAGTTTGACTAGCTGAGGTCCCTTTTATACCCATTTATAACGTCTATCTGAAGAAGATGGGCACTTTAACAACATCCTACCTTACTTCGAAGTTGATGCGGATCCACTTTGTGATGTCTAGATTCATGAGGTCACGACCATTGACAATGTCCAACCCTTCAAGGAACAAAGAAGATACCTCTTAGCATTAATCAAAAAGGACACTTCTTGAGGTAGCCAGTTCGGACCTTTATCTTTCCTAGCACGTTTCTATGTGTTGCTAAAGTATGTCCACTTTAGAAGCAACTGTCTTCTTCAAACAACTACTAAAATTAGCTATTGTATAAATATGAGGTGGTCCTTAAATGAACTTCTTTAACCATTGAGTGAATTGAAGAAAATCTGTAATTATTTGTAGGAGTCAATCATTTGCCTTTATTTCCTTGCATCTCTTTACAAGTAGTAGGTGGATAAATTTTGAGAGACCTACAATTATAAATCTATGACAAAAATCTTTGAAAAATCATAAGTAGTTCAATAATGCATGAAAAAATACAAAACCAATTGGGCTACATTGTATATTTATTTTTATTTTTCTGAAAAGTGATTTGAAAAGGCCTTAAATGGTCACTTTTTGAGTAGAATATCTTAAGCCTTGCATCATTGGGATGTTATGGAATAATAGAGCACATACGGGCAACAGTTCTCCCTCTTCTATTCATGATGGTACCTACGCACCATTAGAAGAAATTTGAGGCCTCAACGAGACTCTATATTTTTTATTTAACAGTGAGGAACATGGGAACTATGCCACAACAATAATCTAATGTAGTCAAGACCTTGTTATGTCAAATAACATATATATTTAAAAATTTAAAATTTAAAATTTAAATATTATTTTAATTAAAATATATATTTTTTTATTATATTATTTAAATATTTTGACAGCAATGGTTGGTTTACAACAAGGAAAACAACCTTGAAAAAGACTTCCCATGCCCTCAAATCTCTTCTAATGCTAATGAAAGCAAAAAAATAATCACCTTTGTTATATGACAATTAACTAGGGTGTCAGAGTTACTATTTGTTTTATGTAAGTTCGTCATCCTCTATGCAAATGTCGGAAAAGATAGCAGTCATCGTGAGCCATCGTTTTCAGACAGAATAGTGGATGCACTACCAGGTTGCTTGAGCACATTGTTTATGATATATAAGCCCGAATTCATACAATAATCTTCATCATATATGAGGTGATAAATCAACATGTCAACGAATGCAGACAATGCTATGCATTATTGTGGGCCTTCCATATTTGAAACCCTCTTTTTTAATTTTGCAATTTAAGCCCCATTAAGTAAAAACATTCTCAACTCCCCAAATCTTCATTTTTTCATGCTAGCAATGCTACCTAGAACCTAGTAGTAATCTAGAAACCTCAACTATAGTGTCATCCTTCCTTGCACTAACTAGAGCTCCTATATATTGCCATGTGGACATCCAACTAGGCTCGGCATTACCCAAAGACTGTAGGTGTGAAGTACAATGGATTTCTTTTACATTTAGCTCATTCATTAGAAGATTTTTGAGGCTTTCGGAAGACCGTGAGTTCCCGGACTATGGGGAACATGGAAACAACACCAAATCAATAGTTTGAAGTAGTAAAGAGATTGCCATGCCAAATAATCATATTTAATTATTTTTATAATATATTTAAATTAAAATGAATTTATTATTATTATTTCTTAAGAATCTTTCAATGCTAGAATGGTTTACACCAATGGAAACAACCCTAAAATAGTCTTCTAGAGGTTTCAAATCCCCTCTAATTGTATTGTTCTCATCATTTGTTTTATTTGTTTGGCTTCACTTTTTCATTGTAGAATGAAAAATACACCTATTGGTCCAAAATCAAATCATTCTTTGACAAAGTACCTTGGTAATAAATCTCATCCTTTCAAAGTTAACTTGAAAAAAATGGGACCATGACCATGGATTCAAGCCTTACAATCCTTCACTTTGTTTGTTACTAGTTTGAAACTATATATGAATGAATTTTTAAATATTTATTAATAGATATGAAATCACATGTCTTCTAGGAGTGACAAAAGTTTCAAATTTTTTTGTGAAAAATTGAAATTATTGTTAATTATTATAAAAAAAAATTGAAGAAAATTCAATTCAACTACAAAATCCCGGTATGCCATAAAACTCTAAAATTTCATCATAGAAATATATAATAGTATATTATATCATGGTATAAACCAAAATTATTGTGTCAACAAACAATTGTCATAGATTCAAAGTTCAAATTGCGATAAAACATTGAATTTTAAGAATTTTCTAATTGTAATAAAAGTTGAATTTGATAAACTTCATTTCATTAGTGAGAGTCAAATTTAAAAAGTATCATTTTAATGGCTAAAATTCACATCAAGAGTATAGAGCAACAATGACCTAAATACATATCAAGGGAGATTTGCACATTTAAAAAAAAAATAATTAATTAATACAATAGTGAAGAAATATTTAATACTGTTTACTTAATATTGAAGTCCTATGGTCCTTTTGGGGGTCAAAAATTGCTCAAAATTGTCATTTCTAGTGCAAAGAGCAAAAAAAATTATAAATAGAATTGTAGGATCTTGCAGTAGACTAGTATGAAAATGTGTTTGAAAAAATTTCAAATACTTTGATTGCATAGATTGCAAGATAAATGCACTCAAAGTGAAAAAATCATGTTTTTTTGGTATAGTGGCAAACTAGTTTAGGAGACTTTCAATCTTTTTAACTTAAAATTTTTGCACTATAGATTTTGAATTAAAAATATTTTAATCATAAAGAATAGAATTGAAAATATATAAAAAATAAAAAATATATAAAAATTTTGATTTTCATTCTTTAAAAATTGTTAAAAATTATTAGAAGAAGGTACATCACAAAAGAAAAAAACTAAATCATTAATAGCTTTAAGATGGAATTAAAATACACTGATCCCAATGGTGAGATTTTTCTAACAATCAATGTTAATTTTATGGAACTTTTTGTTTTGAATTTTTTTGAAAATTGAGCTCAAAAACAAATTTTATATGTCATTTTTTCAAAAGATGCTAAGATTACTTGCAAAACAAGATGCTCTATAACTTTCACATCACAAATCCAAGTGGAATGAATAAAAGCTTTCCAAGTAGATAAAAATACAATCCATGAGAAACAAATTTTCAGAATTTTTATATCAAGTTTTTATAGATTTTTTTGCTACCAAGTTTAGTATCAGGCTTATTGAGATATAACCTTTGCTCCCGCCCACCAATTGAAATAAAAATTGTATTATCCAAAATATGATATATTTTTCTATCTTGTAAGAGGGTTCTAAAAATATCACCAAGAATTGAGCTCATACGAACTTGTCTGAAATCCATTTTGATCCTCGAGGGAACAATGGGACTTTAAGATTAAAATGGCCTCCAGAAACTCTTTCCCCCCCCAAATAAATAGGATGAAAAATTATTTCTTCCCATCTTCCAATATTCAAGTTCTATTTTCTTTAGCCAACACCATGACTATTTTACATCTAGAAGAATTGCATTTTACAAGTTAATACCTTAGTGCTCATCACCTGTGTGTTTGTATGCTAGTTTTGAAGTACTTCATAGTCTAAAGTTTTTTTATTTGAGTAGGTTTAGAACTCAAATTTCACCTCCAAATGTGCTGCTACAAAAAATTTAGCATCCTTTTCCAAAACTAAAACATTATAATCTTGCAAACTATGTGACCAAATGATTCCAAATTTGATTCACGTCATGCACAACATGTACACTACAAGATTGTACCGTTGAAATTTTTATACCTTAGTGACATTTAGACCTATAACACTTCAAAAGCAACGATGTTTTTAAACCCCCCAAAGACCTTGGACATTGAGGGCTTAAATAAATTCAAACGATTGATTTTTTTTTGGGTCATTTTTACTCACAACAATGCACTAGAAAATGACAGTTTTGAACAATCATGGGTTAAAAGTACCCCGGTCCTTGAAGATTTAGAATATCCTGCTCTAACAAAATCCAAGAAACATCACCCCATGCTTAACTTAAACTAAGTTACATCTACAGAATCCATCAACTTCCTTTTCAAATGAACACAATCAAAGGTACAAAGTACAGGCAGTACAAAACACACTAACTAAGCTCCTTACACATTTTACAAAACTCCCTTCTGCGAAGCAATTCAAAAGATTTCCCAATCTTTTGCAGTGATTCAAATTTTATTTTCACTTGTGCACCAAAATAATAATTTGGGGCCCCAAAAAAAAATGAAAACCCATTCTAAAATGCCCCTGATTTGACCCCTTGAAACTGAAGGAAGGCCACATCATGGAGACATGGCTCCACGGCTCCTGGAACCATGGCAACAGGGACATCAGCAGCTGAATGCAATGGCACCCACACAAGCGCATGCAAAATGGGGGCCAATGGAAGGAAAAAGAAACAGAAGAGAAAGAAAAATGGGGCGGGGCCAATGGAAGGAAAAAGAAAAAGAAGAAAAAGAAAATGGGGCGGGGCCACTGGAACCCCAAGGGGCACCATCCAATTTCAGTCCCCCATCCAGGAAGGCGACACGTAACGAATGGAACTAACTGGAGTTACGATCTGACCTCGGGTGGCCCACCGAATGCCGTAACCCTAGTTAGAACCTAGGGTTATCGTCCCGAGACACAGATAAAGGGACCCAGACGCTGCGCTTGAGCGACCCAGGGGACCGTAGTTTGTTGTACCACTTGAGGCGACGACTGTTGTTGGGGGCTGGCGATGGCGGTCGCAGCTAGGGTTCCGATTTGCGAGACGGGACACGGAGATTCCGCCATTTCGTTAGCGTGAGTGAGTGCACGGAGAAGAGAGTGTTGCGGGGGAAGCTTGGGCTCCCAATTTGGTGCAGGATCGCGCTGGGAAAACGCCTTGGGGGGGGCGGGAGGGGAGGAAGCCGAGTTTGGAGGCGGGTCGTTGCAGGTAATGGCGGTCGCGAGGTCTTTGGGAGGTTGTGGAGACGTTCTGGTGCTAGTACGGAGGGATCTTGTAGGGAATTGGGGGGATAGGTTGGCTGGGGGAATGGATCGCGGCGCTCCTGGTTGTGAATTGAGTGTGCGAGGGGCTTGTTTGGGGGAGGAAGGGGTGCTGTGTGGTCAAACGGGGGATTCTTTGTTGTATGAGCCTGGAGAGGTTTTGTGCTTACGGGTTTGAGGTTTGTGCGGCGGTGTATTTGTTTGTTGCCGTTTTTAGGGTATGCCTCATTCTTTTTTGTTTGGGAACTTGGTCCTTGTGCTTTTTGCTTGTTATTCTCGTTTCTTCCTAGCAATTGCGTTTCCGGAACGCTGTGTTTCATAGATTTTGCTTAACTACACTGATTTTTTTGTTTTCCTCTTTTTATTTTTGGAAATGAGTACTGCAGCGTGTAGAACCTGGTCAGAGAATTTTATTATAGTTTTGGTATCTTATAGACATCTTTTTGCGTTCTTACAGGTGCATGTTTTGTACACACATGCCTCCGCAAATTGTGGAACGCAATCTCTTAGCGAGGTCGTTTATTGTGCGTGATTACGTGAATCTTTGTAGCAGAGTATTGTATCGGAGGTTACGCACTGTAGTATGTGAGCTGAGCTTGTGAGACTGCTGTTATTATCACTGAAGTTTTCTGTTGCATTTACCCGCATTAGTCTGTGCTTGAGATTCCTTGACTAACAGTGGTAGGACATATCTCTGTTACAGTTCACTTGCCCTGCTTAACTTATGTTGTTGTAGACTCATTGTAGTTCTACTGCTTATGCAGGCTCATAATTCACTCCTTTCGAGGCAGTGGTCGTCTGATAGCTCTTTTTGGTATCAAGCATATGTCAGTGACAAGGGTCGCTGTCGTACTCGATTGTAAGAAGTTGTAGATAAAGAAGCTGTAGCTGTGAATATTTCATTTGGTGAAAAGGTTTGTAAGGAGAGCGTCCAAGGATGCAGCAGTCTGGTGAGAAGAGCCCTACAATGGATGCCATTGAAGACAACCCCCGCGGCATTGCATTGTCCTCTTCTCGCTCAAATCGTGAGTGTTTTGCCTTCATGCTGTTTTCATGTGATGAACTACTCTTATCTGCACGTGGATTGCTACGTTCTCGATAAGTTTTCAGCATGATGCCCAAAAACCTACTGCCATCAGTGTCTAAGTCCGGTATTCGAATGCAGGTGACGAATTCTTTGATGCGTCTCAGTACGCATTTTTTGGAGGAAATGTATCGGAAGAAGTTGAATTAGGAGGTCTTGATGAAGAAGACGGCGGTGAGCAACTTGAAGATGGAGAAGATTCGCATGACGCCCTTCCGGAAAGAGATGGGGTTAGTTTCGAACTCATTCATATCGCTAGTGCTCAGTGTGTATCTGATACTTTACGAGAGTGCTATTTGTAGTTGTCATATCCTTACTGATTTAAGATTATGTTTTTCAGGTATCTGAAGCTGAAGCCTCCCCTGTATGGGACAGTGTGTCAGATCTCACTTCATCGTTTGCCAAGGTTAGCTACTTTGTTCATCCTGACTATGAGAGTATCCAATTGAGTTGTGGTCTTGGAGTGTGAAGCTAGATGCTTAGCCGTTTCTGAAGTTATTTTCCTTCCAAAGGAAGATGTGTGCTGTTTGGAAGTCTAATTTAATACATTTTTCATTTTGAACGGTTACAGCTTAACAGCACATCTCCTTCAAGGGAAGAAATGTTACGAAGCGGGTTGGATGAACGAAGGCAGTTCCTGACGGGCAGAGATGGTAAGAAGGAGGTGGTGGATGTGATGAGCTTCTTGATCATTACAGTGTTTTGTTTTTTATCTCCTCTTACAACCGTCAATGCCTTTGTATTTACAGCTCCTGCTCCACTTGAGCGGTCATTTGAGGGGGGCCCTGCCCCTAATTGGCTAGACAGGCCAGTAATGGAGAAGGAAATTGAGGCTGGAGCAAGGAAGTGGTGGCCTAATCCTCAACACCAGGCTGTTCAAGGAGTGGATTTTGATGGGGTTCCCTTAGGACCTCCTGTTCATCAGCAATCAGGGCACACTCAGGCCCAGCAGCAGCAACGATGGTGGGGTAGCGATCCCAGTCTGGCTCACCTGTCACCTCCAAATGCCTTGGCAGGGTCTTTTCCTCCTTCAAGACAGCCACATCAGGTAGATAATTGAATATCTAGGTAAATAATAATGCAGTATGCCCAGTCAGTGGTAATTTGAATGATGGAGAAATATCACAATCTAACAGCTGAAGGGAAATGTCCTGTGCATTTTGTGCAGCGATCTGCGACTCCCCCGGGTCCCCAATCCGGCCAGTATAGGCAATCCATGGCTGCTCCTCCTGCCGTAGCGCACATGGGTGGAGGAGTCATTCCCTCACACATGGTGTATGGCCCTGGGCAATCCCCTTTTACTTCTACGGGGCACATGCTACCTCCTGCGCAGTCGCAAACCGGGCCTTGGGCGCAGCGACCCGCTGGATCCGGAGTTCCTGGGAATTCTGTGCCTCAACAGATGCCGCTCATGCCTCCGCAGGTCATGCTGCAGTATCCTAGACAACAGACCCCACTGCACTCTAGTCCGCCCCTACCCTATGCACAAATGCCGTATGGGAGTTCTCCACCGCCTGGCCCTGACCATCTTATGCAAAAGATGAATGAGGCTGGCATGCCACGGGAGTTCTGGGACCAACGGGACCAACGATTTGATCCCCAGTTTCGCCCTCGGCAGACTCACCATCGTTTCCACCAGCAGAACCTTCCACCCGACGGATCTCATGGAGGTACTCACAACTAATGTTTTCAAACCGACGTATGGAGGTCTCTATTTGATTGGAACCATGGAGTTGTCGTAAAGTAGACTAATAAGTTAGTGGATGTCAATCTCTCTTTGAAGCGTGAGGACTTGGTTCATCTGATTTCTATGATGTTTTTTTAAGCCAATCCGTGCAATGCAACCATTGATTTAGAGATTATTTAGACCGTCTATGAATTGCAACATATTGCAGGTAGGGGAGGCCCGAATGGATGGCATCAGTTCCGGTCTAAATATATGACTGCCGACGAGATTGAGAATATCGTCCGGATTCAGTGGGCTGCGACGCACGGAAGTGACCCTTACATCGATGACTACTATCATCAAGCCGTGCAAGCCAAATTGGCCGGAGGCACTCCCCATGGGCGGCGTCACTTTGCACCTTCGCACCCTCGTGACATGCCCTCTCATGCGAGGGCAGCGGCGGAACCGCACGCATTCCTTCAAGTGGATGCCTTGGGCAGAGTCCCTTATTCGTCCATCCGGAGGTAAGGATCCCATGACTAGCTGGGCACTGCTTCGGGTAGAATTAAATGTTTTCCTAGCTACCTATCGAATCAATTTTTTCTTTTCTAATGAATTTTGTGATTCCTGCTCACTTCCCGATGGCTTGGTGATCTGCAGACCACGGCCTCTTCTCGAGGTGGACTCGGCCCGTTCCGATGGAATGAACATGAGCGATCACATCAATGGAGACCTCGGTGTGGAAGGAATGTCACCGCAGAGGCCTCTAGAGCAAGAGCCCATGCTCGCGGCTCGAATTGCCATCGAGGATGGTCTCTGCCTCCTCCTTGATGTGGATGATATCGACAGGCTGCTTGCTGTTCAGCAACATCCTGACGGGGGTGCTCAGCTGCGGCGGCGGCGCCAGATTCTTCTGGAGGGACTGGCATCGTCGCTGCAGTTAGCGGATCCTCTGGGCAATTCGGCCGACCCGGGAAACCGAATCAACGGGCGTTTTGTGGGGCTGAACCCCAAGGATGACCTTGTGTTTCTGCGATTGGTGTCTCTGCCCAAGGGAAAGAAGCTCCTGACGAGGTACCTGCAGTTGCTGAACCTGGGGAGTGAACTTGTACAGATAGTTTGTATGGCCGTTTCTCGGCACCTGCGGTTTCTGTTCAACGGACCCCAGTCCGACGCTGGGGCGGCGGCCACGACGGCGGCGTTGGCCAATTCCGTCGCGCTGGCCGTGTTGAGTATGGACCTGCCGTCCTTGAGCGGGTGTTTGCTGTCTGTGGTGTTGGCGAGCGAGACGACGCCGCTGCGTCCGATGGGTGCCCCGGCAGGGGACGGGGCCACTGTGATTCTTAGGAATATTTTAGAGAGGGCGACCATGGTGAGAAGGGACAGGCACGCCTTTCACACGCCGCAGAGTCTCACCATATGGCAAAAAGCGTTTGACGCCTTTTTTTCGATCCTCACTAAATACTGTACCAATAAGTACGATAGTGTAATACACTCTCTCATGATGTTGTATCCCGGAAACATTCCGGCCATTAATGCGGCGGCGGATGAAGCGCTGAAGAAGGAGATCCCCGTGGAGCTGCTTCAGGCCACTCTTCCGCATACCAGCGAGCAACAGAGGAAGCTGCTGTATGACCTTATCACGAACCGAGCTGGCGCCATGAGCGGAATCCCCAGCCAGGGAGCTAATTCGGCTGACAGCCATGCCAGTAACACGGCCACGGTACGCGGGTGACCCTGAACCCTCTCAAACTTCGATTCAGGGGTGAGCTCACTTAACTTTGTGTCGTTGGGTCGACCCCTACCAACGGGACGTTCGTTGAAAAGTAAGTCCTTCCGGAGGCCGGGTGCTTATCTTCCTTGAATGTGCCGTCCTTTGTACACTGTCTCGTAGATTATGTCCATCCACCCTTCTCCAGCTGAAATTTATGTTCGGTAGGGCTCAGGGATGATATGACGTAGCTTGTAAAGTTAGGACCTTAGACATGCTTGATATTGCTGCAATGAATGATGTTTTGAATTTAGTTACTTCCGTTCAGGTAGGGGTTCTCTTGGATTAGACAAGACTATACTAGGCTAGATATGTGGCACATGCATAGGGCTAGCGATACAATTTAGGAAGTGATAAGAGGTGTTAGTAATGTGGGAATTGACGATCATGATACGCCGGAGGGTCATGCATGTAAGATTTTGTGTGGGTGTGAGCAAGCGAGCGATTGGAAGCAGGAATAAGGAGAGTGCAAATGGGCACGCCCAGCCGTATATATTGGTAGGACTAGCTTGTAGAGACAGACGGACGCTGTTAACATACGTCGAATTACATGATTTTAGCTTAACTTTGCAGATGATTACAATAGCCACACAGATGATCGATGAGAATAGAGTTTTTACCAGCCAGCCAGACAGGTCTGCATGGGAAACGCAGATTCATTGTCGCAGCTATACTCTTGTTCTGTCTTGCTTGTGAACACGGGCAGGTGGTGCTGTTGTTGGCCCTCACCCATGAAAGCTAGGACTTCCCGAAATATAATTTTTTTTGCCATGATTAATTATATGATATTATATGATCTGGCTATCCTGGCTTCTTCCTAGTTCAGAAACTCACTGCCTCAAGATTTCCAGTTCCTCGTACTTCGTAACTTTTGCCTAGACTTCTGTTCACCATTATCGTGTCATGCCTTTTTGTTCCCAGTGATGATCTCTACCTACTTGAATATGTATGGCCATACAACCTACCCTACAAATGTGAAGAGTATAGAGAGACTATTCAAATGATTTCTGATTTCGTCCATGCGCTGATTTCCTTCCAGCATGTTTATTTAACTTGAGCCGGGACAGAAGGAAAAGGTCGCTACGGCATGAATGAGAGATTCTGAAACTAATGGTTAGCTTGTGCAACACACTCCGTACTGCTCAGGGACGGTCTGATTGGACACTTCGTTCGGTTACCCGTAAAAGTCCCTCGTAAAGAGGAATGTAGATTTGAGCTTCTGGGCAGACTAATTAATCAATTGTTTGCAGGCACTCTAGACGTACCATTCTCAGTTTTGCAAGTTTCGTTTCCTTATTTCTACATAATGTGACAAACTATATTGAGCATTCTTTCCACAGGCTCATCTTCAACATACAACCACCAACAATTCGTAGGCTGGTCTTGAGAACTGAAAATGGACATGATACTATAGACTTGTAAACTTGTGCTCCCTTGTCCCACACTAAAAACCTCCAAAAAATTTCTTGGTCTATCAACTCTATTTCTAGTCTTTGTGCCAGGGAGAGATATGTTCAAACATGTATAATCCATCTGCTAATCAAGTGTAGAAGTAATCATTTTGGCACCCAAAATCGTAGAGGAAAGTATTATATTTGAGCATAGTTCACAAATGCTATAAGTGTGACAGTAAGTCCTGTCTTCTCAATTTTCAAAATTACTACTTTGGATCCAAGTGGATCAGGATATAGATTGAATTATGTACTAGATAACCGATGAGCCGCGGTAGCGGCGAGTAGGTTATCGGACATAACCGGTTGTTCACTTCTCAATCACAACCTTTGATCTTCATGATCCAAGGGTGTGGGAAGCAAGTTGAAAGGAAAGAAGGTTATGAGTTGCAATTTGTGATGGTAATGGTGACGGCTAGCCAATGGTAAGGTGCCACGTTAGCATTGAAAAGTCAACAACCGGTTATGAGAAATTGAAACTCACTGTGAAATTGGTTTGGCTACACCCATCAAAACATTGGTTATCTGGATCCCCATTGAGTGAACCGTTTTAGTGAGTCGTTGGTTGCTTAACTTGCCTTGTTAAGGTCGTTCAACATGGCAAATGCTTGTTGAATGGTCATAATTAGTAAGCGGAGTTTTTTTTATTGGTACACAAATAGAGAATTTACCTCTTTCAAAACAAAGTTGTTTTGTTGTTTTGAGATGCAATCCCAAATTGACCTTCAATGACAAGAATGACACAATGCCTCTTCTCTTGGTTTGTAAGAAGCTTTGGACACTGTCCTCTTTGTCTCTCAATCTTGCATCCTACATCTTCCTTGAATCTTGAGATACACTAAAGAAGATTGTCCTCTTGCCCAGAGAAGTGACAACTTTTTGTGTAGAAACATTGCTTCAAAGTTGCACCAAAGCTTATGCTCTTGAGACAACTAAGGCATAGGGACCTAACCACATACAAGACACAACCTAAGTATCACAATACTAACTGACTAAGATCTCAACTCATGGAGATACCAAAGTTAGAAGATTGGTGGCAAAAGGTGGCGAATAGAAGTGAGTATATATAGGTGCCCTAATGACTTTGATGTTTTTTTTATTTTAGAAATCCTAATTCCTTTTCACTTTTTGTTTTCACATTGATGAACTTGACTTCTTGGATTTATGCTTTGACCATGTAACCCCTATGCTTATGACTTGAATTGGTTATAAATGAGTCCCTAAGTTGGGTTTGTTATAAAACGTACTTAGTTTTGTTCCTAGCTAACTATAAATGACTAAGAACTTTGCATAAAATTAATGAAGCATGAAGCATTGAGTGTCCATAGTAGATGCAAAATTTGTTATTTAATATACTTTGATATATTGTATAATAACCCATGTAGAAAGTTCCTAAATCATTCCTAACCCACCTAGGATGTCTTTATTGTTTTAGGTTAACACTAGTTTATATTTGGTATAGTGGATGTTTGTGGGGATCCTAAATTGCACATGGACCTTTTTTCTTATGTTTTGCTCAAGATGATAACACCTAAAAGCATCATGTTTCCTAGTCCCACTCCCTAAAAGACCAAATTGTTGACAAATTCAGGAAAAACTCTAACTTTTGAATGGTTTAAATTGTAAATTAAATTTTTTCATTGAAAGCACATTCAAAAGTATTTTGCATGGGTACAAGAAAACTCAATTTAAACATTGGACAATGACAGTAAACCTCTTTAAAGTTAGCTGTAAGACAAAAATTATAAAAAGAATTGGCAAATCACAGTTACCAATGCACATTTCACTCCAAATTGCATATCCTATGAGGTGGGGGCTCTCAATCTCACGGAGCCATTTTCCCCGGTCATCTGTGACAGTTAATACCGATTCTGCTTCATTTCATTCCACTGACCACGGGATAATTATCTGTTTCAAAGCTTCCAAATTTTCAGTCTTCAATAATTGTTGGAAATTCATTATCAGTTTCAAAATTTATGTTAATTTTCTAACATCTTTTTGTAACATTATTGGGCCATGTTGCCATGGTATCTGGATGTTCCATGCATGCACCCACTTTGAGACTCAACTCAAGCGTAAGTGCCCATACTGATTTATTCACAAACATCAAGAGAAAAATATAATTGGTTGCAGAATGATGGAAACATCCGTCCTTGGACTCCTTGTACGAATCCGTATGTTTATCCCCCCAAGGACCAGGGTGCGAAAAAAAAAAGTATAATTGCAGAAGCCACTTGGTGGCCTTACCTTTAGGGGTTAATAATCAACTAGTGTAGCCATGTAATGTTGTACCAGTTTTCGTCATGATTTAGTCATGCTTTCGCTTTTCATTTGATTTTTGGAATAATTTCATATAGTTTAATCAAAACAAGTGCAGTCTTGTGTGGTTGGCCTGTAACTCAAAAATCCATACCTTCCACAACGTATGTCCAAATGTCACGAAACAAAGTCCGTGCACTCCTCCTTGCAGAGAACTTTCTAATGGTGTCAAGAACAAGTGATCGAGTGACTCACAGTCCAAGTGATCCATAATTTAGGATAATTTAACCCCTAAAGGATTAGCATGCATTTTTTTGGCAACTTTGAAATTTTGGGTAGGTACTTGTGAGTGGAGATTTGCATATTTTTGGTTCAAATTTTAATAGAAGGTGGGGACAAGGAATATCTTTTATATACACTAAATTTCATGTCATTTGGAAATATGAGTCAAAAGTTATTAATGGCCTAATATGTTACTTTTTTCTCTAGCTGGGCAGTCTGGGTAGATTAGAAAAAATCAATTTTTTCAAAAACAAAAATTTGAAATTGTTTTTTTGAAGTAATATGTACGTGGAAAGCTTTGAATCATTCCATTTTGATCAATGAGTCAAAAGTTATGAGGAGTTTCAGTTTGCGGGTAGTTATGGATTTCTCTACTCTAAAAATAACTTTGAAGTCCTTTTAATTTACTCAATTTCCAATATTTTTTGAAAAAAAATAAATCTTTGGATGTAGATTGTTTATTACTACATTGCAACTATTGGGATTGTCATTTTTCAATTCTATAACTAAATTCTTAACAATTTTGTATTTTGAATCATTCTCTACTTCTTTCTACTTACTATTTTTTTCCTATATGTTGTGCAATTCCAAATGATGTGAAATTCTTCAAGCATGTAGACAACTTGTCTAGGAAAAATAATCTAAAGAAGCACCACCATTTTGGACATTTTTTCATAGAAAAATGAACTTGTGAAGTACACTTGTTCATTTTGTGCAAGGCCAAAAAAATGATTTCAGTGAATTTAAATGCTTATATCTTGCAATCGACGCAGTGGAAATTTCTGAAATTCTTACCACATGTTCTCAAGTCAGCATAATCCAAGATCTTACAGTTACATGTGTCAAAAAAATGTTTTTTTTCATAAATTTGGTGCTTGTACTAGAAATGGCAGTTTGGGAGGCTTTTTGGTGAAAACATAGTCAAGGAACTTAACGGGTTCAGATCCTGAAATAATCCAAAATCTATAGCTCTCACATTGTGTGTCCAAAAATCACAAAACAAAGTCCATGCACCCCATCCTTGCTGAGTTTATGGCATTCTAATGGTACCATGAACGTAACCAGGGAACGCACATTTTCAGAGATCTCACCATAACAAAAAAAACAAACGTGGTACCTAAATATAAAAAAAACTCAAGCTAATTTAATGTATAGCTTATTGTGAAGACATTTATTTAAATGATCAAAAAATGGGGTCACAATGAAGTAGCATCAGTAAAGGGGCGATTTACAATCATAGGTCTGCCTATCCTGGAAAAAACCCCACATATTAGGCTATAATTCTTTGCTCACATTTTCAAATATCATGGAATTTAGTGCATATGAAAGATATTCCTCATCCTACCTATCAAAATTTCAGCCTAAAATATCCAAATCTTGATTCATACATACCTGCCCAAATTTTTTATATTGCCAAAAAATTCATTCTGGTCCTTTAGGCATTAAATGACATGGTTGTTTGACAATACATGAAACTCTATTAAATTGAGGTATTCGAAAAGATAAATATTATAATTATCTACACCTACGGACCTACCTCCATGATTGCAACATCTATAATCAAAAATGTTTGAGACACCTTTGGGAATATTTGAATGACTTCTGTGTATGCCTATAATTCAGGATAATTTAAGATTCAAAAGTAGCAAAAAAATTCATAACTTTCATATTGTATGTCTAAACACCACAAAACAAAGTCCATGCACTCCTCCTTGCAGAGAGATTTCTAATGGAACCATGAACGCAACTGCATGACACTTAATACAAAAAATTCATCATTCAAGATAATTTAAAATCCAAAAATTATTCAAAATCCATAACTTTCACACTTTATGTCTAAATACCATGAAACAAAGTCCTTACATCCTTCCTTGCAAAAAACTTTTTAACAGTACCATAAATGCAACTAGCTAGGGGATGCACAACTCTGGAGATCTCACTGTAATAAACAAACAAAACAAACAATCTAATTTAATCTATAGACTAATATGCCCTATACCATTGCCACAACTATTGGAATGTCATTTGATGGCTTAGTCCTCCTTAGTAGTAAAAATACATCCATATTCATAAAAATAAAAGTAATTTAAAAAAAAATTAATACTTAAAAACTTTGAAATTCAGTATCTTTTTTACTGTGAGTCGGAACACTACAACACAAAGTGTGTGCACTCCTCTTTGTAGAGGGCTTTCCAAATTCCAATGGAGTACCAAGAACGTGACCAGGAGATGCACAATTATGGAGATTTCATTATAACAAATAAAACAAAACAACACAAACAACTAAATTTAATGTATAGAAAATATCATATATTTCATATACTATATTAGCTAGCATTTCAATTTAGCCCAATTTCATATACCCTTATATTAATATAACAATTTCATGGCCTACATTTTATGTAAGCTATGATGGTATTCTATTCATAAGTTTGTGTTTTGGCCCCGAGTACTTCACTAGAAGTTACTTTATAAAAAATGTGAGCCCTACATTAGCTAGTGCATCCTAAATGTTGAAGCTAATAATTTAAAAAATATTCAAGTTATTGTAGCATTACTTTTTTGAAGTGTCTTGTGTTATAGCTACTTTACAGTACATTGTAATGATCCATAATTCATAATCCATAAATCTACACAAGGGGTAGTTTAAAAGAGAGGAGAAGAACTTACATGAGGAGCTCTCATTTTCTATTTGCAAATAAACAAAATAATGAATAATGTCTCATTTTGAGCTATGTATGTGTGTAGTCAATTTATTTCCAGGTAGGAGCTATCACTGTATTATTCCCTGAAATCTAAACTTTAAAATAGTCATCTTGCTTGCACATTTTGTAAGATTTTAGAACCCCAAACCACTACATTTGTAAATGCATAAGTCATGCTCAGTCAATACAATATTACTTGAGTGATTTTTTGGTTTCCGTGGTTTTTTCTCCTATAGTCCTATTGTACATGTATGATTCATTTGCATGAATTATTTGATATATGATGTTTGTATATGTGTGTGTTTGTGTGTGTTGGGTTCAATAGTAGTTAAAATGTACATGCTGTACTATCAACCCTAAAATTGTATATAAAATTTTGAATTATAGTAGAAACATATTTAAGTGCCTCAAATTTCATTTTAAACTACCATAGGATGATTGTAGGAAAATGGACAAAAAATAAAAGTAGAAAAAAAATAGGGACTCATCTATTATAAAATAATATCTAAATAGCCCCCATATTAAAAAGTTTTGATGCACGTATATATGGATACAAAGTAGAGGTTCGCTTTTTGCTCCATTCAAATATTGGAATTCAATTTTTACTCAACATGAACAATGAAGGTATAGAATGGAAGATGTAGAGGTTGACAGTTAATGATGAGTTCATTCTTGTTTAAAAGTTGCATGAAAAAATTTGAGTGATATATGTGCCATTGTACTGTACTTGTTACAAACACCATAAACACAAGAAAATAGATGTCTTTTTAAACAAAATCAGATCCTATACTTCAAAGAAGAGTACAAGAGCATAGCTAAAGCTAAAAGTGTAAGAGATGTGCAAGACTAAGAATGACTTCAACCTTGACATTCTTATATATTGCTATTTACATTTTATTTATATATATTTTTTAAAAGAAATACTAAAGAACTATTAAAGAACTACTACTTTTTTAAAACCACTACTTTTAGAGGATTGCTAGATGGTTTGAAGGTGGATGTCCTTAACAATAGATGTTGCAATTTGGCAATTTCAAATTTATATTTGATTGTGAACCTTTCTTTTGATCTACGTACTTAACCCGATAACTAATATTGTTACGAACACTAAGTGTGTGATGAATGACAAAGAATCCTTTTATGTGAGATAGAAGTGCAGATGCACAATAGTTTGACCTCCAATGAGTGATTTTGGATTTTTTTCTAAGCAAATGATTCATATGGTACCCCAAAGGATGATTCCCATGGTGACTAGCCGGTATTCTAAGGTTAACCTTGGAATGACACTAATGGAAAAAGACTCATTGTTTCATCCATTTTGGAGGGGGGGAAATTGCTCAAGTGAATTTTAAGTGAATAATATTGGATATTCCCTCACTATTATATTATTGGCTTTTCAATAGAAGAAGGTGTTTAGCCCACGGACGATCTTGGTAGTTTATTTTAGTCACTTCTTGCTTAATATTCTTAATGTGAAATTTAGCCATAAAAATGATGTTTTTTGAATTTGAATTCAACTAATGAAATGGAATTTATCAAGTTTAGTCTCTACTCTACTTCAAAAATTATATATTTTATTACAATTTGAGTTGAATCCAAGATTATAGTTTGTTTATTTTCTAATATAATAATGATATGATAACTTTGATTTGTACCATAATGTTATATACTATAACATATCCCTATGATGAAAATCTTAAATTTATTGAGCATATTTTATATTTTATATGAATTTTCTTCCTTTTTTCTTTAAAGAATTAACAATAATTTCAAATTTTTACAAAAAATCCAAACATTACGATTCCTAAAAAACATAAGATTTCATCTCACAAAAAAAAATAGAAAATTTCATCCATATACGGTTGCAAAATGACAATAAAACTATGAAGGATTATAAGGCTTAGTATGTGGTCATGGTCCATCTTTTCAACATTAATGATAATTGCTTCCAAGCTAATATATTACTCACTCTGTCTCACAATAAATCTATATGTTATTCCCACAATTTTCCACTAAAAACACCAGAGTTATTTTGAGACAGAGGGAGTATGTCGTAATATATCAGAATTGAGTAAATTATATATACTCCATAGTTCCAAGAACGGTAGATTGCAAAAGCTTCAGATCAAATAAGGTTTCTTTAGGTTTTCTGAATTTCTTCCTCATAAATGTAGATCCTTTATGGGGGAGGGGGGGCACATAGAACATTTTGGTCATAGTGAGAAGTAACAAACTGACCAAGCCCTATCAAGGGCGACACCCTTGTCACCAGCAAGGGTTTTTGTTTCCCTCCATCAAACCAAATGATTGTGCTTAGCCTATGAATGGATCACTTTGAGTACTCCAAGAGTCAAGTTGACTACTTTAAGCCCCAAGTCATGCTTCCACATAACTAACTCCCAGGCGTGGGGTCCATTTTCCAAAGACCCAAGTGTTGGTAACAGGGGTGGGATTCATTCCCTCCATGGCTTACAAATTAAGCCCAAACCAAGAAAAAACTCTATTCTATTCCAACTGAAGCTGTCCACCTGTCACTTTCCCTTGCTCCCACTCTTCGCAAGGTACCCAGAGACGGCAGACACGATAGCCCCGGCCATGAACACGCCCAACGCCGGTTGGAACACGCTCGCCCACAACGGCAACCACGAGTCGATCAGCGTGGTGGAGTCCAACACCGACCTCTCCACCAGCCCCGCCACCAACCACGCCAGAATGAAGAGAATGAAGAAGAAATCCGCCACCAGAATCTTCTCGGCCACCGACTTGGCCATCCCATCGCCTTGGCCTTGGCCTTCGCCTTCAGCCTCCTCCCCATCCCCATCCCCATCCCCATCCTGGCGGTTGTTGTACCTCTCCATCCGCTTCTCCAGCTCTCTCTTCTTCTGCAGACGAGCGATGTCTTCTTCCATGGACGCGTTTTGCAACAGGTTCTCGCCTGACGGATCTTCCAGGGATGTGAGCTCTTTCCTCCACAGGGGCACGTTCTTCTCGCTGGCCTCCTCTTCAGACGCACCAGTTGTTACCTGAAACCAGGGAGAGTTTGGGGCATGTTAAGAGTTAGCTCAACGACAGGAGACTTGGGAACCTTAAGTTAGTCACAAATCTGCTGGGTCTCCTGTTTTTTTATTACGAATTGTTGAGCAGCTCACACGGGGACTTTTCTTTTGATGGATTTTTTTTTTTTTCTCCCGGATCAACTCGAGCAGTGTACTTCCCTGATGCTGGTGAACAAGAAACTTTCTCGCCACCTAAGTTCTGCTATTCTTAAAACAGGATCAATTGAATTGGTCATTTTGTAACCATGAATCCCGGGTCCTTTAAGGGGGTGAGATACTCCCTTAAAGATCAAATATATACTCATGGTTTTAAAATGACAAAGTTAATAGATCGTATTGTGAGAATAACAGAATTCAAGTGGAGCGAAAGTTTATTTGCTCACCAGAATCAGGGAAAAACACTTGCACGAGTTGATCAGGAAGAAAAAAAAAAAGAGGAAAAGAAAGTCCCCGTGTGACCTACTCATAAAGACTCAACTTGTGCTTGTTCATTCTTTCAGAGCAAAATGAAAAATCTAGAGCTGATGCAATGTCAGCGAAGGAATGACGGAGAAAAAGTGGACACGCACATTGCCTCTGCGCTTCAAGAATCCATTCCGAGCTGAATACAGCCTTGGACTCAATGTTCGCACCACTGGCCTCCCAGAACAGCTTGGACCTCCTCTCGAGGCACACCATGTCGTTGATGCAGCAACACTTGCGTATAAGGTCGCCATTGTCGTGATGACGAATCCCGAATCCCGAATCCCGAATCCCGAACAAGTGAACCCAAAATTTCGATAAGGAGCGCCTCGAAGGAAGGCGGCAGCGAAGCAAACCCTAAATTCTAGACCCGAACATGATTCTCATGGCCTTGAATCCCGAGCATGGTATTGAGTTGCTTCAACCGCTGCAGCCCGTCGCTGAGAAGGAACCGGATAGTCTGCGCGTTTCCTTCAAACCGATGCACCTCGAATTCCTCACGAATGCTTCGTTCCAAATCCTCTGTTTCACCACACAACTCTCCTTGCGTTACAGTCACTTAAACTCAAAACACCACTAATTCACAACCCTAAACCCTAATCACAATCCCCGAGAAGAAACACTATGATAAAGAACTGAACGCAACATCGCACAGAATCGAGCTCGCAATACGCAATCTAAACGATTCCCTTACCTCGAGAATACGCAGGCGCCCGTCGCGCAGATCGCAAAGCAGCTCGATACAATCGCAGTGAGTGCCCTCGCAGCAAGAACGCTCGAAAATCCAACGCAGCTCCACTCACCCCCATCCCCTCATCACCATCGCCCCAACAAAACGCCGAGGTTCCTCGCAATCAATTTGCAACGAATCACAGAACCCGTCCAGCGACTCCAGCGCCTTCCCATTCGTGTCAGTCCAGATGAGTTGACGCAGAAGTTTCTGGCTAGGAAGGGTCCCACCCCCTCCACCCCCTCCACGGGTCCCACAAACGAAGTCACCCCCCGACGAAACTTGCCCGACGACGGCGACGAACGAAGCTCCCCGCTGCTGCTGCTGCTGCCACTGCATGGGTTGCGGCGCACTCGCAGTGAACGACTGGACCCTACTGGCGTCCCCCAGAGTGCCCACAGCGGCCCAGGATGGGGCGATATGGCCATCATGAGAGCCCCCAACTGCTCACTACACTGAACTCCCCAGTATATTCCCTCGTGGCCAGTTCACCACCAATGGGGAACAACCCGCACTCCAGATGGAGCATCCTCACAGCTTGGACTAGGATCTCGAGCTGGAGCAAGAAAAGAATCCCTCAACGCCACAACGGGCTGTTCGCAATCGTCATCGCAAATCCAGCTTCTTCCTCCGCTTAACTTACTTTGCTCGGCAGGGGTTCGCTCCTGGGCATGATTTGAGGCGTTTGAATGGTTGGGTTGCTTACGATTGCTGTCGAGCTTGTGCCTGGTGTGTGGATGCTCCCGCGATGGATGTGGTGGGGGGCGTTATTGTGGCCGCAGGGGACCACAAGGACGATCGCCGCGGCGCTTGTCGTGGCCGAGTGAAGCGCGGCCGCTGCGGGAGCGACTACGGGAGCGAGACGATGATGGAGGAGCCCTCCTGGAGCACCTTTCATCAGCGGAAGAAGCAAGGCGCTGGGAGCGTGACGGGCGTGACGAGCGCGGCGGATGTCGATCTGTACGAGGATTACGAGCTTCGTAACGCGCTTAGATTCTGCCGACCTGCTGCGAATCCTCCGTTCCTGGCAAGACCAACGCCCCCGCCGCCGCTGCTCACGCACTCGTGGGTGGATCCGCTCCGCTTGTTGCTCAAGAAGGAGCTCACGGTCACGGACGTCGGGGATTTGGGACGGATCATTCTGCCCAAGGTGCGTGGAATCGGATCTCGGGTGCTGCGAGGGTTTTGAAAAGTTAACGACGGGGGGAAGAATCGTAGGCGATTGCAATTTTTAGTCGCGGTTGCATTTTCTGGTTCACTTAGTTTCTTCTTAGGTGTTGCGGAGACGGAGATGCGCTGGGAAGATATTTGTGTTGAATGTGAGCGTTCTTAGTTTGTGATTCTCTTGGTTTGTGATTTCAAAAAAATTGTGAATCTTTTGAGGCTTTGGTTTCAGGATTTAGAGTTTTGTATCGAGTTTTGTCTATCGAGTACTAGGTGAGGTGAGGTGAGGTGCTTCTCTCTGGGAGAATGACTGTTTGTTTTGTTGTTCTGAGTAACCTATAGTTGCGACGTGGGGTAGAGATTTGTGTTGAAGATGAGCGCTCTTGGTCTGTGATTCTCTTGGCGTGGTTTCAAATTTTCCTGATCTTTTCAGGCTTTGGTTTTCAGGATTTAATTTTGTGTCGAGTTTTATCTATGGAGTACTAGGTGAGGTAAGGTGCTTTTGTGAAAATGACTGTTATTTTGTTGTTGTGCGTAAACTACAGTTTTGATAGTTTGATAATTTGAATCGTGTTTTTGGTATTTGCAGAGGGATGCGGAATGCCAACTTCCACACCTGGATAGCAAGGAGGGACAGTTGCTGAGCATGGAGGACTACAACTCTAATAAGAATTGGACGCTGCGGTATAAGTGGTGGCCTAACAACAAAAGCCGGATGTATGTATTGGAAAGCACAGGTGGGTTGTCTTTCTCCTTTCTTTGTGTCTCATCGGTAGATGCTATAGGTTTGGATTTTTTTCCTGACGTGAAGGTTACACAATGTGGTCATACAATTGATTTGAGTATTTTGTCTGCAGGGGAGTTTGTGAAGTATTATGACTTGAAAGAAAAGGATGAGCTCATTGTGTACAGGGACGGCATTGGAAACTTGGTTAGTACGCCAATCCATTTTACATTGACGTTCAAGTTCAAATTCATTATCATGTTTCAGAGCATTAAAGTTATGACATTCAAGTGCTTAGAGCTCTAAAAAGAACTAGGATTGATGTCGTTCTGAGGATGCAGACGGGCGCTAATCTCTCGAAACGTTGCCATTTTTCTTACAAATTTGATGTTATTGCTGCTTGTTCTCATGGAAAGCACCAATCTCTTGAAGTTTCGCCATTGTAACGAAGTTGATGCTGCTTGTATTCACGTTTGTTTGTACGGCAAGTTTATTGACAGATACGTCTATCGTCCAGGTGATCCGTGGTCGGAAGTGGTCCACATCTCCACTCCAAACTGACCCATTCATGGGTTCCTCTGGCACGAAAGGGACGACTCCAACGGGAAAGCGCTCTCCCAAAGGCGCCAACAATCGTTCCCATCTCTCCAAATCCGGAAACTCTTCAACTCTGAGTTCCCCCTCTGCGCCAGCTTTGACCACCACCACCACCACCTCTCTGCAGTTGTCGACGTCGATGTTAACGACTTCAGTGCTCTCCACAGCCTCGGTTTTCACCACCAGCACTTATGTCGATGGTTCATTGTTGAACCATCCAGCAGCAACAATTGTTGGGCCTTACGGTGCCGTGGCTGTGGAGACCGATCATGGGGCTTGTATCGATTGGGCGAAGCTGCCGGACCCTCCGGCCATCGAGTTCAGCGACCCGCCTGCCATTGAGTTTCCTGACGAGTTTGAATGCACTTGGGGAGCCTGCATCTAGAACCATCTAGAACCCGAATCCGTGAATGTCAGGACCAATTTTGTCGGTGTTTGTGTGTACATACTGCTGCATTTTTTTCGTTTGGCAATTGAACCAACAGGCGATTCCCTTTACACTCTGACCTCTTTCATGTGACTGCCGGGATGATAGTCTTCGAAACTATGAGATAGGTTGACTGGGTGACAAGTGTGTTATATAGTGTGCAGGAGATTGGGTACTGTCATGTTAGAGGTTATGTGAAAGAGGTTCGAGTGTACTTGCTGTTTGTTGGACTCGTAGCCTGCCCGCTTGACGTGGTGCGCTAACTCGTCTGTACCTCATTTTTTCTTGCAACATAAAAACTCTCCTTCGGCTTGTTTCGTCACCTCTGTTGCCAAAATCTAGAAATTTAAATCTATCGAGTTTGAATGTCCCTGGGGAGACTGCATCTAGAAGCAGTATCTGTGAATGTGGTGACCATTTTTTGTCGGTGTTTTTGTGTACATACTGCTGCATTGTTCTCGCTTCCGCATTTTGAACAGTAGACGATTTCCTGTGCACTCTGACCTCTTTCATATATGACTGCCGGGATGACAGTCTTCGAAACTATGAGATAGACAAGTATGATATATAGTGTGACTAGAAAAGTGCAGGAGATTTTGTAGACTGTCATGCGAAAGGTCAAATGAAAGAGGTCCGAGTGTGTACTTGTTGGTTGTTGGACTCGTCAGCTTGACCTGACGCTCTAACTTATCTCTACGTCATTTTTGTCTTGCAACTTAAAAACTCGTCTTCGGCTTGTTTCGTCACCCTTGCAACCCCAAAATCTAGAATTTCGATTTGTCGTTACTTCGGGGGAACTCAAAACTTTTTGAGTGATTGTGTCAAACTGTGTGAAATGACAGGTTACTCTACTTTTTTTTTGGTCAATGATTGCCCAAAGCGTAGATTTCCATTCACTGGTAAAGTATTTCATATTCCAAGTGTTCCCCCGAATCTCATCGATCATTTTGAATGATTCACATAAAATGAAGCGCCGACTTGTGGACTTTGCGCCATTGTGTTCGCGGGATTAATGAAAGAAAATGACCCAGATTACGGGAGAACTGATCTGTACAGCTCCCATTTTAAATAAACAATTTTTGTAGCCAGGTACTCGATGATGTCTGGATTGCACATGGTGAGAAGGACAAGTAAGTCTTTTTTAACTGTGCTTTCGTACTCTGTACCTGAAGCTCCCAATTCTTTTCCAAGAAGAATTGATAGATTGGAAGCGTGAGGGTGTTCGACAGGGTTGACTAAATCTTGCTTCTCCTCAGGAATTACTGTTTCAGGTATTCCGAAGTACTGTCCCCCACGATCTCTCAATCTATGATGTTGAGAGATTGATTTTGCTTGCTTGATTGGAAAGTTTCCAATCAAGTAGGGACAGAGCATCAACCCCGCCCTATCTGTTTGAGAAATGAGACCCATGATCAGCACTAACACAAAACTGCCACTCTAATTCGTTTGGCTGCACTACTTACCCATTTGATTAGGAGTTAAGGACTGGAACACCCATGACGTCGCTGCTAAAACTTGGAATTTTCACCCTACCCACTTGAGGAGCGACACCTGTGATTGCCACCAACTCAAAATCTAGACAAAAAGTTGCATGTTCATTTAAGGAGCGCACAAAATTCGTGTGGTGCAGATTTGAACAGATAGAAGATCAGTAACTAACACTTCAACGAATATTTGGGTAGACTGTCAGGGCTCTCCTTTAGTCGTTGATCATCGACCTGTACAAATCTGAGCCACACAAATTTTGGGTAAGTGTCCGAAGGATGCATTCTGTAGCTAAAGTGTAAAGGAAATCTCCTGGCTTTCAGTTACTAATTGTAAGAGTGTATAAAAATATTTATAATATATTTATCGATATGATCATGTGCTCCTTGAAAGTCAGTGGCAATTTCTAAGCATTGCTATGTATATACATAAAAATAAAATAAAATAAAATAAAATAAATAATGCATTAGCCCTTGTATGTATAAGTATAAATTGGATTTTTTAAATTATAAATAATAATTTAAGTCAAAGGTTTCAGACCATTGTGTTAGTGAAATTCTTTTTGCCAAATAATTGCCAAAATCTTGCATTATTTTTGAATTGGTTCCCACTAGAAAGAAGAGAAAGAAAATGGATCTAATTGTCAAAATCATCTCTAGACTTGTCAATATTTTGGATGAAGTATGCTATTTTTAGATATTATTGTGGATGAGTGAAGGATGGATTGGATAATTTGTTTTGACTTGCTTCCAGGGTTCGTGTTGTGCTTCTACCAAGAAAAATAAAATTCACCAAATTGCATGAATTGCAGGATGAATTGTAATATCTTACATGTTTTATATGATTTTTCTACAATATTTTAGATACTTGCATGATTGTTTCATATTATATGTTGTTCCTATTATATGGAATTAGTACTTCTCTCTTTTGTTTCAATCTTTCTTAATCTCTAAAGGATCAGGGTCTTTAATCCCTAAGCGGTTCAATGACTATTTTATGGTTGCTAGTTGCTACCCAACTTTGGGTAGTATTTTTGGATAAAATTTTTGGATGAAATTTTTTTTTTCAGTTTTTTTTTGGTGTGAAACCTCCGGGGGTGCACTTAGTTCTACTACAACAAACCACGTGTGAACAAGTGATTTCTAATAAACTATACTTTCAACCTAAAATTTTGAGCATTGCTTAATAATGACTATAGGTTACTATTGCTGAAATTTCTAACTCAAATAAAATACAAAATGATTTCTACAAGAGGTTGAAAATGAACTAAAATGGCATGTTTTCCAACTCAAATAATTATAGAGAACATATTTAGATGTCCACTGAATCAATATTCAACTCAAAATGAGCTTTCAATAGAGAGTTAGTTTTAGGAAATTTTTTGTTCATTTTTTAGACAATTTTTTCTTATATAATATAGGGGTGTGACAATTATTTTCTAGTTCTACAATGTATCTTTTTACTACAAAAATATGTAACTAATTATTATTAACAAATAAAAATATCAATAATTCAAAACATAAACTTTCAAAGTAAGAAAATCTATTCATATATATATATATATAATTATCTTTTTTAATTTTTTAATTTTTTTTTAATTTTTTTAATTCAAAATTCAAAAAGTGAATAGGGGGTCCAAAGTTTTGTTTGTACATGGTTTCTAATGGACATTCTAAGTGAACTCCCCAAGTGTGAAAGTTAGATTGGGTTGTCTTTCAATTTTTATACTCAAATCTAAAATTGCTATGGTCCAATAAATATTATAGACAAAATAGAACAAAGTGTTTAGAATTTGTTTGGTGTTAGAAAATTTACTATTTGGAGAAAGTATCGATGTTCTCATTTGTAGATTGTATGCATTTTCTCACAAATCAATAACAGACATAATTTTGACCAATAAAAAAAATCAAATGATAAAGATACAAATTATATTTTTGATGAATTTTTGAAGGTGTATCTTTAAAATTCATTTGAAGAAAATCTAAAATTAATTTTGTAATTTTGATCATGCACATATATTCTACTTTTTGAGCTTCACATTATCTTCTTTGATTCAAACTTCAAAAATAATTAGAGAACTTATATTTTATAACACATTTGTGTTTTGTCCAAATCCTTTGGGCTTTTAAGGGTTAAAGTGAAGAAAACAAGTTTTTTTGCTCCTTGCATGATTAAATTATTTGACTTTGAACCTTCTTCATTTAAATTTTTTGTACTATATAATTTTGAGGTCCAAATGTTTATAGTGGAGAATTGAGTTGAGTGTATAGGAAAAAACAAACTAAAATGAAAAACACATCATTTCTATTTTCTTTATAATATTAAAAAGCAACAAATACAAGATAGAAAGAAAATCTAAATTGTTAATATCTCTAGGATGAAATTGAAATACACTAATCCAAATGGTGAGATAGTTCTAGCAACCAAACTAAACTTTGTAGAACGTTTTCTTTTAAAAAATTGTGAAAATTGCTCCATGGCATTGAATGAAATAAAAATCATGGCAAAATTGAGATTGTAGATACCTTCTCAAAATTCAGTTTGTCTCATGAGAGGAAAATGGTCTTTTAAAGGTTAATAGCTAGTTTATTTTATCAATAAACTTCAAAGATGTCCCCTTTTATGTAAATGTATCCTAAAGGGCCGCATTTATGTTAGAAATTTGCACACATGCTTGTATTTGGCTTGATTGATGTTATTTCAGTGGTAAAAATCTGTTAAAAAGAGTAATTCAAATGTGGATTTCAATATCAAAATATCTTACTTGATATTAAAAAATCATATCTTTTAAACTAAAAGATGGATAAATATTATAAAACATACATGAAGTATGAATAGATAAAGGACATAGTTGTCTTTCCAAATTTATCAACAACACAACAAACAGAGGTCATGTGATGTTAGTAGACCCCTAACATCTAATAGAATAAAAATAAATTGACGTTCAAATAAATTACCTTCTATTTACAATTTTGACATATTAAAGTCTTGTTTTAATGAAGTGTCTCAATTTAATGAACACATAGTAAATTCTAAATTTAAGTTCATAATTATAGAGAGATTTCAAATTGTCTTAGTTGATGAAAATGGCCTTATTCAACAACGATGTCACACATATTTAACATTTGTCTAATACAATATGTGATGTCAAACATCCAACACTTCACTAAAATCCAAAATGTATTAGACAAGACAACCCATATATTAAATTAGGTCGATTGTTTTATATTCTTTTGTTTGTTTGTTACGGTAAGATCATTAACCCCTAAAGGACCGTGTGTCCCCTCGGGGGACAATTTGGATTTGAGTAGGTTCTTGTGACCTCAATTTTTAGTGAATTTTTTTGAGATTTTTTAAAGATGTTCAGTTTTGCAAGAACTTCATGGATATATAATTTTAATTTCATTTGGTGCCCAGGAAAAAAGGTTATGGCACAATAAGCCAAAAAAAGAGGTCAGCATGCAGTACAAAAAGTTCAAAAAAGTTCAAAATAATTAAAAAAAAATTTCTTCCTAAAACTATATATTTTTGTCTACATTTGAAGCTTTGATTCATTCTATTTGGACTAGTGATGAGAAAGTTATGGACAATCTTATTTTTTCGGGCAATCTAAGTGTCTTCTTGAAAAAATAACTTATAGGATTTATTTCTTATGTAGTTCTTACAATTTTCCAAAAAAACTTTTGGACAAGGTTGTATTTGCTTGCTATAAAAATCTCACCATTGGAATTATTGTATTTCAATTTCATCTTAGAACTATTAACAATTTAGTTTTTCCTTCAATCTTGAACCTACTTCTACTTAACAATTTTTGAATGAGTAAAAAATTAAGTTTTTTTTTCCTGAATTATTATTCTAGATTCTCAACTCAAGTATTCAATATAAAAATCTTAAAAATTCAAAATCTATAGTACAAAAAATTTAAGTTAAAAAGGATTCAAAGTCAAAAAATCTAGTCAAGTAAGTTGCAAAAAGTTTCAAAGTGAAAAAAACTCGTTTTCTTTACTTTGGATGCAAATATCTTGCAATCTATGCGGTCAAAGTTTCTGAAATTTCTTGCATACATTCTTAGACTAGTCTAACAAAAGATCCTATGGTTAGATATGCAAAAAACCAAACAATTTTTAAAGTTTTTTTGCTTTTTGCCATAGAAGTAGCGTTTTTGAGTGTGTTTTGATGGAAAAAAAGGCCTTGGTCTTTACGCGGTTAAATTAGGTTGTTTGTTTTCTTTTGTTTGTTATGGTGAGATCCACTCTAGATCATGCATCTCCGAGAACATTCTTGGTATCATTAGAAAGCCCTTGGCAAGGAAAGACACACATGTTTTTGTTTCATTGCATTTGGACCTACACTGTGAATGTTATTACATTTTGAAGCTTTTCAAAATAAAATAAAAAGTTTATTTTATTTTTTATTTTGGTTGTCGCAATAGCACACGGCACACTAGTCTTTACTTGAAACGAGTTTTCTAGTTTCATTTCATTTCATTTTGTTACAGTGAGATCCCCGGAACTCTGTGTCCCCCCAATCACAATTCATAGTACCATTGGAAAGCTCTTTGCAAAGAGGGGCGCACAGACTTTCACTTACTTTGACTTTTTTTTTATTATACTGTGGCAATGGCACAGGGCATCCTACTGTGCACAGGAAAATGAATTTTTATTATTTTATCCTAAAAGATCTACAGCATGTGGTATTCACTTTTGCCATACCACTCGCTCGGTCCAGAGAAACCGTGGTGTAAACCCCCCCGAGGAAACACTGCCGCGTGGGCCCCACCCATCAATGTCAATGTATCTAGTCGATGCATGACATTCTTCCACAATCGGGACTGCTCAAGAGTCCCTGAAGAGAATCAAAGCATCTTGGAAAGCGGATGTTCCCCACCCCAACTTACAAAAAGATGAGAACTGAAAGGCCTTGAGTGGTCCACAGAGTTCACCGATGATTCCTTTTTCCGAGTTCGATCCTAGATTCTTGGGGGTCTAAAAAACAGCACATGCTCTGAGGAGCCCATAATAGACTGCTTTAGAATGTTATACGGGGACTTCTCCAGTACAGTAATGAAAGAAAAAAAACGACTTAACAAGGACTTCACCGGAGTTCAACAAACAGTTTGTCACTGTTTGAGTTGGGCAACTTGGGAGTTCACACCAAAGCAACAGCTCCAGATGGCACTCACTATCGCCAGCCGGTTTGATTCTTGTCTGGTCAGCCCCCAATTTTACATGGCTATGTAAAAAGGTTGAGCAAACTGGGTTCATCTCCAAAATCAATATGTACCTATGTGGGAGAAACGATTTCAGAACCTCTTCCAAAAAAAACTTTGACCCTTGTATAACTTTTGCATACAGTATCCAAAAGCAAAGGCCACTCAGGGTACATCTCCAAAATCGATATGCACCTATGTGGGAGAAACGATTTCAGAACCTCTTCCAAAAAAAACTTTGACCCTTCCATAACTTTTGCATACAGTATCCAAATGCAAAGGCCACTCAGGGTACATCTCCAAAATCAATATGTACCTATGTGGAAGAAACGATTTCAGAACCTCTTCCAAAAAAAACTTTGACCCTTCCATAACTTTTGGATACAGTATCCAAATGCAAGGCCACTCAGGGTACATCTGCAAAATCAATATGTACCTATGTGGAAGAAACGATTTCAGAACCTCTTCCTAAAAAATTTTTGACCCTTGCATAACTTTTGGATAAAATATCCAAAAACAAAGGCCACTCAGGGTACATCTCCAAAATCAATATGTACCTATGTGGGAGAAACGATTTCAGAACCTCTTCCAAAAAAAACTGACCCTTACATAACTTTTGCAAATAATATCCAAATGCAAGGCCACTCAGGGTACATCTCCAAAATCAAGATGTCCCTATGTGGGGACAAACAATTTTCAGAACTTCTTCTAAAAAAACATTGACCCTTTCATAACTTTTGGATAAAATATCCAAATGCCGTGTTCTTTGGTACTTTAGAACCTCCTTTTCACTTGCCAACAAGAAACTATGAATCATTTGACCAGTCTAATAATAATAACTAGGTAAAGTAGCAAAAAGTGGCATTCTGGGGGGGTGCGCACCTTCGCAATGCTCTTCTAGTAAATCTTACTCTACCCTTGTTCATCAGTCCATAAATCAATAAGGAGCAAGGGCGGGGCGGGCCTACATAACTCAACGTCATATCCTTGAAACTGCCCTGAAAACCGCAGTGAGGATTTAGCACTTCTGCACAGAACACCACATCTGATTAAATATAAACCACTTGTCTCCAAACAACGACAGCTATTGTACAATGCCCAGACACCAAGATTTGCATCTGGCTTGGTTTCACACACAAACGTGCCATTTTCAACCGCAGTCTTTGGCAACTCTTGGATCATTGCATACTTATGTGGTCTAGATTTCAACTTCAAAAAACACAAATTTCTATTTTTCATGAATAATTTACATTAAATCTCACGATAAATTACATGGTAACTGATTGAGAACCGTCAATGACGAATTGAACTATTTCTAAAAGGTAAAGTACATGCTCATGAATAATTCTAACATCTATGAATTTTCAAAATTCGTTACCTACCACTCTCAATCAATTAGTATGTAATATCGTGAAATTTAATGTAAAAAATCACCAAAAATAGAGATTTGCTCTTCTGAAATTAAAATTTGAAATCCATGATTGGGACCACACGAAATTGCAATGATGCAAAAATTGCTAAAGAACACAATCGAAAATGGGCTCGCGGGGTGTACGGAAACAAAGGGAACTGCCAATCTTTCTGTCAGGGCACTGCACAATGTGCTCTTTCTCTTGACTGAGTAGTAATACGATCCGGCAACTGTCTGAATTGCAGCAGAGTAGCCATTGCCTGCGACCTCGGCACACAAAAGGATGCTGTCAACTGAGCTACGATGAAGCAATGGAAGCGGCAAGAGCCGAGGTTTGCAGGTACTTCTCTGCAACAGCTGCAAGTAAAGCTGCTCCGTATGGTAGAACTTCTTCACTGATCCAAAAGGTGGGAGAATGAGATGAGGCCACTGCATCCAGCTTCGTGTCCTTGGCGCCAATCATCATGTATGCACCTGGAATCTTTTCCAAGAAAAACGCGAAGTCTTCTGCCCCCATCATAGGTAACTGGGTCAGCACATTCTTCTCACCCAGTAGCTTCACGGCCACATCACGCATAAGTTCGTACTCTGCGTCTGTACTTGCTGTCACGGGGTTGAAGGGATTCTCTTTCTCCATGAAATCAACGGTGGCTCGGCATCTGTACACGGCTGCTTGTCCCTCAGCAACCTGCTTGATTCAACGCGCACATCAGAGACGTATTTGAATTAAGTCTATGTTGAATCTTGACACGATTAACCGAAATGGACGAAAAACACACTTCCGATCACATACGAATAAAAACATATCATTTAGCAAGCTAAAAGGTAGGTAACAAAATGAACCAATACAGGGTGTCAGACTTCAAGACTTGCGCTTCAAGAATGGAGACAATTTACGCAAAGCCACTCAACTTCTCAAGGGGTCCACTACTTTGATGAGACGGAAATCTAGAGCCAGAATCGCGCAAGGCTAAAATTGGAAAGAAACGGCAGAGTCAGGTGCCTCAAACCGTCAATTGCACGGACCCTAATAGTAACAAGAAATCATACCCACTATTTTGAAAGAGAGAAATTAGAAATCGGTTCTGAGATCTAATAAGATGAGCTCCCCAAATGGACATTCTCTTTTGAGATCGGGCACATAGGCGCTCGAACGTAAAGAAGGTCACAAACCTCCTGAATGCGCCTCTTCAGGATTTGGAAGCTCTCAGGCGACAATGCTCGGAATGTACCACCTAGTGTCACTGTCTCAGGTATAACATTGAATGCATCCCCGCCCTTGAACGCGGCCACTGTAACCACCTGAAAACATACAGGTCAAAAGAGTTTCAAACTGTTTGCAAAAAAAGAAATACGGTAGAATGAAGAGGCAGAAATTCTTTAGGAGAAAACGCGGAAAATCAAACCTGCGAATCAAGAGGATCGGCTCCACGAGATACGATATGTTGTAAACTCTGAACTATAGCAGCGCCGGCCACAATAGGGTCCCGAGTAATGTGAGGCGCTGCCGCATGCCCACCCTGCCCTCGAACGAGGATCTGGAAGAATCCACAGGCCGCCATCAGAGCACCGGACGTACCACTCACGGCGCCCACGGAGACATGACTGCTCACATGGATGCCGAAAATGGCGCTCGCGTTCCCAAGAGCGCCTTCCTCCACCATGCGCTTGGCCCCAGCGGGACCCTCCTCACCCGGCTGGAAGATTAGCATTACGGAACCCTGTCGACCGCCATGTCAAAACAGAATCACTTTACGAAAATAAAACGCACAGCAACAATGCCGTGAAAACCAATTTGAGAGTAAAAAAGGGAGAGGACACTGAAACCGTGAGGACCTCATTCCATCTCCGATACCGACCCCCTCTTCCAAGACACCTGGGTGGCCATCAATTAGCAAGTTGGCATGGCCAACTTGGTCGATGGCTACTGATCTCGAATGGAAACGGGATTGTGTACTGTCCCTTCAACAGTGCTCTACAAACCTCCCCCTTATAAATGATTTCGTACAAAATCACCGTTGAGTGAGAAAAATCTGATCCCAAGAGAGTTTGGCTCTTGCAGTATCCAAGGGGATATCTCCAGTGAGCTCAATTGCGTGATCTCGCAATGAAACCACAACCTACAAATAGGATAAAATGCTGAAAGTGACAGAAAGAGTATCCTCGAGCTAAACAGAGAATTGGTGGGAAAGAACTCACTGGTAAGGTGCTGCGATGCTTTTGGAGTAGGCGAGCGGCTCCAAGAAGCATGGCTACGTGCGCATCATGACCGCACGCATGCATCTTCCCAGTCACTTTGCTCTTGTGCTCCCACTCGACCTCTTCCTGCAGAGAGGACTCCAAAAGTGTTAGTGTCCTTGAAACCGTCCCTGAAAAAGGAAGTAAATGTCACATGCATCATTTCAAAGCGGTCACTTCATCATGAGGAGACTCATTCAAACACAAGCGTGGAGCCTTGAAAGTAGGTGAACGGAAGACTATGGCACTTGAAATTACGGTAGAGAGTCTGATGAGCTACCAAGAATTAGATGCTGATTCAGAAATTCCGTTTTGCTTGCGGGGAGGAGTGGGAATCATTTCATGAACATGGAGGCTTGTTTTCATGAAGTGGAATACAGAACTACGTACTTTTCACTTCAAAAAATCATAATCAATTCTCCAAGGGTCCAAGAAATATATGAAAATATGCATTCTGCATCATTCCGTCTAGCCTTCAATAAGCAATTCAATCCCCCAAAAATTGAGCAAGAAAAACAGTCATCCTTGCATAAAGCGACGGTAACAGCACCCTTTCCTTTCATCCAGACCTCTTTCAGATTGAATCTCCTAAAGAAACACCAATTCTTGATGACCGCATGCCTAAACCCGAAAATCTCTCTTCGAACACTGAAGCTCGTGAATCCACGAATACACACTCCTTCAGCTTCAATCACTAGACAGAACAACTCAAGAAGCAGCGAGCACGACTAATTCAAATTCATTCTTGGATACCATAACACATTCTCTACCTTCATTCAGACCTCTTCAAGATTGAATCTCCGAAAAGAACAACAATTCTTGATGAACGCAACCCTAAACCCTAAATTCTCACCGAGTGACACACATTCAAGCTCGTGAATCGACAAATACACACTCCTTCAGCTTCAAGCGGAGACAGAATTATCTCAAGAAGATCCGGCACGACAAGTTCAAATTCAGATTGGATCCAACAATACCTGGATAGGAAGAGCATCCATGTCAGCCCGCAAGGCCACAACCGGACCCACACCTTCACCAACAATGGTGGCAACCACTCCTGTGCCTACCACGGGAAACCGATACTCCACACCTAAATTCTCCAGCTCCTCCCGCACCGTCCGGCTCGTTTCATGCTCTTCGAAGGCCAATTCCGGGTGGGAGTGGATGCGGCGTCGCAAGCTCGTCATCCATTTCACGACGTCCGTCTCGTGCGCCCCTGCTAACCAACCTGCCTCGTCAATTGCTCGTCTCTCTCCTCGTGCTGTTGCTGTTGCTTCTGTTGCGACACCGAAGCTGGCAATCGGGGGTTGTTGCGATCCAACGAATGTCTCCGTGTCCGCCCATACGGCAAATGGTGCGAGTACTAGCACCGCAGTGAGACTTAAAAGGTGCAATTGCGCCATGATTTTAGGCAGGGGAGTTTCTGAAATTGGAAGCTCATGTGCAAATTCTGCAATTGCGACAACGAATCAGATTCTCTGGCACTTGCCGCGACAAGCTCCGTCACCGACAATTCGGAAGGAAATATGCCTTCGGTGACCTTGAAACTGGCTTGTGGATTTGCAAGGGCTTGATCTGCTATAAAAGAATTTGACTTTGTGAGTTATTTCTTTCTTATATTTTGTTCCATGCAAACTCCTCAACTTAATGGTATATTTGACCTTATATGTTTAGAATTAGATTTCTGTGTTAAAATGAATAACACAAATTATCAGCATGAAACATTGTAATTTTTTTTAATAAATTTTGTACCTTCAATCACAGACTACAAGTAACCAGTGCATGGTGCTAAGATTATGCACTGGGAGAGGTTTATGCATTTAGAGAGGCCACGAATATTGTAATCATTTAAATCAAATTTCCATCTAGAATCAAGAGCAAGCCCATGTAATGTGTGTAAAATTTGGCATTGCATATCATGCAATAAAAGAGGATGCACTAAGAAAGGTTTTACTTGTATAATCTTTTGATCTATGAATATTATTGAGCTTGTTTTTTAAAATTGAATTTGGTACTAAATCTCACAATTACTTATTTCAAAAATTAGAATGATTGTTAAGATGTTGACCATTTTTAGAGAATGCTCCCTATGCATGAAAAGTCCTCATTTTAGGTAAATTCTCTATTTTGTCCATTAGGAATTGAGCAAATAGAGATGATAATGTATACATGGGTCAATAATGCAATTTTTTGAATTTTGATAAATTTATAAATCAATATGTAGGAAAAAAATTATAAATGTTTTAAATTTAAATTTAAATTTTAAAAAATAGATTTAGTGTTTGTTTGTTTTTATAAATTTAAGTATTTTTATTATATATGATAAATTTTAAAATCAACCCCAAACACCTATGGTTGGTTGGTAATCCCAGGAGAAAAAATCCTACATACAAATTGGTATGATATTCCTATGCTGAAATATAATTTTACGAACCAACTATAGGATTTTGAATATAATTATGCAATTGGGCACTACTTCACAAATTTACACAAAGATTCAATAGTGCAAACTCAAGATTGTAATCATGAAAATTGACAAAAGTCTTTGTAGCCAAAAAAGTCATCAAAGTCAACAAAAGTCTTTGTCTTTTTCTAAGCCTTTTGTAAACTTAGAAAAAGTTCAATCAAGTTTTGAGATTTTGGATCCACAAGATAGGGGATATTATATTGTAAGTGAAAGGGGGTGTACAAATAGGACAATTACCTATTACGAAATCACTCTCTAGTATACTAAGTTTGAACCATGGGATATAGTCAAATAGTGTAAACTTATACTAATTAATTGCAAATTCTTTTGTTGTCGGTGATGGGGGTGGATTGGTGATATCAATGCAAATAGTGTCTGCAAATAAGTCATTGAATCAAGATTGATTCTTTCAATTTTTTGTTTAATGACTTGATGCATTACTGCCAATGTTGTCTGTAGTGCAAGATCCACCTCTTTGGCTAGATTGTCGTCGCCTCTGGAAGTGTGTGATATGACTACTGTCACCTTCTTTTCTGTTTTAATGTCAAAGCCTATAAAAAATATGTAGTTTTTTCACAAGTCATAGCCTTTGTTACTTTACTTTTCTTGTGTGTTTCTAGCTCACCAATTAGACCCCTATAGTTGTATTGTTCTCGGTCACCGCAATTGCAAAGCATTTAAGTACACCCCAAAGTCTTATTGTTGCATTTTTATTTTCTTTTGCTATAGGATCCAGATTTGATATGGCTATTGCTTTCAAAACTCATTGCCTTTGAAACTCATTGCAACTACACTACACTAACAGTCTTAATTAATTTAGAAGGTGTAGGATTGATTATTTGTGTTACTCATTTTCATTGAGGACTTGTTGTTGTTGGCATATAGTTGTGGTTTTAGAGTGGGATTAGAAATTAGGTCGTGCCAAGTGGCTTTGCTAAGAAGTTTTGATTAATTTGCAATTGTTTTTTTAAAGAGAGTGTGTCCAATCCATAGCTTGAGTTTAAGTAGTATAGTGTACCTTCCAGACTAGGGTGCATAAAACTTGATTGAACTTCAAGAACTAAAACGAATCACCAGAAGTATATAAAATGGATATAGTATAGATCACAAATCCAAGAGGATAGTTATTTATAATAAATATCCAATTTATAAAGCAAGCATTAGAGGAAATCTGGACCTTACATATAACCATTTGACTACATGAAAATGTGCAATTATAGGAAAAAAATCAATAAATTAATAAAAAAAACTAAATTATTTTTGACCTACATGACCAGTTGGTATGCCACATAAGATTAAGGACTAAAAAATGTTCAATATATTTTTTTCTAAAATAAAATTTAAAATAAAATAAAAAACTTTTCTTCCCTTGGATTTGCACAACGGCTAAAAGTCAAACAACCTTCTACAAGGACAAAATTGATAAATAACTAATAATGGAAGGAAATACAAAACCAAGAAGACCAAGAAATCCTAAAGAGACACTGACACTAATATTACACTTCAAAGCCTTACTAAGCTTTGAAAATCTCTTCAAAATATTCATATTGATAAGAGTGCATTCATGCACACATAATCTACATTAATTAGGGGTTCTAAAGGGACCCATACTAATTAATCGATATTATACACTATATAAATATCTACCTTTGTTGTACATCAATAGCTACTGAAGTGTCTTGGGGTTGTACATCATGTTTCAAACATCTAGAGTTTTTTACAATAAGTCCCTTTAATTTTTTGGTCCCCCTTAATACCCCTTTTTAGTTTAGAAATCTCTTAGAAGGTTTGAAGACTTTAAACGCATTTGGCTTGGTAGATGAACGGCCCGTTTGGGCTTCCCTATGCAATGATGCATGGAGGGTGTTCTGACGAATGCATATCTCTATAATTCTCCTTCAGTTTTTGTTTTTTTTGGAGGGGGGGGGGCTCACAATTCAAGAAATCATAGGGTGACGTGGTTGATGGTTCTTTGGGAATCGATTTGTGAGGTTGAATGAAGAGTTGTATTCAAGTAATCACTTGAATTGTAGTTCATGTTTTGATGATTCTTAAGTTGATAATCTGAATCAAGTGAAAACAATATATTCCGTATTAGGCTACGAATGAGTTTGACAAGGATAAAGGACTACAATAGAATTTCTCTAATGGAATAGGTCCCAAATTGCGTGACAACATCCCTTTAGAGAGGTTCAAGGCATTAGAGATGTAGGAAGTTGCCCTTGTGGTAAGGTAAAACAACCCATTATGGTTAGAATTGTTAGTTTGTCCTTATGCCATGGCTGGATTTTAAGAAAAATTCCCTTCATATACGCAAGTGTGAGAAATAGCAAGAACAATTGAAAAAATATTTTTTCAACATAGTATGAATTTGCTATGATTTTTGAAGTGTTATGCCAAAAAGAATTTGTAGACTATCCCCAAACCAACATGCAACTATGTCCATAATGCTCACTTTACTCTTCTAAAGCAGTCACAATATTTTCTAACATGGAAGGCCTCAAAAAGTCACATCCTATAGTGATTTATACTGAAATAGCAAGGTGTTCCTAATGAGGTTACTAATTATTCTATTAGTGTTAGATAAAACATTGATTGTAGCCCAAAATCTCAAAAACTGAGAAAAACCATCATGGGATCACTCCTTAGGTGTCCGTCATGGGTCATTTGACTATGATGGGCTATCCTACCTTACATATGACACATCTTTAAGCCACAAAGCTTGTTTTCTACTATATGTAGTAAACACCACCTTTTGAACTTTTATAATTCCAAAAACAATCATTTTAAATATTGAAATTATATTTAGGCTTATCTCTGATGATGTACAATACATACTTACGATTCTTGGTTTGAAAAGGAAACTCCTCTAAAGGTATGTTCCCACTTAGGTTTATAAAGCAACAAGTGTTAGAAGATAATACATAGTAGTTGAGTGTGAAGTAAAGGGTGGGTCTAATTGAAAAGTTGGATAATTGTATAAAAGTATGTACACACTTGGACTTATGGATGATGGCAAAGTACGTTATTTGAGTGAGAAGCCCTCGGAGAAGCCATTGTCTACTTAGACTTGCCATGGTCTTTTAATGCCAATCCTAGCTGGAACACCAATTGGCACAAGAAAGCAGTGGTGGTTAGTAAAAGAAGGGAGGACCCACTTCGAGTGTTTAGAAGCAAATATTACGTAGTAGTAGAATAAGGAGAAATGAAGATTTTAGGTTACCAAGATCAGTGTTACTTAATGTGGGCCTTGATGGCCGATTACCAAACAACAATAGTACATAAAACTCTTGTAACTTTTGTATGTATAAAAAATGATTTCATACTTCAGCAGACTCCACTACAAATGCCCTAGCATGCATGGAAATAAATTTTGATGGCAAAAGACTTATTAGCTTCATGTTAGCAAGGGCAAAGGAACCCCTGTCTTCATCAAATTGTAGTATGCTATGGCGTTGAATTGTAAAGGCGTGGTTGATTTACAAGAGTCCTCTGTAGCTTTTGCGGAATGTGCAGCCAAACGGTGCAAGGTAAGCGCCTGCAATGACGCTATGCATGGTTTGCAATTTCATTTTTTCTGTATGATGTACAGTAAAAATTCAACAACGTTAATTTCTTGTTCTTTGTACACTGCAGATCGGCAACAATGGAGAATCGCTTCAACATAGGAAGTTTCGGTTCCACACTTGCAATTTTGTACGACGCCAATGACGGTGAATTCCTTGTCATCCTATAGACCATTGTAGAAGAATTTGACTATGACAAAAACTCACGGGTAGTTCACTTAGAGTGTCTATTGGAAACCACGTGCAAACAAAACTTTAGACCCCCTATATACTTTTTGAATTTTAAATAAAATATGAATAGACTTTTCTACTTTGAAAGTTTATATTTTGAATTATTGATATTTTTATGTATTAATAATAAATAGTTATAAATTTTTGAAGTAAGAAGATACACTATAGAACTGAAAAATAACTTTCACATCCCTATATTATATAAGAAAAAATTATCTACAAAATGAAAAAATAAATTCTAAAAATAAATCTCTATTGAAAGCTCATTTTGAGTTTAATATTGATTCAATGGTCATCTAAATGTATTCTTTATAATTATTTGAGTTGAAAAAAATGTCATTTTAGTTCATTTTCAACCTCATCTAGAAACCATTTCATATTTTGTTTGAGTTGGAAAATTTAGCAATAGAAACCTATAGTCATCATTTAACAATGCTCAAAATTTTAGGTTGAAATTATAGTTTATTAGAAACCACTTGTTCACACGTGCTTTGTTGTAGTAGAATTAAGTGTCCCCCCCTCTTGAGCAGAAACTGCACACCCTACACAAATACTTTGACGCTAAAGTAAGTACTTGGCTTATACAACTTTCATGACTAAAGATGTTCTTCTGTGAATAATATTGTCGGTTAGAAATTAACGACATGAGAAGTTATGTGACTTTCTATTTTTTATACTTTTGAAGTTCAGTTACAGAGTAATAATCATGCATCCCCTCCACTCCGATGCTTAAGTTAGTAGTAACGTCATGAATTCTTAGGCAATGTATGCATAGACTTGTTGAAGTCCCCTTTAGTGACGGGAGCCCGACATGACTTGTCAACATCATTGCATAAATTAGGACTTGAATGCCAATGCAACGGATGTCCACTAACCACATAGTGTATGTCATGTTTCTATTTACATGAACTCATAACTTTGTACATTGTATGTTCGAAGGTAATCAAAGTCACAGCACACCTACATTTGGGGCGTTGGCCAAATTGGTGGTTGGAATGCCCCGACAAGCATCTATTGCAAATACTTGAACAGTTGGCAACCAAGCAAAATGCCCACCTAAGGACCGGGGCCCCAATTGGAATTCATAGGAAATAAGTGCATTGTTTCATTCAAAGTGCTTGCTGCATTTGCAAGAAAAAAATGTTGTTGACAGACGTGATCTCATGAATCCAAACTCCACCAAATTGATTTGGATTAGTTTGGACGTCATGCATACTAGTTGTTCATCATATGCCAGAGATGGCCCTGCTTGCAAGACAAAGTCGAATCAACTGATTTCCAATTACAAAAAATTTGCAGACTACTTTGCAAGAACCAACACCAACGGATAGGCGTCACTATAAGAAACTTGCGTTTTAGGTGGCATTTTATAATGTTTTTAAACGTATTTTAGGTGACGTCTATTACAACAAATCCATGTTTTTATGTCAACATTGATGTTGTGTTGGACGTATTGTTGACATAAAAATATGGGTTTGTTACTTTGGACATCACCTAAATACTTTTAAAAACATTACAAAACGCCACCTAAAACACGGGTTTCTTATAGTGTGTACTGGGATCTCACTGCCAATGAAAAGAAGGCTACAGGACTCTCCAAAGCATTCATAGAGGAAGTATTCTATGACATTCACAAATGGTTTGGTCAGAGACCAAGTATGAATCTGCCTCACATCAGAGATTTGTATTCCAATGAGGACACCAATCTGAACATGCCTAGTGTTCTAATAAAACATATGACTACACAAGTAGACATCGACCTTGAGATTGAAGATCTCATAGATGTCGCACATGCAACGGCAATTGAAGGAACGGATGACAACAACATAAGTGGTATCCGCCTTCGCTTTGACCCGTCCACACTAGCGCCTGCTAGACAATCGGAATGGCAGAATATACTACAACAAAATGGATGTTTAATGACTGCAAAATATGACTGTAGTGAGTCGTAAAATCTCAAAATATGACTCTCGCAGAAATCATTGTAGATGACGTGCAATATGACTGGGTATAGTCATTACCGACTAGTCATATTTTAAATGAGTCATGTTTGTAGTAATTTAGATTGGGAGTATAATACGCCATATTTTGCTAACGTGGCGTATATGTTGACTATCCTTGAAGTTTTGACTTTCTTTTAAGCTGCCCGAGCAAAGAAAAAAAATCCTGTGTGGCATATGACTCTATGTAGTCATATTTTTTGGCTGACGTGAAATATGACTACAATGAGTCAGATTTGGGTTGACATAATATATAACTTTGTACAGTCATATTTTGGGTTGATGTGGAATATGACTTTTGTGAGTCATATTTTCTATTGATGTGATAAATGACTTTTGTGAGTCATATTCTCTACTAATGTGAATTATGACTCTCGTGAATCATATGTTTTGTTGATATGAAATATGACCTTTATGAGTCATTTTTTTTTAATGTAAAATATGACTGTTGTGAATCATATTTTTGGCTAATGTGGAATTTTCTATAGAGTGTTACTAATAATTTAATGATTGAATGTAATCCTATTTAAAAAAATATAGTCACATTTTGGTATGATCATAAGTATTGTGTAACTACACCCAATCATATTTTGGCCAAGATATATTGTGAAATATGACTCAAGCAAATGAAATTTTATATTAGTGAGAGTTGCATTTCTTAGATTTGTATGTAGTTTGTAATTGGAGTAACTAAGGTTTACAGTAGCTTATGTTATGAACAACAATCATATTTTTCATACATTCAAAAAGAACATGACGCATTGCAAACATGCACCAACATTGTCTAGCAACTAAACAAAAGACTCCATCAAATCAAAAACAAGTACATACAATTTTTGAAATGCACAAGAGACACTTACATTGGAAAAAAAAATACCAAAAAAATGTGACTCTTTTGAGTGACATTTATTAACCACTAACACAAAACATATCACAATGACATTCTATAAATGTATATTCCCACACACTTATAAGACCTATATTTCTTACAAAGATGTGAAGATGTTTTTTTTCTAATGTTGTAAGTAGCCTCTAATAACTTTATTTTAACTTCTAGTGCCTACATATACAATCAACAAGGTTAATTTTTAGTGAATGAACAATATAGATAAACCTTCATGGCCAAATTCATTAAAATGAGACAAAATAGTCATTTTGAGACTTCAACCCTATAACCGTTTTAGTGATTTTATCCTCGAGTCGAAGATAAAATGCGAGTGCAACCTTTGGGCAATCAAAGGTTTTTATATATATTAACATATGAAAGTCTCAAATTACCAAATAGTCTCAAAATTAAATAGTTATAACAATTTATCTTCGAGTTGAAGATAAAATTGAGACTACACTTTGTCTCATTTTAATGAATATGGCCTTACTTCAAAGATTTAAGGCAACACAAAATATGTAGTAAAAATTTAAGATCTAAAAAAAAGCCATAGCCAATTAAACACTATATCTTTACAAATTGAAAATAAAAAAGAGGAAAGAATAACACCATAACCATTATATCTCTAAAAATTACAAATAAACAAGAAAAAATAATAATAATAGTGATAGAAGAAACAAAAAACAAAAGTTAACAAGTGCTAAGAGGTAAGATGCAACAAGAAGTAAGAAGAAGCAAGGATTAAGATGTAATAAGAAGCAACAAAAAACACAAATTAAGATGCAACAAAATGCAACGAATAACAAGAAAAAACAAGAAATAAGATGCAACAAGAAGCAAAAAGCAACAAGAGTAAACAAAGAGCATAAACTAAGAGGCAACAAGAAGCTTGAACTAATAAGCAACAAAAAACAAGAAACAAGAATTCAGAAATAAAATGAAGCAAGAGCTAAAAGGTAGCAAGAAACAAGAACTAAGAGGCAACAAAACTTAGGAGACAACAAGAAGCAAGAGCTAAAAGGTAGCAAGAAACAAGAACTAAGAGGTAAAAAATCTATAAGACAACAAAAAACAAAGAAGAAGAAAAAAAGCCAAATGTTGCACTTTGAAGGGGAGGACAAAAAACGGCGGCTAGGGTTTCAAAACACTAAATTAGTGGCGGCTACATAAAAGTGGCGGCTAGGGTTTTGAAACCCTAAATTAGTGACGGCTACATAGAAGTGACGGCTAGGGTTTCAAAATCCTAATCATGTGACTTGACATAGTTACACAACTGACCAAATATGACTATACTAAGCAACTAAGCTATTTTAATAATCAAATTTGATCCAAAGTGAATACATGTTAACACTACAACTCTACAAAATGCTTAAAGGAAAATTGCAAGGCCTTAAGCACCTACAATTACAAAAAAAAAATGTGCAAAAAATGTGGGAGTAAAAATATTTAATAGAGGTGCTATTTAAATGCATCTTTGAAGCAAAACAAAGAATTATGCTTTTATAGTCTAAATATATCCTTGTAAGAACATCCAAACAACCATCTTTGGGTTGTAATACAAGCATGCGCATGCCTACAGTGAGTCTCAATCTTTATATGAATAATTTTGTGACTCATATAGGGCATATAGAAACCCTCTAAAATGTGGCTTGTATGACATTGTTGAGAACCTTCCTAATAAATAAACAAACTTCAATACAGAACATATGTAAGTGTTTTAACTATATCCTTGAAATAAAGCATGCACAACCATGTTCTTTATTGTTGAGCTAAGTCCTAAGTTGGATATTTAAGTATTATTCAATTGGCATTCTAAACATTGAACAAATTTTTTCTAATGATAAACCATAAGTGGTTCTTGTCTTAATTAAAACTGACAAAAACTATAAATATTAGAAGTTTAAGGTGGTTTTGGATGATTTTGGCCAATCTAAGCCAAAGCTCTAGACTTCCAAATCCAAGTTGAAAATTGAAATTTTTTGATAGTTTAAATTGTAGAATGTTGCATGACTATTTAAAAATAATAAATTTTTTATAATGGGATATTTTTAGCAAAAATTATGGATGGATAAAGTTCTATCTCTTATTCTTTTTTCAAGACTTTATCTAACATCTTCTTCAAGCCTATAAGTCTAAATTAACTTTTGCTTTCAAGATTGCATTGTAAATGTCATCTAATTGTAAATTGTCATCTAATTCTAGCTTGAATTAGATGAATTTTGATGTTTTTAATCCAAAATTAATGCTCTTGATTATCCAATTTCATTATAATCTATTTTCCTTATTTTTTTATCTATGTGATATATTCTTGAAAACCTTTAAAAATTACCTAAATGATTTTGAATTCAAAGTTGGATTTTAATAAGTTCTTAAGTTTGAGTTAAACTTCTAATTTCTAATGTAATTATGGTTTCTACCCCAAAAAATAACAAAGTGTCAAATTCAAGGACATGCCTCATAATCCATTTCCACCTCATCCCCATTTTTCAACATGCATATTATAGTTGTATCATAAGGTCTCCCTTTATATGCCATTTTAAACTATTTTTGGACTTTGCAAAGTCCAAAATTGGTAAAGTGACATCTACGACAATTATAGACTTTGACTTCTATAGATTTTATGAATTTAGAAATGATATAGATTTTGGACTAGGTGGTTTGAAAAATGTACAACAGGTTTAGATTTTAGATATCTATGACATCGGGAGATCTCCCGATGGACAAAGTCCAAAATTCACTTAAAAGTCCAAAAGTAGTTAAATATGGCATTTATTCATTTTGTTGCGTTTTTTTGTGTTTTTGTATACAACTTAACTCCTAAAGGTCAGAGATTAGGTTTTCACCAAAACTGCTCCAAAATTGCTATTTCTAATACAAGTACCAAATTTTAGGAAAAAAAAAATTGGAAAAATGTAACCGTAGGATCTTGTATTAAACTAGTTTGAGAAGTTGTGGAAAAAATTTCAGAAATTTCCACCATGTGGATTGCAAGATAATAGTGTTTGAATTGACAAAAATCCAGGCAGCTGCACTTCACAAGGTCACATTTGTATGAAAAAATGTCCAAAATGGTGGTACTTCTTTGGATTCATTCTTCAAGGCAAGTTGGCTACATGCTTGAAAGTTTTCAGCTTATTTGGAATTGTAAAACATACAGGAAAAAAATAGTAAGTAGAAAGAGGTAGAGAATGTTCAAAATACTAAACTGTTAAGAATTTGAATATGGAATTGAAAAATGCCTATTCCAATGGTTGTAATGTTGTAATAAAAAATCTACACCCACTGTTTTTATTTTTTTTCAAAAATATTGGAAATTGAATTAAATAAAGGACTTCAAAGTTTATTTTAGAGTAGAGATTCCATAACTACCCTCAAACTAAAATTCCTCATAGCTTTCATCTCATTAATCAAAATGGAATGATTCAAAGCTTTCCATGTATATTTAAATCTAAATAACCAATTTCATATTTTAATTTATTTTTAAAGTGATTTTTAAAGAAATTTTTTCAGTTGCCCAAATTGTCCGCCGACCAATGAAAATGACATATCATGCAATAACTTTTTAACTATTAAAATTGTAGGGCCTTAAAGCTACTCCTTGGGCACATTTTGTGTAAAAATTCCAAAGAAAAAAAGAAAAGAATTCCAGTTGTAGTGAGCTGCCCCAAATCGCTATGTTGTCAAAAAAACAGTATTTGGTCCATTAGGAATTAAATAACAACTATTACAATAAGGTGTATAAATTCTATCTATGATCGAATTTTTTTTCTTTCAACATATTTCTTTCTACTTCTCTCTCTTGACTTTTTCCAAAAAAATTCTATATTTTTATATTTTTTCCTCTTTTTTGGAATTATTTTAGAACTGCAATCTTTGCTTTCAATTACTACAAGTTAAATTTTCATAATTCTAGAAGTCAAACAATTGTAATGACATAATCCTCATAAGTGCTAATTAAGTATCTATTGAAGACTTTAAATCTTTTTTTGGTCAACTATGCATATTACAATCAACAATATTTGTTTAATACAAAGTCAAAATTCTATAAGGGGGTCAACTTAGTTTCTTAACCCCTAAAGTCCCAAGGCCATTTTTCCATCAAAAATCACTGAAAACTGCCATTTCTAGAGCAAAGAGAAAAAAAACAAATTTAATGTTTATTTTGCATATTTAACCGTAGGATCTTGTACTAGACTAGTGTAAGAATGTGTGGAAGAAATTTCAAAAATTTTGACCCTGTAGATTGCAAGATATTTGCATTTAAAGTGAAGGAATCTAGTTTTTTTGTACCTTGATCAACTACATTTTTTGGCTTTGAACCTTTTTAACTTAAAATTTTTTCTCTAATGATTTTGAATTTCTAATTTTTTATAATGGAGAATTGAATTGAGAATCTAGAAAAAAAAGATTTAAGAAGAAGCGCTTAGTTTTCACTCATTAAAAAATTGTTAAGTAGAAGTAGGTTCAAGATTGAAGAAAAATTAAATCATTAATAGCTCTAAGATAGAATTGAAATATACTAATCTCAACGGTGAGATTGTTCTAGCAAAAAATCTTGACCTTGCGAAACTTTTTTTTTTTTTAAATTGTTAAAATTGAGTTCAGAAATGAGTCCTACAAGTTATTTTTTCAAAAAGATGCTCTAATAAGATTGACCATAACTTTTGTATAACAAATCCAAATGGAATGAATCAAAGCTTCCCGTGTAAATAAAAATAAAATCTATATGAAAAAAATTTAAAAAAAATTTAATATAAAGTTTTTTTGAGGATTTTTTTCTACCCGCCGAACTAAAATTTGGGGTTTTTGTGCCATAACTTTTGCTCCCAGGCACCGATTGAAATAAAAGTTACATTTTCGGAAAGCTAATGTGATTCTCTATCTTCATAAAAAAAATTCAGAAAATCACAAGAAATATTGAGACCGTAGGAGCCTGCCCGAAATCCACTTTGTCCCCCAAGGGGACAATTGGGACTTTAGGGGTTAACTATGCCCAACAATCCAAAGCTTTAATTAGCAACTTGGAACCTATACTTCTACTTCAAACTTTTAGACTTTGAATACAAATGACATTCCTCACTTGCTCTTGCTTTATGAATACTCAAGTATGAATTTTTCTTACACTCTTTTTTCTCTCCTTAAATTAGATTTTATTCAAGCTTCAAGTATTTTTTCTAAATCCCACAATCTTCAATCTACATCACTAGTTAATTGCATTAGATTTCACTTTGTATCAACCAATCTAATTAGCTCTAAATTTGTATTAGCCACCATAGTCAATCAACGTAATTACTTAATCTGCTAGTGCAACCAATCTATTAATGTACAAACTAGATGTGGATTCATGTCCTCATGACTTAAGGTATTGGTTAAACAATATTCCGTTTCTTTCATTAAAAAAATCAACAATCTCTATATTTGAACCAATACTTTATAAGACTATCTTTGTCACCAAATATATATTTCAACTTGAAAAAAATATGCCATAAGGAACCAAAACATATTTAATATGCATTTTGAGACCCTTTTCCTATCATTTTTAACAAGATGGGCTGGGAATGAATCCATCTATTGTCTCATGTTGTTAATTGTTTCACTTTTCTCTACTTCTTTTGTAAATCCTATGAGAAATTTAAAATTTATTAATTAAAATATAAACATATGCCACTCCAAATATTTGAACACAAATTGTATAATAGACAAAACATACAACAACAACAAATTTTTAATAGGTATGAAATAAAGTTATGCCTACACCCTAAGGAATGAGATCTACAACCAAATACTAGAAGGTCATTTTAGATTGACCCCCTTTTCCTTGGACTATCCAAAAAGTAAAAAAATGACTTCCCCCCCCCCCAATATGACTAAAGCAAAAATATGACTAGGTGCTCTCCAAATGTGTTCCCTATCCAAATTTTCCATCGGCTACCCCAAAAAGATATGAAATAATTATTAAAAAAATGTGACCACAAAATATGACTCAAGCAAAAATATAATTGGTTGCTCTTCAAACATGTTCCTTGTTCAAAAAGAAAAAAGAAAATGACTATGAAAAAAATGTGACTACAAACTATGACTCCCCAAAAGATATAACTACAAAATAACTCAAGCAAAAATATGACTAGGTGCTCTTCAAACATGACGCCTACCCAAATTTTCCTTGGGCTACCTAAAAACAAAAAAATGTCACTACTGAAAAGATATGACTACAAAATATGACTTACATAAAAATATGACTACATAATATGACTAGACATTCCCTGAATATGTTCCCTATTGTTTCCTATAAAGTACTTAGCCATTCTCAATGGACGTATACTATACGCCCATGAAGTACAAGGCTAAAATATGACTAATAGTCATATTTGCAGTCATATTTTTTCCCAAGATGTTGGCCTCCCAAAATATGACTACGAGTAGACACCAGTCATCCCTAGTCATATTTTTGCACTCATAAAATGCAGGTTTTGTTGTAGTATTTAGAACTTCTACCAAAAAAACTTTAACCTTTTCATAACTTTTACATAAAATATCCAAATGTTGGATTCTTTGATATATTAAAATCTCCTTTTAGTTGCCAATAGGAAAATATGAAAATTTGACCAGTCTAATAATAGTAATGATGCACAATAGTAAAAAATAGCACTTTGGAGGTGCACCTTACAACATTCTGCAATGCTTTTATTGTAAATCTTATACTCCTCTTATTCATCAATTGATATATCAATTAGGCCTAAGGGCAGGTCTACAAAATTGTAGTGAGGATTTAATTCCTAAAAAACAATTGTCCGTTGAACAAACAATTGAAAATTTGGGTAGGTTCTAATAAAGTCAACTTTGGTCGGATGTTCACAAAATTTTGACACAAGGTATGAACATGTACCCCTTTAGTGGGAATATAATTTTTTTTCCAATTGGGTGCCTGGATCAAAAGTTATGGTGTCTTGAACTTTTTTGGCAACTTGAGCAACTTTTGCAAAACTCCTCTTTTACTTCTGAAATTTGGCAAGTAAATAACTTACATGATACAAGATGCAAATGCAAGGATAAAAAACCATTTGTAGTGTAAAAATCTCAATTTAGGAGGATTTAAAGGCTATTGGCCCTATTGAACAAGGTCGGAAAAAAAAAATTCTTCTAACTTCAAAACTTATTATCTATCAATCCGTATGGTCAAAGTTTCTGAAATTTTTTCCACACATTCCCATAGTAGTCTAGTACAAATTTGTTCAGTTGAATTTTGAAAAAAAACATTTTTTTTCATTGCCCTAATAAGTGGCAATTTTTCACAATTTTTGCCCAAAATATGCCTCAGTCCTTTAGAGGTTAAGTGAAACCTCATTTTTGTATGGAACACCACGCTGATTCACTCTAAACATCAACAACTAGTGTACAATGCCTAAACAAAAAGATTTGCACCTCGCTTTGTTTTTCATACAAATTCCCCATTTTCAAACACAAGCTTTGGCAATTCTTGCATCATTGCATTATTACGAGGTCCTAATCATGCATACCAAATTTCAACTTCAAAAAATCAAAATTCTATTTTTGATGAATTTTTTGCATTAAATTTCATGATAAATGATTAAGAGTTGTCAATGATGCAATTTCATAAAACAAAATTGCACATACATGTTAGAATTGTCCATAAGCACATCTCAACTTTTAGAAAAAATTGCAAGAAAGTTATAGAATTCATACTTTGGAGAGTTTGTTACAAAGGTGTCTCATCTTCAAATTTTATCACATAGATCTCTTTGTGTTGTAACTAGATTTTAATATTTGATCCTCACATTGCAACCAGAAATGTGCCTCTTAATAAAATGATATGATTAGTTTACTCATATACAATTATAATATATATACAATATTTTACAAAAATTGAACATATGAAACCTCAACAATGAACTCTCTTTAGTGTGAATTCTGAAACTTTGTTGTATAAGGTAAGATGCACACATGGACACATCTACATGCAATTGAAATTTGGAAATTTGTTATTGACCACACTTAATCAATTAGCATGTAATATCATGAAATTTAATGCAAAAAAATCTACCAAAAATAGACATTTGATTTTTTCACATTGAAATTTGGTAACTATGATCAGGACCACAATTTTTAAATGTGTGATTTCTTGGTTGTTCTTCACCCAAATTCAAAAAAACTTTGACTATCCTCGAAAGGTTCTCTATGAAATCGTAGTGTATAAAAAGAGTCCAAATTGTTGAGAAATTTTAAATTATTCATTGTTCACTTGTTATGAAGCTGAAGTGCACTAAATTGTTAGCACGCTAGAACTTTCTAAAGTTCCTTAACTTTCTAGTGCAAACTGACTGAAAAATTCGTAATTCAGCTGTACCCCACTATACAATGAGCTCTTTCTCCTGTCTGAGTAGTAATACGATCCGGCAACTGTCTGAATTGCAGCAGAGTAGCCATTGCCTGCGACCTCGGCACACAAAAGGATGCTGTCAACTGAGCTACGATGAAGCAATGGAAGCGGCAAGAGCCGAGGTTTGCAGGTACTTCTCTGCAACAGCCGCAAGTAAAGCTGCTCCGTATGGTAGAACTTCTTCACTGATCCAAAAGGTGGGAGAATGAGATGAGGCCACTGCATCCAGCTTCGTGTCCTTGGCGCCAATCATCATGTATGCACCTGGAATCTTTTCCAAGAAAAACGCGAAGTCTTCTGCCCCCATCATAGGTAACTGGGTCAGCACATTCTTCTCACCCAGTAGCTTCACGGCCACATCACGCATAAGTTCGTACTCTGCGTCTGTACTTGCTGTCACGGGGTTGAAGGGATTCTCTTTCTCCATGAAATCAACGGTGGCTCGGCATCTGTACACGGCTGCTTGTCCCTCAGCAACCTGCTTGATTCAACGCGCACATCAGAGACGTATTTGAATTAAGCCAATGTTGAATCTTGACACGATTAACCGAAATGGACGAAAAACACACTTCCGATCACATACGAATAAAAACATATCATTTAGCAAGCTAAAAGGTAGGTAACAAAATGAACCAATACAGGGTGTCAGACTTCAAGACTTGCGCTTCAAGAATGGAGACAATTTACGCAAAGCCACTCAACTTCCAAAGGGGTCCACTACTTTGATGAGACGGAAATCTAGAGCCAGAATCGCGCAAGGCTAAAATTGGAAAGAAACGGCAGAGTCAGGTGCCTCAAACCGTCAATTGCACGGACCCTAATAGTAACAAGAAATCATACCCACTATTTTGAAAGAGAGAAATTAGAAATCGGTTCTGAGATCTAATAAGATGAGCTCCCCAAATGGACATTCTCTTTTGAGATCGGGCACATAGGCGCTCGAACGTAAAGAAGGTCACAAACCTCCTGAATGCGCCTCTTCAGGATTTGGAAGCTCTCAGGCGACAATGCTCGGAATGTACCACCTAGTGTCACTGTCTCAGGTATAACATTGAATGCATCCCCGCCCTTGAACGCGGCCACTGTAACCACCTGAAAACATACAGGTCAAAAGAGTTTCAAACTGTTTGCAAAAAAAGAAATACGGTAGAATGAAGAGGCAGAAATTCTTTAGGAGAAAACGCGGAAAATCAAACCTGCGAATCAAGAGGATCGGCTCCACGAGATACGATATGTTGTAAACTCTGAACTATAGCAGCGCCGGCCACAATAGGGTCCCGAGTAATGTGAGGCGCTGCCGCATGCCCACCCTGCCCTCGAACGAGGATCTGGAAGAATCCACAGGCCGCCATCAGAGCACCGGACGTACCACTCACGGCGCCCACGGAGACATGACTGCTCACATGGATGCCGAAAATGGCGCTCGCGTTCCCAAGAGCGCCTTCCTCCACCATGCGCTTGGCCCCAGCGGGACCCTCCTCACCCGGCTGGAAGATTAGCATTACGGAACCCTGTCGACCGCCATGTCAAAACAGAATCACTTTACGAAAATAAAACGCACAGCAACAATGCCGTGAAAACCAATTTGAGAGTAAAAAAGGGAGAGGACACTGAAACCGTGAGGACCTCATTCCATCTCCGATACCGACCCCCTCTTCCAAGACACCTGGGTGGCCATCAATTAGCAAGTTGGCATGGCCAACTTGGTCGATGGCTACTGATCTCGAATGGAAACGGGATTGTGTACTGTCCCTTCAACAGTGCTCTACAAACCTCCCCCTTATAAATGATTTCGTACAAAATCACCGTTGAGTGAGAAAAATCTGATCCCAAGAGAGTTTGGCTCTTGCAGTATCCAAGGGGATATCTCCAGTGAGCTCAATTGCGTGATCTCGCAATGAAACCACAACCTACAAATAGGATAAAATGCTGAAAGTGACAGAAAGAGTATCCTCGAGCTAAACAGAGAATTGGTGGGAAAGAACTCACTGGTAAGGTGCTGCGATGCTTTTGGAGTAGGCGAGCGGCTCCAAGAAGCATGGCTACGTGCGCATCATGACCGCACGCATGCATCTTCCCAGTCACTTTGCTCTTGTGCTCCCACTCGACCTCTTCCTGCAGAGAGGACTCCAAAAGTGTTAGTGTCCTTGAAACCGTCCCTGAAAAAGGAAGTAAATGTCACATGCATCATTTCAAAGCGGTCACTTCATCATGAGGAGACTCATTCAAACACAAGCGTGGAGCCTTGAAAGTAGGTGAACGGAAGACTATGGCACTTGAAATTACGGTAGAGAGTCTGATGAGCTACCAAGAATTAGATGCTGATTCAGAAATTCCGTTTTGCTTGCGGGGAGGAGTGGGAATCATTTCATGAACATGGAGGCTTGTTTTCATGAAGTGGAATACAGAACTACGTACTTTTCACTTCAAAAAATCATAATCAATTCTCCAAGGGTCCAAGAAATATATGAAAATATGCATTCTGCATCATTCCGTCTAGCCTTCAATAAGCAATTCAATCCCCCAAAAATTGAGCAAGAAAAAAGGTCATTCTTGCATAAAGCGACGATAACAGCACCCTCTCCTTTCATTCAGACCTCTTTCAGATTGAACCTCCTAAAGGAACACCAATTCTTGATAACCGCATGCCTAAACCCGAAAATCTCTCTTCGAACACTGAAGCTCGTGAATCCACGAATACACACTCCTTCAGCTTCAATCACTAGACAGAACAACTCAAGAAGCAGCGAGCACGACTAATTCAAATTCATTCTTGGATACCATAACACATTCTCTACCTTCATTCAGACCTCTTCAAGATTGAATCTCCGAAAAGAACAACAATTCTTGATGAACGCAACCCTAAACCCTAAATTCTCACCGAGTGACACACATTCAAGCTCGTGAATCGACAAATACACACTCCTTCAGCTTCAAGCGGAGACAGAATTATCTCAAGAAGATCCGGCACGACAAGTTCAAATTCAGATTGGATCCAACAATACCTGGATAGGAAGAGCATCCATGTCAGCCCGCAAGGCCACAACCGGACCCACACCTTCACCAACAATGGTGGCAACCACTCCTGTGCCTACCACGGGAAACCGATACTCCACACCTAAATTCTCCAGCTCCTCCCGCACCGTCCGGCTCGTTTCATGCTCTTCGAAGGCCAATTCCGGGTGGGAGTGGATGCGGCGTCGCAAGCTCGTCATCCATTTCACGACGTCCGTCTCGTGCGCCCCTGCTAACCAACCTGCCTCGTCAATTGCTCGTCTCTCTCCTCGTGCTGTTGCTGTTGCTTCTGTTGCGACACCGAAGCTGGCAATCGGGGGTTGTTGCGATCCAACGAATGTCTCCGTGCCCGCCCATACGGCAAATGGTGCGAGTACTAGCACCGCAGTGAGACTTAAAAGGTGCAATTGCGCCATGATTTTAGGCAGGGGAGTTTCTGAAATTGGAAGTTCATGCGCAAATTCTACAGCGGATCATATTCTCTGACACTACCCGAGGCTAGCGGGGACAAGATGACGACGCATTGCAATGAAGAGAGAGCTCCGTCACCGAGAATTGGGAGGAAAGATGCGTCCGGACACCTTGAAGCTGCCTTCTTGTCTTGATTTGCAAGTATTGTAAGTGGTTCATAAAGCGATCCGCTTCTTGAAACAGTCATGTAGGTGGTTCCAAAACAAATTAAGTGGTGGTTCTAAAACGGACATTAAGTGGACTGTCAACAATGTGAGCATAATTAAGACTTGTCATTTACTGCTTTAAACTTTGCCAATGGATGGATTACGAGCTAGGGAGGGTCCATTTTAAAGCCAGTGTGTGTTCACTTAATTTTTCTAAATGAGAATTGATTGTCCAATTGCCTTCTTACAAATGTTAAAAGAATGTAGGGTCTGTTTAATTTTAGTAAGGGTCGCATTTAGGAACCTTGTGTATTACTTTTTGCATGCGACAGTGCTTGTTTTGGGTCAAGACATATCTTTTTTCAGACTGCATGTGTGTGGGTTTTGTAGGACCTAGGATCACAAATAGTTGCCTATGGCAGAATTCTTTGAAAATTCATAAGTAATTCATAAATACTCCAAAAATTATGAAACCACTTGTGTTAGATTCTGCATCAATTTTTCTTCAGGTGAAAAATAAGGAAAAATGTTTTTGAGCATCTGAAACACATCAAAAAGACCCAACAGCCCTTAAAGGGTCGCTTTATGAGCCACTTACCTTACAGTACAGTACAGCAATGTCTGGTTCATTTTCATTTAAGAATTGCCGATTTGAGGCATTCAATTTATTTTTAATAATGTGTAGCATAATTGGTAGATTTTGGTAATCATAATTATCATAGCATCCTTGCACGATTCCAATCAAGCACATCAAATTTCAGTTTCAAAAAAGCAAAATTTTGTTCTTAGTGAATTTTTTAAGTCAATTTTCATGATTTTACTTAATATTTTATTGAAAACAATTGGTGATGAATTTTTTTAACTCAATTGCATAGATATGTACGGTACATGCATACAAACATCTTTCATATTAAAAACACTCTATTAAGTAACAATAATATTTAGGAAGAACTCAATGTGAGGTGTCATATAACCAAACTTTGTGAAATAAATATCTCTAGATTTTAACTAGATTTTGGCAAAGTAATTATACCATTCTGATAAAATGTACAGAATTAGTTACAAAGTGAGGGCAAATACCAAAATCTAATTCAAATATAAAGATATCTATTTTACAAAGTTTGGTCATATGACACCTCACATTGAATTCTTCCTAGAAGGAATTATGAAACTTTTTTGGAGATGCTTGTTGAAGGAAAGATGTGCATATGGATGTTCCCTACATATCTATTCAATCAAATTAAAAAAATTCATCAACAATTATTTTCAATAAAATACTAAGTAAAATCATAAAAATAGACTTAAAAAATTCACCAAAAATAAAAAATTTCTTTTTTGAAACTGAAATTTGGTATGCTTGATTGGAATTGCATAAGAATTGGATGTTAATTATGCAAGACCAAAAATTCCATCAAATTTTCTATACTATGAAATAAAAATTGGAATGGCTCAAATTGGCAGTTCATTTGTAAATGAAGTAAACCTTAATGTATAGTACAAACCACCACTTGTGTAGGTTAGTTTTGAAAATAAGTAGAAAAAATTTGGATCATGTCTAAATTTTTTTTTATTGTAAAATTATTTCTAAAAATCTGAAAAAATTTCATTGTAGATAATTCTAAATATCCAAAAATCATTTTTGAATAAGTTTAGAAAAATTAACACATTTTGGCATGAATAGGAAAAATCAGTCTAAAATTAGGAGTGTCTAAAAAATCAAAAAAACAAAGTGCCAAAAGTCAAGAAATCCAAATCAAGTTGCCGAAACTGACCTACGCGTATGATAGTGCCCTGTGCCATTACCACAGTCAAAATAAAAGTAAAAGAATTTTTATTTATTTTTTAATTCAAAAAATCATTGAAATTCAATAACTTCTCAATTGTAGGTCCAAACACCATGAAACAAAGTCCATGCACCCGTCCTTGCAAAAAGCTTTCCAAGATATCAAGATCGTGAGTAAGGATGTACGGTTGTAGAGATCTCACCCGAGATCTCACCGTAACAAACAAAACAAAACAAGCAACCTCTTTCATTTAAGGTATACATTTAAGGTACAAATAGATATTTGAATTTTGAGTTCATTTTGTGTTCTACGTAAACTCTACTTTTATTGATATTTTTGCCTTTCATGTTTAAAGATTTGAGTATTAAAAACAAATAAGACGAACTATCAACATAAAATGTTGTATTTTCTTACAAATTTTGTAACATCAATCACAGACTACAATCTTTCAATTGATCAATATAATTGAGCTTTTTTTCCAATTTTAGTTTGAAACTGAATTAGGTATTGGATCTTTTATTTTTATTTTTTTCAAAACATAGAATGGTTGTTAAAATGTTCGCTAATTTTTAGATAGCCAATATATATTTTTATAGAAACTAATGTGCCCTATGTTATTGCCACAGTCAAAATAAAATTAAAAGTAATTTTCTAATCTTTTTAATCATAAAAACTTCAAAATTCAATATCTTTGACACCCTATGTCCAAATGCCATGAAACAAAGTCCATGCGCCCCTCCTTGCTGAGGGCTTTCCATTGGTACCAAGATTGCGACCAAGGAATGCACAGTCTAGAAGATCTCAATGTAACAAACAAATCAAATCGAACAAAATCAATCAAACAACCAAATGACTTAAAATATAGATGCTACAATAAGTACAAAAAAATCCTCATTTTAGATAATGAATTATGAATTTTCTATTGTATCTATGCATGCCTCAATAATGTATGTAATTATTTGAATTCTGATAAATTTGTATTTCAATATCTAAAAAAAAAAATTGGTAAATGTTTTGAATTTGAATTACAAGATCATTTTTTCTAAAATCTCAAAACTTAAAAAATAAATCACTATATACAATATATTTTAATCCTAAGTGCCCATGGTTAGTTAGTATTTTCCAACAGAGAAAAATCCTACATATAAATAGGTATGAAATTCCTTTGTTAGGATATAATTTCACAAAATAATTATATATAAGATTTTAAATATTATTCAATTGTACACTAATCCACAAGTTTACATAAGGATTCAACATTGCAAATTGAAGATTATAACCATCAAAGTTGACAAAACTCTTTAAAATCAAAATTTTGCGAGACAAAGTATTTAGAGTATGTGAATTTTTTTATCTATAAAAATATAGAAGCTTAGAAGAAAACCAACCAAATTTAAAGATTTTGGATCCACAAGGTAGGAGATATTACATTGCAAGTGAGATGGATTTTAAACCACTAAAAGTTGTTAGAGGTCAAAAGAATGAAAGCTTCCAAACTTCATGAAATGTGTTTATTCAGACTTTGTGGACAAATTTTATGTTTTTTCCTTTGAATTACCATTAGAAATCTTCAATTATGGGGTATCAAGGTTGGAATTTGATAAAAGTGTGTTTTCTCTCTTCTTCAAGGAAGCCATCTACTAGAGTTTCTTTGTAAAAAATGGAGAAAATCTAGTTTTCTAAATTTCAACCTTGACGCCAACTATCATATTTGAGATATGTACAAAGAGAATTTTTAATCTCTTTTTGCTTTGAAACGTTCCACAATTAAAATAGTGTAAAAAATGGGCACTTTGAATTATTCAAGCAGAAAAGGCTCTTAAAAATTTGAGTTTTGAATTCATAAAAAAATTAATTTCAAATTATTTTCATTGTGTAAAAAAAGAAAAAGTAGAAAAATTATCCGAAAAGAAGGAATTCAAGCCACACACACAAAAAAAAGAAAAAAAAAGAAAGAAAAAAAAAAAAAAAGACTACTTTGGTACTTTAGTAGAAATTTGGTGTTTTTAGCCACATGTGAAGGTTCACAACATAACTGTCTCTCCCAAATAGTAACTGACTGGTGTGATCGCCTATGGAAACCCTAATTGATAATCTTTGTTGTTGCAATGCCACTTCCTATGATTCCGCCGTCATGTGCTTCCTATTTCCTGTGATGAACGGCCGAATTCTTTGAGCCTCTGCAGTTTCTCTCATTACTCGTGCCAACTGATTCGTGCTGTTTTCCAACGATCCCTTTGAGTTGTCGAGAATAAATGCAAGCGTTGATTTCCTGCATTTTGGCGACGGACAAATCCTGAACATCTGTCAAAACTCAGCTTTCACCTGAGGTGTCTATCCTCACTTTCTGAATTAGGTTTCGCAAAATGCTATAATTTTGGTTTCTGCAATTGTGTCCTCGGATTTGTATGTGTGACTGAATGGCTGTGGCAGCCGAGAAGCTCAAGAACAAGTACACCTCGTGCCAAGAAGCCTGGGAAACCTCGCGTATGGAATGGGGAGATAGTCAACCATGAGGTGAAAGAATGGCCCTTCACCGCACCGACCGATCAACGGCCAGGGAGCTTTGTGAAGCCCTACAGCAGCTCAATCAAAGTGAATGGAGGTCCGTCCTACAGTTCTACAGAAACTTGGGAGACCACTGCTCCCAGTTTACGGCCGATGAAACGATTCATTCCAGAGTACAATCCTACAGGGGTGGGGTGGAGACCGTCACGACGGCATCCTTGCTCGAGGCAATGCAACCATCAGCAACCAGATTTTGCATTAATTTACCAACCGGACCTCCTCTCTGAGAAAGAGAACGTTGCGTCCTCTTTTCGCCCTAGTAAACGGTACATTCCAGAATATTATCCCAAGGAAAAGGAATGGAGACCTTCGCGGATGCAACTGTGCACGAAACAATGCGCTCACAGAGAACCGGACGAAAATGTAGACAGCAAACCGCCCAGATCAAGTATGAAATTAGTCAAAGGCCTTCAATGTTCTTCTAGTAGGTTCATGCTCTTGCATCAGTGTTGGATTTTGAGGGCCTTCGGTCCGTAGGACAATTGCCAGCAGCAGACGAAAGCAGTTAAGAGTCAACTGTGTCTGATAATGCTCCTTTCAAATCTAACCTTTCAGATCTCTGCTGTTGCAGGTCAGCACGAGGACGCAGCTTTTCGACCATTGGAATATCGACAGGCACACCCACCGGCATCGAGAAGCTTAGTGAGTAAACCGATGGCGCCGCAAGGAAGGCTCAACGAATACATCATTGATGGCCATTTCCACAAGATCCAACAACCAGTAAGTTCGACCTTATGTGTTAATTTTCCTGATTGATTACTAATCAGTTCTACTTCTGCTGGAGCCTTCAAGGTAGGGATGTAGGTCAGAAATCATTAGTTGAGCCATCTGTATTGTACTGTTCATAGCAATTCAATTTGTATTGCACCAGTTCGAGTTCAAATTGTGGAATGTTTTCTTGACGCATCAGACAGAGCTGCTGACGGAACAAAGGGCTCAGTTTGTGAATTGCAAGCCATGGATACGGCAGAGAATTTTTGAGGAAGTGACTCAGGTACCTATCCTTCAATTCTCGTGTTCAAGCATAAAATGTGGACTCCATCAATCACTAACAAATCATTCTAACGTGGAACCAGGCTTCCAAAGACAACGGATTTCGAGCTAGTAGTGTAGACCCTTCTGTGACGAGGCATCTCTATGAAGATAGGACTTCTCTGGTGAACCGACGACCGTGCACTGCAGCTGGCCGTATATTTAACTGTAGTGGACAGAAATCATCAATTGTATCGGATGCTCCTCTGCACATTACAAAGGTGTTGTAATGTGTGAGTTCTAGGGCGCCGGTAAGAGCTATTCCTGCGTGTTCATTAAGCAAGTAGCGACTCGAGTACTCGTGATCTAAGTTCGCACACATTTTCTACGACCTCTTGAAACTGGACTTTCTCCTCGAAAGTAGCGTTTAGCACGTTTCCATTTCTCCGAGGTTGTATCTGCCATTGTTGAAAGTCATTGAACTCCATGACTTTCAGTTGAGTGATAAGGAGTTTCACTTCAAAACTGAGTTGATAACAATACGATTAAGAGTTCTCTAATGAGCAGATATGGTGTCTAGTTAATTTCTCCTTCAAGCTTTACGGATGTTGAATCGACTTGGATCTCATATAATTTTCGTGACTCTGGTTGTCGCCTCTGACGTAGACCTAGGACGATAACACTAGGTAAATAGTGAGATCGTATTTAGGGAGAAGCTTTGTTGTTGCAATGCCAGTCTCCGAGATAGTGAAGGGTACTCTATTGGCCTCCAACTCGGTACTTGGACATGTATGTGGGCATGTGTGACGTCCGTGTAATAAGATATTGAAACTAGAGCACCAAAGAAGCGGGGCGAAGGTATGAGACCCAGGATTTTGTCGTCGAGCGGCACTCGAAATCCTCAGATGTCGAAATGAGATGCGCTATAGTATGTTGTCTATTAATCACCTAACTACTAACTGACTCATGAACTGATACAGCATAAGAGCGCGATTGTTCGTACACTTCACTGAAGAAGGCGAGTCCTGTGAATTCTTTCTTTGGTAACTCCTACATTCTCTCAACCGTCAGCTCGATAGTCCGTCATGCCCTAATTTCTTATGCTTTCGCAAGTATTCACTCTCTTTCATTCTTTCCTGTCAGGAACCTAGGATGCCCTTTGAAGTCCCTGTTATGTCATTATTGATAGGTTGATGGAGAAGTCTCTCATTTGCACTAGATGTACTCCTAGTTGTTTCTGACCACGAATTGTTGATCTACTTATCAAGTGCACTAGATGCTGATTGAGTTTATCAACCCATGTGCAGGGTTGAGGCTAGCGCTTATTCACTGTGGAGGATTTGTGGGAGGATTTGTGCCGATCTCGCAATTGCTTTTTTTGGTTTCACAAGGGGTTTTGAGCTTGTACACTGACAAATAGGTAATTTCTTCCCATCCTGCTGCTACGTCGATCTTCGTCAGCATACTTTGTTTTTAGAATTGTGATATATGATGCCCTCTTAATTCAGACTTTTTGCAGGAAAGAAGCCACGAGCACTATCACAGATTATTTTGTCTTCTGTATTTCTCATGGAATTCCCATCTTGATAATAAAGCTGCTCAATCTTTGTTAGCCGTAGTTCCAAATTGAGGATGGATATGTCCTAAGGTGCATGATGCCGACAACACCGCCTTCACCCGAATGCATTGCACTCTGTAAGGCTCCAACATGTCTAGCAACACGGCCAAAGACGGCATGCCCAGTTGGTTGTCCTAAAGAAAAGTCTGCTCAAGTGATTCCGCAGCAGTCCTACAGAGACATCCATGCTCGTGCACCACCAAGGGGTAGTTTGGATTGTGTCCGGAATCAACTGAACCCTTCAGATTACCAGGCGAGGCCATGTCCTCCCGGGACGAAACCAATTCCTCAAAGACCACTTGGAGGGTCAAGTGATGAAAGTGAAGCATTCCTTAACTCATTCGACTGCCAAGAGCAACCGGTACTAATACTCTTACGCCTGCTCGATTCTGTAGTTGTGCTTGTGAAACAAAAATTTGAATTTGTGCTTTCTTTATTGCACTGTTCTCTCTCCTGATTTTTCTCCTTCTGGTTGTGATTGAGGCAGTGGAGGTCATCGAAGCACAGGGTGGAATCTCATCACGAACACGGGTACCAGGACATATGGAGGCCCACTATTCGCTCTAGAAAGATGACCGGTGACAGCTTGGGGGAATCTGCACAACCTCAGTCTGAACAAGAGGTACTCTAGCATTGCACAAGATTAAATAGCTAGTACATTCCTTATGTCCACTTGTAAGATAGAAACCGCATGTTAGAACTGACATTGAAATAAAATATCAGATTATTTCACTAGATTGGCCGAGAGTGTCAAGCTTTTGGCGTTGGGCTAATTGGCGTCGTTGAATGTTGACCACAATCGGCGGCAGTGGAGAAGCTCAAGAACCTATATTCCATGCGCGCATGATTATGGGAAATCGTGGAGTTGGAGACCGTGCATCCGGCCGGCGGGTGGCGACAGAAAGAGCAGCTGTGAGACCAACTGGAAGCCCTGTGTTCACGTTGCTGGTCCACCGGAAGGGGACTCAGAGAAACCCCACACCAATTGCATCAAAGTGCCAACTTCCTACAGCACCACTTGGAAGGAGACCTCCTCACCACCGTTTCATCCAAGTCTCCGTAACATTCCAGCGTTTGTCCCGGAACGAAGGGACTGGAGAATTGCTAAAGGACATGTGTGCTCGAGGCAATGCGTGCACCAACTTCAAGATTCAGCTTATATTCACGGACAGAATTTTGATGACCCACCGGAGACAGACACCGTAACATTCTATACTTTTCAGCAACTGTCCTTTAGCCCTTCCTTTCCGACCTGTTCGTATCCAACACGTTTGCTTAATTTTCAATTGGGGAGAATTTTTTGTTAAAGGTGTGACAATTATTTGGTCAGGGAATGCAGGAAGAAATTCATACGGGAAAGAAGCTCACTCCTTTCAAGGAACATCCAAGCAACAGTCCTTCCAATTGCTTGCCTCTTGACGATCCCCCTTTAAGCCCTCGAATTGATGAAGAAGGTCGCTCTCTTGTAACGAGGGAAGAAATTCTCTTGCAAAGAGGGAAGAAATTCATTCCATCGCCACCTGACAGTGGAGCATGCACACCGAGGCTTGCACACACTGGGTGCAGCTTACCCGCAGATTGCACTACACCAGACCAACGGCGTGGGAAGAAGCTGATTACATTGCCTGATGACATTGGTAGAGAAACAACAACTCTTTTGCTAATTATTGTCCACTTCGCAGTAGTTTCTCTGATTTTCAAGATTATCGGGGCATGGGTCAACAGCCAAAGATTCATGCCTTTAAAGATATCCAGCTCATGGTAGTTGAAGATTTTAGTTCTTTAAGTGTAACTTTTGATGTCTGTTCTTTGTGCAGTATCTAACTGGTCATACATTCTTTAAGATTATATGGACCAGATAATGATAAGCGTTAAGTTACGTGCTGACTGAAAACGGTATGAACTTGTTCATGAGGATGTAGAAGTCAGATCAGCCATGTCGAAAGGGCCGTGTTTAGGGAGACAAATTCTCTGCATTATGTAGTGAGCAGCTGTGTTTTTCGTTACTTTGAAGTCTTTGAAGGCGCAATAGAGTGTATTCAAGGGTTATATTTGTTCGTTGTACTGTAAACTTGCGCCCCGTGGAAATCTTATGAATAGAAACCCGTGAAATATTATGTATACATTCTTTCCAAACCGTGGTTCATGAGTTAATGCACCCAGCTATCATCTGCTAACTTTCATCCACTTTTCAGATCTGCGGGAGAACGTAATTTTTGAACCATTGGTTCGTGAATATCAGATTCAACCTCTTCCGCACGTGCAACGTGACGAGCGCAAACCATATGCGCCGCAGGGGAGGTTGAATGAGTACGTAATTGATGGTCACTTCCATGGGTTCAAACAACCGGTATGTCCTCATTCAATGATGTCAAAATCCTCATACTTACGAGAAAGAATCAGCATCTTTTCTTAAAATAGTTTTCCATCTATGATGTGTGCATCAATCGTGGCCACATCTAACGTTGATAATCCTGCTTACTCCTAGTTTGAACTGTGAAAACTTGATTGTATTTGGTGTTCCAGAGGGAGCTTCTAACAGAGCAAAGGTCACAGTTTCAAACCAGTAAGCCATGGTTGAGGAAGCAGATTTATGACGACATGAATCAGGTGCATTTACTTCTCCAATCCTTCCTCCGCACCGGAGCTGCATTAATGATATACTTGCTACTCTCTCTATACATGACGAAGTTTCTTTCTTCGTGAACCTGAACGCTGCTACATCGTCCTACTAAAATTGAACTTAACTTTAACCGTATATTACAATGCTGCAAGATAATCATTTCGTTTCTGAGCATCCACCTCCTCTTCTTGAACCAGGCATCCAGAGAAAATAAATACCAGTGCTGGAGTGTAAGCTCTTCGCTTACAGGCCATCTGTATGAGGATCGGAATGCTGTGGTGAGTTGAGATGGTGAGACACTCACTGGAGGTGAGCAATCAGATACAAATAGTTGGCAATGACTTGGACATATTGTACGGCAGTGTCGTTCATGTAATTACCAGTTTGGAAGCCTTAAAGTTCAAGAATAGTGAGGGCTTCTGAAATTTGGAAGCCTTGAAGTCCAAGAATAGTGAGAGGATCCATCATAGGATAATATCAACTTCTAATAATCCTGGGCTTGTGCCCTTTTCAAAGAGTGCCTGGTGAGAATATGCCATGGCTATAGCTACAGTAGATTAAGTAGCTTACACACAATGGGCCAAAGTAGTGTCCGGAATGGGCACTTCTACCGTAGTCCAAAACCATCACAACGAAACTCACCACAGCAGCATACACATCTCACCACAAAACACAAACAAACTTCAACACAATTAAGTAAAATAAAGTAAAGAGAGCGAGAGAAAGAAGAGACAGTCCAACGTACTCAACTCTTAAGCTAAACTTAGATGTATTTACAAAACCGGAGGAAACAGCAGAATCTGGCACCCTTAAGGCCACAATCAGAACCGACCCTTCAGAAACCCAGGCAAAAATTAATGCCGACTGTTCCAAAGACTCACAACTGATCCTTCTATCAACTGATCCCACTCTGCAAAATTGCCTCCATTCAAGTCTCCAACTGCCTGGTTTCCATGTGAAACCGAACCGGTGCTGGATTCAAGCAAGCCATCGATGCCGGGCACTTCCATGCAATCTGATTCAATGGAATCAATGAGTGCTGCACATATAATTAGCAACCTCTCCAAAACGCAACGCCTAAGGAGGGACGGACCATCAACTGATCATCAGTAGGGAGAAAAATACTTCAAAGCCGGTTACCAATCCCCGTGGAAATCCTTCTTATCATCGCCTGCATCTGTAGTGGTGTCACAGTTCACAATCCCAGCCACAAGACTCAATTGCTTGTTTCCAAGTCCAAGCGACTCTGAGCTCACAGTGTGAGCCCCCTTGTAGAAGCTTCAAACCACGTTGCCAAATCTGAAGCTTGCTGACAGTCCGAATGGCTCCATTGCTGTATTACAATGCTGTGGACTCGCTCAGTTTCCAGGCAGACACGGTGATGAGAGACCTGTCCTGCCATGTGAGAGAAAGGCACCCACCAGGGGGTCTCTGCAACCGGAAGTTATCGCAATACTGCCACAACAGCTGCTGCGCCTGGCTATGCGCGTAATGACTCAGAGCCACACTCACAAACCCCCCATTCCGCATATGCTGACTCCACTGCTCACAGCTCTCATGCCGCTGCGTCCTCGCCACCCCCTCACAGGCCACAATATTCTCAATTTGACGAGCGAAGTAGTTGCTCTCCACGTTCAACCTGTCCTGGCAGTCACGCGCCATGGTGGCGTCCAGCGAGTCGAAGAGCGCGCAATAGAAGTGGAGTGCGTCGATGAACTTCGGCTTAAACTCGGTACCATTCAAAGCCGCGTCGTACTCTGTCAGGGTAACAAGACTAGGCGCGAGGGCTACCACTGATTTGAGAATGCGCTGGATAGAGGGCGAGCCATCATCACCCAGAAGTTCATGGAGTTGCAGCATGAAATTGACGATGAGCTTCTCATCGGGGTTGAGGGTGACGGACTCCGGAGTGAAGTCTGTCATGGCGACCACCACAACTGGACAAAACTCAAACTCCACACCGAGATGCTCAGCGAAAGACTGCAGTCTTCGGCCTGTCGCGTGCACAGACTCCGAGCCTGCGACACTGATGCCCGTAATCTTCACCCGAGGAGGAGGAAGCTTCTTCGGTTGCGAAGCAAACGCTTGCAGTAAAGCCGCCCATTGAATGCCGTGCGTGATCCCGAAGTCTACGATGTGCACGGAGGAAAACCCTTTCACCGCCTCCAAAATGGATTGGTTCGCTGTCAAGTGCGCGAATTTCATGTAGGGGCAAGCCTCGTTGAGCACCTGGCACGCCACAAAGGAGTTGTAGGGCGCTTCCACTGGGGAAGGGTCCGTCACCTGACCCGACACGCATTTCGTCAAAGCGTCGCAGAAGTAGGCCGCCACTGGAGGAGAAATACAAGCAACAAGTAATCGATATAAGCCAACAGGGGATGCACTTCGGAAACTAGTGGTATCTAGATTAACCCTTCAACTCAATCTATTCACAGCATTCCTCATTAGATTCACACTTACTTTTTCACATTGAAACAAGACCTGCACCCCAGTTTGAATGAGTTGAGGGATAACTCACATCTAAGTAATCGGGATGCATTGATTATGGTTACAAAGTTAGGTACATTCAAACCTCTTTAATCCGACCCTCTCTTCAATGACATTCTTGAATATCCTGCCCACTTCCGACACTATCATTAGCTGTACCACACTTCTCTCACATGCAAACTATTTCACCTGTAAAATCAAGGAGGTAAGAGTGTACCTCGTTGCATGGGATCGCCGAAGGGGGACGAGAGGTCCCGCAGACGTCGCAAGGTGGAGAGCGTGGACTGATGGTTCTTCTCGAGCTGCGTTGCGCATTCTAACAACAGATGAACAAGGTGAACACTATGATCTTTCTCACCACTATAATCACTCTCCGTCGACCGATCCTCCGCTTCGGAGACGACATCCTTCCTGTTCAAAATGTTATTCTCCTCAGAAGGACCCGCCGCTACAGCCTGACTCCCAAGTTCCTGTGGTTGCTGCTGCTGCTGGAGCTGGAGCTCTTCCTTCTGGAACTCCACCATTGCAGTCCCCTCGATGCTCACTCGAACGCGAAGGTCTCGGGGGAGCGTGAAGTCATTTTCCCAGGAGTCCACCATGACGGGGGGTAATGTGGAGCTTTCTGTGCTCTCGCAGGGTTGCAAGTCGCCGATGAGGGATTCCATCCATTCGTTTCCACCAGGGGTGACATAGGCGCCGCCCCCGAAGCCCAAGGTGTTGAAGTCGTCCATCCTGAGGGGAGGCAGGGGTGGAGGAACAATCTGGTTGGGCTTCAGTGGGGAGTTTCCATGGCAACCAGGAGGAGCTAGAATTCCGAGTGGGCGACCTGAGCTTCTGGAATCGAGAAGTGTTGAAGCTGAACTGTTCTGCATATTAGACTGCAAAACGAATCAAGCTTCTCAGTGTTAGTGGGTATCGGAATGGGAGTTGAAAATGAATGGGGTTGAACTTCCTGGTGACTAGTTAAGACATACAACCGCAAGGAAGTTTTTCAGAGTTTATTATCATAGTAATGAAACGGAGTTTAGCACAAAGGAGGTGGCAATGGTTCAATTGAGGTGGTAAACTCTGTTCCGTTTCCTCCATGATAAACTCTGAAAGTCCTTGTGGATTATAGAAACCTTATAATGTTGAACAAGAGAACAAGATTACCTTCGCAGTCTAAGAGGTGATGACAACATGGGAGATGGTGCGGTACTTGGTGTTGGATTCAAGACAGTGCCATTATTCAAATGGGAGAGGTGGGAAACAAGTTTAAACCTTAGTGTTTAGTATCCATTCACTGTTGAATGCATCACTTTCCACGAAGCACTATTCTTAAAATTTGTTCAGTACTCAATGAAACAATAACCCTAGGGATGCATTTGGAGTTCGGAAAGGCATAATCACACAGTAACAAGACAATCACCTCGAGATTACGCTGGTCTATATTGTGCGGTAGCTTGAGAGCGCAGGGAGCGGCAACGACGCAGGAAAGATTGAAAATTCAAAGAAGCTCCTTTCACACTCATCGCAACACCATTGTCCCAACGCTCGCAATTTCGCCGGGGAATCACGGAAACTCTTCTAGAGGATTCAACCTCGTGTAGGGATGAGAAGACGTTCTCATCTCTGTGCAATGCCAGCTGCAATGGCCACAAACGAGAGAGACGATGAAAATCAAACAACAGGGACAAACATTTCACTCTGATTCAGTTCGGCAACTACACTCACTCTTGAATCTTACCACCTAAGTTCCATCTTTCCCAATATGACATAGTCTGAATGTGTGAGAACTGTGCAAGTATGCAGGATATTCTAGAATGATATTTTCGAGAAGGTCATAATATAGAGATCATTAATTAGAACAACAATGCCGAGTAACAAAAGATTCCCGAAGTGAGTTACAAACCATTAGGTTAAGAGCAATCGATCATAGCTACTCTTTCAATGTACCGCAAACCAGGGTAAGCAAAACCAAACCACGCGATCTACACACCCCATGAACCTTCCAAATTCAGCAGTCCACAAGACGAACTCGCATTCAAACACAATTTCGTCACTCGGGAGATCAAAATCGAGGACAAGAAAACTCGAAACGAACCAAAACGAGCAGAGTTCACCATTGCCGCAAACGAGAGAGACGACGAGAATCAAGCAACTAATTCAAATACAACACTCTGATTCCGTTCGGAAACTAGAACTACAATGCCGAGTAACAAGAGATTCCCAGAACAAGTTACAGAGAATATGGTCACAAACACAATCGATCACCGAGTCTCATCCCAGTCGACGGACGCACCACAACCGTCGCAACCGAAAATCAAAGCACACAATCTTGAAATCTCAAATTCACCATTCCACTAGTAGAACGCACATTCAAACAGAATTTCGTCACTCAAGACGCAAGACCACAAAGCTCCACGACTAGAAACTAGAAACTAACAACATTTGCAAGTATCGAGGGAATTTGATCGAGGGTACCTTGCTAGAAATGACGCAGCGGACTCAAATCTTCACCAAAAGAGCTCATTATAGTCGCAAAGAAGAGATGCTCCACTGCGCGAGAGGCAAAGAATCGAGGAGGATTCGTGGATCGAATGAACCGGAACGATCGCGACAAGCGCAGCGATGGCTTGAAGGTGGGAAGCTTGGCGACGTGAGAGAGCGAGAGAGACGTTGGGTTGGGACGGGAATAGGAGCCCTATGCTGACGTCGGCTCCAGCAACGACTGTCTCCTTTTATTAGACTTCTAAGCTAGAATCTACGTGATTAGTTCATTTTTCTGTACTCAGTGGCCCAATATTTACGTAATATTGTAGATTTTAGCTCATCCAGCTGACTTTTGAGTTTCCTTTTGTTTTTTTCCTTTGGGATTTTCTGAGTTTTAAAGTAACAATTTTAGAGGGTTTGTTTATTGAGCAGGTAGGAAAGAAGCTTCTACTCCAATTACTGAAGTCAACTTGTGTTTTATTTTAGCTTGAGTTGTGCAAATCAAATTTGGGCAGTGATCTACAGAAGGGATTTGGGCCAATTTGGCGAGGCTTGGTGGACTACATTTTCGGATCTCTGGGTTGTGCTTCAATTGTGTACAATTTTGAATTCTTCTCAAAAGAGAAATATAATTTCCAACATTCTTTTTCCATCATATATAGACAAGAGTTCATCACACTTACTCAACTCTATAGTCCCCATGTAGGACAACCTCATTCATTTTTCATATAGATTATAAGATTTTAAATTAGAATTTGTCAAATTACTTTATAATTATCTAAATGAATAATGATAGGTATAGTCATTAGATGTTTTTTCAACTACATTGGAGGGTCATTTCAAATTTGTTCCTTGTGCTAAGAATTAGCCACTGCTGCTCCAAATTAAAAATAAAAATATGTTTGTTTTTAAATAAATATACGTTATTATCTAACATGGCAATAGTTCTACCACATTAGATTGTTGATTTGAGGCTGATTTGGCACACTTCCTGTGTTCCCAACAGTCCCTATTTCGGGGCCCTTTACAATCTTGAAATCTCATCTAATGGAAGCTCCAGGCTTCCATATTACACCTACAAATATTGGTTGATAAATTCATAATTTTAAAAATAATTTTGTTATTCAAGTGAAAAGAAGGCCTTTGCCTTATTGTTGATTTTTAAAATGTATCATTGAATAAGGTTTTCTAAAGGTTGAGGAGAAATATGGTGTACCAATTTTTTATACTTTTGGGAGACAATATCACATGACCTTTCAGAATATTATATTATAGGTATTTAATATTAAGCAATTTTAAGTTAAATATTGTTGTAAATGACATTCTTAAAAGGAAAGGTCACCCATTCTTATCACTAAAATAATGTGATGCTTTGAGGTCTAAAATTGCTTCAAAAAACTCATATCTAAAGCAAGGCTAAAATCTTTATTTGTAATTTATTTACTAACAAATTCAATCATAGGATCCTTTAGTTAACTTGTTCAAATACATCTTACCAAAATTTTAGAGTAAAAATCCCCACTAATTGCAAGGTCAATGTGTCTAAACTTCAAAAATAGATTTGCTTAGCTCTTCCAAAAGGTGAAGTTATGTCTTTTAACATTTAAAGGAAAAACCAAGCACTTCCAAAAATTGTGCAAATTAACCAATATATTAGAAAATGGGTTGAGAATATAGTATATAGAAAAAAATGAATTTAATCCCCCAAAAATTAATATTCAACTTAATAAAAAAAATTATACATTGGAAGGTAGTACTTGCTGAAAGAAAAAAATAAATTATGTATTAATAATTTCTATGAGAAATTGAAAATCATTAATTCCAATAGTGAGAATGTTTTAATAACATATAGGCATAGTTTTGTTTTTTTAATTTCAAAATTTCAAAATTTAGTTGAAGAAACATCTTTATATGGATTTCTTTTACTTTTATTTAACTTGAAACATAGAAACCTATATAACATTCAACTCTTCATTTGAAATTGAATGGTTCAAATGTTTTTGAGTAGGTATTAATCTATACAATCCAATGAACTTAGTTAATGTTATTTAGAATATATTTTAAACTATCTAGTTTGACATTGAAATAAAAAAAAATTCATCCAATGTTTGCAATATTTGTCGGAGTGGTGGAAAACAAAGTTTTACATGTATTTGAAAATGATTAGCATCCATATTAAATAACCCATGCAAAAAATCAAAATTAAGAAGTCAATAGATTCTATTCAAGTTCTCTAAAAGTCCAAAGTAGGTTCCTTAGTTCTCAAAGGGTTGTTTTCTTAAGCATAGATTGAAATTTAAGGGGAGTATAGTAAAGTTATTTTGTCCCTCTCAAGATTAAAATATTCCTCATGGTGAGCATATACCCAATAGGAGTTATTCCCTCTATTCCATAATATTAGGCCCTTTATTTTTTTCCATTCGTCCCAAACTACTTGTTTCCTTTAGTAATGTTCTTCATACTTGATTTTAGGATTGAAGATGATTTTTTTTGCTTTTTAGTGTTAATTACTAAAATGAAGCACAAAACTATAGTTTATTATCTACTATGTACATCAATAAAATTCTAATTTCTAAATTTTGTAGCAATTTGAAGTTGACTTGTTCAAAGAAAAGACATGATTGAACTTTTCATTTAATCTATTAAATTCTAAATTGTTTCTTGAACAAACCTATATACACAACAAAAGCATGGGAACTACAAAGGAAGCCTTCCTTCTTTGTAAAAGCCAATATATAGTATTTCATATTTATTACAACATTGTACTTTTTATTATCTTCCTTTGATTGCAATTACTAGCCACATAAAGTTCCAAAATACTTAGTAGTAATGAAAGCCTTAAGGATTTGGAAACAATTTTTTAATGCATGTACAATGTGTCCACTCACGTGCAAAATAAGTATAGTAAATAGGGGTATTAAGGGGACCAAAAAATTGAAAGGACTTGTTATACAAAACTGTAGATGTTTGCAACATGATGTACAACCCCCGACACTTCAATAACTATTGATGTACAGCAAAGGTAGATATTTACATAGTGTGTAATGTCGATTAATTAGTATGGGTCCCCTTGATACCCCTATTCAGTGTAGCACATCCCTCTCTCTTCGTCCACCGACCATCGAGCGTACGTCCGTCGTCGTACATCTTTGTCGACGGAGGTCAATTCTCGTCGTCTCCCTCGTTTGTGGCCATGGCAGCTCGCAGAGCTTGGCTCATCAGCACACGAGGGGGAATCCTCTACGAGAATTCCCCTCTCACGTCTTGAAAATTGCGACCTCGGGGTTGGGCGTTGAGAGCTTCTCGTCCTTGCAACAATGGTGATGCGCTGGATGTGAGAGGAGCTTCTTTGGATCGTCACTTTGTCACTCCCTGCCCTTGCACCGAGCTGCTTGCGGTCTTGCGGCCTGCTTTTTCCCGAGGTGAGTGAGCGAGTGAGTGACTTGGTTGGTGAACGAGAGGAGATTTGAATTAAATGCATCCCGTAGTCAGAAGTCCGAGCCTGAATGAATTTGGTTCGACGACGTAATCAATTCTTCACCACAGTGTTGGTTTCAAGGATTGTAATGAATGAATGAGGGTCAAGTGTTGCGATTTGATATAGGGAACGTTGCCGTAACAGAATATATATGCGCTAAATGACTGTCAGAAAGTTTATGGACTGATGGTTGTGTGGGACAACAGAGGATTCAGAACGAACCATTCGCGAGGAATTTGAGTTGCACGGTTTCGATGGAATCCGCAGACAATCTGAATTCCTTCTCAGTGACGAGTTGCAGCGACCGAAGCAATTCAACACCATGCTCGGCATTCAAGTCCATGAGAACAACATCAGGGTCTAGAATTTAGGGTTTTCTTCGCTGCTCCTTCCCCCAAGAGCTTTTCATCGAGATCCAGTTTATCGATTCTCGACTATGGCTATCATCTATTCGCAATACGCAAGCGTCGCTACTTTATCAAAATTGTCCGTCTTGACAGCGGATTCAAGCTTTTCCGGGGGGTCTGCAGTGCCAAGCTTCAATCCAAGGCTGCATTCAGCTTGGAACGGACTCTTGAAGCGCAGAGGCAATGTGCGTGTCGACACTGCTTTCATCTTCCCTTCCCCCACATTGCATCAGCTGGGTCTTCTAGCTTTCCCCCTTGCCGAATTTTGGAGGAGGTTCCCAGTATTGATGAGCTGACATTGTGAAAACCCTAACATGCTTCTGCTGTTTTGAATTATGTTTCAGTTCATTGCTTCGGCGTCTAACGAGAAGAATGTCCCCCTCTGGAGGAAAGAGCTCACATTACTGGAAGAACCAGCAGGCGAAAACTTCCTCCAAAACGCATCGATGGAAGAAGACATCGCTCGTCTTCAGAAGAAGAGAGATCTGCAGGATCACGCAGAATACTCCAACCGCACTGGCAATACATCCGTGGAGGAGGAGACAGAAGCATTTCTTAGCTCTGGAGCCAAGGAAGAAGTCGATGATGGCATTAACGTTGGAATAGAAACACTTAATCTTTTGGAGTGGCCCAAAGTATGTGTCCAAGTGTCTGAGTTTGCGAGCACTCCAATGGCAGTAGCCCTTGCTCGCGCAGGCTCCCTTCCTATTGGCAGAACTGTAGCTGAAAGTGAGGAGCTTCAAGCACAGACGTCCGCTGCGCAATTACTCTCCAGTCCACTCGACTTCTCTGATATTGCAGATCTGCGTGGTTTTATCGAGGATGCTCAATCTGGGAATGTCTGTCAGCTCGAGGAGTTGTGTCAAGTGAGAAAAACTTTAGCGGCAGTGAGACGTTTACACCACCAGGTTATTGGGCAATTCAGAAATGGAGACCGCATGAGTAATCAGGAAGGTGATCAAGGTGTGTAACATCTCGTCTTTGATAACTTGACTCGTCTTTGTAAGGGGATTGCTGTTTAAGTTTTTGATGACTCTAGTGCTTATTTCTGCTGACTCGTCTTCAGACATTCCAAGGTAAGGCACTGTATACCATTTGGTGTGTGTTTTGTGTTTTAACATATGTAGGAGTGATTTTTGGGAGATCAGTAGAGAGCTGTAGAGAGATCTATGGATAGAAGAGCCAAATCTTTTGAGACCAAATTTTTATCACCATGCAAAGATTTCTGACGCTGTCTCAAAGTGGGCGGTTCTGGTTCAAAATTAGTGATCGTAGACAACCTTATTTCTATCCGAAGATCAGACCACAGACATTTAGCGAAGTCATGCTTACACCACTTACTAATAAGGTCAACTACGCATATGGGTATGAGTAAGTATAGGAAATATGATCAGGTCCCTAACGGTTTTAGTATCCTCGATCGTATTGGAGGTATAATCATTGACTTTCAATCATCTATGGTTTAAATTGCTGCTCTCTTTGGCTATATTATGAATGAATTCTAGTAGACCTACTTCTAGGTAGATTCATAAGGCTGACTTGTGGTTTGTCTCAGGATTTTTCAGGCTCTCGATCGATGAACTCATTGCAAAGTATAATGTTTGACTGCAATTTGTGTTCGGATTTCGAGGCAGCAATCGAGCACTGCTTGGATTGTTCGCGCTCAACTGTTCTGGACAGAGCCAGTCCAAAGTTGGCATCGATTCGGTCGAAGAGGTCAGAGAACTCCAAGGCCCTTGAAGCTCTTATAAAAGAAAAAGCTGCGATGGTTTTCAGTGCAAGGGGTATGGATGCCCAACTCGTGACCAAACGCAGGGGACGCATGTGTGTTGCAGTTAGAGCTTCTCAGAAGGGGCTACTCAAAGGTGGCGTTACATTAGATGTCAGCAATTCAGGGGCTACATACTTCATGGAACCTGAGCCTGCAATATATTTTAACAATGAGGAGATTCAACTCGCGGAAGAGGAAAAGTTGGAAGAAATTGCTGTTTTGAGGCGGCTGACCTTCATGCTCCTTGGTGCGCATAGAGAAATTGTTGACCTTTTAGAGAGGGTCGTAGCTCTTGACCTAGCTTGTGCACGAGCGGGTCACTCAGCGTGGCTCACTGCAGTGCGTCCTAACTTTTTGAACAGTATGACGGCTTCTAAGCCTTCGAGTCATGCTCTTGAGGCAACGTCAAATCAGGAGGATCCGTTGTTGGTGGACATCAAGGGTGTACGCCATCCTCTTCTACTGGGTTATGCGCTTGCGTCTCCCGGGGTTGCGCTTAGATATGGCATTCTTCGGCAGAAGGCAAGTTCAAGAAACTCTTCACCTAGTGTCAAGGAAGCTGTTGGAACATCGGAGAGGGTGTTGCCTGTGCCAATCGATATTGCTATCAGACGAGGAGTCAAAGTTGTCACGATAACAGGTCCCAATACTGGTGGAAAAACTGCTGCACTGAAGACTTTGGGAGTCATTACCCTGATGGCGAAGGCTGGTTTGTGTTTGCCTGCCACTGGCACTCCACTTTTACCATGGTTTGACTCCATTCTTGCAGACATCGGGGATGACCAGGTATGGCAGCATTCTGTGGTTATCGGTAAGCCTGGTATTCATGCAGTTGATCTCCCCGAACCAACTTGTTCTTGTGAGGGTCGTAGCTCATTGCTTCTTCAGGGGCTAGTTCTTGCTTTCAGAAGCTGAGCGAATATTATTTCTTGTGCTAACACAGGATATTGAAAATCGATCACCTGTTCAACCTCCTTTCGCGTGCAGATTATCAAATCCAGTTATGGTAAAAGCGAACGCAGGTGTTCACTTTGCACACTGATGTTTATTAGAAGGAGAGCGTCTGATTCGAATTGTTTGTCCTCTAACTGAAATTTGTTCAAATGCGTGCTTGCAGTCTTTAGAGCGCAGCCTGTCAACCTTCAGTGGTCATATTCGAAGAGTCTGTCAGATTCTAGAAGCTGGCACAGCGCAATCTTTGGTACTCCTTGACGAAATTGGAGGCGGGACGGATCCTTCTGAAGGAGCTGCCTTAGCGACAGCAATTCTTCGGAGCCTGGGTGCTTCTGTGCGGTTAACACTTGCAACCACTCATTGTGCTGAGTTGCGCACCTTGAAGGATCAAGACTCAGAGTTTGAGAATGCTTCAGTTGAGTTTGACATCAAGACACTTCGGCCTACCTACCGGGTACTATGGGGCATAGCCGGTCAATCCAATGCTCTTAATATAGCAGAGTCTCTCGGGTTTGACTCAGGAGTGCTCACCCGAGCCAGGGAGTTGGTGACGAAGCTTGTTCCTGCAAGCCTGGGTGCTAGGAGCACTGAATTGATGGTACCACTTGTGAAGCAGCGAGATGAGCAGCGAGAGCGGGCTGCCGCTGCCGCTGCCACCGTTGCAGTTGTCTCGAAAGTTTATGATAAGGTGAAGCATTTTCCGAATGCTACTTCTTCTGGACATAACTAATTTGTTTATATTTTTTCATTCCTAGGAGATTAGTCATTGAATTTCTGCTACTTTGTTGACTTCTCCGAGCGGATGTCATCCTAAACCAGTAGTTTAGGATGAGAACGATTGTTAAATCCTAGGTGAAGCGTGATTGTCGCCTAGCTGGGATTGCCCTGTGGTTGTCTGTCATTCTATCGTGTTTCTTCCGATATGTCACGTTCTGAGTGTGGCAAGTGCATCTACTTGCTACTTCCAGTTACATTCAGAGGCGCAAAATCTGGCACAGAAGGAGAAAAAGCTTCGGTTATCCCAAGATGACGCTGCAAATGCTGATGTCGTAGAGGCTAATGCAAAATTGGAGCAGATTATGTTGAGGTTTCAAGAATCAACACTGCAGAAGGGCAAAGACGAGGAAGTCTTTTCTATGCGTGATGGACAAGCTGCAATAGCCGCAGTTGTAGAAGAATATGCCACTAAACCTGTGGCATCAATCACGTCAGGTGCTGCAACTGTTGCTGAACTGGAAGGCGAGTCAGTAGATACCGAACCACTGAGAGTTGGAGAGCAAGTGATGGTCAAAAGGCTTGGGAAGAGGGCAGCAACTGTCGTTGAAATTCCACAGGCGGTAAATGATTACTTGACTGTGCAAGCGGGCACCATGAAGATGCGAGTGAAATTGAATGAAATCGTATCCCGAGTGTCCAGCGCCGATAAGGAAGGTGTAAGAAATTCTTTAGGGAAGAAATCGAAGGTGATTCATGTTCTTAAACATCTTTGTTCCGAAAGACGATCCTTGCTTTTTGATCGTTTGCTGTCTGTTCATGTATTTTGGCATTGTGACGTTTTCTCTTGCGTAACAATATTTAGGGAGGCCCTAGGAAAGCTTTGAGTCAGTCATGATGCCCTGAATCTTGGGTATCAATGATGCTCATTCTCCTATTCTTTTCACAAGGATACAAAACAGGGTTTTCCATTAAATTTAGACTTTTAGACAATTTGATAAAAAGAATCCTCTCCATGATTCATGGGGAGGTATCGCTATTGTCACAGGAAGGTTGAGGTATGTGAAATTAGAATATGACGTCACATGGTTGCGTATGAGTGGAGTGGCATTTGAACCAAGCAGGAATAGCACTTGGTGAGTGTAATATCTCAGTATCTGTAAATAGAACGGCTACAGTGCTTCGATGACTAAAGAATGTTATGTGTTTTCTCATGCAGCAACCAGTTAGATCAGGTAAGTTGAAGCGGGATGATCCTCAGATGGAGGAAGAGGTGAAGTACGACGTTGCTGTGCAAACCTCGAAGAACACGCTTGATCTGCGAGGAAAGCGAGTAGAGGAGGCCTTACAGGAGTTGGATTTGACACTTGCAAGTCGTGCACCACAGTCGGTATTGTTTATTGTGCATGGCATGGGCACTGGGGCTGTGAAGGAGGCGGTTTGGCTAGTCCTGAAGAAGCATCCTTATGTCGCCAAATTTGAGCAAGAGAATGTTATGAATCCAGGATGTACTCTAGTTTATATTAAGTGAAGGTAGTGCAAGTCTTTGGGCAATGTGCTAGTATTGTGGAATAGAGAAGCGGGGAAAATCATATCTTGGTTTGTGATCAGCTACTTACAAATTTGTGTATACGTGGTGAATTTGGTATCGCCTGAACTTAGTGCTTGATTCATGTTTCATTTGCCTGTTCCAGGGTCACGGAGTGGGAATCTTCTTGAGGGCAAGGGCATCATGTGTAGCATCAAATAAGTAATTATATTTTCTTCTTAACCCTTAAAAGGACGGACTGGTGACCGTGGAAATCTTTGTATACTGTGGGAATCATAGGCTTAAAACAATGCAAAAGCACTCATTGGAAGTCAACAAAATTTTGAGCATGAATAGTTGTACTTGTATCCTACAGAAGGATTCTATGTCATTCATTGGACACAAAACGTTAGCAACATTGTTTATGGGTAAATTTATTCCTTATGTTTCCATAGCTTAGTATTGGGAAAATATTGTTGAGGATATACAAAGATATACAAACAATGTGCAATTACAAAGTACTTTGTAATATATAAGCTTGTTGCACATTAAGATTTTGAACTACTCATCATGTGAAGCTTGTTGCTCTACCGTTAAAAGTAATAAAGAGACAAGAAATTAACTATGAAAGGATGAGACCAAGGTAATCAGCCAAAAATTGATTCAATTATTGGATGCATATTAGCCATATTCTTCATTTCATTAGAAACCTTGAAAGTCATTCATCAAACACACCTTTTGTCTTCCATTACATGGTTAATGTGTGAATGTGGCAACCTGGTTGAAACTCAAGCTTGTGGCAACATAATCTCAAGTTTGCCAAAGCTAGGAAGGTGCTTCAGATGGTAAGCTCCGCCGGCATGCACACGTTGGATGGCCTGCTTTGTATTCCGATCCACCAATGGTCCTTCCACGTGACTCCAATCCAAAATACCTCCCACATGGTTCCTGATCTTCAGGCCAGGCTCCTTTTCTAGCATTCTCTTTGTGAAACAGCCTGACCGCCGTCCAATGGCACTGCAAAAGAACTCCATTCAACTTATTGCTAAAAATTGATATTTCTGTAAATGATGTATAAGAAGAGAGATGGGGAAAAAAAAATTAAAAAAAGCTCAACCATTTTAGATGGTTGGCGTAAATGAAGAGTTTGTTCCCCTAAATTTCCATGATTGACTTCAAAGAGAAAGCATGAGTGACTCTTAGACTATAATCCTTAGCTGAAAGGGAAACTCTGTAAAGTATGAGGTAGTCTATTCTAAAAGCAATAGTGTTCTAAGAGAGATCATGACATAGAGGTACATTTTACTTTCTTCAATGTACCAACAGTGTACATTTCAGAAGGTGGTTGCTTTTAGTGATCCTTGCATTTCAAATTCAAAAATTCATAACTAATACCACAAAGGTCCAAAAAAATATGAAACGACTAGGGTTCGATGCCAATTCCATTTTTCTTCCTACTAAAATTTACTTAAAATTGTTTTAAGGAGTTATGCTTCCCCGAAAAGGCAATCAGTGGTCGCTTTAAGAGCAAACTACCTTTAACATTATTTCAGCTACACTAATTGTTTCCAAGAGTCAAAGGAAAGTGGTAGAATATTCTGCCTCTGTCAAGACTAAAAAGTTAGAGAACCTGACTCTGTAGGATTTGGAACTTGAGACTACGTGCACTGCTTAAAAAAATTAATTGAAATAAAATAACCCGAAGTTCCAACTTTCGGTAGTACAGAGGGATTCGACTGTGATTACATGGACACCTGAACTTCACTTTGAAGGGACTGAGGAGATTGAAAGGAGAACAGAAGGGACTTGAATTCAGAGTACCAGTAAGGAATAAGCTCCAGCTCTTTATACTTGTCCAGATTCCCTTCCACTTCAATCATCGATACAGCTCCTGGAAACATGGACACCTGCACACATTCAACAGCATCATATAATGAGCTCGGCTCGGCTCAGTCAAACTATTGAAACAGTCACAGCTACATTATGGCCTGGAGCGGATTTTCCAATGCATCAAATACGGTACTTATTTAATACAATCATGGAACTCAAGCTTTAAGAAAAAACTCCAACAGAGTTTGAATGTTCAGTTAGCAGTCTCTCGTTAAACCTGTCACACTGTTAAGACAGTTTCTCTCACAAAAGCAAGAAAGAATGGAAAACCATTTGTCAATTGATGGATTTTGACGCTAAGCCATGAACCTGATGCAAACAATTTGATAACCTAATCGAGAGAGAAGTGTTGAATCAACTAACTTGATCTTGAGGGTATCGATTAGGTCACATGAAAACAATGAGTCGAAGTTTATTGGTTTTTGTGTGTCTGAATATTTTAAGAATTAAAAGCAATCAATGACTCAGAAATGATAGACTCCAAAATGAGGCTGTGGTAACCGATAAACCAATTTAGTTTGCAAAAAGAGATCTAAGCGCAACACCAGGATTACAGATGACCATTTGTTCCAAAATATTTATAAAACTAAAGAAAAGAAAATTCAGATTGTGCACATCAACCCAACCCGACTTACAGCTTGCTCATCTTCCGATCGGCAATCCACCAAAACAATGGATCTCCGAACGTCCTCACTCGGGTGAGATAGAATCTGCAGCACTTCTTCACTGGAAATCTCAGGAACGCCTTTGAAATTCTCATCGCAAAGCGCATTGTAAGTTTGCAGCAACCTCTCCCGCTTCTCCATGTCCGTCATCTCCTGCACCTCTGGTTCCACCACGGCCATGGCGTCTACTACTCCTCACAATACCCTCTTCGAAATGACCACAACTATCAATTAATCACAAAAAAAAACACTATTTATTACTTAAAAAACACCGTTAGATCCACTTACAACTCTGGCTTCCACTGGAAGGATCGATCCCAATTGCTAAACTCAACACTTGAGATAACAGATGACGACACAAAGCCCACAAGAACTATTAAGAATATGAGCACAAGGCAAACACAAGACCTGCTAATACATCATTAGAAGACGTTCCGGTGATCCGTTCAAGCTCTAAAAGCAAGAGTGCAAGAAGGTGGGTTCACGAGGCCAGGGATCCATGTTGCGAGGGACGCATGTTGCAAGGTGAAGTTTGGATTATGGAGAAGGGACCTATGACTTAGTATTATGTCGTACTCTGTACCTCCAGATCGAGGTTTGGGTGATGACGGAGGTCTGCATGTATTGTGATTTTTTTTTATTGTAGTTACAGTGATTGATCCGTCCTTAAAAGTTCCTTGAACGAAGAGAGATTGAGATCGGGAGTCACAGATTTCTCGATGCGCTTCAGTTTCACACAATGGGCATGTGCACTCTGACTTGGATTTCTTGAAGTCTGACAAAGCGGTCATCGGTGTCTTCGTCAGACTGTTCCGGATGAGAGGCGGGATGAGTAGCGTCCGCGTTGGCCCTGACGACACGAGGACGGGCAAAGGTCTTCCTGACCGTGCTTCCAGGGGTTTAGGGTCGTATCATTCAAGTAACCCTTAACCCCTAAATGACGGACCTATGACCATTGATTCCAAGCCTCAATGCCCAACACTCAATTTGCTGCCATTTTGCACCTAGATATGTATGAAAAAAATTATATTTATTTTTCAAAGATGAAATTACATGCCTTCTTTACTTCTAAAGAAATTTATATTTTTTATGTGGAAAATTGATATTTTTGAGAATTTTTGAAGAGAAAGTGAAGAAAAATCACATTAAATAGAAAATTGTTTCAAAAAATCTGAAAATTTCACCATATGTGTATTTTATTACAATGACAAATATCATAGTATGAACTCAATTTCCATGTCATTCTATAATTATAATTCTATAGACATTAAAAATACATTCAAAGTTCAAATTGCAATAAAATAGACAATATTAGGAATTTTTTCAAAATTAAGAATTGGAGTAGAAACTAGAGTAAATTACCTTCATTTTGTTAATTGGGATCAAACTCAAAAAATTGCATTTTTGTGGAGAAATTACACATTTAGAGTAAGGAGCAACAACTTCCTAAAATACACTAAAATAGCATATTTTGTGATCCGTTTTTTTTAATAACTTCTCATTTGTGTGAAAACAAACATTGATAAGACTACAAACTCAATTGGATTATCTTCAAAACTCAACATGAAAGGTCAACAAGAAAAATGCAAATGAATACTTCCAATCATTCTCCAACTCATTGGATTATCATCTAGGCGCCCGCTAGGCGCCACAAAATGCGCCTGCGACATTGAGGGTTAACCCTTAAACAACAAGCTGGTCACTGTGGAAATCATATGTTTGGCCTTAACGTTCCTTAAGGGTTAAAAAAACAAGAGCGTTCATTGAAGGTTAAACCGTTAAACTAATGTATAAGACCTCCTCTTTTTGTACAAAATTCCAAAGATGAACATTTGCAATTCTACCTTACATAGAAGATTTCTTTGTCATCCATTGGACAATTATTGTCCACGGTGTCATTCTAGGATTAGATATATAAAGACAAACTAGTCATTGTAAAAATCATCCTTTGGGGAACAATGTGAATCATCTAATTAAAAAAAACAAAAAAACTCACAAGAGGACAAACTATTGTATAAGATAATGCTTTTTTACACAAAATTCTAAGGATGAACATTGGTACATTTTGTTGTACATAGAAGGATTTTCTATAATCCATTGGATGCTTAGTGTGTGTGGTGTCCTTCTAGCATCAACCTTGAAACGATGCTAAAGATGCAAAATGTTGTTGGGATGACTTCATCTAAGATTATAGAATGTTTTTTCATCCAAATTATTTTTAGGAAGTTGCTTGAGTACATTTTTAGTGGATAGTATTGTAAATTCCTTCATTATTGTATTATTGACTTTTCTAAAGAATCCAGATGCTTATTCCACAGATCACCCTTCTAGTTTAGCCATTTCTTGCTATATACTCTTGACATAAATTTTAGCCATAAAAATAATGTTTTTTGAATTTGAGTTCAACTAACAAAATGAAGCTTATCAAGTGAAGTTTTTCCTCCAATTGAATTTTTTTGAAATTCATAAATTCCAATGTTTTATAGCAATATGAACTTTGGGCCTATAACCATGGTTTGTTGATTTTAAAATTTTTGAACTACACAATAGCTTTGTTTTATACCATGTGAAAATTTCAGATTTTTCAAGTATATTATGTATGTGATAGGAATTTTCTTCATTTTTTAATTAAAAAATTCACAAAAAACTCAAAGATTCCTCAAAATTTTTGAAAATTTTAAGAAATGTAATAAACACATGACTCCATTTTTGAAATATAAATATAATTTTTTTCATCCATATCTAGATGCGAAATGGAAGTAGTCAATGTGATGGCCCAGTGACACTTGAAATCAGTGGTCAAGGGTTAACCTTAGAAGGTTGGGCCTTTCCCTACATGGATTTCGGGTTTCAGCATCCTTCAATATCTTTTTCACACTAGGTGTTCCATTGGCTATGGCTATTTTTGCTTGAAGTTTTTTATGATTAACCCGTAAAGGACTGAGGCCCTTTCTCCATCAAAACACACTCATAAACGCCACTTCTACCGCAAAAAGCAAAAAAAAATTTTAAAAAATTGCATATCTAACCGTAGGATCTTATACAAGACTAGTATAAGAATGTATGCAAGAAATTTCAGAAACTTTGACCACATAGATTGCAAGATATTTGCATCCAAAGTGAAGAAAACAATTTTTTTGCATCTTGCTTGACTAGATTTTTTGGCTTTGAATCTTCTAAACTTAAATTTTTTGTACTAGCGATTTTAATTTTCTAAGTTTTTCTGTTGAATACTTGAGTTGAGAATATAGGAAAAAAATTCCAGAAAAGAACACTTAATTTTTACTCATTAAAAAATTGTTAAATAGAAGCAGGTTCAAGATTGAAGGAAAAACTAAATTGTTAATAGCTCTAAGATGAATTGAAATACAATAATTCCAATAGTGAGATTGTTCTAGCAAGCAAATACAAGTATACAACCCTATCTAACAAATTTTTTGGAAAATTATAAAAAATGCATTAAAAATGAATACTGTAAGTTATTTTTTCAAGAAGATGCTTAGATTGCCCAAAAAACTAAGATTGTCCATAATTTTTGCATCACTAGTCCAAATAGAATGAATCAAAGCTTCAAATGTAGAAAAAACATTACATGTTTTTCAATCCCTATAGAGGGCTACAAGTTCTCTATGGTTCTTGGACTCTAGAATTGTCTGGAACTGCGTCACAGCAGCTGCATAATGTGGTAGAGGAATTGCCATGTCATATAAAAATATTATTTAAAAATCAATAAAAAATAAAAATTGTTCATCTTTCTTTTTCATTTTAAGATTTTAAGATTTTTTTTTCATTTCAATTCTTTTTTTTGATAGCAACCGTTCTTTTACTACCAAGGGAATAGCCTCAAGAACAAGCCTAAAGTGGTCCTCTAAACACTCCAAAAAACATCTAATGTATAATCTTTGAGGTCGACAAAAATATGCTAGACAAGATGTAGACAAAAGTATATAGTTTTAGGGGGAAAAAAATTAAAATACAATAGAATTATATTCAATTTAGAAAAGTTCTCAAAATTTCAAGTTGAGCTAGAAAATGAACTTTGTTACCTTCAATTTTTGGTTGTACTCAAATTCAAAAAAGATCATTTTCAAGGCTCAAATTCACATCTAGAGCAAGATGCTAGAATTTGTCAAAGTACATTGCACAATAGTCCATGGATTGAGCATATTCTTATATAAAAAAGATATAGTAGAATATAAGAACATCCAATCCATTCACTAAAACATATATTCAATCAATTCTCATATATTCTCTAAAAAAACATTGGATGAAAAAACACTTTTTTTTTCCATCTTCTAGGTCACTTCAAAGTCATCCAAAGGACAAAATGTTCTTGGAGGTGTTTTTTAGGATTTAACCCAAAAGGGCAAGACCTATGACCATGGGACTTTAGGGGCTAAGCGTTGGAATAATGTGACTTTTGGAATAATTTTTTTAATTAAATAAAATATGAATAATTTATAAAGCATTCAAAAATAAAAATAGTATGTGTGAAAATTTAGACCTAAAATTTTTTATCTCTAAAAGTTATGCACCAAAAAAAATAGATACTTTGGAATTTGATATTTAGAAAATAGAAAACTAATTCATAGAAATTCAAATAAATAAAATATTTTTTCTAACTTGAAGGTGCTTCTTTTCAACCATTTGCATCTTTGAAAAAAAAATTGTATTTTTTGCACGTGTGCAAAGGTAGTAAACTTTGAGCACATATAGAAGGTCAACATTTTATTATTTTTAGAAATTCTCTTTATAGGCTTGTGTAACTTTAGTAGAAGTCCATGTATCCCAATTTTGACCTTCAAATTTGCATTTTTGGGTCGGTAGTAGTACTAATAGACACACACACCTCTTCCCTTCAAAATGGTCAAGATAGACATCTAGTCAAGTGCAGTTTAAAAACTATAAAATAATTTTTGAAATTTGTAAAAATTATTGCTTAATGTCTAAAATTACCACATGTATCTTCATTTTAAATTTCATAAAAAATAAAAATATTACACAAAAGTTATGAGCACAAAAAAACTTGTCTAATTATGGAACAACCCTTTGCCAAAAATGATACAATTTTTGGACCAACAAATGCATCCTTTATTTCTACAAATTAGAAAAGTCATCCATTGGCCACTTTTTAGCATCATGAGCAATTTAAGGTTAATCCAACAAGGATGGGCCTTTGACCATCTAGTTAAACTTCAAAATCTTTCACTTTCTATGCTCTATTTTTTTGTTGTATATGAGTGGATTTTTAAAATTTCACTTTTCAAAGATGAAAGAATGTATTTTGTATAAGTCATAAAATTTCAAAGTATTTTCTCCCAAATTTGAAATTATTGTGAGAAAATGAAGAAATTTCTTATCAAATAGAAAATTAGTTTAAGCAATCTGAAATTTTCTTCTGAAGCGTAATTTATAGACTAAAATATTGTAATATAAACTAATATGCCATGTCATATTTTTTTGAGTGCTCAAGATTCAAAATCCAAGATCAACAATTTTTTATAGAATGTGTGGACAAGGAATATTGTCATATGCACTACATTCCAAGACAATTGGAAATATGAGTCAAAGTTAGGGCTTGATATGAAGTTCGTTTCTCAAATTAGGTAGTATGGGGCTCTACGTAGATTGGAAACTCCAAATTTGAAATTGGTTTCCTTGATTTACATGTGCATAGAAAAAAAAGAATCATTTCATTTTGATCCACGAGTGAAAAGTTATGAGATGTTTTGGTTTGCGGGCAATTATGAATCCTCTATTTCAAAACAAATTTTGGAGTCTTTTATTGAATTCAATTTTCATTATTTTTGGAAAAAATAATAACGTTGGGTGAATATTGATTCTTACAACATGATTTAGGGTTGCATCCTACATTAGTTACAAATTTTCAAAGTTACAAAGAATAAAGTGCTGAAAGTGTCGTATAGGTGATGCATGAATGCATTCAATGCATATGGAGGAAGGATGGTGAAGAGAAGATCCAAAACAACAGAAAGAGTACTCGAAATTGATCACATGTAAGAGTGTCGCCTTTACAATACCATTAACCCCAAAGTGACATTCAATATCTAAGGTTTAAAAACACAATTGCTTCTGAAGCTTTATGGACCTAATTATCTAAATGTCTTCGACTAATACGAATCTCAACTGTACAATCTTGAGGTGTATTTGCTATAGAAGACATGTACAGGATTTGAAGTCATTTGGCCACACGGATTGCAAGATCATAATGTTTTAGTATCGAATATGAATGCTGAAATGTCCTCAAAAACACATTTGGAGGTGAAATTTGATTTCTAAACCTATTTAAATGAAAAAATTCAACACTACTGTATGATCCAAAATTAGTATTCAAAAACATCGGTGCAATTTTTTTTCTCTCAACGGACTTATCATGTCTACAAAATGGCTTCAAAATGATGTAGGATATTATTCCTATATTAAGGTCTTTTTTTATTCCGTTTTAAGATCCCACAATGACTCATTGCAACATATTTTTTTCACTGTTTTTGGGCAGCAAAACAATTGTAAGCCCCTATTTTTCAATTGAAAGAGGACTGAAGTGGAATCTAACTCAAGTGGTTTCATATTTTTTGGAGCATTATAGATTTACTTATTATTTTTTGAAGTTTTTTCTTATATGTACCTATTTATAACCATAGGTCTTCCAAAATCTATCTTCTTGCAACGCATAAAGGAATTTGAGGAAATAAAAGAGAATGATTCGCTCTTGCAATAAACAACCCTCTTTTTTTCGATTCACACAATAATTAAAGAGGGTCCATTTGAAGACCAACTCTCATCCATTCTCCACCCTTTATAGATACAACTTGAAGAAGAGGTTGATTTATGAGCACACCACCTAAGAGCATTGCCACCCTTACCCCAGGCTGAATCTTGGATTGGTGTGGTGAACCCAGGCAGTATTCTCTCCCCCACCGCAAACATGATTTGGAGCCCTGGGATCTTGATCATGGAAAACATGCACCTTGGCCTGAAGCATCCAGAGCCCATTCACTCTCTCCTAACCTTCATTGATGTCAAAGGATCTTTGTTTTGACCTCCTTTGCATACTATCCAACACTTTCCAACTCAAAGCCACGCCTAAATTACACAAAAAGAGACTAAGCTTGCAATTCCCAAGGTAGTTGAGCGATGAGCAATGTACAATCCAGTGGCTTAGGGGCGCGTATGGGTTCCAGCCACTTTCTGGAATATACCACATGCTATATTTTGGGCCAGAAATCTTGGGCAAGGGTGGCAATGCACTTAGTGACAGTGAAAGCTCCGATAAGGGTGGAAGTGTTTGTTGGATATATTTAATTATTGCTTTGGCATCCATATTATTAAAGTCAATTATGTGTTTAGGACGATCGTGGTTGCAAACTAATTAAGCATCAAACTTTCATGAGCTCAGTTTTATGGTTTATGGTGTTTACTTTTATTATAAGTTTGTAAATTGGATAGCTTGTACTAGTGATAGTTTTGCCAATAGCACCGAAGAATTTTTTGGGTGACCCTTACAAACACAAAAGAAATTCATTCTAAAGGATAAGGTGCCTAAATCCTATAAAGCAAAGCAAATAGGGTTAAGGCTTGTAGTGCAATACCATTATACATATAGCTACAATACTTTTTTTAAATTTTGCCTGTAAGGATTTAGAAATATGTTTAGGTGTTGAGTAATCCTTAAATTCCCAAAAGGAGTGTATAAGCTACTAGCTTAAGAGGCTTGGTGCAAATATAATTCTTTGATTTAAAGGTTAAATAATCCCAATATACAAAATCTTTGATAATTCTCAATTAGGGGGGTGTTCGTTTATTTTATATAATAAATATGTATATTCTATGGAAGATAAAATACTTAACTAAAAAATTATAGGACTGCTAGACATTTTTAGAATTTTTTCAATTTCTTAATTGTTTAACCTTCCAACTTAAAAAGTATCAGGAATTGATATTGACATGTCTAATTTTATATTTTAATATAAAAAAAATATTGAAATGATAAAGCAAGACATAAAGTTGTACAAAATAACTCTACTAATGATATTCATTGGAGATTTTTGCTCCTATAAAGTAAAAAATTATTATTGTTTGATTTAACATTTATTAAATTTATTAAATTTTTTTCCTTACAGATTATATTTTGTGTACATGAGAAGCTTTGATTCATTCCATTTGTATTTTTTATAACAAAGTTATAGACAATCTTGTTTTTTAGGCAATTAGAACATCTTTTTGAAAAATTAATTTATAAGATTCATTTTGGGATGCAATTTTTACAATTTTTCGACCAAAAATTTGTGTATGGTTTATCTGGTTTGCTAGAACAATCTTACCATTGGGTTAGTGCATTTTAATTTCAATTTAGAAATATGAATTGTTTAGATTTTCCTTCTATCTTGTACCTACTTCCATTTAGCAATTTTGTAAAAAATTAAAAAATGGAGTTTTATTTAATATTTAGAATTTTTTTTAAACTCTCAACTCAATTGTATACCATAACTATTAAAAGCTCAAAATGTTGTAGTGCAAAAATTAAAGTTAAAAATGTTCAAAGTCAAAAAATCTAGTCCTACTATGTGTTGGAAAACTTGTTTTTTCTACTTTAAATACAAACATCATACAATCTCTATTGTCAAAATTTTGAAATTTTTTCTACACATTTCCATAGTAGTTAGGTATAAGATCCTACGGTTAGATGTTAAAAAAATTAGTTTTTTTTCAACCTTTTACCATATAAATGATGGTTTTGAGTGTTTTTGGCCCCCAAAAGGCCTTGGTCCTTCAAGGGTTGAATCCACTTTATAGATTTTATTTATCCTAATGTTATTTTATTGTGTATGTTTATATGCAATAAAATCCATGTCATTTATATTTTATGTGAATAAATATGTATATATTAAAGCTTCGAAAATAGAGTTGTCTAACTTGTGTACTAAGTGTACATTTATGGCATGCTTGTCCACTAGCACTAAGCAATAGCACTATTGCTTAGAGTAAACCTCTTTCAAATTTCAAAACAAAAGACCTTACCAATTGTGAGATCAAGTTGCTTGAATTTAAAAAAGAAGTAGTTTCAACTCTTTTCAAATGGTTAGATTTCATCTTTCTGACTTTTTACACAAAAATAAGGAGAGAATACTGCAAGATATTAGCATCTGATGTGTCAAATATCTTTTTTTTTACCTTGCCAAAAATTGGGCAGCTGCACTTTACAAAGACACATTTGTACAAAAAATATGTTCAAAATGGTGGTAATTCTTTGGATTCATTCTTCAAAGCAAGATGGCCACATGCTTGGAAAAAATCAGATCATTTGGAATCACACAACATGTAGGCAAAAAATAATAAGCACAAATAAACATGGAATGATTAAAAATACTAAATTGTCAAGGATTTTTTTCATGGAATTGAAAAATACCAGTACACATGGTTGTAATAAACAATCTACATCCTATGATTATATTTTTCCAAAATTGTTGAAAATTGAGTTACATAAAGGACCTCAAAGTCCATTTTAGAATAGAAACTCCATAACTTCTTGCAAACCAAAACTCCTTGTAACTTTCATCCTATGAATGGAAATGAAATTATTCAAATCTTTTTATGCATACATAAATCTGAAAATAATAATTTTAAATTTTATACTTCTGAAAAGGTGTTTTTTGATGATCTATTTGGGCCATCCAAGTTCAAAAACAAACTACTTATCATGTATAATAACTTCTCAACCATGTAATCAAAAGTTATAAAAATGTTTGGACCTCAACTCCTCAAGGATACTCCTTGTCTATATGTTTTATGGAAAAGGGTTTAGAAGGGAAAAAGAATTTTATTACTAGTCAGCTCTTTAAAATCACCATGCTGCTAAAAATTGCAGCTTGATCTTTTGAAGGTTACTATATCCCCTAAAGGTTTTTGACTATGTTTTCACAAAAAACGCTCCCAAACTGCCATTTCTAGTACAAGTACCAAATTTTGGAAAAAAAACATTTTTGGACACATGTAACCGTAGGATCTTGTAGTAAACTAGTTTGAGAAGATGTGGAAAAAATCTCAGAAATTTCCACCGTGTAGTTTGCAAGAATTAGCATTTGAAGTGACAAAAATCCTTTATTTGTCCCTGCAAAAACCGGGCAGCTGCACTTCACATGGTCACATTTGTATGAAAAAATGTCCAAAATGGTGGTAACTCTTTGGATTCATTCTTCAAAGCAAGTTAGCTACATGTTTGAGTAATTTCAGATCATTTGGAATTGTACAACATATAGGAAAAAAATAGTAAGTAGAAAGAAGTAGAAAATGATTCAAAACACTAAATTGTTAAGGATTTAATTATGGAATTGAAAAATGCCAATCCAAACGATTGTAATGTTGCAATAAACAATCTACACCTTGTGTTTATATTTTTTTCCAAAAATATTGAAAATTGAGTTAAATAAAGGACTTCAAAGTTTATTTTAGAGTAGAGATTCCATAACTACCCGCAAACTACCCACAACTAAAATTCCTCATAACTTTCATCTCATAAATCAAAGTGGAATGATTCAAAGCTTTCCTTGTGCACATAAATCTAGAGAACCGATTTCAAATTTTTATTTCTCTAGAAAATGATTTTTAAAGAAGTTTTTTTTGCTGCCCGGGCTGCTCGCCGAACAATGAAAACTACATATCATACCATAACTTTTTAACCATGTGGTCAAAAGTTATGAAAATTGTTGGGCCCTAAAGCTACTCCTTGGGCACATCTTGTGTGAAAATTTCAAAGAAAAAAAATACAAATTCCATTCGTGGTGAGCTGCCCAAAAACGCTATGTTGTCAAAAAACGGTGTTTGGTCCTTTAGAGGATATAGATCTATCCTACGTGTAAAACTATGATGATTTAGAGAATTTAGTTGTCATATTAATACTCTTTGGGAAACATTAGATTCCATTTATATATGTTCCCATGTGAACACACATTTTCTTCTATAGAAATAAAATGAAGAGTCTTACTGCATTCATATTCTATTTCTTTTGCTTCATATGATTTCATTTGTTTTTATTTCATATTGAATAATTCCATTTACTATATAGAATTTCTAATCAGTTTATTCTTAGTGATTTTTGGGTTCAATAATGTTGAATGATTTCATATTTTATTATGATTTGAAAAAACTCCAATGTATGATAACATGTGCTACTAATTAGAATTGAAATATATACAAAGCATTGAACATTGTTTTAAGACATTAAATTTTGACATTCAAAATTAAATCATGTTAAATATGAAATTTTTAGTTGTAAAAATATTAAATTGATTTTTGAATCGATTTACCTAAAACCGTTATCATCTTTTTTTAATTTAAGATCAATGTAATTTTTTAAAATTTGACTTATGAACAACTTACGTATGGTTGTATACTTGTCCAAGGGTTTGCCAGGAATTTCCTACATATTCTTTTAATTATTTATTTTAAAATCATTGATCTATAATGAAATTCAATTTATAGAAACAAAATTCAATTGAAAACCCATAATTTTCACAATGAAGAACCAGAAGTGCAAAACAACTTTGGTGCATTTCTATACACTGAAAGTTTTTTGGCAATGCCTAAAATGACATCTAAAATATCTATACTCCATTTTCCATAATATAACCCCTAAATGACAATTGTTCCTTAAGGGGACAAATGGAATTTTAGGTGGGTACCTTTGGGTTGAGTTTTTTTATTTATTCTTTGAAACTTTTTCAAGATTAGAAAAACTAACTAGTTTCACGAAAATATCATTATTTTTTCAATTGGTGCCTTGAAACAAAAGTTATGCCCAAATAATTAAGCTCAAAATATGGGGCAGGGGTAGCAAAAAATTTCAATTTAAGATTAAAAACTTTTTCCCCTCATAGATTATATTTTGTGTACATGTAAATATTGGATTCATTCCATTTAGATTTGTAATGAAAAAGTTGAGGTGAATCTTGTTTTCGAGGCAATCAAAGCATCTTTTTCAGACCGAAGAACTTACATGCGCTTGTTTATGAATGCAAATTTTACAATTTTCCCAATAAGAAGTTCCTTATGGTATGTTTTGTTTTCTAGAACAAACTCGCCATTGGATTTTGTGAATTTAGTTCCATTTTAGAGATATTGATATTTCAAATTTTCCTCCTATCTTATACCTACTTCTACTTAATAATTTTTTTCAAGAATAAAAATCAATGTCTTTTTGAATATTTTGAATATTTTTTAAACTCTCAACTCAATTTCATACCATAAAGATTTAAAACTCAAAACTTTATAGAGCAAAAAAATTAAATTAAAAACGTTCAAAGTCATAAAAAAATCTAGTCCTGTATTGTTTTGGAAAACTTATTTTTTCCACTTTAAACATAGATATCATGCAATTTGTGTAGTAAAAAAATTTTAAATTTTTTCCACACATTTTTATAATAGTTAGGTGTAAGATCATATATTTAGATGTGAAAAAAAATAGTTTAAGTTTTTGCTTACCTTTTGCTACAGAAATGGTCATTTTGAGTGTGTTTTTTGGCAAAAAAAGAAAAGAAGGTATTGGTCCAGTTAGGGGTTTATTCAATTTATGATCTTAAAAATTTCTCACAAATTCATCATATATACATCCAAAAGCAATGATATGACTTTAATACAACCCTCATCAAATCAATCCCTCCAATGGTATAAAGAGATGTCCGTTAAATACACAATTTAGAATATCTAAGTTACTCTACCTAAAAAAAAATTAGAAGTAATTTTTCCTTTGTAAATTTACTTTAATTTTTATTCAACTTTCACTTCACATACACAACTATATAAAGGGTTTAGGATCTCTTCACTCTTCATTGATATTGAACTAAGAGGTCAAACTCCTTTCTTCAAGGTTTTGATGTTCAAGTTTTTTTTTTAAATAACTCAAAAATCAATTCTTCTTTGTCTTTTCTTCTCCTTTTTAAAATTTTTTTAGCTCTTTTCTTCTCTCCCTCGTTTTTCCTTTTCCCCCTCTCCTTCCCCTTCTTTTTTGCCTTTTTATCCTAGAGTAGGTCCCAATGGCCCCTTCTCCTCTCTACATCATTTCCACTTCTTTGAATGTTTAGTTAGTAATAATGACCACTTACTCCTTCTAACTTCATGATGTCCTGTCTCTCTCATGATGTCCCATCTCTCTCAAGACATCCCACATAGGATTTCACACGTTCTGGGAGTGGTTTTTTTTATCCCTAAGGCATTTCACGTCCCCTGGGACGTATGTCACATGATTAATTGGGTACAAATTTAGGGTTCCCCTATGACGTCCTAGTCTCCAAAACCCCCGTCCCCATGCAACTGTGAGTCCCACAGTGGTTTAGTTTGGAGGGTTCACGACATCGCCATTCAAGGCACGGATCCCGAGACTCAATCAAAGTAGGTCAGTCAGGAGAGGAGATCGCTGCAGTCTACTGCGGCTGGCTGCGCTGTTGCTCTGCCGATCATTCAAGGGTATGGTCCATGGCTACAGTCTACGGCTGGTTGTACATAGGGCTGTTGTATTTCATCGAGGGCTCATGATCACGAGAGCGTTCAGCTCATCTTGAGCACTGAAATGACATGGTTGGTTCATCGCTGCGGCTTAATGACTTTCCTAGTCTCAAAGCACCTGCAAAACATTTAGTTGTCGACTATCAGTACCACTTTCATGCAACAAGTTTGCTGCTCATTGGCCAAAAAGATGTAGGCCTACATTGACATGTAAGAATGTTGTGAGATTAGGGTTAATTTCGTACCTCTCACCAAGGAACAAAGTTCTTAGGGAGGAACTCAAATTGTTGATGTTTTTCCCAGCAATGTGGTATGAGGATATCAAGGGAATCTGCTGCAACACTGATCGGAACTCTCCGTGCGACCGTGCCATACCCTTGCCAAAGATTGTAGTAAGCTTCCCGACGCACCCGTAAGTGGGTGAGCTGCTGTTCATTTGAAAACACCATGAACTGCCAAATATATTTGACTCGTGTGCACTGTGCACTGCAGGTGGTTCGGTGACGCTTCCACTTCAAGCTGCGGGGCGTTGACGGTGAAGGTCTGACTTTCTGGCTCAGCAATGGTATCGGTAAAGATTGTATACTTTGTGAAGGCTGTAGGAAGGACGTTGGAATCAATCTGCTATTCGAGATTTCTGAGCAAGAGAGTCGCCTGTTTGTTTAAGCTTCACTTAGTTGGCGGATCTGGATCTTTGTAGGACAAAAGATTGACTGGATGCGGCAGATTGAAGCGGCCAAGCAGCTGCAAGACTTCTATCTGGTAAGCTTGTCAAAGAAACAAGGATCAATTCATCTCTTGGGATTGAGTTGATCTATGTTTGGCACTTTTTTGTAAATGTTTAGGGTACTTATTTAGTTGTTTGTAAAGAAGTCTTCATTCTATCTCCTTGGCAACGTTTTGTTCATCATGTACTCATTTTAATATTGATACAGCAGTGATTGGTTGTGCAACAGTGCGAGTGATGGCAATGATGCAAGAGGTTGTTGAAAATGGATAGCCGAAACTTTCAGAGCTGCGTAGAATGCAAAGGATAAGGGCACTTATGTTTACCACTATCAGATACAATCGAGTCAACTACAACCTGTTTTCGACAAGCTGTCGATGCTTGGCAAACTGTATTGTAGACAATCCAGCATGTTTATATAGAAGTCAACTAATTTAGGTCAGTGTTGTTACCGAAAAGTAGACACGTCGATCCCAGCTCTGATCTTTTACAGCTTTGAGTTTTGCAGGCTTTCTGGCTTTTCTGTCTTGGCATTGGTATTTTAAAAGATTGTGTATTTTGTGAAGGCTGTAGGAAGGACGTTGGAATCAATCTGCTATTTGAGATTTCTGAGCAAAAGAGTCGCCTATTTGTTTAAACTTCACTTAGTTGGCGGATCCGGATCTTTGTAGGACAGAAGGTCGACTGGATGCGGCAGATTAAAGTGGCCAAGCTGAAAATCTTCAGGAATTTTGACACCGGGCGACACAAGCGGATCATTGACCTAGGTACCTCTTTTCACTTGCCTTCAGCTCCACGAGTTTATCATTAATGGAAAAATGGGTCGCAGACGAATCCCTGTAGTTATTCATGAGAATTTATTGTTGAGCTCTAGCTTCCATCCTCTGTGACTTGTTTGTGCAATGGGTTTGCTCGTTTATGAAGCGCAGCCTTGATCTCATGAGAATGTTCTGAAATTACGACAGTCCATCGCTAGTTTCAAAGTCGCTGAGAATTTGAGATTTTTATATTCATTTAAGTTGGCCTGTTTCAGAGTGTTAAAATTGGGACATTGAACTGCTCAAAGCTCCGGAAATAGAAAAAAATAGGAAAGGTATAGACACAAGGTTTCAGACAAGCACTGTGGAAGTGTCCATTTCTCTCTTGTGCGACAATTTTACGAATATGGGGCTCGAGAAAGGAACGATTAGTAGTGCGTAGGTGAATGGAAGTACGTTCTTGGACTGAGAATGCATATGTTTTATGGACCGTATGGTTCTCTGAGTTCGGTTTATTGCTTTGTATTCACATTCTATGCAGACGTCCATTTGGTTGGAAGCACTGACTCTGTGTTTGCTGGATATACGCTCCTTGTTGTTGTTGTTGTTGTTGTGTGTAGCACCATGATGTCTGAGCATGAAACTGGGATTATGGTGGTAGTCGATGATCACGGATGAAGTTGCTTTTGTCCATGGTTTTGATCTGTGAACAAATTTGTGTTGAAGGTTTGTCTCAGTATGCCGGGATGTATCATGTTTCAGTGTGTTTCAGATTGGTAGTAGATGAATGAATCTCTGTTTTTCCGTGGGTGGATATTGGTGCAGGTACTTGCTGATGTTGATCTGTGAACGTACCCATTTGTTCATAAGTTGTTGGTGTTTCTGAATGTACCTTGTTATCGTCTGTATCATTTATGTCAGCTAGCTTTTGAACTTGTGATCTAGTCGGCTGGATAATCCTGTGATATATCTAGCTGGTGATAATCATGTGTCTTCATTACGTCATAGCACTTGGGAAGAACCGTTGTTTCTTGCCTCCCAACACTGATATTGAGCCAAAAGAGTTTGGTTGCTGACATGGTTGCGCATGTGCATGATGGTGTTTGTAGGATGGCCAGGAAGGAGGTAAGAAAAAGGGCTTCATGGGCATAGGCGGAGGCTCCTCCTTGAGCTCCAGCTCCTCCGACGAGGAACGTGAAGGTGCCAGGGAGAGGAATCGTCTGCGCTGGGAGAAGCGAGCACAGCGCAAGGTTGATGCCGCTGGTACCACCGTCGATACCACCACCGTTCCCCTACAGGGTGGCGAGAAGAAGCATGGCTTCTTTGGCTAAAGGACCAATCACTCCCTATGATACATCAGCAGCACTCCAGCATAGTTTCATAAACTTGATGAAACGAGGAACTTTTGTTTTGATCAATCGGAGTAGCTGTGAAGTTCCGTATTTCGTGAAGACGAAGCGTATTGTGTAGTCATGCTGTTTGTGTACATTCATTGTCGGGTATATGAAGGAATCGTGTGAAAATGAATGGTTAGGTTTTGTGAGGTTACGGTACATTGATGTACAGAGTTATAGAGAGATTGCTTTGGGTACAAGCGTGAATTATCTCCCTGAAAGTAGGTGCTGAAATTTTCGTTCTGAAAGGATTTTCTCTCCAGAAGTTGATGCAATGCTAGAGGATTATGCTTGGTGGATTGATTGCAAAAATTCTCTATGGTTGATTGCTACTTTGATATTGCTCATTGTAGGATTGGCATGGATTTTACTTGATCTTACCAGCCGCAAAATGACCTATAATGTCAAAGATATCTTCTACTGAGTTACTGGTGTTCTCCCCTCTGCCTCGTTCCTCTAATTTATAGATTCCTTTTTAGCAACAGGTACTTGGGTATTGGACCTTTGTAGTTTGAGGCTTATTATTTTATTATAATAAGGGTTCGGTATAAGGCTTATTATTTTATTATAAAAATAATAAGGGTTTGATGTCTACTTGTAGTGCTCTGGCAGTTGGCTTGGGGCCATTCGACCTTTGATCTAACTTTGCTCTTGGAATGGTGTTGGAAATTGCAGGATGCGGGTGAGATTGTAGTTGTTACTGGAAGAATGTTGGAAGGAGCTTTTCTGCGCTGCAAGCTGTCCCTAGATGTGTAAGCCGTAGCAGAGTTTGGTTGCAAGAGCCTGAAATTTGGGCCGGTAAGTTGTACTGACCCCATTAAAAACTCACATTTGTGTTGCTTTGTCAAAAGGGGACACTGGGATATCCCCTTTTTTTCCCCCCCATTCAACATTTGAACGATGGGTTATAAATGGCCAAATTGGTTAAGAATTCTTTACACATTCACCCAATTAGAACCAAACATGTCTATAATGTAATGTGTGTTTGAATCATTTGTGATCTTAAATGTATGGTTCCAAGTATAAATGGGCTTTGTGTAATGTGTTGCCGTCTATGTTGAAGGTGTTTGCAGGTATTTGGTTGTTGTATATTCAAGATGGGTAGGAATGCAAAGAGGAAGGAAGCTATGAGGCAAGTTAGTCAAGATGCAGCAGTGGATTTCAAGAAGCCAACACCTAAAGGCATCAAGGTATCATACAAACATGATTTCTTTTTTATTTGTTTTTGTAACTCATTCTTTGAGTTTAGAGTAGGAATCCATAAAGCAAGCCCCCATGCAAGCAAAAAATGGGCCACATGGCGTGGTTCCAAGAGATTAGCCATGTATGATGTATTTTGGGGAAATGCTCGGTACATTGTGTACTTGGTGCCAACTACCCAAGGCTGGGGTTCAATGATAAATTTTGAATTTAAAGTGTGGGTGTTCATTGGTAATTTAAGCTTTGATATTGAACTTGTATTATGTTTCTTGATTTGAAAACAAGCCCCCTTGCGAGCGAAAAATGAGCCATATGGCGTGGTTCCAAGAGATTAGCTTTGTGTAATGTGTTTCAGGGAAAGGCTCAATACATTGCGTATTTGGTGCCAACTACCCAAGGCAGGGGTTCATTTGTAAATTTTGAATTTAAAGTGTGGGTATTCATTGGTAGCTTAAGCTTTGCTATTGAACTTATATTATGTTTTATGGTTTGAAAACAAGTCCCCATGCGAGCGAAAAATGGGCCACATGGCGTGGTTCCAAGAGATTAGCTTTGTGTGATGTGTTTCAGGGAAAGGCTCAGTACATTGCGTACTTGGTGCCAACTACCCGAGGCTGGGGTTTACTTGTAAATTTTGAATTTAAAGTGTGGGTATTCATTGGTTGCTTAAGCTTTGATATTGAAATTGTATTATGTTTTTTGGTTTGAGTGTAGGCATCAACCAACGAAGATGATGGAAAGCTTTTTCAAATGTTTTCTTTGTTGCAGCTGAGAACTGCCCAAAGACCACATTTGAATGGGTTAGACCATTGCACATGTTGCGACGTCAACATTCCCATATACTTGAGCACCTTATGGGGCCACTATGAGAATAAGCGCCACAAGAATAGGGAGACCATCCACAATTTGATGCCTATATTGGAGGCTTATGGCATAGGTTGGTTAATGAAGCCGGATGGGACCAAAATGTTTTGGTGTGATGAATGTGACGAGGAGATGGAGGCTAAGAGCAAAACCTTGATAAAGCACATTGAAAACCATGGGAAAATAAACAAGCTAGTCACAAGCAAGGGTGATGACGATTTTGGTGGTGTTATGGACATCAAGGTCTTCAGAACAAAGACTTGGAAGGTAGATCATGAAAAAAGTAGTTGCGGGCTAACCCTACGGATGCGTGAATTTGAAAGGTTGGAGCCACCTTTCACCCTACACAAATAAGGGCCATCTGCATCTTTTGTTGGGAGTGTGAATAACCACATTTTTTCTTCAAGTGACCTATCAAGGATAACCCGAGTGGCATTCATGTTGGAGAAGTTGAAAAATAAGGTGAAGAGGTCTGAGGACAATGAAGGTAGCAACATGTAGGCTTGGGATGCATAGGGTGATGGACAACACGGGATGGTACCATTCAACACCATAATCTTTCTTTATGCAAACATTTCAATTCAAGTTCTATACATGTAATTATTTGAATATTTTGTTGACATGGTTGTCATGTTCCTACAGGTACAAGCATAACAAGACCTTCTTGTATAAATTCTGTGAAGAGTTGGCCTCTTTCATCTCGGAGTGATTGAAAGCCACATACCCAGCTGTTTTCCTCAATTCGAGGAAAATCATTGAAATCGAGTCCTTGGGTGCACCGGCAATCATTGGGAATTCACCCTTCACTTCGTTTGCCATCACGAGGAATTATAATGTGTGCCCTCATGTCGACTAGGACGACTATGACCTAGGTTTCATTATCTGGTTGAATGATGGTACATTTGTTTATACTTGCATCGTACTTTTTGGCAATTTTTTGGCAAATGTTTGGTCCTTTTTTTCTATTGAATGTTTTAAGCACTCATGGCATCCTGGTGGGTTTATAGGTGATGCAAAAGAGGACAAAGAGTGTTCACTTTTTGCATTTCTAGAGTACAACGTTTCGTTCTACCCAAGCCACGGTGATGTCCTTTGTTTTCGACCAAGACAGATGGAACACTGCACACGGTGTTTGAAGGATGGCAACCAACTGGGGATGGCCTTTTTTCAAAAAGCATCTTTGCTTAGGTAAGTGAGCAAGTTCAAGGTCTTGGATACAGATGGTGTGTTGAATGAGGGTTGTCATCGTCATGTCATGTCTGGACGGACGTGACGCTGACGAAACGTCAGGATCCAATTCTAGCGTCCGTCAAGATCCAATCCCAACGTCCGTCAGGATCCAAAAAAAAAAAAAAAAATTCTGGACGGTCCGTCCGTCTTGTCGACGGTTGGTCCGTCCTTGTTGACGGACGGTCCATCCCGTTGATGGTCGGTCTGTCCAGGTCGACGAACAGGCCGTCCTAGAAAAAAAAAAAAAAATTTGGATCCTGACGCAATCCCGACGCGTCTGGACCGACGCTGACGGACATCTTGACGTGAAAAGCCAACCTCACGTCAGGATGGACAACCTTGTATTGAATGACGTCATTGAAGGGAAGGGGAAGAAGCCAAAAAAGACTTTTTATAAGAAAAAGGTAGATTTTCTATACTGCATAGAGACATATGCTAAGGAATTGGCAACTTGACCTTATTCAATGAGCAATGTTTGAAAGACTTCCTATATTTCAGGCACTATTGTATATGGCCTTTATATGAATTTTTGTTCATTTTTTATCAGCCTATTGTTTTGGGTATGGATTTTGTATCATCGCAATGTGCTTAGTGTTTTGGTTCCAAAGGCTTCTTCTCATTGTGATTTTCTATACAAGTTTGACCTCCTGCCATAATCATGGGCTTGTTTGTTTTACAGTGATTGTGTTGGGTGTTTCAATTATGAAGCCTCCTTTTGGCTTTATACCTTTCACTGCATATGGTTTTGATCTCATGCTTGTTTGCTTGTTAGTGTAGTTGTGTTGGATGTTTCGATTGGGAAGCCTGCTTTTGGCTTTCATTGTATAAGTCATTTTCAAAACTATATAAGTTTGACCTTTCTTCTTTTTTTCTTTTTTTCTTTGTTTGAATTGATTTATGTCTATTTGCTCTAGTATTGGATGGCATGTAACTTGAGCCGTTGATTTTTTCCAAGTGTAAAGAAATCACCTTCATTTGCTACCCAAAAAGAGTGAAAAAAATATATTGCAATGAGTCATTATGGAACCATGAAATAGAATTAAAAAACAACAACATTATGGGAATAATATTCCACAACATTTCAAAAATGTGATTAAACTTTTTCAAGGAATCAAATGTTGATATGAAATCAAAGAAGTTTTATGTTTTTGTAGGATTTGGAAGGAAAAAGGTAAACATGAGAATGAAATTCATCAACTTTGACAAATTTAAAAAAATTAATGTTTTGTACTATAAAATCAAGGTGGTGGATCAAGGTACTTACTGAAAATGAATGTATTCAATGAAGAAGTCGAGTAATGAGGTTTAGGAATGGAGAGTAGAAAAAAAAAAAAAAGACATGTGGGCCCTAGGGAATCACCTACAAAAACAATATCCTACATCAATTCGAAGAGGACCAAAGTATTGTAATTTTTGCATCTAATGTTTGAATTCAATGAAACTTGTTGGAAAAAAATTTGTGTTGTTTCTTCTAGTTTGTGTGGTAAATTTTCAAGTCAATCCAAGATGTAGAGATTTTTTTTAAGCCAATTGAAGTTTGGAGGTTCAATTGGAGTTCACCAAATCGCATTTGATGGTTTAGGGTTTGGGAGCTTGTATCTTCTTCATCTAATGTTTTCTTCAATACAATTTGCTGGATTTAGGTTTTCTTTGAAGTTAGTCTAGTTATTTCGGTAAAAGTTTCATGTTCATCCAAGTTGTTTTGAATGTTTGGGAGCAATGCAAAGTTCAAAAATCCATTCTTTGGATTACGTACACTGACCTTTGTTGACTTGTTTCTTCTCCATATACAATCTATTTCCAAATGAATAAAAAAAATTAAATAAAGTCTTGTACATTAGTCTAGTTTAGGGTGGCTAAAGTTTCATATCAATACATAAAATTATGAGTGATTGAGAAGTAGTTAGTAGAAAAGGATTTAGCCCTAGATGTGTTTTTGCAACCTTTCTTGCTAGTTTTTGACATTTCAAAGCCGATTTGCAAATACAGTGAGTCAATCCATTGTAGAACCAAAAGACATTGTATAAGTTAGAAGTACATAACATAGTGTAGAATTTTATTTTTTTCACTGGTTAAAAGGTTCATAAAGAATTCGATAAATTAAATTATCGTAATAAATGATTTTCTAATGTGGTCTCTAATACGCACTAAATGACTTCTCCAAGCTCCATAACATTTTTGAGAAGTTTGCTCAACAACCTTGGAACTATCCATGTAGATATAAATCATCCAAAGATTTTTCCATGTAGATATAAATCAGAATAGTCGTTTTCGAATTGTGATTTTTGAAAAGAGTGATTAAAGGTCTTGGAGACTTGTTGGATGTCACACTTTGTTGTATTCTCTTGATCAAATAGTCCTTTTGGCCACTTTGTCAAATTTTGAAGAGATAGTTGCACTAATTACGAAGGAAGATATGATAGCTAGAGACCTAGTGTTGGTAAATTTTATCCCTAAACCCTCAAACAATATGAATTTGTCCAGAAAATGTTTTTATGTGGCCTCCACAACGGTTATCAGGTATTTCTTTTAAAATTAACACCTTCATGGGTGTAGGGAGAGTTTTGAGATTTTATGATAACTACCTACCAATAAATGAATGTGACATGAAAATGGTGGTACCCCACAAACTTGGCATTTTTGGTTCCAAACATGTGTTGTATACTTGTATTAGATTTCAAAATTCAAAGGTCTGAAATCTATACCGGTCTTCAAAAATTCATGGAAGAATGCCAAAGAAATGCCACCATTTTGATGAAACATCTGTTAATATGGTTTGTAAATTCAGACGATAACAGCCAAATCAATATGAATTCCATCCTTCATTGAGAGATTCTAGCTGCCAGGGGATCATGGTGGAGTTCAATTTGTGATGCTTGCTACGAGCATGGCAACCAACCCTAAACCCTATAAAGGTAACAATTCTTTCCCAATAACTGTGATGATGCTTTTACTGTTTGTGCTCATATGCCGTGCTTGCATCTGACAGGAGGATCAAAATAACTTCAATATGATATTCTTATTTCCAAATGAAATATTGTATCATGATATTCAATTGTTTTGGCCTCTTATGTGTCCTTGGGTAGTAAGTTACTTGGTGAATTTTTGGCTAAACAAATTGTTGGCCTTTTGGGGTGTGGATACCCTTGCATTATTAAAAATGGGCAACAAGACGTGTGGGCCCTAGGGAATCACCTACAAAATTATATATTGAAGAAATTTAACTAAACATAAAACAACTACTTGACAATTAAGCTAGAACAAAATGCATTGATATCAAGTGCCAAGAAAATAGACCAAACTTATTGAATTTGACCTCATCAAGTGATTCTCCTATCCTCTAAAAACTTTAGATAGAATAATCTTGGATCATGTGGCTCTACAAAAGAGCCTTAACTAGAACAATTACACTTATGATGGTACTAGATGAATATAATAAAATTCCAAAAGAATGACGTACTAAATTGTTTGCTTTGTATACATGAATGGCTTTCCAAGAACATAAGACAATGAGATGTGTATTCCATGCCATAAAAGTGTCCACGTCTAGAATGATGTAAGTTATTTATTTATACCTAAAAAAATTAAATCAAAAGAAAGGAATACAAAAACAAGGTACTCAAATGTGTTTGATTGGTGTCATATATTAGAAAGTCTATTTTAAGCATGCTAAGATGAACCCAACTTAGACAATGAGAGCATCGCAATGATACACTTTAGAATGAGTGAGAATGTAAAAACAACCCAACTGGTATATGATTGACCAACAATAGGACTTTACTAAATCAATGTAGGATGATATCTAGAAATATAGAAGGATGCTATGATAGTATTCAATGCTACAAACAACCTTTTTGGGGATTAAACTCAACATCACAAGGATCTGTCAGCTTAATCAATTTCTTAGAATTCAATGTGAGTTCTTTGCCATGGTATATGTACAGAAGTTATTCTAGGCATGGATACACCAGTAGTCTTGGCCACATCTCACTATCATCATTGCAATAGACTATTCATTCAAACCACAAGTATTTAATTAGTGCAACTCAAAAAACACCTCTAAAGTCATAATTATGCAATTTAGACATCCAACAACAATATTACTTTTGATTGTATAATCCATAATGAGGGTTTGACTACGTATTTGAAACACGATTGAAAGCACTAATGAAGAGCCCCATCATTAAATAGATTGCAAACATGTATAATATTGCCAACCCTCCCCAAAATTCTCTACGAAACATTAGTTGTAGGTGACAATCATTGAAAGAAAGACTAAACCAAATATTGTAATTACATCATATTTGTAACATTATGTATTAACATAATAAAAATGTTAAAATTGTTGACAATCAATGAATAGAGACTTTTTAGAGACTGTTGTGATGTACTCATCAAACCGGTGGATTGAAATTAAAATTATCTCAACACAAGCAATAATTTCATAAAAATGTACAAAATCCCTTCAAAAGACCAGAGGTGTTAACTAGTCCTTAACCCCAAAGTATCCTTGAGGACAACTGTCCTTGGCCAATTTTTGAAGTTAAATAAAACCTTACCAAATTATTATTTTTAGTAGTTATATTTTTGAAAAAAATATTTTTGAAGTTTGGTTTTAGCTTCAAAAATCTGATTTTGAAAATGTGCAAATGTGATTTTTCTATTCAAGATTTTGTGCACGGGGGTCCACTGCAATCTTGGTTTTTTGTAGTGTTGAGGGCTCTTGGGAATGAGCCTCAAATACACTAGATCTTTGAGAAAAAGTCTTATTAGAAATTCATTTAAAAAAATTGTAGAGTAGATTTTGAGAAGTCATTAATTGATTGGGGTTATGCATGTTTGGCCCTTTAACCTCACATTTTTTTGGTGACCAACTTTTTAGATTTAACATGTGAAAAGAGGATTGAAAGACTTCAAATCACTTTCACAGTTTTAACACCCTCATGATCAAACATTATAATCTTTCAATTTGTAAGAGATTTTGTTGTGTTTTCTTTTCTAATGTGATATCTAATATGTCTAATTTGATTTTATACAGTTACAATTAAAAAAAACCTGATACAACTTATCAAAATGTTGACTTTTTGTTCAATTTAGAGCAAATTCATTAGAAGCTCAGGAAATTCCAGGGTCATTTTGGGGTTAAGCTGGACAAGGGGCGGCCTCTGATTCTAAATTTCTAATGATCATGTGTCACTAACCAAACCCAAACTGCCTCCAAACAATGAGTTATACAGAACCTTTGCACAAAAGCTCAAATGTATCTCTGCAAAATTAATGACAAATTCAAAGTATAGAGAGATGATAAATTCGACTTTACTTCAATCGTCCACGAGGAGTTCATATCAAATTTTCCATATGTTCAATTTCCCCTCTTGACCTTACAAGGATTTGCAACATTTCCTTACCCTCAGCAGAGAGTGAGACCACCATGGATTTGTATAATGTATTCCTGTCTCAATTTCCCGAGGCAGAACCTTGTTGTGTTTGATATGTGATAATACTCCAAACTCTTCACGTGCTTGCAATGAAACATTTTCCATCTAGGCCTTCATGCAGACTTAACTTACACTCCATCTAAGAGCTAATGACTTGGTAAGGTAGGAGGCTCATAAATCGACCGGGCTGTAAAACCGATCATGGTCCAGAGGTACATTTTGTTTTCTTCTATGTATCAACAGTGTACATTTCAAGGGGTGGTCGCTTTTAGTGATCATTGAATTTCAACTTCAAAAATTCATAACTAATTCCACACAGGTCCAAAAAATATAAAACGACTTGGGTTAGATGCGAATTCCATTTTTCTTCCTATTAAAATTTACTAAAAATTGTTTCAAGCAGTTTAGCTTCTCTGAAATGGCAAACAGCTCTTAGATGGTCGGTTTATGGAACTCCTACCTTACTACTCTAGAAAATTGAGCACAAGAGCATCATTGTGTTTCAAGAATAAACCTTTGTGCAAGTTAAGTTATGTCATAATATGTGAGCCAGCCCATTTGTGACTGACATCCCATTTTAGTGATGTAGTCTGTTCTATTTCTGTGCCAAGAGAGATGAGCGCTGATTAATTATGGTGTGGTTTCCGACACAATTGTAGCACATTATGATTAGTTAACAAGTATTGCAACCAGCTTTTGATCATAAATAAGAAGATCTATATCACCAGAATGGAAGAAAGTCCATCTTCCACTCAAAAATTCATAGTAATTCTGTTTTGTGAAAATAAAATCAAGAAAATTGTGGAAACCTTTTGTTGCCTATTTCGCCTGTTTTCTACAGATGAAATATTTTTACCCTATGAAGAACCCCACCCTGCAGAATGAGTGCAGATACCCTAAACTGCTTAAGTGGTCAGGAATGGGTTGCCTCCCTTAACCCTAGAATGCTCGGATCCATCTCCAAAATTGACTACTTAGGAAAAATCCTTATAAAGTCCTATTTGGAAGAATATTTTGGATTTGATATACAAATAAAAGTTGTAGATTTTGATTTTTAGATTCCATCTATACAGTTAGATTCACCAATGCTATCAAAAATATTTTTTTTATAAATTTTGAAAAGGAAAATTCAGAATTCCTTCTAAATTCAATTACAAGCAAAATATTGTCATTTTTTGAGTAAAACTTGTTGGAATGGATTTGAAATGAGATTCTCTTCATATGGTGATTTTTTGAAATTTTTGTGTTCTTTAAATCTATGACCTCATTTTTGCAAACCCAATTTTGAACTAAAATTGACTTGACAAACTTCCACATTTGTAATTTTAAAAAAAATACAAACTCTACTAACACCAAGTCCAACCACTAGATAGGCCAACGATTTGACAAAGAATCACCACAAATTAGATGACTTTCATCCAAGCAGTAATGAGAAAGAGAATTGAGTTTCAATCTGTACATCGTCCAAAAAATGAACGTCGAAGCTCTCCAGGGTTAATACAAGGCCCCCTCGGTCCCTGACAGCTGCTGCAAAACCTACCATGCCCATTTTGCACAAGCGCATGTAGAAACAAGACTCTGGCACCAGAGTCAAGCAATTGTCGTAATCTGCGCATGGTTCGCAACTCACTCACTGAGTGTGTATCAAAGGACGTCTCTTTCTACAGTAGCATGGGGAGCCACATGGGTCCTGCAATTAGTGCTTATCTCATCAAGCTTTTGGTTGGTTTGTTGTAGGAATTTCTTTGAGCTTTCGTTTTTTGTTCGCTGAGGTGTGAGAGAGAGACGAGGACCGAGGTGGGATTATAAGTTTCAATTGCAAGAGGGAGTTCTGTCAGTGCTGTCTCGTGCTAGTCCTATCTCGCAGAATTTTTGCCCAGTACAGTTGAATGTTTTCAATTTGGGATGTAATTAGGTTAAGGCGGGAGTGGTGTCTCTCTTGTGGTCGTATTAGAGTTTGTTGTTTAGGAAGACATGAAGATTCTTGTATAGAAAGTGAGAGCTTTCAATCGGCACTAAATTTGGGTTGAGGATTCCGTCAATCTCTGTTTTTGAGTTTTTGTTTGTCCGTGGAGTTGGCTATGTCGTAGTGCATTGCGCATTGCGCATTGCGCATTGCTGAGCTCATGAAGCCTCGGGTACTGACTGTTTGGTGGTTGAAGCTTTCGATCGAGTTGCAGTTGAAGCTTGAGTTGCCCACACCATTCAGGCTGGATTGTACATGCAAAGCTTATTTTGAATTAATCGTCAGTTGGAAGTCGTGTCTATCAACCATGGGATGATGGGAAGGGACTATAACTGTGGGCAGTAATTCAACAAGCGGTGCTGAAGATCTTTGAATTGATTTCGTTGCAGGTCTGCAACTTGTTAGTGCAGATGACCAATTACTGGCCGTTTAGGTGAGGAGTAGTGAGGGTGTAATCTATTGGTAATTCCAGTGGGGGCAGTCAATCAAGGATGGGGGAGAAGTCTATGCCTCGAAGTGGAGGAATGCCGACAAAATTCCACCTGACGAAGAACAAATTGAAGATCGTCATCGTCGTCTCTCATTCTATTGGTGCTCATTTGGAACACAGCGCCGTTCAGAAGCACGGACAGCTCAAGTGGGAGGTCAGATGCTCAAGGCAACAGCAGCAACAATATTGCAGAGCTTTTCGGTGGTCATGCGCTCCACAACAAGGTAAGAAAAGTATGCAGATATGGTTAGGTTGATCTGGACACGTTTAAGGCTGAGAATACGGTCAATTAGCTGGTCATGTTCTTGAAGCTTCGACTTAGAATTTGTTGTCAGAGTTTTAGAATGCCAGATTAGCAAAGTTTGTTTTTTGTTGTCGCTACCAGATCCATGGAATGAAGTTGCAGTGAGTATCCCGAAAAACATCCAACCTGGGGTTGGGCAGGTCTGTTTGCACTACAGTGAATCAAGTTTTCGTGATCAGGAGCGACAGTGTTTTCCATGATACGCCATCGCTGTACTTAGTGCTAGCTATCAAAGCGAGTGCATTATGGAGCCCTGAGTTGTTCAGTTTCAGTCTCCTTGTAAAATTTCTTAGCTGAGCTCTGTGTCCTTTCCTGACAACAGTAGGTTTCAGCTTTTGCTGAATACGAGGCATTCCACAGTGAAATTTGTCAATAGAGAATGTCCAAATGGTAATTTGGAATTGACATTAAAGTTCTCAATGTTACACTTGATCAAATCAAATCTCAGTTCGATGTGCAATACAATGCCGAAACGTGCATCCCAAACACAGAAAAGTATATGTCCGTGTGTATCCTCAGCAAGAGGAACATGATCTCGTCAAATCAGAAGTCAACAATCTCGACAGAAAGCCCATGAATCTTTCCAGAGGTATTGCAGGCTACTAATCTTGTTATCACTCACACTCCAACAATGTCGGGGTTGCCACCACGAACCTTTTTTTTTCCAGTTCTTTAATCTTTTTTGCATTTCCAGATTTGTTTGCGAAACTTCGGTGAGAGACGGGTCCTGATCTATACCTGCTGAATATTTTTCCCTGTTCTGCGAAGAGTGCGATAAAAGTCCCGGATGCTGCCACTGATGAACAGAATCGCATACGAAAAATACTTACAGTACGTGGTGAGCGCCACATGATAAGGCACCTCAAACCCTTCCTCATTCTCCATCTCGTGATCCAGCTCTGCCACCGTCACCTCCTTCTTTGCTTTCCTCTAAGTCTATTCCCATTGCCTGTTGCCTATCCTCCTCCTCCTTTTCACTCTCTCTCTCAAGCTCTCCATCGTCTACAACTACAACCCTGTCGTTGTCACATCCGCAGTCTACTCCATCCTTTGATCCTCCATCACAGTTTGTCCGCGACCTCCCCCAAGCAAAGCCACCACCCTCCATTGTCAGTAGAGCTGCGCACATGAGGCTAACAAAGGGCGTTTGACGTTTGATATGAGGGCACAAAAACCCGGGTTTGCTTGAGCCAGCCCTCACAGGCAGAGCAAATATTTTATGCGGCTTGAGCCCTCACGGTGGGTTTACCGGTGGTTTTCCCCGTAGGATAACTTCACACACTCCAAAATTAGGAACTGGAGCAATCTCCTGGCAACTCCTCCTCGTCTCTTTGGTGCTCTCTCCCTCTGCAAGCCCATCTCTCTCCGTGAATCTCCGTGAAAATGTGTGGTTGAACCCTGGGCCTTCAAGTTGTTGTAAATAACCGGCCAGGTGGCGTGTAGTGCGAGCCCAGTCTGACAGCGAAGGTAACGGGATGGAGGCCCGCCAAATTTCGTTTGACGTCGAACCCAACCCTCACCGAGTTCCATGTGCGCAGCTCTAGTGCCCCGTCTCCCCCGTCATTACCTTCTCTTTTCCCTCTCCTTCCTAAAGTTGCACAAGAGATCACTTGTCCAAGACGTCCAAGTTCGCAAACAAGTCGTCCAAGTTTGAAAAAATAGGGTTTCGCATTTCATTCCTTGCGCTTGCCACTCCCTAAGTTTTAAGCGCAATGCTGCGTTCCCGACATCGGGAGCGTAAGCATGTTTAGAAGGGGCCCATAAAAAAATGTGGATGAAATTGCTAGGGTACTCTCCAAAAAATACTGGTGATAGCCAATAGTTGGACAAAAGTACCTTGTAATAAATAAATTTTGAATGAGAAAATTAATTTGGATGATTCTATCTATTTTTTCCTTAGTTGGCTACATCCTAAGGTGCCGGGCGTGCTATGAAGGCCAAAACTTTAAAAAAAAACTAGTAGTACTTCAAACAAGATAGCTACATTAATTCCAGTAAGTATTTTTGCTACCATTTTAGCCCATCAATTAATATGGTGGTTTGTTATTGTGTGGAGGCTTCGTTGAAGGTTTAGAAAATCCTCTAATGATAGGTCTTCAGACATCAAGCTTTCAAAGTTTCGAAACAATTGACATTTTGAGCATAGAGACTAATAAGATTTAGGAAAACAAAGTTGTAGCTTAGATCTTCAAAACTATTTGTTTTTGAGGATTCCAGTTGTGGAAAAATACTTCCCCCTAAAATTCTTTTTTTTTTGGCAAAGCCGAGATAGTCATATTCTCCTCAAAGGCAAATTAAAATCAACAGAGACCAAGTTGGAAGTAATTTGAAAATTTGACTTTGTTGATTCTCCAAACCATTCTAAAACATATTTTTGTATCACCCCAAGAAGTACAGATGCTCCAATATTATATTATCAAAATTGAAACGTTCCGTTTGTGTACCTATAACATATGCTAACAACATGACTATAAATTACTCCACAATATTCTTTCTGTTCATGAAGGTAATTGAGAGGTTTCAGGGTGCCTGACGTATTTATTGGAATTTGCTTCATAAATCCCAAAGGACAATGTGCATGAACCCCTAAACCCTCCACTGAACCGAACCCAGGCGCAAAGCCCCTGGATTATGAAGTTGCACGCCCGGCGGCGCTCCACTCCAGGCCTAAACCCTACTCACTCCCCTACGTAGGGTTTAGGTGCAAAATATGAGTTATCCAACTAACTCAAAACATATACCAAAAAACCCTCAATCTTGACCTTTTGAAAATTATAAGACACATTTGCTAAAATTATATCATAGAGAGTAATTTTCATATGCTTGAAATATAAACCCCAAACACGAAAATTCAATATGAATGATCTACCCTACTCTTGAATAAATGAAAAAGCAAGTTTCTTGAAAAACTCATCAAATGCAAAGTTTAACAATTTCAAAGTTTGAGGTCTCATGCGAAATGATTTGTGAAATCTGTACACAGCAGCATCCAAATCATTCATATATACTATCTTTTCTTTTCTAAAGACCTTTTTCACGAATTTCATTCATACATTGTTCATGCAAGTTGAAGTACCAAGAGAGCCATGTACATTTTAAGTGTACTCCATTTTTTTTCACAGAAATGAGTGCATGACCAAACATTCAAGGACTTCATCAAATAAATTGTTAACAAGGAAGATGATTTTTCCTAAACCCAAAAAATTCATGGAGTGTCAATCCAATGTAATCTAACCGTTGGTCATCAAGAACTCATCTTGAATATTAGGAAGAGGATAAGAGCTATATATATTGATTTGGGTTTGAGGTGATAGGTACCTCATCCCATGTTGGGGATGTACTTTAGAATGAGTAGAAGCAAAAGCCTATGAAAAATGTTTGAAATAGGATATTGGACCTCTTATGGGCTTGGCATGATGAAATTGTTGCCTAAAACTTTGAACTGGATAAATTTGGGTTTAGGCTGAATGGAGTTTTGTTTCCAAAAATTTGTTTCACATTTTCCAAACTCCAACCCAAAGCTATGAGCCCATTTTAGAGAGGGGTAGAAAAACAACAATTTTTTTGACATCTGGCCAGTCAACTTTTCTAAAATTGGCTCCAAATCTTTTGATTGGAGTCTCCAAACCCCAGTTAGATTTTTGGAGATGAAAAAAGACACATTTTCCCGATTTATCCTAGTTCAATTTCTTCTGAAAGGATATCACCTATTGTGCCTACATGAGGCTTGAAATTCGAACTTGACACGTTTTCTAGCTCTCACCTGCCTTTGTCGGTGCTTGCGCCCATACCAATGATTCCCATATCCCACATCTTTCGAACCACCTCCTACCCACCTAATATGTATATATTTTAACAACTTTTTTTCTGTTCCTTGCTTTTCAAAATGCAATGGGCATCCAAATAAAGGTGAGTTTTTTTCAAGCGGACAACTGATTGAACTTTGCACTTGAATATGAATATGCTGATTTATTATACATAGAAAACTGTAATGATCAAGGGAATTTAGTTGTCTTGTTGAAGCCTTTTAACGGGGCAATTGTTTTCATTGATGTGTGTTCCTGATTGAATCCATATTTTTTCTGTACAAATGAATTTGACAAAATGGATTTGCAATCATTTAATACTTCTTTGACTTCACTAAATGATTTCATTTGTTTCTACTTCACTTTAGATCATTTCATTTGCTACATAGAATTTATAATCGATTTATCATTATTGATTTTTTTTCCTTCAAGAATGTTCTAGGATTTCACAATTTACTTCCATTTGAAAATATCATGATAATAAAATGATAATAATAAAATAGAAATGTTCACCGTTGAATTAAAATACGTGTTGTGCATTGAACATGGCTTGGAATGCTTGATTTTTGTATTTTGAAACCGTGACAATGAATTATTTAATTAATTACAAAAAATCAAATGGATTTATGAAATGAATTAAAAACTCTCTTCTTCTTCGCATACAAAGGTGTTTTCCCTATTATCTAATTTAAATTTAAGTTTGATTATTTTTTAAAGTTTGACTTACGATAGCCCCTGTAGAGCTGTGCACTTGTGCAAGTGTTTTCGATGATTTTTCCATATATTTTATTTTAAATTAAAATTTTTAGAAAGATTTATTTGTGATCACATTAAATGAACAGACAAAAAATTCAAATGAAAATCCACCGCTTTAATTTGCACTAAAGAACCAAAAGTGGAAATCAACTTTGGTACATTTTTATTTATTGAGAGATTTTTGGCATCGCCTAAAATGACATCTAAAACTCTTAAACTCCTATGTTCCATTTTTCAAAATTTAATTTAATTTATGACCCTAAAAATTGCCCCTGAACCCACTATATGTCCGAAAGCAATGATACCACTTGAATACAATCTTCTTGAAGTGAAGCTCCCTAATGGTATAAACAGCCAGATGACTAGTGAGTATACGACTAGGGATGTTTTAATGTTACATGCAAAACAAACAAGAACAAATATTACCACTGTAGAGTGCCCAAAAACTTTCAATCAACCTCGCCCCCCCGCCCCCTTTATTTTACCAATTGGAAGATAATTGCAAAATGTATCACATGGTTTACATTTTTTATATCGCATACGAATAATGAACATTCAAACTCTGCTCAATTTTAATCAAGCATACCAAATTTGGGTTCCTCAAAATTCTAATTCCATTTGGGGTGAACGGATTCATTAAATTTTGATGATTTTACACAATAATTCACAGAAAAGCATTGATGATGATTTTTTCTAGTTCTATTTGGCAATATGTAGGACACATCCATATTCACATCTTTCTTGTAGCTAGGCTGTAGCTAGGCTTTGTACTGATGCTTTTTACAGGTCCTTGTATGTATGTGATGAACTCGGGAGTGGATGTGTAGCCACGAACTTTTCGAATTGGCAGGAGAGGTGGCAATCCTGTACTTCGAGGATGACGATGCAATTTTGAAAGAAGGGCTTGATGTGTGTTATAGCCGTCTTGTGGAACCTCGCAACGTACTGTTGAGCTCAAGGCCAACGCAGCACATTTATGTGATTTCATGTTTCGGTGGAAGCTGCATGGTGGAATTGGTGTATGACGTCAAACGTCAGTGGTTGGCGCCTTTGTTCGTTCCTCGCTTTTTTTCCGATGTCTTTATTGTTCCTCTTATCAGAATCATTGTACGGTGCATACATGGCTGTAGTTCGTAAGAGGCTAAACCGCAAACTCAATTTAAGTATTTTTATCTTCACGGTGTAGATACTTGAGGAGCTTCTTGTACTGGCTCTGGCAGATCTTCATGTAAGAGAAATGAAGAGAATTTGTTGTTTCTGAACCAAATCAAATCATGGTTTAAGATTGATCTATCCTTCATGAAAATACTCTTTGGATAAGTTTTTGTTGCCCTTACCGAATGGGTTTACGATCTAGACTGGCTGTTTCAGCTTTGTGATTGTATGCAATGCTTTTCCTATGCTACAAGAGGTTTGTTAATCAATTTGGACTTGAAGAAGCCTTGCTTAAACCTTGCACGTTGCCTGACTTTTCAGCAGCATCGGGTTTACTGTGTGTTCATTGATTTTTAGCGGAGAGGGACTGGCTGTGCATGGCATAGGATCGGGCAACTGAGGCCATTGTAGTTTCACTAGTTTGTAGATCGTTTAATCATTGTCAAAAGGGTTTGTGGATACTAGTTGAACCCAACAATACTAGAAATCCTAGATGATTTTATGTATGAATCCAAGACATGAAACTCTCAAGAAGATGTCTCGACCGTAATATAGCATACTAGGTAGTTGCCTCCAATCAAGCAATAGGAATATTGTTCCATAAATCGGATGATGGTTGGGCAATAGATTTGATGCATCCAATTGTTGTTAGAATTTTTTTGTACTTTTATTTCTAAAAATATGAAAATTTCCATTAATGTAGACATTTATAATCATACTCTCAAATTGTATAAAATCTTTTAAGACATTTAGTATTTAGATTTGCATAGCTTAAAAACATTGTATGTAATAGCTTTAATTTCAATTCTTTCAAAGAAAATTAGCTTTTTTTTTTATTGTAGGATAGATTTCAGGGTTGTTTAAACTGACGTGACGTTGACTTTTTGTGTCTGGATGTCATGACGCATCTGTCGCGACGAGACAGGCTGCGGCAGGATCCGTCCACAATGCTGACGGGCCATCCAAGCAATGGATGAAGTCCGTCGACGCGTCCGTCGATTGGACGTCCAAGCCGTCCAACGGCCGTCCAGAGGACGTCCAATTTATAGTTTATCATCAATTAAAGCCGTCCAACGCGGGCGTCGCCACGTCCGTCCACATCCGCCGTCGATGGAAACATTCATCTGCATAGTGCAAATTTTCATCCATTTTCCACATTCTGTCGACAGACTTCATCTTGACGGACGCTGGGGCCTGGGGTTCGATCCCGACGTCCGGACGAACATCCGGATGTCCGGTCGTGGCGTGACGGGGACAATCCTTATAGATTTTAAGAAGCCATAAATAGATTGGAGTCATACATGTTGGGCCCTTTGATCTCCTATTTTTTTGGTCACCGACTTTTTAGATCCGACTTGTGAAAAGAGTTTTGAAAGACTTGCATAGTTTTTGTACCCTTATGGTTAAACATCATAATCTTCACTCCATAAGTGATATTGTTGTGTTTTCTTTTCCCAAGCATGAGAATTTTTATATGTGTAGTTGAATTTTTCTAGTTATAATTTTTTTTAAATTGATACAATGTGGCAAGATGTTAATGTTTTGTTCAAATTAGGGCTCTAATGATCCCATTTTGAAATTGCACAGAAATCTAAACATTTGGTGATAAATGTTGGGGTCACGAGAGATTGCCTGAACATTGTTCCAACTCTGCTCTCCCATGAGCTCAATCGACAAATATCTGGAAGAAAGCGCGCTCCTACGTACTGGCTCAAATGCTCGAATTGATCTGAAGAATATCCTCTAACTCTTGTTTCATGCATGTGACATTACCATTACGCTGGCCACTGGAGAAAGGATCGGAGTGCACAATTGAACTGAGATCAAACTCCAATCTTGGACGGTGGTTGGTGTTTGAACTCTAGTTTGGGACATCAGCTGAACATCGGCGAACCACAACCAGAGACACGGTCCACAGCTAGCCTTGGTACGGCAGCTAAACAACAATGAAAGTTCCGCAGTTTGAGATGGCAGCTCCGTAGCTAAACATCGGCAAACCCCGACCAGAGAACCTCGGTCTACAATGAGCCCTAGTACGGCAGGCAAGAACAGTCGAGGACATGCTTCGGACGCCCGGACGGAGCTCATTTTTGACTGCAGGTACTGAATCCCCTCCCACTTATTTCAAATTCTTGCCTCCTCGTTCTGTTGGGTGAGTGATTTGCACGACTTGCCTGGCTTCACGTGTAGAATTCTGGTTCCTTTGTGAGAGTGCAGATCCTTTCAATCATGGGAAAGCGCAAGTATTCTCTCATCAGCCATTCGGAATGGAAGGAGGCCACAGCTTGGCCGGACAATGAGAACATGAGGGCTTTCCAAGCGTACCTTGAAAACTACCATGGCGATTCCGTAGAGGCTCTCCTGCTTGCCGAAGACGTCGCCTGCCATTATTCCATCCAAGTCGAGTGAGTGACTTGTTCCTCAATTGTGTTCATTCTGGGGGGGTCTTTGATGGCACCTTCCCTCACTAACGTGCAAATTGTGCCGCGACATGCAACGCGGCTCCTAAACCTTTGCGGACACATCATCCAGAGTGGAACTCTGTCCTCATTGGACTGGACTGGGCATGTGTGACTTTAGAAACATTCACGATGGATCGATGATGCATGCATGTTTGTATGGCTTGCTTTATACAGATTCGCTGACTTCCTAAATGCTTGCGCTTTGTTGGGTAATCTGCTGCCCATCCAGCCGATCAAATTTCTACCTCTCTTCGACGATGGAGCTCGTCAAGCACAGGTGAGGTTTGCATCCAAGACTCCAAAGATTCTTGCTCGTGCTTTTATCTTTCTTTACAGTAGGTGACCAACCTCCCTTGATCATCTTGTCTGTAGTTCCAGATCGTTGCATTAGAGGCCTACGTGCAAAGGAAAAGCATGATGTTGAAGGAAAACGTGCATATACAATTGAATGTGCATCACTCGGCCTTCCAATGCCCCGGTAAGCACTCAATTGCATCCCAGACGCAGATTCCTGTTATTGTAGCACATGTCGCAGTGGCAGGAATGTGTCTGTGGGATTGCAGGGGAGATCCACGAACGACAACGGGATTCTGCTCTTCCGAATTTTGACTTGTTTGACAGCTCGGACTTTTTCTTTTTCCACTGATGTGGATGATGTGTTGTAGAGACCGGACCCACTATTGGACGCGTGCGAGTCAAGGATGTTAATTAGGCACCTCCTTACCCTCAGAGGGACTATCATTCGATCTGATACAACACAGTTGGTCGAAGGAGGCCTACAATACACGTGCACGAGATGCAAACATAGGTGACAACCCCTTCTGTAACTACCTCACAAAGAACATAGTGACTTTGCTTTAGAATCCTGAGTCTTTTGAGACGGATCCAAAAAGTCCTTGATGTGTTATGTTTGTTTATCCACCATCCTATCCTTTTTACTTCCTGTCCCTTCATTCCAATGCCTCGTGGCTTTGAGCCCAGGTGTAGAAAAACATGCATGGTTGTTTATGAGGCCAACATATCGAATCATGAGAGAGCGTGCTTTTGTTTCATTCAGGTTGGTACCTTGAACCTAGACTTCCCCTTGTGTAGGTTCAAGTTAGACCCACGATTGGAGATAGACAATATGATCCAGCCACCATCGATGTGCCCTTCACAGGTTGGGAAATATACTTCATACTTTAAACCCGCGAAACCAGCCCCATGCCTAAGCCGCTTTTTTCTGCTAGAAATCAGAGAAGACCGACGTAGACATTGCTAGGGACGGTGTTTGGTAAAAAGTTCCTGGCTTCTAAAGTGACGCATGCCCCGGAGTTGTTTTTGTTTTTCGTAGGGGCGGCCACCATGTCTTGGGACCAGGTTCAAACTTGTTGAGGGTGCCTTGTTGGTATGCCACAATTATCAAGAAATCAAGATCCAAGAAAGCATGCAAACTGTTCAAATTAATTTGATGCCACGTTCTATGGTCATTGTCCTGGAAGATGATTTGGTGGATATGGTGAAAGTTGGTGGTGAGCGTTTCACTTTCCTGAACCCTTCTCCAAAATCATGCAATGAGTCTTGGAAGCATTCTGGTTTGAATTAGTATGTAAGTTGTTGTCGCTGCAATGAATCCATATTCCTTGTTCACTGAACACCTCCTCTGTGACATAGATGAAATTATGGTGACTAGCGTGCTTTTTACCAAGTGGAAACCCCCTACCCCACTATTCCAGATGCACGTTGTGACTTGGAGTTGATGTTATTGGCAAACCACATCAGGTGAGTATTTATGTGATATCGTTTTAGTTGGTTCAACTGTCATCGATGCCTTTTACAATTAAACTCCCATAAACTCCTATGGGATGACGGTTGGACAAAAAGCTCAGACAACGCGTGGTAAGTTTTGTCTTTCGATGTTTAGCATGCCACGTGAATGTAATGAGATTGATCCATGGACTATTGCATTGGTGGCTATTCCAGGCAAGTCAACGAAAGAAAGTTGGCCACGTTGGTATCTCCACAGATGGTCGAACAATTTGAGGACTTCTGGAAACGTTACACGGACATCCCCTTTGCAGGTGTAGACGATGGACACGACAACTGTTTCCAGATTTTGTTGGCCTTGAATGTCGGTCTTCTCTTACATGTATTGGGCATGATGGTACTCTTTGATGAGAGCATGGATTGTATCTGAACAATGAAGTTTCTTTGTGTGGCTTTCTCAGTATTGTATCTTAAGACCTACCTCATCCCGAATTTTGTCTCTTGTTTGTAGGTCACAATAGGATTTTGGAGAATGTTTGTCCCCAATTGTGTGGTCTCTTTGCTGTAAAGATGGCAGGTGCGTTTGGGAGCTCCATACCTGTTCTTTTCGCTCAAGGCTTAGCTGTTGTGGAGGATCTAACTGATGTGAGGGATGAAACTCTTGGGGACTGAACGTGCAATGATTGTACGCAGTTGTTTTGACCTTCATAGGAGGTGTCAACCAAGCCGATGCTTTTGGTACTAGAATACGAGGGAAATCGCGTTTGCTCCTTGTCGACAATCTAGGTTTGTGGAAGCATTTGTCAAAGTATAGGTTGAATTTACAAGTCCTTTGTTTTGTAGGATGACTTCTTGAAACCCAATGTTTGAATGTGGCAAGGTTTAGGAATGGTCACAATGAATTTTTTGAATGCATGAGTGGATTGCGGATTCCAAGCAGTTGAAGTTGTTGTGATAAATCTTTCCGATGTGATGGTGCGATGTGCATAATCCTGTGCGCCAATGCCTGAAGCCTCGGCTTTCTATCGTACAAGGCAAATGAATTGGAACCTAGTTCGATGATCCCAAAGCAAAGTTGCTGATGGATATACACATGCATAATTATTGCATGCCCTACCTTGCTTCTTGCAAGGACAGGCAAGTCCCAATTTCTCAAATATGCTGCATAGCTCAGCCACAGGTCGATGGTAACCACGGGCATGGGGAACACTGGGGCAGGGCTTACAGTGGCGGCAGTCAAAGAAGCAGGTGAGTTTTCATCAACGTCGAGAACTGTAACCCCAACTTTGGTTCTGGACTTGTTGATTTAGTGCTCCACGCCACTCGAAAAGAGCACTGTGACGACTGTTTCAACATTTGCCTTTGCATTGAGCAAGAGGTTGGACGTTGGAAGCGGGCGCACTTGTCCTGGTGGATGGAGGTCTGTGCTGCATCGACAAATTTCACAGGTATTCCTATTCACTGGAAGAGTACAAAGCTTAAGCCTTCATTCCATTCTTTTTGAACCGAGTCATTTGATTTCATCACATGTGAACGCATTGACCTAGGATGAATATCAAACATGCATGCAACTGGGACCTTTTTTACGTGCGTTTGTTTGCTATCCCAACTTTGAGGTGCCCATCATCTCTCCACATTTGTACATTTTTATGCACTCTCCGGGTTGTCGTTGTACTATGGTATTGGTTGTTCACTAGTACTTGTCTTCACGAAGGATTCGAGAGTCCAACAAGCCTACTATGCACGAGGCCATGGAACAACAGACCGTGAGCGTTGCCAGGGTACCGCCCTAGGCTTTCTATTGACATTTTTTGAATGGTCTTCACGGTGGAGGTAGACATTGGTCCATTTGCAGATTTCATGATCTTATGTGCATGAGGGAAGAATAGTTCGGGGTGAGTATTTCTTTGTTGTAAGCAAACAATGAAAGGTACGGAAGGTCCTTAACTCACCTCAAGTGACGTGGTGGAACCAACTGGAGATGCTTGCATCGAGTGAGATTTTGCTTGATTGTTGTGATTTACTTGAATTATTACAGGCAGAGATGGTGACGACGCTGAACACGCGAATGACTGTGTTCGGGGCGGCGAATCCAAAAGAATGCTACAACGCTACCAAATGTATCCATGTAACATGATGTATGGATTTGATTTGAATGAATGAAGTTTGTGGTTGTTTGTTTGTCTTTCTGAACCCGTTTGGACAATTCCTTGATGAAATCAGCTCTTACCCAAAATACGTCTCTATCTGCACCACTATTGAGTCGTTTCAATGTTGTGCTTGTGCTCCTGGATACCAAATCTGTGGAATGGGACAAGGCCGTGTCATCTCACCTTCTCTCAGAGGCAAGATGCATGGCCGAATCCTTTTGGACCTTCCTTGATGGAAATGCATGCTTAATTTGAGCCTATGATTACCATTTGATCTAGTTTGTTGCCAAAATCTTTGGCCGTGTGATGCGGAGGACGCATCCCATTCCTGTTACCTTTTGTGTTTCGATGTGCATGACATAATTTCCTAAAGTTAATCCTACTACTTGTCTAGGTTTGATCCCCATAGCGTTGGCAAAGTGGTGTGGATGATGCAATAAATACCAATCCGAAGGCATATATGAATCGGATTTTGATGCCGAGCCCCGTTTCAAGTAGACTGTGCATGTAGCACAATACACATTGCCTTCTTACTGTTGAAATTTTACATTGGTTTTGCTAGCACTCGAGCGTGGATGAATTGAATGGTAGCAGCAGCACTGATATCGGTACCTGGAACATTGCTACATTACAAAGGTACTGGGATCATTTTGCTCTTTTTTCAATGTCATTAAGCCTTGGCTAAATGGATATCGTGGATTCTTAGATATTTAGAGAAAGTGTAGGATCCTGAACAAGAAATGTCGTACAAACTGGACAAATTGTCAACCGTGAATTACCACTCTTTTTTTCAAAGAGTTTTTGGACAGTGCAATGCGAATGAGCATATCATCCAAATGTTTCTACAAACAACAAATGTCCTGACAAGAATGGTTCTTGCGTATAGCTACATCCGTTACGTGCGGGCCCAGTTCAAACCAACCTTGACCTCTGAAGCCAACAAAGTTATAAGCAGCTACTACCGCCTACAATGCCGATCCGACTACCTAGACGTTGGTACGTCTCGATGGACATCCTTGTCCTTTGTTGAATTCTTGCTATTCAACAAAGATGGTAGGATGCACTTCGCCCCCTATCAAAAACAATTGTCCAATGCTTTGAAATTGTTTTTGCTGACTATCACAAGGTTTGGTTGTAGGAAGGACAACTGTTCAGATGCTTGAAAGTTTGATCCGACTGGCATAAGGTAAGGACTGGTTGAACCCTAATTCCGCATGTGTTGGAAGTAATCCAGATTCATGCGAAACAGTTATAAAAGTTGATACTTGCCCATTTATTATTGCATGCCTTGCGACACATCTTTGGGTGTTTTTGGTTTGAGCTGGACTACAACGTAATCAAATTGGTTTCTAAACCCTGAATCTGGATTTCATGACCATGGTGAGGTTTTCTAATATTGCACATGATTGTGTTGTCTGAAACAACACATGCAAGGCTAATGTTCAGGGGAGAGGTTCTTCATGCTGACGCAATGGCGGCGATTGTGTGTATTGAATCTTCCATGTCAACACCCACCACCTTGGATGGGATGGGCAATGCCCTCCACTCCGGCTTTGTGGACAATCCCGACATGGAATGTATCCTTCAATCCCCCTAAAATATCTTTGTGAAGGAGTTTTTTTATGAATATTTGCATGCTTGTGGACACAATAATTTTTTTTTGGCATAAACACTCTTCTATCTTTTGAGTGTACTTCCTGAACGATCGAAATAGATTCGAGGCACGAGGAGAAAATTCTATCCAAGCTTAGCTTTGTTTAGGATTTAAGGTGTTTTTTTTTATCAATGAATGATGTTGGGTGAGATCTTGCAATAGGACCTTCAATTTCAATAACAGGTTCAGGGTTTTGACTTAAGGAATTGGACAGTGACTTCTGAAAAGAAAGGCAATGAATTCAACTTCCACATCAAATTTGATGATGAATCCCAAATTTGACACTAAACCCCCTAAATCCAATTATATATGAAGTGATTCAATTTAAAATCTTGAAAATTCCTATTGCTAGAACAGGGTTTAGTGCAGTGCATTTGATGGTACGCGGTACACCTTTTTAACAAAGGGGTACACCGGTGTACTGGTTTTGGTCGCAAATGCACGTAATCCGGTGTGAATGCACGACGAAATTGCATACGATGTCCGATCAGGATAAGAGTTGGGTCTATCTTGCCTGATTTTTTCGCCGTGATTCCAATGGTATGAGGCTCGTGTTCTAATTCCCCGAGAATCAAAAGTTAGGAGTCCGTTTCAAGAAAAACAAATGAAAAAAAAGGGAGTTCGGGGTCTAAGGGGATTTAGGGCATAGGGGTGGTTTAGGTTATAGGGTATAAGGATTTGTTTTTTAGGCTTTAAGGATTTAGGGTTTTAGGATTGTAGGGTCTTAGGATCGTAGGGTTTGCTCAAAACCACGACGGGGGGCGCACAAGGAGTTGATGTCATGGGCTTTTGGGTAGTATAGTGCAGTCCCTATTCACTCGGATGTATAGGGTGCAAATAAATGGGGAGAAATGAATCTTCACGTGGAGGTTGATTTGATTTTGGAAAGTGGTGCAAGGGTTCTCTGGATGCCTCCCCCCTCCATATTGGAGTTCGGAAAACATGCCATTTCGGGAGGAATTGGAAAGGGTTTAGGAAGGCTTTAGGAGGCAAGACAAGGTGACAGGCCACGTCTGTGTAGTCCATAGGAAAGAATGGAGTCTTTGATGGTTCATGGAGCTTATACTTAATGCAAGTCTTCGGTCCTCACGGTATTTTGAGTTTGCCATGATTCAAATCATTCTATTTTTGAAATAGAATGTTCAAACATTTTGTTAGATAAGAACAATCATTTGCCAATAATTCATTGATTGAAAGATGATACTATTTTTGGGTTCAAAATGGAATCACAAAAAATACTTTTCAATAGTGGTATGCTTGAGAAGTATAAAAATTTTGGATCCAAATATCCTTTTACAGTCCTATATTGTAGAGAAAGCACTACATTGAGCCTTGAGACGGGTGATTTACGTCTATTGAGGGTTTTTTTTCCATGAATTGTTTTCTCCAACTTATTAAAGGAGCACATTTCAATACTATTCATCCGTGATATTCATACAGCCTATTAAAAATAGTAGCAAGAAGAATGTTGGATCTCCTTGCCAATAAAATTCAACTCAATTATTATTTTTGGAAATGACAACATCAAAGTCATTTACCGCTTTCAAAGTTTAGAGAAGGACTCGGGTCATGTCCTAGCCAAGGAATCCCAATGGTACCTTTGAAAGTGGTTTGATCCTTTTGTCCATTCCATGATGGGAAAGACAACAAATGAAAGGTTGGATTGATTTGGCACTTTTGATTTCCATTCCAAGGAAAAAACCAAGTCCCCTATTCTAATGAATTCCAAGTATTCAAAATATTTGAAGCTTGTTGGGGTTTAGGGTTTGGGTCATTGGCCTACCATTTCTATGACTTTTGTTCATTTCGTGATGGTAAGTACAGCGGCAAATCATTTATTTTATTTTTTGCTTGCGTTTTGAGTTGGGAAAAAAGAAAAACAAGTCCCATGTTTTCGTGAATTGTAGGGTTGTTTAGGGTTGTAGGGTTGTCTCAAGACCACAATAGTGGGGAGGGGACCGGGGTTGATTGGGTTGGCTTATGGGGTTTATGGCCCTAATCCAATCTAGTTTTGAATATAAAAAGTGTGGAAGGGGAGACATGATCAAGTCCATCTCCCTTCTCATCAAATCATGATATTCATTGAGTTTGTTTTCCAACATTGTGGACGTATTCCATTGGGCTCATGGTGCCCATGTGGAACCCTTGTGGGCGTACCAATTATATTCGATTTATTTTGACATCTTCCACGAGCTTGTAGTGCTACTCTCGAGCTCTCCGGGATGCTAAGGTACACCTCCAACGGACCGGGGGTGAAAAAGTTATGGATTTTGGAAGCTTCCGGAGTTTAGCATGTCAAAATCAGCCCCTTCCTCATTCTTCCCTGGCCTGCCTCCTCTTTTCTTTGTCCCGTTGACTTTTTGAAATTTTGAACTCGACCACACTCTCCTTTGTGCCTTGTTGTTTCCGAAAACATAAAATGCATCCAATTTGGATACCATGTGTTCAAGATGAGCGCGGATGAAATTTTGGGTGGAAAAATCATCCATTCCAACCCTTCCCTGGCTTGCCCCCACTCTAAAAATCGCATACGGTGTCCGATCGAGGTAAGAGAGTTGGATCTATCTCGCCTGATTTTCAATTTACCTTTTTTATCTTTTTTTTAATCTTTACTTTCAACTATTCTATTAATGGTTATATAAATCGTTTGTAATTTTATGAGTGCTAATACTTTCTAATAATTTTTTAATGAGTGCTAATACCCTAAACCCTAAACCCTAAACCCAAATCTTGAGCACTCAAAAAAATAAAAAATTGCACAACAAAGATATGGTACAAACACCTGTTATTGCTTTTTGGCAAGGGAGATTTGGCTCATTTCATGTATAAATGGAGTCTAATTGCAATGCAGTCTAATTCATATTTCAAGATTGGACTTATTATAAAACCTATTAGATAGAGCATAATAGACAAATATAATGTAAATCTTCATTATTTAGATTCAAATATTAGTTATAGGATAGAAGCTACTTACAAACCTTCTTTAATAATTCTTTCAAGGGTATCTTGGTGTGCTATTGGTCAAATTAATGCTAATGGTAGAGAACAAGGCTAGTTGATCTTCAAAGGACTCAAGCTTCAATGACAAAGATAATCACCAAAATGCTTAGATTATTGAACCAACAAGTGGATTCTTTGTTTCTATAGTGAAGAGTCAAGTCATCCATCGGCCACTTTTTAGCCTCAATGCCTTTTAAGGATTAAGTGTTTGACATATTATTACTATATCCAAATAAACATTCTGATTCTTTTGGTTTTATTTTGAGTACTCAAGTTTTCACAATCTTGCTTTGAAATTTAATCTTGAACCCTAAAACTAGCTATTGCTATTAGCAATTTAAAGCCAGAGTATGAGTTTCAAGAATTTTCAAACATTCATTCATTGCACAGACCCCTCATCAATGTCATTTCTATGCTCCAAAATTTATTACAAATTACAGTATATCTCTTATTGTTTTTACAACATAATTCTTATTTTATTGCTTGTTGCATAAGAAGAATATCCAAGTTTGACTTGTGATTTTAAAGGCACTATCAATGTGCACTATCGATTTAAAGTTCTAGGCACTAAGATAGAAGGCTCTTGAAAGGCACATCTAAGGAGAAAATATGAGTAGTAGAAGGAACAATGAGTCGAATGATTTCAATTTTTTTTGGTGGATAGGGAATTTGAGAAGAAACGGACATTGATTTAAATTATAATTTTTTGACTTGATATGCATTAGATACAAATTTTCAAAGTCAGATGTGCATAGATTGCTATTTATGGCCATAGACATTAGCAATAATGAATTGACATGGGCCTTCGAGAAGAGCAAAGTAGTCTAGAAACAATTGAATAACTTCCTCAATATGTTCATTAGAGCCTTAGAGGGCCTAAATGCATACATATAATGTTTTAATGGCCCAATTGAAAAATAAAGCGTTCTTAGTGCAGAGCTAGCCAAGTCACAACTGTAGTCCTACTGTGCTACAGAAATGGTACTCTTGTTAATCAAAGAAAGTATCAACAGGTCCTCAATTCCAAGGCAATTGAGCTCTTGAATGGCCAGCTGTAGTCTTTAAACCACCCATGCTTTCACAAGTTACCCGTGACAACTATGTAGACATTAAAAAAGACCATTTGAAAATAGCCGTTGTGAGCAGTTGAAGCGTCCTCTATGGCGACGTCCTAGCAAAGTCTTAATGATGTCTCAGAGGCCAGCCGACGTGCTACTGACGTCAAACTGCCATTGACAAGAAAATCTCAGAGGTGTTTCATGAATCGTCCTTTCCGCCGAAGTTGCTTTCATCTCAAGAGACATAAGAGGGCACGGTGTCTAACCTCCACATTTTTCACGTTGACGTTGCGGAATTGCTCATGCCAGCTAGGGTTACAAGCTTTGCCGATCCTCTGTTTGAGTTTGTCACTTGCTCTAGTGATTGCTTGTGTTGTACATCGATTCAAATTGCAAAGTTCTAATTCAAGAATGATGTCCTTCTTCCTTAGGCAAGGACTTCTCCGATATTATGTAGTTTGTTGTATCGCAGCCCTATTCCAAAAAGTGGTTGCGAATTTCATTCATTCTTGTAGGGGCATCTGCAGCACTAGGATTCGTGTTGGAGGCAATTCTCTATTGCAGGATTGTTGGGGTTGAACTCGAGGCCTTCAGAATTTGTTCTGTACGTTGATATTGGAGAACGTCACAATTACAAAATTAGTTGGCTTGGTGTCCCTTTTTGAGGTTTGCGATTCTTGCATGGGCTTGTAGCTTTGTTTCGTGTTTGTTTGGACGTTGTTGTGAGTTGTGAGTTGCGTATGTGATATCCACTATGAGGGCAAGTTGCAACAAGTACAACAATTGAGCATAATTTAGGTGGTTTATTGTGTACTTCAGTTGAAATTGCGTTTCATTTCATTGATGTACAATTTTAGATTGTGTTAAGTTATTTCTTATTACCATATAAGAAAACTATCTTATTCTACTTTGAATAATATATAGGTTGTATATCATTTTTTGAATAATATGTAGGTTGTATATCATTTTTTGAATAATGGAGGTCTTCTATATATGTTTGTTATATGCTGAAGAATGTCATTCAAAAGACAGATGGTAATGGTAATGATCCGTTCTAGTCATGTGTACTATGTTGTAGATGTTCTGGTTTAGAATTCTAGTGAATATTGGTTGGATTGTGTGGCTTGTTTTGCATTCCATGGCACTTGTAGTAAGAAAATGGTAATTATGTTTACTTTGAAATTGCTTTCAGTTTGGCTATTTAGGGTCATTGATGTTGGGCTCAACTTTTAAGAGTGTGTGGTTGTTTCAAGGTCTAGGGGAAAGCATATGTGGATCATTTTCAGGATTGCTTGCTTTCTCAAGCATTCTGGATGCTAATTTAAGAGCCTATGAAACAATCTAAATCTTACATGTGTATTGTAGAAGGATAACATGATTCAAATGGATGAGCATGTTCTTCTAAAGGTATTATAACTTCCCTTCTTCGCTTTGCATTGAAGAAGATATATTTTGAATGTGTGATTGAATCTTAAATTGATTCTTATAAATGTTTGATTTTGCAGTCAATGCAGTTGCAGTCAAAGTGACATTGAATGGGTAAAGACTGAAATGAATATGATAGATGACAAATATGAATCCTCCAAATTAGAAAATAGTGTCGTTGAGGCTGGAAGCCTTGGTTATAGGCCAACCTCTGCCAATTTGCATGCAATTTCTGAGAAGATGGAGCTTGTGCAAGTTGACTTGAAGGTGAGAATTGTGAATCACAAAGCCTCTTTGAAGAAGCGTGTTTTACACATTGCAGACATACGATAGAAACTATAGAGGTGCGTTGCAACTTGAAGTACCACTTTCTTATGGTTGATCTGGTCTGTACAATTTTGCCTATTGCACTGCATTTGCTATAATATTTAGTCAAAGAAGTTGGGTTCATCATAACATTTTGTAAAACCCTGGAAGTGTTTGTGGGCTATGATGGCACTTTTAACACCTCCTCGCCTACTCAAACTAGCCTGTAAGTCTCCTATCAATAGCATTCTGACAATTTTTTGCCCTCAAGAAAGTGACTAAGTTAGAACAAGAATACCAGGAAGTCTTTGTTTTTGAGCCTAAGCTAAATCTCACTTGATATTCTTTTGTCAAAGAATTTGTATTGAAGACAAAGGGTTGACAGTAATGGCTCAATGTCTATTTATCATGAATAACACGAATTCTCTATTGGAATTTGTTTTGGCATAACTTGGATTTCGTTTGTTTTGGAAAAAAAAATCCTATACATTTCTGCAGCCTGTGACAACAGACTATGAAGTGTGAGGGACGTTGAACATTGTGGAGGTCTGTTCAAACTCCTCCATGAAGAGATTGGTGTTCAAAGAAGGTACTCATACCATCTCCATCTTTTCCAATTTTTAATGCCAGTTAGGATAGAGAGTGATAAAAGCATCCCACCTTCAAAAGCTAATAATAATTTTGGGAAGATTTTAGTCTTTGATGTAATTGATGCAATCTAATGTATACCTGCAAAGTTCAACATAACGAGATTTACTAGAATGCCTCTTTGGGATTGTCTATTACTGTTCCTTTCAAAATATCATACCATGTTTTGAGAAAGACTTGCAGTAGATGAAACTAATATGATTTTGTTGCTTCAATCTAGGTATAAGGTCATGTAGGCTAGTAAGAAAGGTGTGTAGTCACTAGCAAGAGACATGGACATGGTGGTTATCAACGCAACCATTGTGTTTGCGAATCTTGTAGCAAATATAATGCCTAGAAGCTTCCATGGCTTCTAGAGCCCAAATGTGAGTCTCCGTAGCATTCTCCACGTGGGCAAATTCAAACAAGCCATTCTAAAAAATCAGGTATTTCTAGACTATTCCTAGAGTCTTTTCTATACATTCATCCTTTTCTAATTGCTGGCACATTCCCTTTATACTCCATATGCCCCTCTCCTATTGTCAGTGGTGAAATCAACATGCAAGGGAATGAAGGGATTGCGCTTATAAAGGGTTCATTCTGTGTACCAATAGAATCATCTATTGCATTTAGATGTTTTGTTTCAAAAGCTAAACCTTGCTGCATGTGATTGTAAATCTAAATGGTGCATTGTTTTATAAGTGGACTTGAAGATAACAGTGGATGCCCACCCACATTGACCATCTAAAAACAACAAAGGATAGGATAAAGTATTATAAGCTAAATGAATTTCTTTATCCGTTGTAAATCTCCACCATGTTGGTGAAAAATAATATCTCAATCAGATTCTATGCGTTATTTGTCAAGAATAGTAGCAGCAATTTCTAGAACCATAAGTCAATTGTATTGATGGCATTGTTTACCAATAGGAATCATATCGGAGATGCAAAATTCCACGTTATATCCCTCCAAAAGAACATGACGTGAAGACTTGATACCACAAACTAATGCATTTATCAAATCTAAAACCTCTTAGATGTTGTTAACGGTGTTGCAATGAAGATCATTAAAGATCTCTATGTGAAGATCGTCTGCAAATCATCATCCAAAAAGTAAATTTGCACAAATCTTGCACTATGATATATTTGGGGCTCTAAATTTTCAATATGATGGTATAACTCTCCATTTATATGAAAAAGTATATATCCCTTGACCCTCGACTTAGCTAGACTCAAGCTTACTATGCATACTTATAAATGCAAACACTTGATTATATTTTCTAATGGATTTAAGAAATCCTCAAGAGTTAGATGTATTGCCCATATAAAGCTCATTGAGCATTGGATGAACAATAAGATGGCTAACATATTCACTAGTAATTGTGCCATTGTAACAACAAATTGTTGTCTTTTCCTTCCTAAGACAAAATGCCAAGCATTTGACACTGAATGCACATAGATCCAACACCATCAATATTGACATCTACATAGTCATCAGTTATAGACAATGCCCAAGCCATAGTCTAAGAGAGATGACAATCATAAATTTAGGCTACAATAAAAAATCCTAAACCTTAATTTCTGCAACAGTGAAATTTTGTAGTACAAAATCACAAAAAAAAATTTAAGATAATAAAAATCCAAACTCTAAACCCTAAATCCGTAAATGATAGAAACTTTGTAATGGACAATCACAAAAAAATAGGTTGGGGATTACACCTATATAATTTATGTTCAAAATTTTTGCACCCATTGAATATGCTCTACTCCATTCCAAAGGCTTTGTCCCCTAAAATCCATTGCACATCAAAATATATTCTAAAAATATATTCAACAATAAAATTTTGGATTTTGGAGCCTATTGCAAAAGTTAAATCAAATTAGGTCAAATTGGGCCAAATTATATCAAATTACTCAAATTCAAATGAAATTGGATAAAACTGCTCAAATTAGGTCAAACTATTGAAATTAGATTCAATTGCTCAAATTTGCCTCAATTTGCTCAAATGAAGCTTAAAAAATGCTCATGTTGTTCAAATTAGGCTCTAATTAGGTCAAACTATTACAATTATGTTAGATTGCATTGATGAAATTAGACTCAAATTGTTCAAATGAAGCTCAAAATTTTCAAATTTGGCTCTAAATAGGTCAAACTATTAGATTCAGATTCAACTTACACTCAAATTGTTCAAATGAAGCTCAATCTTTAAAACACCAATCAATACTTGAAGTCAAATTTGCTCAAAGTAAATGTAAAAAAAATTATGTACCTTGAAGGGATTATTAAGCTTAATTGAATACTTGGACACCACCACTCAATAAAGTTCTTGCTTCACAAACAATGATGACCAAAATCAAAGAATTGAAATGGTAAATTTGAAAATTTCGAAGACTTTGTGAAAACATGAATTTTTATGAAATCCAAAATTGCTTCAATCTAACAAATTTTCCAAATCATTTGGTATTAATAATAGAACATTGAAGTCATAAAAGTTCAAAGCTCACAAAATCAAAAAATTGTGGAAATGCAATGATATTTGAAGCCAAAAGAAGCAATCACAATGTCACTTCTCTAATGTCACTGTGACAATCTTCTCTAGTATCACCTCTCTTCAATGGCCCTCAAATTTCTGTAATATCATACATTTTGGATATGTGATATTATAGAGATCATTGTATTTTTGTAATATCATAGAGTTTGGAGATGTGATATTACAGAGATCATTGTGATTTTAGTAATATTATTATTTTGATTTGATGAAATTGATGAAATTTTTGAGTAAAACATTCCATTTAAATTTCATAAAGAAATTCTAAAGAGGACCTTTTCAAGGTTGCCATTAGCTCCTATTAGCTCAGTTGTCTCCTTTATTGCAACTACTAGATTAACTTATGTAGCTCTTTGGCCTTGCACTGCCACAAGAAAAAGTTGGGCCTTTTTTACTGCAAAAGCAATCTTGCATGAAACAACAATAATATGGGAACCTTCAACATGATGCTCAAGCCTTAGTTATATTGTTGTAGATTGTTTGTGTTGAACTTGGTAGTAGAGAAGTGATGTTTGAAGGATGTTTTGAAGGTCTGAATGATGATCAATATTATTGAATGATTAAGCCTATTAAAGGAAACTGTGGCCACTAACATTGATTAGAGGTCCAATTAATTCTTTGAATGAGGCAAAGTGTGCAAATTATGTTGCAACTACTATGAAACTCTATTGTGAGATTTTAATACCTATCTAGAAAACAACACTTTTACTTTAGCAAAATCCCCTCATTCAAGGCCCAAACCTTGGAAGTTAACTTGTAAAACTTATAAAATGCATTACCATTTGAATCCCTCTCAATTTCCTACTACACCCTCTCAAGCTTTTCACCGTCCTAAGAATAAAAACTAAAACTAAAACTAAATTGCAAGACCACAACCACAATTTACTCAGTAATTTGTAAAAAAAAAATGACCTCAAGTAAATGATGATATATTAAATCGTCCTCAAATCCTCCCATCTTAAATTACAAAGCTTTGTTCAAACCAAGTCCATCCAAATCAAAAAGAGAAAGCCAAGTATCAAAACAAAAGAGCTCCAAAGAAGGAAGCCAAGCCTTTAACCCTTGAGCGCCCCAGCGACAGGATCCCGTCCCTCCAAATTTTAAAGATTCCCTTGTTTGACTACTCTAATCTTTTCAAAAGTACAGTTCAAGGACGTGTCCCTTTGTCTTGAGCTCTGGGCTTGTCTCCACTACCAATTGGTATTGTCAATTTACATAGATCTCTTGTTAGGTGATAGTTTGATTGGAATTAGTTCACAAGGGTCTAGATATTAGTAGACATGCACTAGGCGCTCAAGGGTTAAGTACCCACAAAAAAATATCAAGGCTTCAAACAATACAAGACAAATGTCCAATCAAATCCTAGCCACCTCAGGAGGCTAACTATCCACTGAGCCTAACCTCCTCTCAACTTCGAACCAACTTAGATACGGTAAGATACCTATCTTGTAATTGGTAAACAGCCCACATTATGACAATACATCTTCAACTTCTTGCAAGTGGAGTGATGCCTTTTTGGAACTCTAGTTTTTTACCACTATTAGACAAATGTTAAATCCTAGTTAGACAAAAAAAAACAAGGATATAGTGACTTGTTCTTAATGACTATAAGTACAACAATGACTACAAAATGACTATTTTGCAATCATTGTACAAGAAATGACTACTATAGTCATTATGGACAAGTCATTAACCCCTAAAGTCCCATTGTCCTCGGGGGACAAATGGGAGTTTGGGCAGGTACCTACGGGCTGAATTTTTGTTCTGATTTTTTGAAACTTTTTTTGAAGATAGAAAAATTGGTTATCTTTGTGGGAATATAATTTTTATTTCAATTGGTGCCCGGGAGCAAAAGTTATACTACAAAAAGCCCAAAACCAAACTTGGCGGGCAGCACAAAAAAAATCACAAAAAGTGAAAATAATATTTTTTTTAAATTCTCTAAAATATTATATTTTTATATATGTGTGAAGCTTTGATTCATTCTATTTGGACTAATAATGAGAAAGTTATGGACAATCTTGTTTTTCGGGCAATCTAAGCATCTTCTTGAAAAAATAACTTATAGGATTCATTTTTGAATGCAATTTTCATAATTTTTCAAAAACAAATGCTAGACATGGTTGTTTTTTCTTGCTAAAACAATCTCACCATTGGGATTATTGTGTTTCAATACCACCTTGGAGCTATTAACAATTTAGTTTTTTATTCAATCTTGGACCTACATCTACTTAACAATTTTTTAAAGAATGAAAATCGAGTGTTTATTTTTTTGAAATTTTTTTCCTAAATTCTCAACTCAATTCTTCAATACAAATTTTTTTTAATTCAAAGTCTGTAGTGTAAATTTTTTTTCCAAATGGCGGCCAAAGTCAGCTGAAATTGAAAAAACAGCATTCAAAAAGACTACTTTTCCAACTTTGAATGCTGATATCTTCCATTCCGTACGGTCAAACTTGATGAAATTTTTACCACATGATCTTAGACAAGTAAAGTACCAGATCCTACGGTTAGATTTTGAAAAGAACGTTGTTGTTTTTTTTTCTTGGATGAACGCAGCAAAAATGGCAGTTTTCAGTGGTTTCTGGCCAGAAAATGACCTTGGGACTTTAGGGGTTAATACCCTTGTTTTTTTGTAGTGTAATTACTTTGGTTTTGTATTTAGAGGTATTTTCAAAAAAAAAATTATATATTTGAAATTGAAAGAGAGAAGAATGAAGATAGTTTATATTTTTGATTCATTACTGAGATTTGAGGCTAAGATAAGGGTGTAGATGGAAATATGGGGATTAAAGAAAGTAGTCAATCAACACTAAAGAGCCACATGGTCAAAGTATGGGTTGCTGGGCATGGTTTCTAGTATGTGAGCTTAGGATCTTGAGTCCATGAGCCCATGCTCCTATGTTATAGGTATCTAATTATAAGCATCTTCCATAGTTATAGGATGTTTATATTATAGGTGCCTATATTATAATTGCCTATGTTGTAGATACCTATGTTATAAGCACCTATCATGATTATAGGATACTTATATTATAAATATGTATGTTATAGACACCTTCAATAGTTGTAGAGTACCTACTTAGTAATTACACATAGGCTCAAGGCTTGTAGGCTCGCATTTCTAGACTCACATGCTAGTGTTGTTGGACTGATGTGACCTCTTAGAAGTAGAATAAGGAGTTGGGATCTTCTTCCTCATCCTTCATAGTTTGTTTAGTTTTACAATGAGTTTGAAGAGCTATAACATATTATGTATTACAAATTTTGCGATGAAATTTTGAAGGATGGATGGATTTTTTTTGTAATTTCAGAAAACTATAATTCATTCTACTCAAAGTTTGTATGTAAAAGTTATACTTGAGGGAGGGAGAGATAATCAACTGCCAATTCATTTTGAGGGCCGAAACCTCAAAGGCTCATAGAGCTTTGGTTAGAATATTTTTGGTTTTGAATTTTAGGTGAATTATATATAAATTGATTAAATTTTTTAATGAAAATACAGAACTCTTAGTTTGGAGTTGTGATGAAATATTTATGATTTTGGAAGTAAAGGGGGATGTAGAGTTACCACCAAATGTAAGACGTAGAGGAAGTTACTAATTTGATGGAGCATTATGAGTGGATTTTATACTTTCTAAAGATAAGATTTTAAAAGGATATATATAATGAAATCATCTTTAAAAAAATATATGTCACAAAGTATATTACAATTTTATAAAATCGTAATATATTCTGAAGTAGAGGTATGTACAACTACCATTAAATTTGGAAGTGTTGACTTTATCACTGTATAAGTTGTGCACATTTTTTTCTTTAATCTTGAAAATTAGAGAGGTTTTAGTATAAATTTTCAGCTTGCTAAAACACTCTTGATTTGGAGGTCTGGAGTAGCTACGACACTCACTAACTCACTTGAAGACTGACTATATTTTCAAGTTTTTTATGAGGGATTATAGTATTGTACATGACTTATATAATACTTTGTACATGGCATACAGAAATATTTGTATGCTTAAATAATTATATATTATATTTGTATTGATTCAGGACATTTATATGGTATTTATACATGAGATATATAAGTGTGGACATATATTATCTTTTTGTATTATTCAAATATTGATAGGTGTCATATTTGAAGTTGTAAACATATATACAAGGTTGTAGTTGCATTATATCATATGTTTTTTTAAACAACAAATTATGCAATCATTCTATTTTAAAGTGGTACATCCTACCACTTATATCCTCGTATTATGGGTTGAATCTAGTTGAAAACTCAAAACTTAGAGTTTTTTCAAGGCCAAGACCTTTCACCCCCACAATGGTATCAAATAAGTAAGGTATCAAGCAACTACGGCATATCAAATCACTAAATTGGCTTGAAAGTCAAATAGAAGAGTCCATTACGGATTTACGGGCAAAAATTATTCCACAAGCCAATGCTTTCTATGGGATGTTTGAAAAATTTTAATTTATTTTTCTACATATATGAAAATGTATGAGAAAATAAGAGCAAGTAAAATTATAATCTATATACCTAAAATAGAGATAGAAAAATAAGAGTAAATAAATTGTAATCTACATATCTGAAAAATGGATGAAAAAATAAGAAAAAATAAAATTATAATTTCCCTAAAAATATGAATTTATTATGAACTTTTGCATCATAATGATTAAATAGTTCAAACAATAACTAACACTCCTTAAAGAAACCAACATAAATGCATCTATAATTAATGGTCATGTTACTCACCTAAAAGGGTTACAATATTCTTCACAAAATTCCTACAAAAGCAAGGCATTTAATTAGTTGCTTTCATTAAAGGATTTCAAAACATCTAAAAGGTATGAGTTACTATCATAATCATTAAACCCTAAAATTCCTTCCCATCAAAAGACTTAAATTTCCTTTAAAAAATCTATTTACAACAATGCAAAAAAAAAATTATTTAATAGTTTTTATTGGATTGAACTATTATATCTTTAATCTAACTTGTTGAAGAATATCCCCTTTAAATTTCAAATGGAAAATCCCACCCAATTTTTATAGATGTATTATATTACTTAATCCCTAAAGGACCAAGGTCATTTTTTGGTCAAAAATCGCTCCAGAATGCCATTTCTGCTGCATTCATCTAAGAAAATGAATTAGAATCTAACTGGAGGATCTTCTACTTTATTTGTCTAAGGTTATGCAATAAGAATTTCATGGAGTTTGACCGTATAGATTGGAAGATATTAGCATTCAAAGTTAAAAAAAATAAAAATTGAACACTAACAAGCGATTTCAGATGACTTTGACCGCCCTTTGTGGAATTTTTCTGCACTATGGGCTTTGAATTTAAAAAATTGTATTGAAGAATTGAGTCAAAACTCTAAGAAAATAATTTCAAAAGAAAAATGTTTGTTTTTCATTCTTTAAAAAATTGTCAAGTAGAAGTAGGTCCAAGATTGAAAGAAAAACTAAATCATTAATAGCTCTAAGATGGGATTGAAACAAAATAATCCCAGTGAGATTTTTCTAGCAATCAAACTTAACCTTGTCAAAAAAAATTAAAATTTTAAAAATTGCATTCAAAAATGAATCCTATAAGTTATTTTTTTCAAGAAGATGCCTAAATTGCCTGAAAAACAAGATAGTTCATAACTTTCACATCACTAATCCAAATGGAATGAACCAAAGATTCACATATAGACAAAAATATGATCTATAATAGAAAAAAAGTTAGTTTAATTTCATGTTTTTTTTTGGGGGGGGGTCTACCCAGTGAAGTGATAATTAAGTTTAATTTCATGTTTTTTTTTTGGGGGGGGGGGTCTACCCAGTGAAGTGATAATTATGTTTTAGATGGCATAACTTTTGCTTTTGGTCACCGTTTGAAATAAGAATTATATTCTTACAAAGCTAAGAAGTTTGTCTATCTTATGAGAAAGTTTCAAAAAAATTCATTAAAAAATTGAGGTCATAGGAACCTACCCAAAATCCATTTGGCCCCCAAGGAGACAATGGTCCTTTAGGGATTAAATTTCAATAATAAGTTTTATTACTCCTTTTGAAAGGTATAATTTTTTAATTCAAGATTTGTAGAATAAAATGAGTGTATTTCATTACTCTAAAAATATGATATTATTTTGGAAAACTATTACAAGCATCTTTAAAGAAAATCTAACAAAAATATTGATTTTCATTCTTTAAAAATTCATTATAAAAATAGAGGCATAAGATGTAATGTAAAACTAAATTGCTAATGACTTTAATATAAAATCAATTATGTTAACAAGAGTAGTGAGAATGTTTTATCAAGCTAAAATAATCTTTATGAATATTTTTGAAAAATTTGTGAAAATTGAGTTCAAAATAAACTTGAGATGCTATTTTTTCTTCAAGATCTTTGGACTACCTACAAAACAAATTCTTCACATGTTTTATTTCATTAAAATTACAAAATAAATCAAAGCCATATTTTTATCTAAGAACCTATTTTAGGTAATATTTTTTTTTAAATTAATAAAAGAACATAGTCAAATATTACCGAAAAAACAAAAAAAATCTTCAAATCTTCATACCTTTAGCAATATACATATTTGAATCTCATGAGATAAAGCTTTCTATATAGACCATATCCTCTAGAAGCTAAAAAAAATAGAAAGTCTAAAAAGTCTCAATAAATAATTGAAAATTATATGAAGTTCTAAACCTCTAATTCACTCTACAATTGTCATTGAAGGTTTGGATTGTGATTTGGATTCCAACCACAAAAAATCATTCAGGTCCAAATCTTAGTTATGTAAAAATGATTGCTTTAATTTGAATGCATGGCTGTCACAGGGCCATTTCTAGATGTACAAACGTACAAAATATTTGGAATGGATCTCTCTACCTTATTTACATTATATAGTGTTATAGTGAATTATTTATTGATTTCAATTCTTGGTAAATGCTTACTAGTATTCTTAGACAATTCATAAGCTAAACTTTGTGAGTATAATCTCATTAGAGATAATTTCCAAGGTCCTCATAAAGTTCAGATTTTTGGTATCTACAATAGAAGGCAAGATATTTACAATCTCTAAATTATTGCTAATCTTTGGAATTTTTTCAAAGATTGTATAAACATAAAATGTAAATAAAAAATATATGCATTTCTAATGATGATTCTTGATGCACATGTGTAATTGTATACATACCAAAGAAGTGGCTAGTTGCAAACATCTCTTCTCAAATAATTTCTTTTTCTTTTTTCCACACTTGTTTTCATGTGATATTTAGTATAATCCTTTATTAACTGCAAACATTAAAATTCCTATGTGGCAATTTTAGAATGCTACTAGTACTTGTATATCAATATTCTATACATTAGAGTCTTGCTGGACATAAAAAATGAATTATTTTAAAAGAATAATGGACTCCAACATGCTACTATTACTTTTAACACATGTTTCACTTATTTTCATTTACCTATTATTATAACTTTTGAACTTTCAACCATTTTGCACCAGTGTTGTATCTCTCCCTATAAGTAGAGGCCATGGCTTTTTTTTCATTTTTTATGAAGTGCCAAAGTGGTAATATAAAATATTTTAGCTGTGCTTCAAATTTCCACATTCGTCCACATATTGGATAGAAAGATCACATCATCCCATGTGCATAATTCTATTTTCATTTGCAATCTAGAGATTTTATCCAAGATTTTTTCTTAATTTGAAGTTTTCTAGCAAAAAACTTCATGATTTGTTGCCATTTTTTAGCCCAATTTTTTTTGGTGCAATCTAGTAATATAATGCCCAAATTTTTTCCTAATAAGGTAGCTTAACCTATTATCAACCGCTAATCCAATACACTAGTAGAAAAAGGGCTATCAATGACTGGCGTTTATAACTACATAACCAGTTATTTAGGACACTTATGACAACAGAATGACTACTACCTGATTTTTGAATCAAAGTAATTTTGGACAAGGTAGTCATTTATTCTTTTTCATCTTGTTGCTGATGTGGAAGTTCATTGGGGTGTGATTATATGGGGCAACTGACCTGGCAAGTGTTGCTGACGTGGTTTGTACACATAGAGGTTTACTATTGATTGATTTAGGAATGACTTGGCAAATGTCGGTGGCCAGTTTTGCTGACATGGAAGATTTATGATCACCACTAAGTCATTTTGTAGTAATGATTTTGCTTGCAATTGTCATACTTTAGTCATTTTTGGAATCATTGTAGTCATTTAGAAAGGTTGGCATATCCTTTGGGAGTCATCTAGTAGTCATATGATAGTCATTGGTAATGATTTGGTAGACATTATTTAGTCATTTATATGTAATTAGTTACACAGTAGTTGAATAGATGACTACTGCAGTCATTCATTAGTTATTTATAGTTGCAAACAAAGAGACAAGAAGTATGAGAATACTTGTTAATGAATCATTTTGTACATTTATCACATAACTAGACTTATATGACTGCACTATAAATGCATTTTGTTTCTATAATTGTACTATTACTACATTATGACTAAATTATATATGACTGCATTTGGACTGCACTATAACTAAACTATATATGTATGTACTAGGATTGCAGTACATGACTAAACTATATATGTACATACTAAGACTGCAATATGACTACACTATGACTAAACTATATATGTATGTAGTAAGACTACAGTATGACTGCACTATGACTAAACTATACATGTATGTACTAGGATTGCAATATGACTACAGTATTACTATACTAGCACTACACTTCACCTTGAACTTCTTTGTTTTTCCACGCCATAATCTTTTCTTGCTTCTTGGTCCATTGAAAATTGTAGCCAATCAACAACTGAAACAATCAACAAAAAAACCACAAATCAGCAAAACAACAAAACAACAAAACTACACAACTTTCCTACAAAATTGAAGTAGAACAATAGAACAAAACACCCAAATGGTATATACCACCCAAATGTAGGACCATCATTGATTCTAGAGTGAGAATCTATGACAATAGTATATGCTTGTGAAGTTAACCCCTAAAGAACTGAAACATATTTTGGATAGAAATTGTAAAAACTGCTATTTTTTAGGGAAGTGAGAAAAAAATGAAAAATAAAGTTTATTTTCAAATTTCAACCGTACAAATTTGTACTAGAATATTATAGGAATGTGTAGAATTTTTTTCAAAAACTAGACCATATAGATTGAAAGATTATAATGTTTGAATTTAGAAGATTTTTTTTTCCGGCCTTGCCCAACAGGGTAGGTTCCTTTGAACTTCGGGTAGGTTCCTATGAAGTCAATTTCGGTTGCAGGGTAGGTTCCTTTGAATAGACAATTGAAAATTCGGGTAGGTTCCTATGAAGTCAATTTCGGTTGGATTTTGATGCAAGGGTAGTAATTTTCAATTGTCTATTCAAAGGAACCTACCCTTTTGGGCAAGGTAGGTTCCTTTGAAGTTCAAAGGAACCTCCTTTAGGAATTCAGACATGTACTACTTTCATAGATTCTCACTCTAGAATCAATGACAACCGTACATTTGGGTCGTACTAGGTCAGTGGTTGGTACTGGGGTACGTCTACCGTAGAGACACCAAACAGGAGTACGTGTTCCAAGTTTCTCATTTTATTAGGGTTTGAACTTTGAACTATTACACATGATTTGGTGTACGTGGGGTCTGAAACCAAAGCGAATTCTTTGATCGATTCATACCTTGACTGACTGCCGAAGAGGCTGATCCAGGAGTTCTTAACTTCTTATTCTCAACACGTTGCGCTTCTCCAGCAGGTCAACAACAACAGTTGGGATCAAACAGGGGCTTGTGGAATTTATGAAATCCCAAAGACTTTTTTGTGATTGGGTGATTAGCTGAAGCTGAAGTTGAAGTTGGTGCACCAGTCCCACCTACCATCGGACCATGCAATCACTCCGTCTTCATCCACCTCATCACTGATCAACACTGTATCTATAATTCACAGCTGCAGCCACAGTAGTCCACAGTCCACAGTTCACACTCACGGTCGGTGAATTCCCAGAGCATGGAAGCAAGGCTTAAATTTTATGAAAGCTCCGGGCGGGCGAGTTTCAATACGTCCACTAGCTGACGCAGCAACTGAGCACATGACTGTGTTGTAAGCTAGGGCCGACTGCCATGCCAAACGCGGCCTTAAATCCACCCTGACACACCGTATAAAAGGACCGACCTACCAGGAGGAGAACGTTTGATTGTCCTGCAGTTAGTGTCTCAGCAACATCGCAATAGTGGGGGAGCCAACCGCACTCGAAATTTATGGACTAGTGAATTGAAGACATCTGCTGCGTGGCTTGATGCGGTGTAATGGGGCCGGACATACAAATGATGCACAGTAGTACTGGGAAGCTTTTGGCATTGCTTGCTCCCCGGCCTTTCAATGCGCGCGGAGTTGTCAGGACTACTAGAGTGTGCTTGTGAAACCCGATGATTGCTCTCTATTAACAGCATCTTGTCGTAGAAAAAACTTCGAGCTAGCTACAAATGAGCTAGCATGACGTTTTGATGGTAGTGCGTACTGCAGGACGTGGTTAGCTAGCTAGGACGCGCGAACAACCCATTACAATAGCTTGAATGCTGTAAAAATCGAATCCTCGTGGCCGGGGGTACTGGTTTCTGGGATTAGCTTCTACAGCATTTCGAAATTTCAAGGGAGTACGTGCTGTGCTAGCTCTGTTGCAGGAAAACTCGGACCATATTCAATTCCAAGCGACCCTAAATTGCTGGAGTGTAGTGATATGAACAACCCATATGCATGAGCTAGCAAGAGTCTTGACTGTATGTTGTACGTTGGGTTGCGTCGAAATCGGGGAGAGAGTGTGCAGGTACTAGGGTCAGAAGTACGTACGTAGATTTGACCGATTGAGACGGTCGGGTTTCAAACAACGATCTGAAATTTTTGGCTTTTCTGGAATTGAAGAGCTAGTCGGAGTACATGTTGACGTACAGAGTTTCTGAGGTGGCGGGATTCCCAAAACCCATTTGAAATTTTGGTGGCTCGCTCGCACGCGCGCGCGCGCTCGAAGAGTCGGGAAATAACATTGACGGAGTTTCAGAGGCGGCCGGCGCGCGCGCTCGCTCGTTTGCGCGGATTCCAAACCCACATTTGAAATCTGGTGGGCGAGAAGATATGAAGCCTAAATATTAGATCCGACTTCCAGCTCGTGTGCTCGAGGGGCCGGGGTCGGTCTCCATTTCGAGACGGAGTTTCCCGAGGTGGTACGTAACGTACGTACGGATTCCCAAACCCAACATTTGAAAATTTGGTCGGGGTACCTCTGCATTGACGGAGTTTCCGAGGCGGTGTATCTCGCTCGCTCCCTCGCTCGCAATGGAGGTGACGCTGACGCCAGTGGGCTGTTCCCACTTCCCCCCCATCACCTCCTGCCGTTCCGGCCCTCACCGCTCCTCCCACACCGTCATCGCAGACCTCGACGGCACCCTCCTCCTCGGCCGCTCCTCCTTCCCTTACTTCTTCCTCATCGCCTTCGAGGCCGGCTCCTACCTCCGCGCATGGCTCCTCCTCCTCTTCTGCCCTTTAATCGGCTTCCTCTACTACTTCGTCAGAGAGTCTTCCGGCATCCAGCTCATGATGTTCCTCTCCTTCGCAGGGTTGAAGCTCCACGACATCGAAGGCGTCTCCCGTGCCGTACTCACCAAGTTCTACCTGGAGGATCTGCATCCCGTCTCTTGGCCCGTGTTCTCCTCCTTCGGGAAGCGCATAGTGCTGACTGCGAATCCACGAGTGATGGTGGAGCCCTTCTTGAAGGACGTTCTCGGAGTGGATGAGGTGCTGGGCACGGAGATCGAGGTGACGAAAGGGGGGAGGGCGACCGGGTTTGCGAGGAAGCCCGGGGTGTTGGTCGGGAAGCGGAAGGAGGAGATGTTGGAGAGGTGGATGAGGGGAGGGGAGGGGAAGGAGGGGAGAGGGAGGCCGGAGGTGGGAATGGGGGACAGGGAAACGGATTTTGCGTTCATGGCGATGTGTAAGGTACGTCATTGGGGTGGGTGGGTGTGCGCATTGGAGTTCTGTTCTTGGGGTGGATGGAATCAATGGCGATGGAGACGTGGATGTGGAGTGTGTGCACTGGTAGAAACATGGGCCGCGTAGACTAGAGAAAAGACCTACGAGATGACCAACTTGACTAGCTGTGCTTCTTTGGGGGCCTGTTTCACAAGTCTACGTTGCCCATTTTCTACTAATGGTTCGCTATTGATTCCTTTGCTAATGTTGGAAGAGATTCTGATTTGCTTCGTAGTTCGATCTGCACAATTACGGTATGTCGAACGAAACATGCAGTGTCGATTGGTTTCCGAAATCTCCAGCTGCCATATTTAGGATCGGTAGGGATTAGTGTTTCTTCTTGTTTCTGCGATATTACGGAATGGGGAAATAAATCTTCACGTTCCATAGCTAGTATCGGTAGAGATTAGTGTTTCTCCGTGTTTCTGCACTGTTTCGGACTGGCGCAAGAAACATGCAGTGTCGATTTTCCCAATCTCCAGCTGCCATAACTACTGTGAACAGAGATTAGTTTTTCGTCGTGTTTCTGCACTATTTCGGAATCGCGAAAAAAACTTGCAGTGTCCATTTTCTGTGTCTGTCAATATCAAGCTGCCATAGCTAGTGTCGATCGGCATAGATCAGATTTTCTTCGTATTTCTGCACGTTTCTTCGTATCGCAAAGAAACATGCAGTGTCAATTTCCTCAATCTCCTACTTCGTTAGCTAGTGTCGGTAGAGATTTCTTTTCATATTTCATAATCCTGCAGAATAGCGGAATGGCGGAAGAGACATGCAGTGTCAATTTTCTCAGCCTGTCAATCTCAAGCTGCCCAAGCTAGTGTCGACTGGTAGTGATTTTAGGTTTTCTTATTTACGGAATGGCGAAAGGAAACATGCAGTGCCAACTATCTCTCTCAATCTCGATATTCCAGAGCTAATGTCGGTAGAGATTTTCTTGGGCTTCTGAATTTGATCAAGGAATTAAACGATGGGAATATTAGGTCATGGCTACCTCGTATTCATGGTCGACATGGCCATGGAAATGGTTGGGGTTACTCAAAACCTAGAGCCCGGTTGAATAGAAACCACAAAGAAGGGAGTGGTTATGGATTTCATAACCATCCAGAGTTGAGTGGCTTAACAAGTTCATTGGGCATAATATGAAGTAATCTCATTAAATCTTTAACGTCCGGATATGCACTTTTAAGTCGATTAAGTAGAAGGGTTATCGAAAATAACGAACTAGAGAGTGACTGGAAACTTGGACTTGGCATTGGACGCCCATTATACTTCCTTTAATTTTCTACTTCATTAGACTTGCTGTTTGTCGAACCCTAATCTTTCCTCTGTGAACCTGTGCCTTTTTCGTATAGGGTTCCAATTCTAGTCTCAATAGCTTGAATAACTATTTTTTAAAGTGGTTGTACTAGTGCAAAATATTAGCCCACATTAATCGATGTAGCACTCTGCAGCATGGGATCTCTACTGTACTGTACCCCCAGGTTTAACAGCTTTCATTTCAAATTAATCAGCTATTAATTTTTTTATCAAGGGCATCGACAGAAATCCAAGCCATGTACCTCTATTGGAGCAATTTTCTTTTGCTACAATAGAATTTTACAACTGATACGGTGTCAACCCTAGATGCGTGTACTCCAGCAATTCAATCCTTGTTTTCCAACCATCTCTGAGCAGCAGAAACTTCGTCAAAACTGCCAATTTGACCACTTTCATAACAGAACAAAAGACCTTCGTCTCTTGTGCTCCACGGATTGAGTTGTAGCCTCAGATTTTATAATTAGGGTAACGATCCATCAACATGCTAGTTCAAGTACGGACACAGAGCACCCTCTCTCCTCCGTTGATCCCCATCGAAATTTGGGATGCACACATACATATCCTGAAATCTGCATGTGACGATAGATCAGATGGCCTCTATTCTCAAGCCCCGAAATTCCAAAAGATTGTTAAAGTTCAATGATTCCAGTCACGCGATTCTCTACTTTGTGTCCAAATCTGAGGAATTCTGAGCTCCAAAAATCTTATTTCAAAGTCATTGGTCCCTTGTAGAGATTTCAAATTGCCTGTCCCAAATCACAGTTCAAGTCTTGACCTCAAACACCCCAAATTAAAACCAATCCATTCTTCCTCACTTTCTTTGGGATGTTTGCTTGCAGGAGGTTTAGGGTTTAGGACATAAGAGCACCAGTCTTGAACTCAAACACCCCCAATGTTTACTCAAGACATGTGCTCTGTGTTTCAAGACTTAGGTTCAGGGTTTAGGACACAGCGCACCCAAGTCATGAACTCAAACACCCCCAAATTAGACCCAATCCGTTTTTCCTCACTTTCTTTGGGATGCTCGCTTGCAGGAGGGTTACGTGGTGCCCAAGTTGAAAGTCTCCCCCATGAAGAAACGAGACCTCCCCAAGCAGCTCATCTTCCACGACGGCCGCCTGGTGCAACGCCCCACCCCGGGGACCGCCTTCATGGTGCTCCTGTGGATCCCCTTCGGCTTCCTGCTCGCCCTGGTGCGCGTCACCTGCGGCTTTCTATTACCCGTGCGCTTCCTGCCCTTGTTCTACATGCTCACGGGCATCAAGCTCCGCATCACAGGGCGCGTTCCGTCCAAACCGCACCCGGAGGACCCTGGGGTGCTGTACGTGTGCAACCACCGCACGCTGCTGGACCCCGTGGTCATCTCCATCGCCCTCGGAAGACCCGTTCCTGCAGTTACGTACTCGATCTCGAGAGTGTATGAGACGCTGTCGCCTGTGAAGACGATCGGGTTGTGTAGGGATCGGGAGAAAGACTCGAACAATATGAGGAAAGTGCTGGAGAAGGGGGAGCTCACGTTGTGTCCCGAAGGCACCACTTGCAGGTACGTGAGCAGCCCGAAACCCGGAACTCGAAAACCCGAAAGCGACATGATCTGAAACCTAAACGTCGCTGGATTCACAGATTTGAAACGAAAGTCACGGACTGTTTGAAAAATGCGCAAACATAAACCAACGTCGACATCGCATTCTTGAATGGGAAGGCAGCGGGGTCCTTTTACAGTACCACTGGCACCAAAAATATTGGTGTTACACTGGCCCACATACATGGGCAAGCTTGCATTGATTTCGAGATTTTTGATTCCTGGAACCTTAAACCCTAAACTGATGTAGCTGAAACTCATGTTTGAAATGTAAATGTGGTATTCATAGATTTAAAACAAAATTCACAGACTTGTTTTGAAAAATGCAAATATAAACCCTATCAACAAAAACGTTGTTGTAAGCCTGAGTGATGCTTTGTAAAGTATTCTCACTTCATTCGTTGTTCTCAATTATCTTGAACAGTGAAAGTTTTAGTTTTAGTGATTAGAAAAGAGATCGGATTAACCCTTGAATACCCATGGCCTTTTTTGAGCTTCTTAGATTTTGCTTAAAACTAAACAAGAAGTCTAAGTTTTAATAACTCTTATTCAATTAAAAAAAGAATGTTACTATGCAAATTCGAACTAGTCATGTTATGGATCACATAGGAAAAGAAAATACAATAATATCACTTATGGAGTGAAAGATTATAATGTTTGATTAAGAGGGTGTTAAAACTGTGAAAGTGATTTGAAGTCATTCAATCTTCTTTTTCTACTTGTCAAATCTAAAATTGAAGTCGTGAAAAAAATATGAGGTTAAAAGATATAACATGCATAGCAATAATTTGATTTATAGCTTCTCAAAATCTACTCTACAATTTGTTTTAAAGGATTTCCAATGTGTTTTGGTTCTCAAAATCTATTATATTTGAGGCTCTTCTTCAAGGACATCTTTGCACAAAATCTTCAATTGAAAAATCATTAACAATTTTTTCTAAAATTGCTTTTTTTATGCTTAAAAGTATACTTTAAAGGATATCCAACTAAAAAAGAAACTACCTAAAATAATGATTTGATTAAATTTTATTTGCCTTGAAAGATTAGTCGATACCAAAGTATGGTGCTGTGAGCATTTAGGGGTTAAACAGTACTAGTTCCAAGGATTCATGCTTTGAAAATGAGTTGGATTAAAGAGAAAATCTCCACATAGGCAAAATAAATATGCATGTCGTCAACTGATGTCAGATTCATCTCTCAAATGGGCAAATCGAAACATGAGACCCAATTTTGTATGTATTTGATCCTTTAAGGTTTAATTATTGCTTTCAATACCTGTTTTCAAACTTTTTAAATCATAATGTTGTTGTTTGTAACTATTTATATAATTATTCTATATGCTTCCAGGGAGCCCTTTCTGCTGCGATTCTCCGCGCTGTTTGCCGAGCTCAGTGACAGGATCGTTCCGGTGGCGGTGTCCACGAAGATGACGATGTTTCATGGGACAACAGCGCGAGGGAACAAAGTCATGGATCCCTTCTTTGCGTACATGAATCCGAGACCCGTGTACGAGGTGCACTTCTTGAATGAGCTTCCCAAGGAATTGACGTGCGCCAGTGGGAAATCGTCGTTTGAAGTGGCGAATTGCATTCAGCGCTTGCTGGCGCGGGCCCTGGGATATGAGTGCACCGATTTCACCAGGAAGGATAAGTACCGCTTGCTGGTCGGGAACGATGGCCTTGTGCCTGTCAAGGACAAGAAGAGGTGACCAGCAACCATTCAATTCTTGCCAAGCAGGTTTGTATGAGTAAGTCTAGCGTTTGAGAAAATCGTGTCCATGGCGTGTCAGAAGATTTAAGGCTTAGGGTTTTAGGGGTTTTAGGGTTTAGAACTTGGATCTTGGGGCTTAGATTAAGTCTGCTCATTCTAAGCCTTTTTTCGATCTGTAACTGCAAAGCTCAGAGGTGGATGTTTTTGATCGAGTAGAATGACTTGGCATTATGTTCTTGAGTCTCCTAGTTCTCGATCGATTATTATCTTGGTCATTGTAGGAGGTCTACATCAGTTACTGTTAGTGTTAGATGCGTAATAACCCTGAGGTTGAGAGATTGGTTTAATTAATCCTTGAGTAAGAGGAATTAAGAAGAGGTACATGCATTACTTAGGTTAGAGGGTGGCGTGAATGAAGTGTTGATTGGGGAATAGTTCAACTATCTAGGTTTCATGGACCTAGGGAAGTGAAACCCGCTAGTATTGATTATTCAGTGCCAGAAGGCAATAAATGATTGTCTGGCAACTCACTTCTAATTTGGAGATCGAATTAGAAGCTCTGATTGAAGTGTAATAATAAACTATTGCTGGATTCAGAGACTCTCGATCATGACTGAGGAATATGTGACTTGGTTTCATGACTTTTATACATATCGACTGAAGGACTACTATCCTCATCTAACACTTCCTTCAAGTTCTACTGTTTGTAGCATTAAAACATCTTCTACAGAAGTAGATGGTTGCTACATACAGGAGAAAAAAATTGAACTAGAAAACGAAGAAATTCGATCTGAGTAACGACATAAGACAGGATTCAGTTTACTCTGCGATACTGATGTAGTTCCTTTGGGATTCAAGGGCCCCTTCAGCACACAAAACAAGAACTGCATAACAACTTTGGCAGAGTCATAGCTGATGCGTAAGAACGTCCTTTCTTGTATCTAAAACTAGGATATGTATAGATTTTGGGTTCAGGCTGCGCGTCCTGAACCGCGCCAAAGTTACCATAATAATGCAACTCAGTCTTCAATTTACACAAGCAATCATGTGATTCTGAACTTTAGAAAGTTCTCTTTCAACTGTTGTTCATCTGTCAAAGTGTCAAAAAAATCAATTACGATCATTGCCAGTACTCATTAAAATGAAACTCCAAGAAATTGGCTCTATTCCATACACCACTCGAGAACCTCAGATTCATAGCAGTCCTAGCTTTTAGAGCGCTGCGCACTCAAAGGTCACAATTTCGGCAGTCTGAATCACGTCACTGTAACAAACAGTCATGACAATAATTGTAATAAGTATATTAAGAACAGGGCTATAAATTTTGTGCTACAAGTTGAGCAGAAGCAGGCTGTACCTGGAATTTGAAGACACGCATCTTCGGTAGTACTCCTTCGGTCTAGCTCATTTGTTATGCAGTCAAGGCGGACAGGCAGTCTTTGCCGAGCTGCATGCAAATTTGACAAAGAACTAGAATTGAAACTCAATAAGGTCCATTACAAAGTTAATTCAAAGGGTGAAGATAAAGCACAAAACCTCAGTGCTACTCTTACCCAATTGTAGTGTTACACGTGTGCAAGTTAAATATTATACACGTGCAAATACAGAGAACTCTCTGGCGAAGGAAACTAAATAAATTGAAGTTCAATGTCGGTCTAATACGAGGGTCGATGTTAAACGGCCTATAACCGAAGAAAATCATTCGAAATTCGATCTGTTGTAGTTGGATCTGGATAACCATAAGATAAGTTAGACTGTACTGCTGTATGAGACAACAGAAGACTCATTGCTGAGATTTTAAAATGGAAACTCATATTCGTTGGAATGGCAGATTCCAGTGAAATTGGTGCAAATGAAACCTCATATCTAAAGCAGTCCTAGTTTTGGTGCTCTTGGCGATTTGTAGACCAGGTTATGCATTGGCGCTCCGAAACACGCCATTTCAGCGAATATTACCCTATGGATCAAGGTGTTCCTCTATTTGAGAACTTGACAATTCGATTGCAATGGAGGGCAGCTCGAAATTAATCAGAGGGTCAGGAATAGTGTGATCCTAGGGTTTGCTGCAAAACGTCGTCACAACATGACTTTGTACCACCAGAGAGATTGATTCAGGGTTTTAGAACATACGGTTTCCGACCAAAGCCGCGCCACTACAGCGCATTGAACTTTCGTTTAGCGATCCACTGTCCAAGTTTCAAGTCAATTTCCCAGCTAGTATTAATATTAAGCTCCCGATTGAGCTCCTGATTAAGCTCTCATCAATCCCCTTAACTTATGCATTGCGATACACACTTCAATACCCGGAAACTACGCGAAAATATGTTTGTTTCTGTGCAATAAGATCGACCAAGAAGTAACTTGACAAATACGAATTCATACAACCACAAAGCTAGGTCCAGTCAATCAGGGTTTAGGACATGCAGTTACTGACCAAAGCCGCCTCCATCGTACATTAACCTCTCGAGTATCTATCACCGTGTAAGTCCCTAGACGGGCTCCTAATTTGCGTTTAGTATTCAGCTCTCATCAATCCCCTTTAGAACCGACATTGAAACACACACTTCCCAACCCAATACTATACTCTTTCTTCATTTTTCATTTGTTTTTTCCGTACAATTAAGAAGCTCGACCAGCCAGAAAGTAACTTGACAACCACATACTAGAACACTGAAATCAACTCCCGACCGGCGGTCTTCAGAATTGATTCAGAAGTGGGTTGACTAACTTAGGAAGCCCCAACAAATGATTTCACGACTCGGTAATGATCACGATCCCCAGGCTCACCATTTGCATGGCACCAGAATTCGAAAGGGCGGAGTAAAGCACATCATCCAGATCGACGTACAGACCTTGAATATATTGGCCTAGCTTAGCTTGCCAATGCTGCTCGGGTTAGTCAGTATTCTTTGTTTTCTCTTCTTGCCTAGTAATTGAACCAATCACCTCCAAAGAAAAAAATCAGTCTAGCATGCGATTAATGGATGACATGGATTCTGACTTGGTCCCCGGGTTAGCCTACACTCTCTTTCATTCTTCTTTGCCTATTAGAAACTAGCCTAGCTTGCGATTGATGGATGTCGACATGGATTCGAACTTCGTATCCGGGTTAGCCTAAATTCTCTTTTTCTCTTCTTTGCCTAATAGGAACCAGCCCCCTTCACAGGATGACATGGAGCTTGCTAATCCTTCGGCTCCAGTCGATCAGTCGTCCTATAGCAACAGCAGCGGCGGTGTTCGGGTTGTACCCCGAGGTGCCCTGAAACTGCGGGCGCTGGAACCAAAGCAAAGCCAGGTGCCCCACGATCTCTCACGGTCTCACCAAGTCCCTCCCCAGACTTATTATTATTCCTGCCTGTCATGTCGCCCTGTCCTGTCCTGTTGTGCGCCTCCGCGAAACGGGGACGATTTCCCCTCCGTCGTCATGTGCACATAAACGCCGGCCCTTCCGATCAGTCCTCTTTCGTTCCCCGCCGATGAGAGAGTGGCAGGCAATTGGGAAAGAAGATTCATGAACGCCAGCCAGCTAGCAAGCTCGTCTGCTGCCACAGCGGGCGTCGCGCGCCCCGGGACTTGCTCAAACCGCGTTAGAAACTTGTACGTCACGCGCTTGCGCAGCGCGCTGTCCATGCTGGACCTGGAGTGCGTGCTTTCCGACGTAGCATGCCACCTTATCAATTCACTGTTGACGTGGGACTTGGCTTGCTTGGGGTTGAACAGTCGAGTCTCCCGCGCGGGTAAAGAGTCCGTAATCTGGATTCAGGTACTAATCGAGAATATAACGTCAGGTCATGATGATTGGCAATTTTGGTGGAAAAAAAAATCTATACCTGTACTAGATTTTGAGGTTCAGGATTCACGTACGCCCGTGGGACGAGGGGTTCAGTCGAGTCTCCCGGCAGGTACAGACTGCGTCCTTAATCTGGATTCAGTTACTAAACGGGAATGGCAATATAACGTCAGGTCATGATTGGCAATTTTGATGGAAAAAAAATCTATATTAGTCCTAGATTTTGAGGTTCAGGGTTTAGGTGGGACATGGGGTTCAGTCGAGTCCCTCGGGAGGGTACAGAGTCCGTCCTTCTGGATTCACTACGAATCTCGAATGTTATTAACGTTAGGTCATCTTTCATCAGGTCATGAGATTTGGCGCTTTTTCTCGAATCTGAAATTTATATATGTCCTAGATTTTGAGGTTCAATATTAATGGGGGACTTTCATTTTAAGAGTCCCGCGCGGGTACAGACTCGTCCTCTAGATTGTCTACGAATCTAGAATGGCAATAACGTCAGATCATGAGATTTGGTGCTTTTGGAGTTTTTGGTGGAAACTGAAATCTATACGCACCCTAGTTTTTGAGGTCATGCAGTTGAGTGTCATAATTTTGGCGCCCAAACTGACTTTTCATGGAGCTCCAGGCCCTCCAGCACAGCTTGGTGCAGGTCATGGTGTCTGTGTGACTCTATTGGGTGCTTCTGCATGGCCGCATGGGGTTTCATTGGAGGATGGATGGAACTGCTCGATCGTGTGTCACCCAAAACGTGATGCGCGCTTCATGTACAGTGAACGTGGGAGGGATCTGGCGGTAGACTTCTGGAAAGGATTGTACGGGACTTTGTGAGGGTTGGAAAGAGGAAGTTGACGAAATTGTTCAATGGCACTTCCTGTAAGAGGTTTTCTTGATCCCAAACCCCGGCAATTACTAGTTCAACTGCCTGTGCAGGTGTATGCTTGACATTGAACGTATGATTGAAGGGGTTTGGGAGATCAGTGCTAGCTCGTCAGTGGGGTTTAGAGCGAAGAATGGAAACATCATTCGTGCGGAGTCATGTGTGTTCGAATCAGCAACGTTTAATACGACCTATACTGTACCATCTGCTTGCAACTAGTTAACATTTTTTTCCAATTGAGAGATACTCTCCAAAAAGTAAAAAGTAAAAAAGCACTCAAGCTAGAGGCTACCCCGCTGGCCGGCTCTGGTTCTCAATTATTAATTAGGCAAGACTAGCTGAGATTCAGGATCTTCCCTTGCATAATCTGCTATTAAAAACCCTTGCATGTAACCCAATTCTAGAGCATATAATTTCAATTTCGTTAATTTGGCGATATTGTTGCACATATCTTTACAAGGTCTAATTTCAGGCCAAAAAATAGGACAGTTATAGGTTTTGGTTTCAAGACGCGCTGCCTGAACCGCTCCAAAGTCGTGAAATTCCGCCAATTAGACGAAATTGACGTTCTCGGGTGATAAAAATTATCATTATTATTCTTAAGCGGTTTCTTGATATTAAGATGCAATCTTCCATTCCAGACAAGTAATGATGACCTCCCTCTAATTTGAAGGTGATGTCCTGCGATGGAATTATTGTGCCAAGTGTCAACTTGTTAATCAAACATTTTGTATAATTACAGTTACTTGATTTAAGACCCGCATGCATTTTCGTCTTCAGGTTTGCCGACAGTCACTTGGTCACTCGACAGTAGTGCACGTCACTCTAATTAAACAATGACGGAGATCAGTGATCATAATCCATCTCAAAGAAGGGAATGTGATCAGGATGGAAATAGGTTTTGCAATAAACGCCCAAACTCCAAAGTCAGAAAGTAAACCCTCAGATTCTAATATCTCTAAACAGTAGCAGAATGCTTAGAATTAGAGAAGTAGAAACGTATAACAGAGCATCACAAGCACTGCAAGGAACCTGAACTCCAATGACACGTCACTCCAGACATGAAAATAGGCGATTGCAGGAGTACAGGGAATAATTTTTGTTGCAAATGAGATTGCAGTTGTTGAATATGTCGAGCAATAGACAATAACCACAAAATTGTGTCTATAATACAAATAGAAAGGGGGGGAAATGCAGAAGCAGGCAATACAGTTCCTTAGACCGGAACTGTCCACCAAAGAATACAGCCTATCAAGTCATAGAACTCTGAAGATCGATCAGCACTAGACACTGAATACCATGTCCGACTGCCTACATCTAGTACGGCTCTAAAACAGTTAGGCTTCTATAAAGGGATGTTCACTTAATCCCTGCTTAATCTAATAAAACAACACTTGTTAGAAATTGTCAGACTTGAAATTGCTGATTCATCTATGCTTCCTGTTGAACACTAATATCTGAATACTCACACCTGCAAATATACCTTAAAGTTAATAACCCTGAATGCAAGTCAATCTCCTGTTGTACCTAGAAAAAATCTACCGGACTAGGCTTTACTCAAACCAACGTAACCAACGTAATCCCGTCGCAGAGGCTCAGCATCGAATCACTACAGACGCCGTTGTCAAACTCGACCTTACTTAAGTAACAGCCACATCTCCAAAACAGGCTATAATACTACTGAAACAAACTGATATCAACCTGAATTTTTCTTAGTTAAATTCTTGATTAAGTTAGTTTGGGGTGGGGTGGGGGGTTCGCAGCAGTTGAAGTTGAGCTAGCAATATTCTGGATTTGATTACTACTTGTTTCAATTGTTCGTCAAAGTAAGGTACACCCCAGCGCTTCTGAGCTCATGGTCTGGAACTCCATGATGCCCCACATGAGAAGCTCTCCGGAGCTCAGCATCCGAGGTGACAGTGAGATTCAACAGCCCGCTTCCTCGCCTTCGAATTGCCATTGCGTACCGACCTGAGGTGTCGAAATTGTGGTGGTCCACGTCGGACTGCAACAGGGTGTGGTCACCGGACGTGTCGGAAAATGTACTGGCACCTGAATCGGTCATGGATCCGTAGTGATGCATGCTTCGGTGTTGGTGATGCTCAGACTGCTCCGGCTTCACTGGCGCTGCTTCCTGTTGTTGTTGCTGCTGTTGTTGCTGCTCTGGCGATTCCCCTCGGATGTACCTGTTTGAAGAAGCAGCCAGGCCCCAATTGACACTGCTGTAAGAAGATCCATCATTGATGCATTGTGACCCTGAATAATTGGGTGAGTGAGTGATCAGTGGTCACTTTCAGTGGCTCTGTACAATAGCGCGTGAGACTCATGTTAGTCATTTGCTTCATTAGATTCGTCTCTCTATCGGGGTTCTCCTAGTACTGTACTAGCAGTCGATGTAGCTCCTTGCTTCTCTGTCACTGTTGGATTGGATATCTAGCCTGGTGATATTCTTTCGGCCCCGTTGTTTCCTGTTTTCTGGTGAGTGGCATTTTTCACATTTCAAAGTCGAAACTAAGGTTGTAAGACGCTAAATAAAAAATCGCTGGAAACCTCAATGAGAGGTGTCACCAGGAGTGAGTGACCCTTTCCTTTGCCCCCAACAGAGTCACTAGCTGCTTCTTCTGGTGCATTTCACTGGCTCTGTAAAGTCTATCGAATTCGAAAATGCTGGTTATAAATCGAATGACCCTTCTAGAGTAGTCAATCCTACAGGAAAACTAACTTGTAACGACTTCAGAATGCTACAATGTCGAATCTCTCAAGGCTCGAGGAACGACGACCAATATGAGTCTAATTGGTACAAGCCGCTAAGGCATTCCAACCAAGGCTAGAGAGTCCAACCTGGCGAATCAAGGATATCTTCAGAACATGGACGCGGATTAAAAATGTTATTAAAGACAGTTCACTTTTTGTCACCACTAGAATGAGAGGGAGGGAGAAGATGCAAGAAAACTCCAACGGAATTCAGTCTCAGTTGGATACACCGTTCCCATCGTACGGGAGCCAGACAGTCACCAGACATGTGAATTCATTGTTCCAGTTTTTTCTATAGTTACCTGCCAACATCAAATCTGGACGTGGACGCCGGCTTGATGTCGAAGTTGTCATTCCTCAAGTAATGGTCCGACTCGAAACTCGCAATGGGCATCGCGTTACTCTTGGCGAACTCCGCCCCCAGCTGGTTCTGCATTTCATGGTTGTACTGCTGGAGGTGCTGCATCAACACAGTCGTCTCTTGCGCCGAACTCACATTCACCACACTCGTGCTCCCGCCCAATGAGCCCACTACCTGCTGATGCTGATGCATCTGTGCCTGCACAGAGCTTCTCTTAATTACATCGACAACGATTTTACAGCAACGACCTCACTACGAATCTCATCTATCACTCGGCAGGGACTAGGAGTGAAGGAGCATGTATGCACCTGTGCATGTGGGTGGAGCAAACTGGTTTGCTGCTGGAGCAAGTAGAGCTGATCGCGGGCCACGGCGAGCTCGTCCTTGAGCTTCGACACCTGGTTCTGCAAAATGGTGATGACGCCCAGGCAGCCGTGCACGGGGTCCTTCTCCCGCGTGTCGGCCTCGTAGGCAATCGACTTCACCGTGTCCTCGCGCTTGCTGGGGTCGACGTGCTTGAGGATGCGAAGGATGTTGGACACGCCGAACAGCCTGTGCACGTTCTGGAAACGCTTCGGCTGGTCGGGGGGGAAGTAAGGCGACAAGGGGCAATCGGGAGTGCACTTCCGACGCTGGTACTTGCAAGCCGCGCACGCTGTGTTCGTCGTCCCTCCAACAGCGGTACCACCACCACCAACTCCACCTCCAGACCCCGCCATCGATCTCCACTACCCCCAAACCCTCCCTTCTCCACTTCGTCTGCAGCTCCGCCGCGTTTCTTCACTCCACGAATGACTGCTCTATCTTGACAATCTTCACTCCAAGGACGCACTGCTCGAGCTTGGCAATCCTCACTCCACGAATGCCTGCTCTGACTAGCTTGGCAACCCCACCACCACCACTAGTACAACTACTACGTACCACCCCAGCTAGAAGAGAAGCAATCCAGAACGCACAATATCGTCGTCGTTGCCGCTACCACCACCACCGCACCCCATTCCTCGAACTCCCATCGCAATACACTCCTGATCTCTCCCACCCGAACCGCAACTCGGAACACTCCTTGGGACACAAGTGTACCACCTGATCTGTCCCTGCTTCTTCTTCACAGATGCCTCTCTTTCCCACCACCGACCTTACTGGCGTCTCCATGAGCACCACCTGCTTCTGAATTCCGGCGCCATGATCATCGTTCCAGCTACTTCGACAGAGATCCAGCAAAACAGACGTGCACTCGGGTGCCAGTCACCCTAAGACAACCCAAGTGGAAGGGGGAAGTTGGAAAACCCAAAGCCAAACCAAGCCAAGGTAAGCCAAGCGAGCTAAGTTAAAGCTAAGCTAAAGCCAAGCTGAGCTGAGCTAAGCACGGTGAGAGGGCGAAGATTAAGGGCAGGCTGGGGTGGGGTGGTTGCCTTTCAACAACTGAAGATCCTGCACACGCCTCCAGGTGCTGTGCTCCTGGCCCACCCGTGGGGGCTGGCTGCTGCCCGGCCAGACTGCTTTGCCACTGTTGCTTCGTTCCAAACTTCCGCTCCAATGCAACACCTACCTAATTATGCACCCCGGCCTCCCCCTGCCGCCCTGCGCCAAAAAAACAGAACAAAATTCAACCCAAAACTTGCTTTGGGGGGGCTCCCTCACTCCCCCCTGACTAGTGCGCCTTGTGCCGTTCCCACAGTCAAAGTCAAAGTCAAAGTAGTTTTCTAATTTTCTAATTCATAAGAACTTTGAAATTCTATGTGTTTTCTACCGTGAGTTGGAACGCCACGAAACAAAGCCCGTGCATCCCTCCTTGTAGAGAGCTTTCCACCGATACCAAGAGAGTGACCACGGGATGCATGGTTCCGCAGATCTCACTGTAACAAACAAAACAAAATAAAACATATTCACCTAACCCCTAAAGAACCAAGTTTGTCAAAAACCACTCAAAACTGCCATTTCTGCTACGTTCATCCCAGAAATATTTGTGTGAATCTAACCATAGGATCTTGTACTTTACTTGTCTAAGATCATGTGGTAAAAATTTCATGGAGTTTGACCATATAGATTGGAAGATATTAGCATTCAAAGTTGGGAAAATAAATAAATTTGGAACACTAGCATGCAATTTAGATGACTATGACCATCCTTTGTGGAATTTTTTTGCACTATGGACTTTGAATTTTTTTTTTAAATTGTATTGAAGAATTGAGTTGAAAAACTAGGAAAATCATTTCAAAAGAAAAATGCTTGTTTTTTATTCTTTAAAAAATTGTCAAATAGAAATAGGTCCAAGATTAAAAGAAAAAATAAATCATTAATAGCTCTAAGATGGGATTGAAACACAATATTCTTAATGGTGAGATTGTTCTAGAAATCAAACTTAACCTTGTCAAAAAATGAATTTAAAAAAAATTTAAAATTGCATTTAGAAGTAAATCCTATAAGTTAATTTTTAAGAAGATTCATTGTCCCCCCCAAAAAAGATTGTTCATAACTTTCACATCACTAATCCAAATGAAATGAATCAAAGCTTCGCAGGTAGGAAAAAAAACATGATCTATAAAGAGAAAAAAATTAAAAATTAAATTTCATGTTTTTATGGGTTTTTTTTATTTGACCGGTGAAGTAGAAATTATGTTTCAAATGGCTTAACTTTTGCTCCCAATCACCGGTTGAAATAAAATTTATATTCCCATGAAGCTAAGAAGTTTGTCTATTTTATTAAAAAAATTCATTAAAAATTGAGGTCACAAGAACCTGCCCAAAATCCATTTTGTCCTCCAAGGGAACAATGATCTTTTAGGAATTAAGGTACGAATGATGCGGAATTTTGGAGATCAAGGAGCCATCCATTTCTTCAATACTCAATCATTTGATATTTGGGTGGGACTCGGTGATATATATAATTTATGAAACCTAGGTAGAATTTGGCTATTGGATTTTAAATGTAGCAAGAATGTGAGAGATTGTTTTGTAAGAAAAATACTTCAATTTCCATTTAAAAACAACAACTTTGTGCTATAATTTCCTTTAGTAGCAGAGTAGCAAAATTTTGTACAAAAAAACATTCGTGACGTTGTGAGGACTCTATACTAAATAGTAAAATTAGGTTGCTTTATCCAAGAAAGTTACTTTGTAAGTAATCAAAGTCAACAAATATTTCTATATATGTTTTCATTTGTATACATGGAGGTCCATGAGTCACAATTACAACAATACATAAATCAAAAGTAGTTAGTATAGTTATATAATAATAATAAAATATTCATATAGTATCACGTGTCAAAAAAACTAGTGTGGGGCAACCTAATTTTACTATTTAGTGTAGTTTTGTGTACACAAATAGTGTAGACTTGAGGTTTATGAATCTTTCAGCTGAGTCAAAGCTTCATTTGCAAAGGAATTGGAATATGGATTGAATTCTACAATCCTGTTCTTCTTTCTTGTGTGTGTTTTAGTATGAGTCTGACATTATTATATTAGAGAGGTTTAAGTGGCTTACAAAGTATGACTTAGAGAGGTTCTAAGGTAGGACCAACCGTTCCCAACCAGAGCCCCATATGCAGTTGTAGGGTGTAGTTCTTTCCAACCAAGGTTGGAACAGATTCCCAACCAAAACTTGGAATGTTTATTTTTTTTCCTTTTCAAGGTTGGGACTAATAAGATCATGACACATGTCTTGAAGTAGTGAGCAAGAAAGTAGCGAGTAACGAGTGGGGAAACAGTTCCTGAAAGACTATATATTGGACATGCGTCCATACCAATTGTGGGCTTCCAAAATTCATAGTAATTTCATTTCTAGTGATAAAATTACCAATTTTTTTGGCAATCCTCATCATTTCTGTTTACGCACCTCCGGAAAATACTTGCTTCGCTTTGCACTACTCCGGATCATGTCCACAATTGCTTATTTGATCGGTTATGAGTGCCGGCTCCACTATACCTGCAATTGGTAAAAGCAAGAAAGTTCATGAGATTAATTAATTACTGCTGCTTGTATTGAGGTTTCGGTGAATCGGTGTTGGTGTGAATTGTGTGTGTGATTGAAAGGTTATAATTGTGTGTGTGACGACTGGATGAGGGTGTCAGGGCTGCATAACTTCGAACCGTCGGTTGTGTCAGTCTGCAAAGACAATCTTCGGTTTTGGCTGGGGTAATAAATTCATGACTTAGGTGGGGGTTGAACCATTCAATAGGGGGGAGTGTGGTCCACTTCCAACCGGCTTGACCGAGAAGTAGTCAAATGGACAGAAGCTTTGTGGATGGGGGAAAAAAAAAAAAAAAAAAAAAATGCAGGCAGAACAGTACGGTATAGAACAATACGGTATAGTGTTAAAACAGCTGAGCTGATGTGGAAATCAAAAGAACCATTCAGAAAAATAAAAATGAAAATAAAAGAACCATTAAGTTTGTTTAAATTTGTTTATTTTTTAGACATAAAGAAATGCTCCATATTCCACAAAGTTTATTCAGCTACACTAGCTAGATTGTTCTAATAATCAGTGGTGTATTAGAGTATGTACCTAGTCACTGAATGTACGTACCCCTTAGAAAAAACATGAGCCCTCCAAAAGGCCATGAGTTCCCCAAACCATGGGACCTTGGGAACACTTCCACATGGGCAGGCTGACTTGGTCGAAGTCCGGCCACATCAGCCTGTATTATTTTTAATTTTTTTTCAAAAAAATAAAATATATAAAAAATTATAAAAAATTATTTTTTATTTTTTAAGACTTTATTTTTTATTTTTATTTTTTGAAAAATATATTATTAATCGTTTTCTGACGACCAGCAGGGGCTGGTTCCCAACATCGGGAACAGCCAAACTGGCAGCCCTTTGGAGGGCTTGTATTTTTTCTAATGAGTATGCACTCAAGAAGTACCCTGGCCCAATTTGTAATTTCAAATTATATGTACACACACCCATATTATTTTTTTTTCCTCTAGAATATCAAGATTTATATATTGAAATCAATTCAAGAAGTTCAATAAAAGATACGGGTATGTTCTAATTCTCTCTCTATATGCATAAATATTTGTATGTGAGTCTAAATCCAAGTAGATATCCGTACATGTATCCATATGTATACTCACAAGTGCTTGTACATGTATCCATATATATATGTGGGATTGTATTGTATTGTTTTATTTTTCTAGTAAGAATGCACTACAATTTTGCAGAAGGAAAAATGTCGGGCCACTAAAGGGACGCTTCATGGGAGGCAAAGGGGGTCGAGTTGAATAAATTTGCAACTTAGAAGAGAAAAGGGATTTTTTTTTCCCCCGTATTTTCACTCAATTAGTGTACTATAGCATGGAGCAATGTGATTGGAGAATACATATGATAGTACTTGTAGTTTTGAATTGTTTATTTTGAAGTCATGTAAAAGGTTGTTATAAATGAAACAAGTGTACTTCGGATCCTTGTTTGAATCTAATTACAAGAACAAAATCTGACTTCATTTTGGAAAATTCACACAAGCTGACAACAAGAATCTGACGCATTTCCTAAGCTCCCTATCCAAGGACCTATTTTTTCTCTATTGAATGCATAGTAAGGGAAAAAAATTAGTGTCACCTATAAATTTTAGTTTTAGACAAAATTTGTACAATAATATTTCACCTATATTAATTCAATGTACTTTTATTAAATTTGTGTTTTACACACTAGTAGGGCAAATCAATGTACTACTCTTGCAATAATAATACTAACTTCAAGTCTAGTTCGAAAACAAATTTGAAAATTATACAAATCTACAAGGTAAACCAATATGGAAGTTTACATTATTTTAAAATAATAACAATAAAGTGTGGTTTATACTATTTAAAATAATAATATTGTCACTCAACTTCATCTAAATTTTGTCAACAATCATCTGCAAAGGATTCAACTTCATCTAGTTTCATCCAACTTTCATTTAGAACACATCATTTACACTAATAAAATTATAGTCATACAACAATCATCTAATTTTGTGTAAATTGGATTCACACTAAATTGAATTAATTTGTATAGTTATAATACACAAAGGTGAATTTGCTTTTGGTGTGAGAAGAAGTGTTAACAAGTGGAGTCTAATCCAAAGCGGTGTATCTGAGTTCATTCATAAGACCTCGGGCATAAGACTTTAGTTAATACCACATACATTAAGACAACTAGACTTCTAGCTAGGAATACAATATTTGCATGTATTGTTGTATTAGCTTCAGAGAAATAGAAACTAGTAGGCTATACCTATTTTAAATATATTATTTATTTTAAACACTCCACTTGTATAACTTAATAATATGGTGGAAGAATAAAAATAAGCTATTTAAAAAATAGATGTATTAATCAATATCCCATATTTTTTATTGTTATATAATTTCCTTTGACCCTAAGGACCATTAAGTCATTGTAGGACAAATAAAAGTTTGAACAAGTACATACAACCTCAATTTGGGGCATAATATTTTGACATTTTTTTAAAGATAGGAAAACATATTAACTTTACCAAAGTATAATTTTTATTTCAATTGGTGGTTAAACAACAAGACCTAAAGCTATGCCATCCAAAGTAAAATTAGAATAGCCAAGCAACAAAAAAATAACTATAAATTCTAAATAAAAGATTCTAAAATTGATTTTTCATAGAATTTATTTTGTAGATAGGAAGCCTTTGTACATTCCACTTAGATTATTGATGTAAAAGTTTTAAAGAATCTCATTTGCCGGCAATTAAAGCATTGTCCTAAAAAATAATGCAAAGGATTTAGTTTCTAACTCAATTTTTACAATTTTCCATTAAATAATGTTCTCAAGGTTTAATTTGACCTCCACAATAAACTCACCGTTAAGATTGACGGGTTGCAAATCCATTTTAGAGCTATTATAATTTAGTTATATTTCAAATTAGTGCCTACTTTATTTAACAAAAATTTAAGAATGAAAATAAAGTTTCAATTGCCAATTTTTTTCAAGACTTTCAATTCAATTTCCTAATATAAATTACTTTAAGTTTAAAATATGTAGTGTAATTTTCTTAAGTTAACAAGATTCAAAGTTTGGTAACATTGTAGGTATATAGATATATATGTGGAAAAATAAAGTCTCTTTCATCGATACAATTGTACAAATTTCATGGTTAAAATTAATAAAAATTCTTTCACAATATTTTGGCATACTTATCTAGTGCAATATCAGATATGTAACAATAGGAAAAAAAAATTACACTTTGTACTAGAAATGGCATTTTGGAAGGGTTTTTTTTATAAATAAATAAATTTATAAAAAAATTAGGGATTAATTTTTAATTGTAATAGTTTTTCAAGACATTTACAATACCAAAGCTTCCTAGCAGATTGGGTAGTTTTTTGTTTAATAATTAATTAAATTAAAAAAAATAGTTAGGCAATCCAAAAAATAATATAATAAAACAATTATTTTTTAAAATATAATTAAAATAAGTTAGGCATTCATTCAAGTTGTAAGAACAACTTTTGGATGGTTGTTGCTACTTTCATGTAAGGCATCTACATTTATTTTAAATCCTAAGCCCTTTCTTGACCTCCAAATCCTAAATTCTCTACTCTATATGTTAGGGTTGGTAGTGTGAGAGACATATTTTGTTCCTGAGAGATTGTGCTTCAAAATGATCAAATGGCAAGGCCAAAAACTTTGCAATGTATGTTTTCAATTATTGACAAAGACTAAAAGAGATGCAAGATTATATAGAACAAGTTGAATTTCTATGAATTAGGCAATTTTTAAACTTAAATTTAATTTTCGTAAAGTGTATAACCACTAAATAGGGACACCAAAGCCAAGATACTTACATTCCAAAGTTTTAAAAAAAAAAAAAAAAAAAAATATATATATATATATATATATATATATATATATATATATATATATATATATTATTTTTTATTTTTTCATTACCTTTTCAACCAAAAAATTAAAAAAAATTATTTTCATTTACTTTTTACAATCTTCTAGACTATATATATATATAGAGAGAGAGAGAGAGAGAGAGAGAGAGAGAGAGAGAGAAATATGATACTTATTTATGCCTTAGAGGTAAAAAAATTATAATATAAATAGAAGTTTTTTTCTTTGTTCTATTCATTAATTTAATTAGTTTATTATTATTTTAAATATCCAAAAATCTGATAGAATTCATATCTTATAAGTATGTCTATTACTTATTGTCTTAACAAAATGATTTATTTTCTCAAGTCTTTCTTCAACTTACAAGGGAATGACTCCTCAAGATCCCAAAAACATTGCTTGCAACTTCTACTCAAATATTAAGTGCATCCTATTTCTAAAATTTGTTTGTTCTATAAATGATGCTACTTGCTTCTTCTTGTTGGTGCATAATTTCTACTCTTGGATTATTTCAATTAGAATGTTCAATAGTAATATTGTGAACTTACAATTTTCATGGAACTGTTATGAAATTATTCAAATTTGTAAGGTGTACTAAAAAAATAGTTTACAATATTTTAGGTAAAATCAATATAATGTGGAATACACTATTTGTATATTGTCTTCAAGAACTTGATGGTCATGTAACTCTCAATTACTTTCATCTAGACACTTTCATCTACATTCATTTATAATTTCATCCAATTTTTTGCACTAATCATACCAAAATAACCAAATTCATCCAAAATTCATCTATTTTCATCCACTTAGTATGAAGAAGTCTTGCACTTTTCAAACTATGACAATAATTAAGTTAAGTTGAATTGTCACGTACTCAAGTTTTGCAATGTGCTTTCAGCAATTAAATTCTTGAAAAAAGGTTGGAAAGTCTTTTTACGATGTCACTATACATGAAACAAAACAATTGTTCTATGAGAGGCTTTGTCCTTGGAGCATGGGTTCCTTTTTGAATAATGTCTTATTCAGACTTCCTCACTTTTAGCTTTCTCGATGCTAAGTCTTTTTTCTAATAATTCCAAGTGACGTGTTATTAATGAACAAACCTGAAGTCAAGAATTCCAATATTGAAAGGAGCTACAATACATTCATATATAGAAAGCAAGGATCAAGAATGTTATGAAGATGTAATCGATATTCATCACTGTTGTAAGTTAGTTTCTAATTGAGCCCAATACTAAGGCTAGGTGTCTCAAAATCAAATCCAACCCAATTGCAACCTCTACAACTAGACCTTGCCACTTTGATTCATATTAATGTAATGAGAACTATACTAAATTTACAAAAGATACACTTCGCATAGAAAAAGGTTGGGGAGATTGAATGGGTTGGATTTGAGTTACAAAATAACAATCTCATGAATTTAGTAAAGAAAACCATGAGGTTTGTACACATTACAAAAGATTTTCTCATTTCCTTCAACCTTTGATGAGGCTTTTGGATTGTCATTGCAATAGTGTAGGAATTGAGTAAAACAAAGTAGCGTGCTTAATCCCTAAAGTTCTTTAATGATTAGAGATCCAAAATTATCTCAAAATACTTATTGCCAAAGCAAGGCTAAAATCTTCATCTATATTTATTTTATAATAGATCCAATTGTAGGATCTTTTACTTAACTTGTTCAAGTACATCTTTCCAATATTTTTAAGTGAATATTGCCATCAACTACAAATTCAATTTATTTAAACTTACAAAAAGTAATATCTCTTAGCCCTTTTGAAAGGTAAAGTTTTCTCTTTCAACATTTTAGAAAAAAACATATATACCCCACAACTTATGCATTTTAGTGAGTTTGTTGGAAAATGGTTTGAGAATATGTAAAAATTTAACCAATTCTTTTTATTCATCTTTAAAAAAATTATAAAGTGGAATGTGATAATGACTGTAGAAAAAACTAAACCACTAATAACTTATAGAAGAAATTGAGAATTGTTGATCTCAGTGTTGAAAATGTTCTAGTACACTAGTTGTATCCTTTTTTTGTTTTAATTTGAAAATTTTCTAAATTAATTTGAAAAGACAACATTATATGTTTTTTCTACCTTCATTGCCAACAAAAGAAAACTCCTCATAACTTTCACTTCATTATTTGAAATTTAATGGTTTAAATGTTTTTTAGTAGGTCTCAATCTACACAATCTAATAAACTTAGTTAATATATATTTTTGAAATACTTATTTAGTTTTTTTTAATACTATTTATCCGAATGACATGAAACAAGAGTTTTACACTCAGATTTAGGATGATTAGCATCCATCCTAAAATTTTGATGCACAAAGTCCAAATTATAAAGTTAACAAAGTCTACTCAAATTCCCCCCAAAATTAAAGTGGGCTCTTTAGTCCTTTAGGAATTAACCCTTAAATTTTTGGACGCCCCAAAATGGGTTGATTCATTTTTAGAACAACCATTTCTAGAACTTGGAATGTAAAGAGTCACTTGAACTTGGTCTCATCCTTGAAATAATCATATTAGCTCTATGTTGGTATATTTTAGATTTTAAGGAAATTCACTATTGAATTTACAAAAAATTCCAAAGTGTGGGTGGTTTGGAGGCTCTAGCAAAGAATCATTTGTTGGAGAAATGAGATGGGATTCCTAGCATAGACCATTCATGTTCCTGTTTCATTAAGTTGACCAATAGTAGGATAGACCTTGAGTGGCATTGTTTTCCCATTTTTTTCCTTTGCCCAATATATGGATAGAGACAATCACTAGAATACACATCTTATACTCAGATTTAAGATGTTTTCCAATTTTATTTTTCTTATTGTGTGACTTTTCTTGTGTTTTTTCATTCGACTATGTTTGATCTTGAATTGTGGCTCTAAATTTGTGACAAATCTTCCATTTATCTTACATAGTTTCTAAATTTTAATGGCAAAACCGATGGTCTTTACAACAAGACCATTTTTTCACTTATTTTGGACCCTAAAAATACAAGACTTGTTTTCATGCATTTGAAATTTGGTTACCTTGAGAATGAGCATAGGATGTTAATTTTCTAAAATGTTATGTGACCAAAAGAGATAGTCTAAACACAATTTCATCTATGCCAAATATTTATTTCCTTGAAGTAAGTAAATTGACCCTTCATTTTTAAGTTATAATCTTACAATCTATAACTTGGATTGTATTCAAGCTTTGTAGAGATGATAAGACTTGACTTTCCATAAGATCCTACAATTAATTTTACCTAAAAATGATACATCTTACTTTAAGCTTCAGCTCTTTGAAACTTACTAAATCAAGATTCAAAACACTTTGAAAATGGTTTTAAACTTTAAGGGTTAAAGACAGGAATAATCTCTTCCTATGGTCTATAATATAAAGCCACTAACATGTTTTGCTTTGACCTCCTCTAGTGTTTGTTTGCTTTTAACCCTATAAAGGCCTAAAAGCCTTTTGCCGTTGTATAGTATATTATGATCATGGTGGTGTTTGATTAGGAAAACATTGATCAAATATTGTTTAGTACGAAGTAAATTAATGGTCATGGTAGTATGTAAATAACAATGTATCAAAATTCATATAGTAAACCACAAATGAAGAGTTACAAGGCTAAATACTAGTCATATAGAGGGATTCAAGGGCCTTTCAAGGATTAATTAAAAATGAGTTGACCCAAATACATGCAAAATACTCCCTCTCATTTTATCGTTCAGTCTTTTAAAATTAAAAAAAAATTGTAAATGCAATAAGTCTAAATATAAACAATGGGCTATGAACCTCCCTCACTGCCTATAGGTAAGTTTTATCCACAGAATATGAATTTACAAAATGAGCCAACTCACTCCCGCCACTCTAAATATGACTTGAACCTCATTAAAATGGACCCGGATCCCTGAATATTCTGGAACATTAAAATTTATTTATTTCTGTGTGGGTCAATATCAGTCTATTTTTATCGACAGGTTTTGATTCTTTATACTTTCCACTTTTTCATGCACCTGCCCGCTTTCTCATCCAGGCAATGTATCGTACATCTCTTGTACAGTACGGGAACATAACGGTGTACGATACGATATTCGGAAACATACGGCACAGTTCCTGTATTTACTGAAGGGGGTAGAATTTGATTGCCAGAGTAACAAAGGCTCTAATTTCGGTTATGTAAAGAGTACATTTCATTTCTATTTATCTTTAAAAAATAAATTAAATAATGTGTGAGATTCAATGTTTGGGGGGAACCACCGGTTAGTTCATTGTTAGCCAATGGAATTGGAAAAAAAAATTGTTGCAATTTGAAAATGTCAGGAAAAAAATAAGTGAAAAAGATGTATAAAAGATCTATTTGAAGTAGAAAATAGAAAGAAAAAAAGAATATGGAATTGATACTAAAAAAACAAAACCTAGTTCAATATGGGAATTGAAGGAAAATATTTAGTAAAACTCAAAAATTATCATGAACAATGAAGAGGTCCATACGCAAGGATTAGACAACCAATAATGGAATCCCAATCCTAGTGCGATTTAAAAAATATCCCTTGAGTAACAAATGGAAATTTCTAATTTTTGTAATTAGAGGTATAGATCCTCAAAATCCATTTTGGGCACAAAATAATAGATTCATTATTCATAATTGGAGAATTTTTGCAATATGTCAATTTGTTTTTGTTTTTTAAAAGACTGGAAGATTTGGTGAAAGATTCTTCAAATTTGAATGGATGAAATTGCCTGGATGTGGCCCCAAAAAATTCAAAGTAGGGATCATATATAATATCCTTGTGAATGTAGGCTTTATAGGAGCTTATATGATCTTACTATATAATTTTTGATGAATACTTGATGTTTCATCTAAAATCTAATTATTTATGGATGTAAATAGGTTCATCACTGTAATCAAGATAACAAGTTATTATACTACCTTAAAGAATTAAAAATAATTTATTTTTACTAATTCAAGGCAAGCCTCAACATCTTCAAATTTTGGATGAAAAGTGCACAATTCATGCTTGAATTGAACATCAAATTGTCTTTTTTGTTTGAAATGAACCATATTTGGTAGGGTAGGCAATTTTTCTATAATCAACTTTTCATATGAATGTATATTACTTATCAAGAGGAGATCAAGAACATTAACATATGAAATAATAGCACTTTAGCAATATAATCAAAATTAACCCTTAAAGTTCCTTCACTAAGTTTTCACCAAAAATGTTCCAAAATTGCCATTTCTAATACAAGTGCCATATATTTTTTCTAAACATTTTTGGACACATGTAAATTTAGGATCTTGTAGTATGCTAGTTTGAAAAGATGTAGAAAAAAAATTTAGAAACTCCACCTTGTGGATTGCAAGATATTAGCGTTTAAAGTGACAAAAATCTTTTTTTTGGCCCTGCAAAAAACATAATAGCTACACTTCTCAAGGTCATATTTGTATGAAAAAATGTCCAAGATGGTGGTGCTTCTTTGAATTCATTCTTCAAGGCAATTTGGCTACATGCTTGAAAAAATTTAGATCATTTGGAATTGTACAACATATAGGAAAAAAATTACAAGTAAAAACAAGTAGAAAATTATTCAAAATACGAGATTGTTAAGAATTTAGTTATGGAATTGAAGTGAGAATTGAAGAATTCCAATCCCAATGGTTGTCATGTTGTAATAAACAATCTACATCCTATTATCTTATTTTTTTTCCAAAAATATTGAAAATTGAGTTAAATAAAGGACTTCAAAATTTATCTTGGAATGTAGAATCTATAACTGCCCGCAAACTAAAACTCCTCATAACTTTCATCTCATTCATCAATATGGAATGATTTAAAGCTTTACATGTATATATAGGTCTATAAAATCAATTCCAATTTTTTTCTAAATAAAATAAAATTTTCAAATCTGCCCGGACTGCCCAGACAAGGATGAAAACAACATATCATGCAATAACTTTTTAACCACATAGTCAAAAGTTATAAGAAATTTTGAGCCTTAAAGAAAAAACTTGTTTCCATGTTGTGTAAGAGTTTCAAAGGAAAAAAACACCTCCATTTGTAGTGACCTATCTAAAATTGCTATGTTGTCAAAAGAGGAGCTTGGTTATTTAGAGGTTAAAGCATCTATTCGTATGTATTTAACATTAAAAAAATGTATATGTATATGTGAGGTACTATATAATAAGTTCTAATCTTTATAATGAAAATAACAATTCATAATTTGTTGACGTAAAGTACATCAAAATAAAATATATTGACATCTAATTGTAGTAATGATTAAATTTTTCATTATCGACAAGCGTAAAAAATGAATCAATAAAATTTTGTGACATCAATGTTCAAATCTTTTTATTTACATTTCAAAGTATTCTATACTTATAACTACCATTAAGAGCATTAAAAAGGAACTAACTTTAGTGTAATTACTACTTAATTTTTTTAATTAAAGTGTTTTACTAATCAATTATGTTTCTCATTGTAAACCAACAATCGCACACATTACATGATAATCTACTATATACCAAAATTCAAAGAAGGTTTAGTAGTCTTTGATTTTTCTAAAAGATTCAAATATTGGTATAACTAATCTTTAATTAGTATGAAGTTTATAAATAATGAAAATTTATATTTCAACTCTTTGTTAGATATGAAGAATTTTCTAGTCAAAGATTGATAAGACATTCTTAATAGATGGTACATTTGTCTCATTTATTGTAAATTCACCCTTTGTAATTAGAAACTCTTTGTTAAAGTCATTGAGAAAAATAATGGCATCACTATCCCCTGAAAAGAGAGGTACACTTCCTGCTCAATTAATTAGCCCCCCCCCCTCTCCCAAAAAATTAATAGCCATTGATTGTTTTTGAAAAAAAATAAAAACACCCCCTTCCCTACCGTTGATCCTGATACGAATATTATGATATCGTACATATACCGTATATATATGGATACGGAAAACAGATACGGAAAACGGATACGGATTATCCCATATCGATTGTCAAACGACTTCGTTTTCAAAAATACAAGAGTGAGGGGGGTACTGGGATTTTGAGATTTTTCGATCAAATTATTTTTCAGACCCCTCCCAAAATAAAATGAGGGGTTTTGAAAAATAATTTGATCTAGAACCTGTTCCTCACTATCTGTTCAGAATACAGGCATCACTATCTCCTGTGTAGATAGGGTGTGATGATTTGTGCCCCCCCTGAGGCGAGAAAAATCATGTGCCATTGATTTTTTTAATTTTTTAAATGCTTACCTTCAAAATCACCATTGATTTCTCAAAAAATCACAAGCCGTTGATCTTGTGAGATTTAATCTGAGCCGTCCAAATATGAATATGGATATGAATACAACAATGAATATTAGATATGGATATCTTATTGTATATAAATACATAATGAATATAGAATATAGATATGGGTACGAGTATGATATTGAATATGAATACAATTACAAATACATGTATGAAATATGGATATTGGTACAGATACTGGTACAAATACTAGATACAAGTTTGTCCCATATTATTTGTCAAGTATGTTGGTTTCTGAAATTACAAGAGGGGGCGAGAGGAGAGGGGGAGTGGTAATGAAAAATTTTAAATTTTAAAATTGAAATTTTTCTTAAAGGGTCAAAAAGGATATGAAAAATGAAAATTTTATTTTTATTCAAATGAATTTGTTCCTCACTATCTCATGTGATTCAAAGAACAGACATCACAATATAAAGTACATGCAATTGAATCGATGAGGGATTGGAATTAAAAGATTTTTAGAAAAAAGCTCTTAAGTAATTTGATTTTTTGTATCAACACATAATTCATGTAGTTAAGAAAAGAAAAATGATCAATTGTGCTTAATTTCTTTTAATAGAGGACAAGTTTGGTGTTATTTGAATGACAAATTTACACATTTCAACTTAATATTCATCAAAGTGCATTTCAACTAAATATTGATAATTTTAGCACTTAATGATTTGCACGTTTTTGCTTTTTCTGAAAAAGTATAAATTTTTGTAAAACTTACGGAATTTTTTAATTACAAAGGTAATGAATATAGTGGGCATGTTGGAATTATTATTTTTTCTATTACAATCAATAAATTTTTGTAATAATAATTTCGTTCTGCATACAAGAAGATCGGTCTGTGATTTGTTATAAATTAATATGGTGACTTAAAGGGAGGATAAAACAAGTAATTGACCCTCTAATCCAACACCAAATGTTTGGGGTATTTGCACAATAATCTTCCACTAGTGTTTAGGAATTGAATTTTAATCATATGCAAAATGAAATGGATGGAAACTCCTTTACTCTTAACTTAATATGAACACCAAGGACTAAAACTTTATTATTAATTATAGTTTTTAGGAGAATTGTAGAAACAAAGGATGCATAGGTCTATTCATTTTGGAATGTGATCATTTTTGGTTGATTACCTTCAATTGGTAATAGGACTACATTTTTACATGGGTATACAACATTGCAAACTTGAAGGGCATTTTCAAAGTCAAACATTGAATTTCCACATTATTCTTCATTTTAACCCTTAAAGGATCAATGCCTTTTTCCATCAAAAAACACTCAAAATTGCCATTTCTATTGCAAAGAGCAAAAAAATTGTTTTTTTCTTTTGCATATCTAACTATGCGATTCTGCACTAGACCAATATAAAAATGTGAAAGAAATTCCAGATACATTGATAGTATAGATTGCAAGATACTTGCATTTAAAACAAAAAAAACATAATCTTTTGAACCTTGTATGACTAGATAATGAGACTTTGAATCCTCCTAATTAAATTTTTTTTGCATGACACATGTTGATTTTACAATGTTTTATGTTGAAAAATTGATTTGAGAGACTAAATTTAAAATTTTATTAAAAACAAATTTAATTTTCATTCTTCAAAAATTTGTTAAGTAGAAGTAGGTACAAGATAGAAAGAAAAACTAAATTGTTAATTCCTCTAAGATGAAATTAAAGCACACTAGTTCAAATTGTAAGATTGATTTAGCAAGCAAATTAAACTTGTTGGAACTTTTTTTTTTGAAATTCTGATAATTGAGTTCAAATAGAATGAATCAAAACTTTGATATTGTGGCAACATCTTAAAAGTATAAAATATGTTATCTTAAACAAAAGCTATCATTTTTTAAATAAATTTGAGCTCAAGAAAATACAACAATTAGATGTCAATATTTGCTACTATTATCTTCAATTTTTATTCAATCATCTTTTCATTCAGTACTCAATGTTTTTTTGTAATTACTGCAGTTTTTACAAATAAATTATTTGATATAATCATATAAATTTCATTTTATTTACAATCAAGAAAAAGTTGTACTTGCAACAATCAAGTGAAAGATTGTTGCAAATAAAAACATCAAAATTTTGAAATGTGCATTTTAATATACATAACCCTCGACATAACTATTTAAATGTGACCAAAATATGTTCCATAAACCCTAAAGGACTAGAGAACCTATATTTTGGATTTTTTGAGAATTGGGGATCTAAAGTAGTCTTTCATGACTTCTGATATATGCGTATTTTACTTGAAAATGTGAAGATACAATGATGAACAAAAATGAGTACAAAGTTGATATGTTTTCATTCAAATAACCATATCATAAGCATCAATGGACGAAGTGCAAAAGTAGATATACCAAAGTTGTAGTGTGCAATATACTACACGTTATCATGGAAGTTTTAAGGATAAATTAGTTGTGATTTGAAAGAAAATCAATTTAAAAATTAGCCATGTTTAAATCTCAAGTTTGTTCAACATGATTTGGAACTACTTTATCTTTTGCCAATTTTTTCTTAGATCTCCAAAAAAACTTTTTGTGCCTTGGCATGTTGGTATACAACATTTCAGATTGTTGTATGCAAAAATTAAAGGAAATTAACATTTATAAAATTCAAAGTATCAATAGCTTTATAAACATGCAATGTTGTTGGTTTTCACAATATTTGAATTTTTTTTGGAATTGAGAGCATGATATACCATTAGCCATTGTAAAGAGAGTACATGTTGCAATATGGACCATTTTTACATTTTAATGCACTTGCATTTGAAATATTTGTTGAATTGGGCAATGTGTTCAATTCATCTTTCATAGCCCCATAATGCATTTCTAGGTTCAATTCTTTTGTCAAAAGACTAGAGTTCATGATGCACATAATTGATCCAACAAATTAAAAAAAAATATCATTTTCAATGTTTGTGTAGAACTAAATTCATGTTATTTGATAATTAGAACACCATTAGATTGTGGTGAAGGATCCAAAGTTCAAATTGCAGTAAAATATTTGATTTTAGAAAAACTTTCAAATTTCCAAATTGGTTTAGAGACTAGACTTAGTAAGCTTAATTTCACTAGTTGAACTCAAATTTTTTTTAAATCATTTAACTCCTAAAGCACCAAGACCATTTAGAAAAAAAAAATTCAAAAACCACTCAAAAACTACCATTTCTATTGCATTCAATGAAGAAAACCAAAAAAAAAAAATTAGAATTTAATTGTAGGAACTTGTACTTACATATTTGGCATCAAGTGGTAAAAATATCATAAAGTTTGACAGCACAAATTGAGAGATATTAGCATTCAAAGTTAGAAAAAAATGTTTTATGAACACTGGTTTGCAATTTCGAATGACTTTGACCGCCATTTGTAGAAAAAATTTGCACTATAGACTTTGAATTTAAAAAAAAAAAAAATTGCTAAAGAATTGATTTGAAAGTCTAGGAAAAAACACTCTTGATTTTCATTCTTTAAAAAATTGTTAAATAGAAGTAGATCCAAGAGTGAAAAAAACACTAAATTGTTAGTAGCTCTAAGATGGGATTGAAACACAATAATTCCAACATTGAGATTGTTCTAGAAACCAAACTTAACCTTATCAAAAAAAATTTGAGTTTTTATGAAAATTGCATTTAGAAATTAATCCTATAATCATTTTTACAAAAAGATGCTTAGATTGCTCAGAAAACAAGATTGTTCATAATTTTCACATTAATAATCCAAATTTAATGAATCAAAATTTGCATATAGACAAAAAAATGATCTATAAGAAAAAAATTAAAAATTTGATTTCAATTTTTTGTAGATTTATTTCTACTTGGCAATGTGGAAATTATGTTTAGGATGGCATAACTTTTGCTCTCAAGCATTGATTGAAATAAAAATTATATTTACACAAAGCAAACAATTTTTTTTAATCCTATGAGAAAGTTTCAAAAAAATTCAGTAAAATTTGAGGTCATAGAAACCTGCCCAAAATATATTTTGCCCCTCTAGGAGACAATGGTCCTTTTAGGGGTTAATCCTGAAAGTCACGAGGCATGATTTCAAGCCATTTTTCACTTTTGAGTAGGCCCTTTCCGGTGCAATATTTGCTGGATTCTTGTGATTCTTTTTTCAAAGGATGTGTTTTACTACTAGCTTGATGCCTAGAAAATTTCAAACCACTCCAAATCCCAGTTCAAAAGTTAAAGACATTTGAGCACTTGATTTTGACTTACAAGCTTTTAAAATTGGGCTTTCTTTCTTCGAGCAATCATTAGAGAGAAAATCATGCCTCAGGAAGATCGCCAAAAAGTGACCCAAACAGTCTATCAATCAAAAATAGGCAGCCTGACAAATCTAGATGAAGTGCGTTGTCAGGTTGTGTGAATTTCAAGAAGGACGTTAAACTTGAGGGTGTAACAAGGTATGTTTAATAATCGCCCGCATCAATGTTAACCCCTAAATGCCCAAGCCTTTCCAAGTGCATTTTGTTTATGAAAAAAGAGCATGGACTTATAGTTAGCCCCAACAAAGCAAATTGTTCTTTTTTCAAAATCTAACCGTATAGATGTTTAAAGAGCTTGCTAATTAGTATGTATACCAATTTTCAACGCAAAATTGCATAGGAGTTGTGAGATTATAACAAGAGAAGTTTGTGTTTTATATTTTCAGCATGATGTACATCCCCACAATGGAACTAAAATTTGCATATAAAAGTTTTTTGAGATTAGAGGTGACATGAACAACTAATAATTGTGTTAGCACACTAAAGTATACTTTCAAAAAACTTAATTTTATACAAAAAGCTATTAAACTCATCACACAATCCACCTTGCAATTGTTGAGATGCAAATTCTTTTAAATATAAAAATCACAAATAACTCCAAATCAATATTTTCTTTAGAAAAATTTCAATGGTGAAAATCTTGAAATCACTTTACTCTTTCGATTGGGACAATTTTCAAAGCAAATGGATAAGTACAAGTTTTTAGATCTCAAATAAAATAAAATTGCTCAAAGTTGGAAAATGAAGTAAAATTAGCAAGCTTTACTCTTCCACTAATGGCCATGTATGGCTTTGGAGACTTCTCAATAATCAAATATGTATCTTTTTCAGTGAAAAATGAAAGTTTTCAATAGTTAACCCTAAAAACTGCCCGAAAAAAATTTAAAAACGGTCAGCTGAATTTAACTGCCCACAGCAAAAGGAGTTCAAAATTTTTGATCGACCATATATGGTCGATCGGGCAGTTAGGGGTTAAAGGGTGATTAATTGGCAAATGGAACAAATTAAGCTGAATGAAATGGCTTTTGAAGCTAATTGCTAAAATAATTAAAGAACTTGAATGTCTTCCAACTAGCTTCAAAAGTCACTAAGTTTAGTGTCTTCAATGTGGAGAAGATAACCAATTTATACAAGTGGGGTAGTAATAGATAAAACAATCCATGTGGGATATATAAAACAAGGATTAATAGAAGCACACCCGCTCCTAGTTAAGTCAAAAGTAGAAATTATGTTCAATGTAGAATTTCAGACCTCATTTAGGCATGGTAGAATGATTTTCTCAAAAAAAACTTTGAACTAAAAGAAGTTGGAGAATCAAGCTAGTTTTCATCTCCAAAAATATGTTTGAGATTTAGAATCTCCAATAAAAAGTTATGGACAAAATCTAGAGAGTGAATTTGAAATGTCAAACCCTTTCAACCCTTTTTAAAATTTTGTCCATAACTTTTTATTAGAGACTCTAAACCTCACATGGATTCTTAGAGATGAAAACTAGCTTGATTCTCAAGCTTTTTTTAGTTCAAACATTTTTTGAATAAAATCATTCTACCATGCCTAAATGAGGTCTCAAAAATCCTACTTTGAGCACAATTTCTATGTTTTGACAATGAGTGCTCAAGCTCTCATCTTCAAATTATTCCATTTCCTTTGAGGATTCACTATGGCCAATTGATTTCTCTATAAAACCAACCTCTTTGCCTTCATTATCACCAAAGGTCAATGAATTGAGTCTTTCACATTGCCATCAAAATAATTTCTTGATGGTAGATGGTCATAGGACTATTTTGAACATTTGATTTTTTTTTAACAACTTACTTAAGATACAAGGTATCCAATAATGAGGATTAAAATGCATAAGAACACCTTAACCCTGATTAATTAACACCTTGTACTTGGATTTTGAACCATTAACTAGCATCTGACATTGCAACGAAAGGTGAGTGGTTATAGTGGGAGAAAACAACACTTAAGAAAAATTAAATGTAATCATGGGGTCCTTTTAGTGGCCCTCCAAAGGCCTGAGATTTTCTCTAACGGTTCAAAACTTACGAAAATCAATAGTTCAAATGGCTAAAATTCAAACCCAAAACCAAGTAGTATGAATTGTCAAATATACACAAAAATCATCTTTTAAGCCGGTAAATGGATTTAGCATCATCTTGAGTAGAAAATTTTGTAGTTCATCAATACAGGACTTTACACCACAAAGCGCTACATATATCCCATTCAAGAAACTCAACTCCCCAAATTGGAAGAAAACCATCCAATTTTGCTCATTTCGATTAGCTATTTTTTGACTCTTCAACATTTGTTTTTTAGTGATACAAAACCCAACCTTCCTCAAGCCTCCAAGAATGTAGGAAATTTGGGTTCTTTTTTTTTATTACATTTCGCCAATTCCTTTTTGGAAAGCGGTGGAGATTTGCCCAACTTTTATTATTATAGTAAGCTATAAAACACAAATGAAAGCTCAATAGTTTCAAAATATTATAAACTAGTGTCTTTATTTTAATTTTATATCCGATTATCACCAGAATAATATTGCACATGAAGGTTCAATTCAACACACATCCCAAAATTGATTTTCTACGTCAAATTCTTAGGGATCCATGTCTCTTCACACCATTCACAAGATGACATGTGGCACTTAAATTTTATTTTGTACAGAAATGACTAATTTATACCAAATCTAACCTTAATTGCTAAAGGACAATTTGTCCCTTTGGTGAAGAATCGGGATTTTGGGTAGGTATCTACAGTCTCATTTTTTGTCTTGATTTTCTTAAATTTTTTTTGAAGATAGAAAAATTGATTAGGTTTGTGGTAATATAATAATTTTTTTAATCGATGCCCGAGAAGAAAAGTTATGCTCAAAACAATGGAGAGGGGGGGGGGGGGGGGAGAAAGGGGTGGGGTGGGGTGGAGAAGGGGCAACCAAAAAAATTAAATTAAATTAAATATTTTTTCTCATAGATTATATTTTTGTACATGGAAAGCTTTTATTCATTCCATTTGGATTTGTTATGAGAAAATTATGGACAATATTTTGTTTTGGGCATCTTCTTGAAAAAATAACTTGCAGGATTCATTTTTGAATGCAATTTTTACAATTTCAAAAATTAAAAATTCCAAATGGTTTAATTCACTTCTTAGAAAAATCCCACCATTGGGATTAATTCATTTAAATTCCATTTAGAGATATTAATAATTTAGATTTTCCTTCTATCTTGTACCTACTTCTACTTAACAATTTTTTAAAGTATGAAAATTAAGTTATTTTGAATCTTTTTTCCCCTAGACTTTCAACTCAATTCTCCACCATAAAGATTTAAAGCTCAAAACTTTGTAGTGCAAAAAGTTTAAGTTAAGAAGGTTCAAAGTCAAATAATCTAGCCCTCCAATATGCCAAAATCCTTTTTTTCTTTTTCTTTTTTCCACTTTTAAACACAGGTATCTTGCAATTTGTGTTGTCAAAATTTCTGAATTTTTTTCCACACACTCTCGTATTGATTTGGTGTAAGATCCTACAGTTACGTGTCCAAAGAAAACAATTTTCAAATTTTTTTTACTCTTTGCAGTAGAATTGATAGTTTTAAGTGCTTTTTTGGGAGCAAAAAAGGTCTTGGTCTTTTAGGGGTTAACATAGGCCATAGATGGAGGCTCGAATTTTACTCTATAGTTCCTGGGGGTTAACCCCTAAAGCCCCGCTTGTCCCCTCAAGGGACAATTTGGGTCCAGGTAGGTTCCTATTGTCTCAATTTGAAGTGAATTTTTTTGAGATTTTTTGAGGTTGTGTAGCTTTGCAAGAGCTTTGTGGATATATAATTTTTGTATCAATCAGATGCTGGATGAAAAAGTTATGGCACAATGAGCAAGAAATGGAGATTGGCGGACAGCCCCCCCCCCCAAATTACAAAAAGTCAAAATAATTTTTTTTGAATTTTTTTCCTAAAATATTATATTTTTACCTGTACGTGAAGCTTTGATTCATTCTATTTGGACTAGGGATGAGAAAGTTATGGACAATCTTAGTTTTTCGGGCAATTTAAGCATCTTCTTGAAAAAAACTTTTTGTTCAATTTTGAATGCTAGTATCTTCCAATCCGTTCGGTGAAACTTGATGAAATTTTTACTACATGATCTCAGACAAGATCCTACGCTTAAATTCCAACAAAAAAAAATTGATTTTCTTAAGTGAATACAACAGAAGTGGTAGTTTTGAGTGGTTTTTTTGGGCAGAAAACACCTTTGGGGCTCTAGGGGTTAAAGACGGACGGGGTGAACTACCCCCCTCGCTCGTCCTGCCTGAAAGTCCATCCAGGGGTGCATATAAAGAAAAGCCCCCTATTTTGTGCTGTGAAAAAACTATGTTCTACAGCCCCCAGCTAATTTGGGGCCTCTGATTGCAAATATGAATTCAGAATTTACAAAAAAAAATCATGCATGGAAAATAAAAAATTCCAGGGTTTTCCCCGGCCTTAAAGACGGAGCCCAGGATGTACTATACAAATACGGTGTCTTTGTACGACTAGGCCAGTATTGTACAGTACAGTACAGTACAGTACATCCAGCCAAGCTCCATTAATGCGATTCCAGAAACATGAAGCCAATCCTGAAGGCAGAGTAGACTGGCCCCTGACGTGAGAGAAGGATGATGGGCTACGCTACGGCTACGGTCGAGACGGACGAGCATGATTGATTCCGGACGCTAAATATAGCGGCGACCCCTAATTATAGCGCCAACTAGAAAGTGTAGTTAGTGAGAACTGGAACTCAACTAACTTATGCGGGCTGCTGCTCTGCATGTACAGTGAGGAATGCCCTAACTTACGGTCGCGGATTTCCTGGAGGTGGTAAGACTGCTGCCATTCACAGCTTTGGGGGCCACCAATCACTTGGCGCTTGACCAAACGGGGAGGAGGCTTTTGCATTGACAGAAAGTTATCAAGGCAGCAAGAAGCCACCTTTGTCTTATTAGCCCAATTGGGCTGGCTCGATTTGGTTCTAAGGTAAACTACATCTAAAATTGACCAAATAAGCAATTCAACATGGTTGTCATTATTATATTGAGATTTTTTTTGCGAGGGGTCTTGTTGATAGTCAAAAGGAGATTCTAGGTGTGCGATAGGGGTCAAGGAGGATTGACCCTTGTATTGCCCCATGTTTTATCCCTGCTTAAAACACTGGAATTTTATTTTTTTGTTGCATATGATCAAATTTGCAAATTTTTACAATCAGAGGCCCCGACTTAGCTAAGAGGCGTGATGAAATTTAAAAAATTTAAGCGGCACAAAATAGGGGGAAATTTTTACATTCACCCTTTGATGGGGGCAATACAAAGGGCCAATCTTTCCTAGCCTGCTACTGGTGGTCTAAGGAAATGGTGTTGCATCGACTCTGAAAGTGCCCTGCAACCGAGTCCACAACTCAATGTACATGGTAGTAGGCAATTCACATCATGAAATGCTTGCAGGTAGAGATGAGCCATGCCTCTAGAGACCTCTCATATAGACACATGGCATCTTCTTTGTAAGCGTCTTCCGCAAATTCAACCCTATTAAGGAGAACTGACTGAAATTGCACACCACTGTCTTTTGGTTCTTTTTGTATCCAAAGGAATGACATGGTCTTCAACAACCAACCTGGTTCGAGCATTGGTTGATTCAACATATTTGGAATGGACTTATTGGTTGTGGGAGAGTAGAGTGGCCAATGTTTGCAATTGAAGAGATGTTCTCTAACCTCACTGCGTAAAACGATGGCTTCTTTCATGAATCGTAGGTGTAGATTAGATCTCTTTGATGTGATGGACATTGAACATCCAAACTAGACATCCTTTGGCCTTCTCGTTGGCTTCATTTTCCATTTCTCCATAATTGTCATTGCTAGACAGGTTGCTAGAGTTGTAGCTTGTCATCGACCTACTTGTCTAGCCATGAAAAGCCTCACAGGCTCTTTGCGTGTAGTGCCAATTGGCTATTTGCCTTCTCTTGCTTGCATCCGATCAATTCTAATTGTCTTTTCGTCTTTGTTTTGGTCTCCTTGTTAGGTCACTTGTGGTTGGTGGTTTAAATTATTCCCTTGCAGTAATTTTTTTTTTTTTTTTTCCATTAAAAAAGAAAGAGATTCTGGATTCTTTTAGAATGCATTTTTTGAACATCATATAAATATATTGTGAATATACAAAGTGTTGAAAATAGGTGATTCTAAAATCATCCCTAAACTCATGAATAGTAGGTGTACTTTTTAGGCAAGAATTTGTAAGAGTTGAAATTAGGTATAGTTACCATAATTATGTATTTTATTGCATTTGAATGTATTGAAAATTGGAAAGGATTTGTATTAGGACAAATTAGTGTAAAATTGAGGTTCAAATGGTGTGGAATGAGTTGGAATTCAATAAACACCTTGTGATTTCTGCATATGCCATTCAATATTCAATAAGTTTGAAGGATGCTTTCAGATTTCCAACAAAACTCTACAAGGAATTAAGAGAGCTATGATGAGAAGAATAGACTTTGGCACTAGGAATAATTGATGGAAAGCTACCAATGGTTTTGCTTTCACTTTGTATGAAGTGCTTATAAAATTTGATTCTAATTTGTTGATCTATTGCAAAAAATGATTTTGTACATCTAGTAATTCTAAATGTATGCAATGATAAAAGAGATTACAATCGGTCATCAAACCTTACATGTGAGGAAGTTTGTATAGGACCTCACTCAAAAAGTAGGCTAGTAACATTGTAGGCACTTTAACCCCTTAAGTTCCTTAACTATGTTTTTACCAAAACCGCTCCAAAACAACCACTTATAGTACAAGTATAAATTTTTTGAGAAAAAAAACATTTTTGGACACATGTAACCATAAGATGTTGTAGTATGACGACTTCAAAACATGTGGTAAGAATTTCAGAAATTTCCACCGTGTGGATTGCAAGATATAAGCATTCAAATTCACTTAAATCACTTTTGGGTCCCTACGAAAAACAGGGTAGTTGCACTTCATAAGCTCACTTTTCTATGAAAAATGTCCCAAATGGTGGTGCTTCTTTGGATTCTATTTCTCAGACGAGTTGGCTACAAGCTTAAAAAATTTCACATCATTTAGAATTGCACAACATATAGGAAAAGAATAATAAGTAGAAAAAAATAGATAATAATTCAAAATACAAAATTGTTAAGAATTTGGTTATAGAATTGAATAATGCCAATTCCAATTGTTGAAATGTTGTAATAAACAATCTACATCCTATGATTTTATTTTTTTCCAAAAATATTGAAAATTGAGTAAGATAAAGGACTTCAAAGTTTATTTTAGAGTAGAGAATCCATAACTACCCACAAACTAAAATTCCTCATAATTTTTGACTCATTGGTCAAAATGGAATGATTAAAACTTTCTACACACACATATATATAACACTCTAGAAAACAAATTTCAAATTTTTGTTTCTCAAAAAAAATTCTTTTTTTAATCTGCCCAAATTGCCCGGCTGGGAAAAAAAATTAACATATTAGGCCATAACTTTTGACTCATATTTTCAAATGTCACAAAATTTAGTGCATATGAAAGATATTACTTGTGCACAACTTCTATTAAAATTTCAGCCACAAATATGAAAATAGCCAATCACAGGTACCTACCCAAAATTTATATATTGCCAAAAAACGCATGATGGTCCTTTAGGGGTTAATCACTAACAAAGATTGCATATTGTGATGGATGAAGTATGTTTTTTAGAACTTATCATGGGAATTATATGATATGGATGACAAATATGTGCTTAAAAAAACACTTTTTGCCTATTATTAGCAATGTCACTATCTTGATCACTTGATGCTTCAAGATTTTGGTGCTATGATTTGAATCAATTCATGTTGACGTAAGGTAGGCAAACTTTGAAGCCTTCTTCCAAACAAATTCAAGTCAATTTTCCATGAAATTTGGTACATTGAAAAGGTAGGCAAACTCTGGAGATAATTAAATCAAGCTATGACATTACATAAGTTCAACGCAATTGTACATCTTGTCAAGAAAGGTTTGTTTTTTATAAAATAAAATCCAACAACCCTTCACCGCACAACATGCAGTGGCCATGCAGTTCTAGGCATATGGAACGTCTACCTTACATGAATGCATGTGTTTCACTTGAAGTAAAGTAGGGACACCCAAAATTGTTTTACTTCATTCTCGTACCGGTATTACATTGGTGAGAATTCTATTTATATTCTTATTGATGAATGAAAGAGAATTCCAACAGACCAAAAATGTAATTTGAATACCACATGCACGAGTTTTGTTCTAAGAATTACCTCTTTCACAATTGGATTACCTTTCAATGTTACAAGCACAGGGAATATCAATTCTCCACTTGCCCAAAATACGTACCTAACTCTACCCTAAGTCTGTCCAGCACCAAGACTTTCACAAGTACTGTATTTCGAGTAAGCAGGAATCCCCTCCGTCCATACTTCATATAAAAGTCCTATCCTCAAGTACCTACTCTACTGAGATTGAATCGTGAATCTGGGTTCACATCCCATGTTAACAAATGCCAAGATGGTTTTTAATTTATTTAATAATAACATTACTGCAGACGTCAGAAGAAACGGTATATGTAATGTTACTACGCTACTAATTTTTGAGACCGTCAACCCCATTTTTTGCACACCTTTGGCAAACAAGCTATAGGGTCAAAAGTAAAGAATGGGAGTCCCACTAGTCCTGGGACCATTCAGACCTAATCTAGCCAATTGCACACCTGTCTGAGCCAATTTTGTGAAATGTCGGGCCCAAATTGATCATAAATCGCCACCCGATCAGAGGTTCAGCTCATGAACATCTTTTTAATCAATGCGTACCTACAGTATTGTCAAAGAAGTTATTTAGAACGTTCCAATAAAAACTTAATCCTTCATAACTTTTGCATACGGTATCCAAATTTCTTGGTGCAATAAAATCCTCTTTCATTTACCAAGACGAACGTATAAAAATGAAACTAGTCTAACAATAAGAAATATGCTCAGTAGCTAGCTAGCGCAAGAAGTCCTACCTTTTACACTCTGAGGACGCGGTTCGAGCTCAAATCATACGGGTCTTCTCCAGCTATGGTAGAATGTAATCGTCCACCTGCCCATCCGTTGTTCAAGGGAGCCTTTACTGCATTTTTGGCAGATTCACCAATAACACGTGTCCCATCAGGATTTTGTTCCTCGAATTCGGGCAACCCCTTTGCAACTCTCTCCTTTCGAATACGTCTCTGTTCATCAATTTCCTTCCGCAACCACCTCTCAACAGTCCTCTGGAACAATAAAAAAGCTGATCGTTAAGACAAAAATTGTCATATAGGGACATGACGAATCAATCAAAACAGTGACATGTTGAGAATTTAAATGCGTCTACATGTAAGTGTGTCAAATGTAGCGAGAGCTGCCTCAGGGACCTACACGTGCCATCAACATTGGCAGGAAAACTCAGGAATGACGTGAGAGAGGACTCAGAGTAATACCATAAGCGAGAGCTCCTTCATTTCTTCTATTTGACCAATGGGTTTTGTGAATTGCAACCTCCCCTTTGCAACATATGCCTGAAACATTTGTTGAATACAGTATTGGGTCAGATTCTTGGAGAGAATTCAGGTCAAATAGATCCACAATACTCAATGTTAGATCACTGCCATAACCAAAATAGCAGGTTCGACCTCTGAGAAACAAATAATTACTGAAGGTCAAAAAACAATTTCCCTCCCAAATAGCGAAAACATACGTAACGCATGGTTTTTATTTCACTATTTCAACTTTCAGGCCACTCGATTGCCACTTTCCTTCAATTTCTATTTTCGGAATTATTTTGGCCAAACCTATCATGTGGCTACGTTATTGCGAATTTCAGGTGAGAAGCTTACAATATGGGTGGGCCATGACTCAAGTCCGTCAAAGATATGGGTGGCATAGATGATAGTGGCTCCTCTCTCTTCACATTCAGACCTCAAAAATGCCATCAAATCAGCTCGAGCCAAAACATCCAAATCAACTGTAATCTCGTCAAGAAGTAACACCTTCATCAAACCAAGAAACACAAAGTCAGAGACCAATACATGAACCAATCATTTGGTAACAAAAGCATAATATAAATCTAGAACAATATATAAAGTATCCACTCCCAAGCATTCACAGCTGTCGTTTGCACCCTTCATCAACACTGAAAATATTGAAGAGCTACCTGATACGGACGTAACAACCCCATACATATTTGCACCCGTCGCCTTTGGCCATCTGAGACTTTGTGCATTCGCCACTTCAAATCAATATCAAGGACCTGTCCAAACGCAATTTGTTCAAACGAAATCCTAATTATAGAATGGTAGAAGTATCCCAAATCCCATATCCCTCCTTGAAATACACCAATAATTTACTTCTCTAGGAACATGAAGTGGACACTAAAGCCCACCATCCAATACTACATTTTGTGGTTACTCCACGTACACCCAGCTGAATTTTTAGGGTACAGTCATGGCAATGGAAGCAGGGTCTTCAAATAAGAACTTCAACATATTCTAAAGCGTTACACAACTCTGTGCTTTACCTTAATCAGACGCTCTCGTCTTGAAGCATCAATGCCTTGAACTCCAAAAATCATCTTCTCAGCAGGCACATCCATTTGCAAAGGGACATCGAAGCCAGCGAATGCCACATCTCTCCTCCACTACATCGATAATAGCAGAAAATCATTAACTTTCTTATCTAGTAGCTCAATTTGCATCTAGTAGCTTCATTTGCATCTCATCAAACTCAAAGTCCTTGATTCAGGAAACATGATCAAAGAGGAAGAGAGAAACCTCTCCACCAAGGTAAGCTAAGGCCCCACTGGAGGTCAGAGCAGTATCATGGAAAGCCGATCGACCTAATATTCGAACCATGTCAGGATCCACCATATGTTTACCGCCCAGGATCTTCAGAAGCGTGGTTTTGCCTGCAGCAACACAAAACAGCCTGCATGAGACCACAAGAGTTCATTCCATGCTAATTGACATGATTCAGTGTTACCCTGTATCCTCCTCTATCCATACCCTGAGGTTTAGGGCTTACAGTTGAATTGCAAATTGATCGAAGTTTAGGATTCATATTAGATGAACAAGGTTGCAGAGATTCTGAACAATCACATGTGGATCCATTCGTGCCAAGATTGTCCACCCTCATTGTTACCAAATTCGTTCAAAAAGAGACTAAACGCTTGAAACTTCCATCCTAGATATCCCCACGTTGTCCATAATTGACGCCTGACAGTTTGATCTGTCACATTGTCATTTAAGGTCTCTCAAAGTGAACCACGCTCTTGAAGATAGACGACATAAGACCAAGGTTGCCTACATTGCTCACTTGATCCTTCCAGACGCAGCTGGATGAAAATAATGCAACAGAAAAATTCTCTAAGCTTCGAAAAGCGTACAGAGAACTCAGGCCCAACAGTGTTACTAGAATTTCCCACAGCGCACGTGGATCCGAGCCCTCAACCCTAAATCTGACGCCCTGTTCCAAAACCTCACTCCCGAGTGCAATTTCAAAAAACCAGACCACATGAAGCTCCTAACCAGAAATCGAATGTTTCAAAAACAAAACTGCAAAAAAATTGAATGCAGAAGATCCTTACCAGCTCCATTAGCGCCCACGAGGAGGCAGCGATCACCCGCACGCAACGTGAGCGAGAAGTCTTCGATCAAAGGCTTCGCGCCAGGTGGAGGAGCTCCATCAATTCCAGGGTACGTGAATTTCAGCTTGTTGATCTGCACTACCACAAGAGCTTCGCCATCCCCACCAGCCATCTCTCACACTTTCTTACAAAATTGGCAAACTAGCAACCCAACAAATGACTTTCGCCCAGCCAAGTGCAGCTCTTCCTTGCAATTTCTACAGTAACCCAGGTCAGAACTATGTGAATGAGGATTTGTGGAGGTTTGTATTAAAGAGAAGTAAGTTATGAAGTTAGTTAGAGACGGGGATTTGGCTGGAGGGAGAGAGAGAGGGAGAGAGTTCAATTGGCAGAGGACGTTGGGCAGGGTGTTTGGGAAATGAGAGTTGCGTCCGGTGGATTTGGTGACCGTCCGTTGGACGGGAGAGAGGGTTGCAGGGGACTGAGAACGTGGGTCAGCTGAGGCCAAGCGTCGGTTAGCGGAGGTTCAAGGTGGCCACGTCAATGACCACTGTAGTGACTAGTGAGTGAATGATGTTACCAAGTGAACTTACGGTTTCCACTTTCCAGCAACTTACTATTTTTTTTTTTAAAAGGGCAGCACCGACAGACTGGTAGGAGAACCCAATTTTCAGGGCCCCAAATTCTTGTACAATAGGTACATGTTGATATGCATATTTGAAGTCAAATTTGAATTTAATTTATTGGCTCTAGATTAAATGGAGGAAGCCTTGCATTTACAAAAGTTACATGCAAGGAATTTTGAGTAGGGATTTACTTGAAAAATGAGTTGATGCTATAAGGATAAAGCTCGTCGTAGTGGAGTTGATTGTTTTATTAGTTGTGTACATTATTGTTTACTACTAAGGTAGGGGTTTCTTTTGCATCCTTAAAAAGGGCCCCTACAAATTGTCTTATATGGCTCCTCAACCAACTCCAGTCCTTGAATTAATGGATAAGTCCTTCCCATGTATTTAGCAAAGTATAATACCTCCTCAACATAGGGGACGACCATTGCATAGCTTTACAATGTTATGTGGACAAATGGAAATCATATGTTTTCACTACCACTCAAAAAATGAAAATTTTGTAATTTAGATAATATTTAACTTCAAAACTTGAAGACAACTTAACCCCTAAAGGACCAAACATCGTTTTTTGACAACATAGCAATTTTGGGCAGCTCACTATGACTGGAATTTTTATTTTTATTTTTTGATATTTTCACACAAGATGTGCCCGAGGAGTAGCTTTAAGGCCCAACAACTTTCATAACTTTTGCCCACGTGGTTAAAAAGTTATTGCACGATATGTCATTTTTATTATTCGGCGGGCAGTCCGGGCGGCTGAAAAAACTTCTTTAAAAATCATTTTTTTCTAAAATAAAAATTTGAAATTGGTTCTTTAGATTTATATATATGTGGGAAGCTTTGAATCATTCCATTTTGATTAATGAGATGAAAGTTATGAGGAGTTTTAGTTTGAGGGTAGTTATAGAATCTCTACTCTAAAATAAACTTCAAAGTCCTTCATTTAACTCAATTTTCAATATTTTTTGGAAAATAATGAAAACATTGGGTGTAGATTGTTTATTACAACATTACAACCGTTGGGATTGGCATTTTTCAATTCCATATTTCAATTCTTAACAATTTTGTGTTTTGAACATTCTCTACCTCTTTCTACTTACTATTTTTTTCCTATATGTTTTACAATTACAAATGATCTGAAATTTTTCAAGCATGTAGCCAACTCGCTTTGAAGAATGATTCCAAAGAAGCAACACCATTTTGGATATTTTTTCATACAAATCTGACCTTGTGAAGTGCAGCTGCCCGGATTTTCTCAGGGACAGAAAAAGGATTTTTGTCAATTCAAATGCTATTATCTTGTAATCCACACGGTGGAAATTTCTGAAATTTTCTCCACAACTTCTCAAACTAGTGTACTACAAGATCCTATGATTACATTTTTCCAAAAATGTTTTTTTTCTAAAATTTGGTACATGTATTAGAAACGACAGTTTTAAAGCGTTTTTGGTGAAAACATAGTCTTTGACCTTTAGGGGTTAAACTATTTTATAAATATGTTTTCGCTCTATCCAATGGCAATTTCAATTGTGAGTGAATCCACTTCTAACAAAGAACTCCATTCACACTACAGGAAGAAAGAACACTAGATTTCTTTCCTCTTACTGCATTGGTTTCCAATGAGGTTTAGTTACAATACAAAAATATCTATGTACAAAATTTTGACATGCAACACCCAACATTGAACTCTACAGTTTAATTTTTTTCTTACTTAATGACACTTAAGGCCAATTTAAATAATTCTGGAAAAAACCATAATTCACAATTATAAAATTGATTTAAAAAAATTCATCATCCCAAACTGTGAAATTTAATTTTAGAATTTAATTAGAAATGGAGTTCTAATTTTTTGAAATTTAAATTTGAAATTCTTGATTGAGATTGCATAAGAATACAATATTATAATGACCAAAATGACAATTGTAGTCTAAAATGACCTAAAACTACTCCAAGTAATGACCAAGTGATAGGAATTTTCAATGGAATCCACAAGGTTTCCAAATCAATATCTAACAATGCTCAATTGGGGGCTCCTCATGTTGACGCATGAAGAAGGGGTTTGTTCCTCTACTTGTTCCTAACAAGGATATCCAAGGTGTGTAATTCCCATGCCTAGTTGAATCGTGCCGGTTTAACTGCAACCCTCAAAGGCCGTATGTTTCAAAAAAAAAGAAAAAAAGAATTACAATTGTAAACTAAGGGAGAAATCCCTATACCCAACTGGAGTCTCATACTCGACTTGTAGTGTGCAGCTATTTAACTATGATTGGAACAAATTTTCAACCTAAGCTTAGAATGCGTTTTTTTCACCTTTTCAAGATTGGGACTAATAAGGTGATGACACATGTTCCAAAGTAGTGAGCAAGAAAGTGGGAAGTAGTGAGTGAAAAAGTAGTTCTTGAATGATCGGAATTGGAAGATTCTAGGCATTGGCTATGGACTTGGACTACTTTTTGGCTCCCCAAAAACACAACAATTTCAATTTTGGAAATAAAATTACAAAAAAATTGCAGTCTCCATATTTCCTATCTTTCCTTATCCAAAATCGCTTAAATGATCGAGTATAAGTGTTTCTACCGTTCATTATGCCAAAGAAATCAAAAGTGCAGTGTGTATCGCTTTATTGGAGCCTACTGTACAGTACAGTACTGTACGACTCAATTTCTGCAATGAAGAAAACGGTTACTTCATCTCATACTAGAACCTCGTAGGAACTAAATTTCAAACCCGTTCCTCGATCTAGTTCAGAAGCATGTCTAGCCCTTATTCCTCTTTTGATTATCCCCCACCTTTGAGTAATAACATACAAATCGGCACATCAAACCGGTCAAAGAACCAACCCTCCAAAAAAAGGAGGGAAGAGGAAGCGACATAAGAATATTTACCATGATTCCAACCTCCATATAGAATCTGTGTTTGGCTTACACAACCAGCACGGTTGCGGAATCTGGTAAATCGAATCCAGGAGATCCTAAAAATAAATCATAAGCGAGGGAGTGAGATAAGATAATGACACTTCTTATGAAACATGGTTTGAGGAAACACTCATCCAAGCAAATTAAATAACTTACATCTTGTATCGACTTTGATGGCGACGTCAGTTGCTTTCAGCAGAGAGCTCATTGAAATATAGAATCCAAGCATGAGTAGAAAGACAGGTAAAGCAGAGCTATGCTACAAGAATTAAACCTTCAAAAGGATTGACAGAGATCCAAACAAGTTGAATCGTAATAATGACCCATGAGGCATTTGAGTGCCTCAGGGCCCACACCTTGAAATCAGAAATCGAGCCAGATTTTTTATGAACCATGACAACAAGGTAATCTTATTCTATAATAAGAAAATTTGTAGCAAAGAGCACCCGTGCACTGGCATTAAGGGTGCTTCAGGGTTATTCAGTGTGTAAAGTGGTCGTAGCTTCAGAAGTAAGGGATCGGTCAGTTCTCCCAAGTCGACCCGGTAGAGTACCCTGTGAAATAAAAAGGATTGGTTAGTCAGAGCAACGTCAATATCAATCTTACACTGGTGCTAGTGATCTAGTTCACGTCAAAAAATGCGAGGAAGATGCAAAGTGTTTCGAAATTAATAGCCACATAATACAAGGGGAGCTTCGTACCTCAGCAAGAAAGATGCAGAGAAGTAGGTCTAATTGCATATAAATGTTGAACTGGACAAACCACCACAAGAGTTACGAGCTTTAAACAAACCATGAATTCAAGGTAACCGTATAAACAGAGTATCAGCAATTTGTCAACACCAAGAAAGAGAGAGCAATAAGCATCACATGTCGAGACATACATCAGACATACTGTTCAATGCAAGTAATCAGAAGAATAGCAACGAGGTCAGTGCAGACATATGGCAGAAGACCAAATAACACGAATAATTGACCACAGCTGTATGCAAGACACATTAAACCAGTGAGTTGATTGAGTGAAGAGAAAACAGAAAAATTATCAAAACAGCTCTGTTCAAAGAGCCAGCCAAGAACCATCTGAAGCACATTTTACTGCATAATAAAAACACGTGGCAAACCCAAACATGTTATATGAGGATTTGGATGTTTCCAAATCCAATTAGAAGTGGAAAACCACAAAATTATCGATATCCAATGGTACAATACACATATTGACTTTACTACAATATTCTAAAGAAACTTCAACGAGAACCACGTTTCAGCCAAAAAATAACGCTGAGCACTACACTTCCCATCAGGACTGCACGTAAGAGAGAGCTAGAAAGGTCATGGGTCTTTCTTAACTGTGGTATATTTGTGCTGCGGAGGGCATTAGCTAGATTTGAAAACCGATCGTGGGTGACAATTGCAGAGCCCCGGTCCATTGATGGTACGCGAGGAGCTTCGGCGATGGACCTCGGGGGATACAATGCCCACTGCATTGCCCAAATGCCAAGCGGCCGCATGTACGCCAATGACCGGAAGTCCCCATCTATTGTCCATGCTTCCGGGGTTTGGAACCAATATCTGCACTCATAATATTCCAACAGGGCGTCCAGTCTTTAGGTTTCAATAAGAATCGAGTTCAAACTGTGTTAGTAATCGAAGATAACCCGAATCAGGTTCAAACAATCTCTACGCTAACAACCATATTGACAAAATACTCAAGACAGTTTAGGTCACGAGTAACTCGTATCATATACTTCTAGATAGTCATGATAAAGTATTGAACTCAGGCTTGATAAATTGTAAACGAGATGAACGACATGCCTAGAAATCATGCGCTTCTTCTATTCATCAAAAACTAGTGGTTAACGAGTGAAGCCATGATGATCTCTCTACTGAAAATAAATTTGCGTGAGCGATTGGATCCGGCTCCTAGGAGTCAATTGTGCAATCAATGATTAGGATGCACCACACACTTTTTTAACCAGATTTACTGATGGTCAATTCTAAGTGAACTTCTGAATCAGGAGGTGTAAGATTTGAGCAGAAATTTAATGATTACAAGGGGATTCCGGTTCATAAATTATACTCCCTCCGTCCCAAAATGATTGTCCACAACTTTGTTGATATTTTTTTGAGTCAATTTCATTGACCATATTGTGGAAAACATAATCAAGAAAGGTTCCAAGTTTTATATCACTAGAATCAATGAAGAACATTGCATGTGTTCATTGCAACCTAAATAAAATTAGCCACAAGGAAGTCTCCATATGACATACTCAAAACAACCTTAAAAAAACATGACATTCAAAGTGGACAACAATTTCGGGACAGAGGGAGTAATGAATAAGAGATTAAGCCATGAGAGTTGCTCTTACTCTTCAACTCGTAGCTCATTTCCAATCATACTCAACGCGCAAGCAACTGTAAGAAAAAGTCAACAAGATAAAGTGAGAGTAACTAGTTTCTTACCCAAGATCAGACCATCCAGCCAGAAACACGCCCTCGGCAGCTGTGAATGCCTGGTCGTTCATACCCTCGTGAATCATTGCCGCGGCGGCGGCATATGTCACCCCGGTCCAGATTTCACGTGATTGCATACAAGTTTCATCCACTTTTCCATTGGGATGCATGCCATTCGCAGCGCCCCACTTACCACCTTTAACCTTCATCACGTTAAAATCAAATACTTTCTGCAATGCGCTCCGAGCTTTGTAATCATCGAAAAGAGGAGGTAAACCTGAGGCCCAGGTGTACCACTGACCAGCCATCTGATCAGCCTGCACACAAAAAACAAGTTTACGTGAAACTTCGGAAATCGAAAAAATTCAAAGAAATCTAATAACAAAGGCATTCAAAGTTTGATCAAAGAGCAACAAGATACCGTAGACAGCACAGAAGAAGCAAAGCGAAGGAACAAAATGACACGCAGAAATATATGGAAGTACCTGAATTGAGTTACTGTTACTGCTTGTTCCACTGTCGTAGCTAAAGTAAGAGCCATTCCAAAGCTTTCGCTCGTACACATCTCTAGCTTGATTAAATTTTCCTGTGAAATAAGTGGCTGCATCTACGTCGCTTACAAGCTCCGCCATGGCAGCCGCTGCTTGCAAGGAAGCTATCCACAACCCTCCACAGTATGCACTGACACCATGAACTGACCACGTGTCATATGTCTGATCCGGAAATCCATCATTCTCAATAAGACCATCGCGGTCCCGATCAAATTGATCCATATACGCCATGGCTGCGTACACAGCAGGCCAAACTGCTTTAGCAAACTTTAAGTCTCCTGTTGCAGCCACATCCCTATAAACCTGAACAGGAAAACACCAAAATTGTTAAATTTGGTCCTATCTGATTTCTTTCCTGGATAATTCCGATATGCGACAAGTAGAGTAGAGACTACGAATTATCAGAAAAGCCCACATTTTAGACTACTTATGTAAACCATGTAGACTACCGAAGCTATACCTGGAGAACAAATTTTGGATTAAGATCTTTCCAATGGCTCGTATCATGGATGTTGTAGGCATTAACTTCTACCCAAGGGTCATGTTGCCCAAGATCATGCGGCACTGCGCCAAAAACCTTCCTTATCCCCATGTTTCCGTCAGCCATGTATTTCACCTTCTCTGGATTCTGAGAAAGAGTAGCTGCAGCGACATCACGTTGTACAGCGAGCTCCAATTTCGGGAAAAGAGAAAGAAGCGCAAATGAAGCATAGAAATGCACATCGTACGTGTTCCACATGATGTACTCAATGCCTTCCAGGTAAAGAAACTGCCCAACATTTTCCTCCCCTTCCTGAAGAAGACTGGGTCCTGTCGCAATTCCAGCCTCAGAGGAACCCATCATTGCTTTTTGCATTTGTTTCAATATCAAGTGTTCTAATGTTTCTGTTGGTGTTCCAGGCTCAACCATCTCTCCTGAATGCACTCGCTCAGCTGCCATGCTGGCAGCTAATTCTATTTCAGCTCTATCCCTAAAACTGAGCAATGACTCGCTTGTAGGGAATCCAGCTACATGTTCTAGTTCAGAAATAAACTTAACTTGCTCGACCTCAAGTCCTTGAAGAAACGGGTTAATTTCCGCCACTGGGGTTGCATTCTCCCCATTCAAACCAGAGGCACCATCTTTATGGTAATGTTCCCCATTCGAACCAATGACTTCACCTTCTCGGTCGTTTTCCCTGACTGTAAGCAGATCAGTTCCAGAAGAGGCTGGATGCAGGCTTAAACCCTCACCAACCTTCGAGAGGCCAAGCGGGGGAGGAAAATCTGAATCACTTGAAAAGGATGACTCTTCCCTTGAAGGAGAGTCAGGAGTAGAATTCTGTGCAGAGTTCAATGTTGATAGCTCTGAATTTCGTTGCAACGCCGGCCCACCATCTGAAATCAACGCAAGCCTTTATCAAGAGTGGTTATATTGACTACATTTGCCACGACATAACAATCAGCATTCCAGAAAAGATATAGGAGACTAAATCTACATGTAAAATAGTGATGCAAAATATTGGATCACAGCAAATGATTCACACAAAACATCTGGTGAAATTATGCTACAAATTTCGAAAGATGTCCCGAACACGGTACAAAGTTCCACCTCGTCCTCACACACCAGGTCAATTTTACAATGTAAACACAAGCGTGCAAACCAGCTTGAAATATGATGAGATTCAGCGTTCAGCAATAAGATGTACGATGTGACACGACTGATACCATACCAGTCCAGATTGTGCCACCCGCAACTAAGTAATATAGCTCGTTGAATAGTGTGACGCGATACCTACAGGAAACAGTATCAATACAAACAAACTCGAATTTCGGGCCTCCAAACTTGCAATATATTTTCCATTAATCAGAGGTATAGACACGATAGACACAGAGGAATCGGTCAGCTTGCAATTGGAAAAGACTAAAAACAAAATAAAAAACAAAAATCCCTCGAGCAGTATCAAAGTCAAAGCTTTCAATGATATTTACAAACCAACGAACGTTTGGGTTTCTTTTTCACACTGTGAATGTTTTCGACAAGCAATGACTTCAAAATTAATTGGCTCCAACAGTATTCAAAGAACAAAATCACTGCAGCAACACCTTCAAAAGGGGCTTGCGTCTGGTTATCTAGTTGGTGAGGCAGTCCGTTACTAAAACAAAATGAAAAATTAAATAAATCTTTGACGGAAAAAGAAGCAGAAAATTCCTGAAAAATCTCAAATGTTAACTAGCTTCAAATAATCAAGGTAAAAAGGCATACCATTCCGGGAGCTTTTCATCCCTAAGTACTGGTTGCTGCCAATCATCGATGGCTGTCTCCCACTTCCGATAATCTGAATACATACAAGATAAGGTATCCGCATCGGATCAAGAACCATAAAATAACAACACGAAATACGCAAGGAGTTTCTCCACAATCATGATTATGAGAGAAGACAGTGGAAGAACGCATTCCATAACCTTAAAAAAAAACTATCACACTCTTAGATATCAGATTCACACAATAACGTATCGTAGAGAAATCAGTTCACATAAGACTGGTGTACAGAAAGATAGCATGCCTACAAAGAAGTGAACGATTGAAGAAAAAGAATTTGGAAGCACAAGTGAGAACTAGGAATTCGTACCACGGAGGGCATCATGTGCGAGTTTAGATGAGGCATCCCCAGCCGTGCCATAGAAAGACGTATAGCGTCTGCAAAAGCAATGCAGTATCAGGCACGAGTTTGACAAACACTGATACAGGTGAGGAATTCATGTTGAGGTATAAATATAGATAGTACTCATAAGGTCTAAGCTCGTACCTGTGGTAAGATTTCCCCTTCAAGAACTTGACTTCTGGAGAATCCCAAGCTAACGAGAAAACGACATCACGCTTTTCCCCTGGAGGTACCTCTACACGAGCAGCAATGGCAGCACCAATTGCAGAACCTTGACGTGTCGATACTGAGGGCTTGGAGCTCCAATTTTCTTCATCAAAACTTCCTTTCTGTGAAATATGGTGCATCAAATTAGTAACGCTTGTGGAAACTTAGTAAGGAGCAATAGGCACCATAATAAAATGTCAAAAGAAAACTGAAAACATTCCTTCCTCATACTTAACAAAGTACTTCATTTGTTGCTTAGTTGTTGCTGATAGTGATAGTCTTCACAATATGCAACGTCATAATTTCTCACAATTCACTATCACAAACCTACATTAGCTTCACCTCAAATGATTGACTGCAACAGTTAAATACCAAAATTAAACCTAGGAAGTGACAATCCAAAGGAAATGTAATTTACATCTTTCAGTTCTGTCCAAATGTCCTTTGCAGTAATTTGAACCTCTTTGCCCCCTAGCGAAAAACACGGACAAGTGGACAACGTTACACCACGTGTCTCTTTCGCTGCAATGGCAAATGTGACGGGACGACCTCCTTTGGCGGCAGTGCTGCGGACACAGGCATCCTGCTCATGAGTATCAATGACATGAACGTGGCAATAGAATGTAAAAACAATACAAAACAATTCTATCATGATATTCTAAGTGAGCACCAGGAATGTAAATGAACTAGCAGTTAAAACAAGAACAATCAAAGCTCATCGGATGTTGTTCAAGGTCAGAGTGTTCCTCGCCAAGCTATTTAACTCAACAACTGCAATGTAACACTATAAACTAGGTGAACATCTATTCATCTGCAAAGTCCAGTTACTGACTTGTGATGGAGACGAACACCACTCACGCCACCCTCCTCTCTGCACATTAACCAACCAGAGAAACATGATTATCAAACAAAACTATAACGCTATCTTTCACAAGGTAATTTCATGAACGCCACATGATGAGACGTCTTAAAAGTACCCTCATACTCACGTAAAAGGCTCATTGAAGTGTCCGCCAGTTGTAGCCGAGTTTCCACCAATAGAATTCTGTCGCAGAATTATAAAAAAAAGAATTAGATGTATAATAACTCATCGTCAATATTCTATCCTATGAAATAAAACACCCTGAACGAGAAAGATAATGTAACATTTACAATGACCAAGCCACACTGCTCACCAGACGCTTTCCGTATAAAACCAGAGCATAACGTCCCAGATCATTGTCACGGCAATAATTTAGACCGTGAAAAGATCAGCCACTCTAGCAAAGGGATTCAGAGAAAAGATGAACTCACAGCCCAAGTGAAAAGGAGGGTCACGTCGGCAGCCTCTTTGCCAGTATTCATGACCTGCATGACAAGATCCAATCCAAGTATGAGAACCGACACCAACCGACGGAATATCAACCTCATGAGACCACGAGCATATCAACAAGGCAGGTTAGAGAATTGAGATTACTTAAAGCATCCTATCAGGGAGCAAAAACAGTAGCGTCTCAAAGACGATAAAGTGAGAAGGGGCTGTCACCAATTCTCACCACATACGAAAACACGCAAGCAGGAAAACTACTCTCTGTGTAATTGTGAGGAATAAATGGGGAAACTTGTCGACATGAGATTTTGAGGTCTGTATCTGGTTCACCTGCCCAAATCAAATCATTTCAAATGAGCTTATTCATGAGCCTCGTCAAACTAAGAGCCTAACATGCATAAGGTGAAAACGCAAGGTCAAAGCACATTCGTGAATTTTGGTCATCAATATTCAGATCCGCTAAACAGAGAGCTATGAGAATGAGAGTCCTGCCGAGTTTTATACTTTGAATAATGTACAAGGTCATTCAACTGAAGGAGACGAACTGCGAGAACAGATTTTAACTTCTCTGATCCAAATGCAACAAAAATATCGCACCTTCATAGATTGTCCATGCACGAGGAAATAGAGCATGATAAGTTGAATTCTTTCCATCTAATTTCCAATCCCAAGACGATACACTCGACTCATCGTTGGTCCTGTCAAAACAACATAATCCTTTTTGCTTCAATTCTTAGACCAAACGAAAAAAAAAATTGAAAAATACAGAGAGATCGCTAAATTTATGACTCTCGAAATGTATGCTCCGAGTGTACTCGCTTTAGAGATACTATCATCAAAACTTATCAACGCTTTCCCGTCAAAAAATTGCCAACTCGTCAATTAAAGCACAGTAAGGTCGTAACATTTGAGCAGATACATCTCAAACCATCATCATCCGATTACCGTCTACAGTTCACATGTATAACTAATGAACATTTGAAGCTAAATATCAAAGCACCTCTATATTAACAAATCTTACTCTAGAAGTTCTTGAGGACGCCCAGGATACAACACAGAGGCATCCTTCTTCATTACTCCATTGCCCTTATCACGAGTAACAAAAACCTGCATCGCCAGCACAGACAAGTTCATAAGATCAGAGGAGTTTCAAACCACCAAGAGACACTTTCAAAGGAGTTGATATCAGAAAATCCAGAACGTAAACGAATAAGAACAGGATACTCTCGTTGTAGCCCATCAGGACTAGTAAAACCAGATCAACCCAGAATTACCGAAAATTGGTCAGCCAACACAGGGGCTTCTTCACAGACACCAGGGATCAACTGCCATCTTCTAAAATCGCCCCTGAAGCCACGGCCAATACTTCCACCCCTGCGTCATCAATCAACAAAGACGTCTAAGAATATAAAGCTCCTACAATGGAAAAATCAGGCCAACGATATAACACCTGCATAGGCACAGCTCTACTGCACTGAATATATAGCTCCCAACACGAGATTGAGAAACAACAAAACTGCTCCACGCACTACCAAAAGTACATCAGAGATACATCATTTCCATCAGGCAAACGAAGTGCACTGACCCCATTCCACCGCATGGCACACCATGACAAGCAGAAGGTCTTGTTTCGCGATAGAAAGGATCAATTGGAGGAATCTACACTCGCAATACAAAATCGCAATGAGAAATTAGGAACCAAGCACATGTACTACTTAAATTAACTCTGCGAATTGCACGCAGCCCCTCCGCATCGCTCCACATATATAGAGGACCGAACAAGTGAAACAGCGATTAACTCCAATTCAAGTATGAAGCAAGAATTTCAGGAAGGTTGTCAAATATAATAGGACGAAGAGAATAAATACACGCCGCACATGAGAGCTAGCAAAACCACCACCAAAGAGAACCGTATGCTGCCATTGCACTCTCAGATTGTAGTTACATCCAGCTTAGCTTACCCGGCCTTGTGATCGTTCTGACTTCACATAAAACCACATTCGCAATCCTAAAGATACCTGCAGACAAGCAAAACAGAAGGCTTAACAACATTGTGTGACCAAATGTGGTCTTTGAACAAATCCAAGGAGTACCCCAGTCAATCAAGCTTGTTACATTTAGAATTGTATTAGTAACCCATCTCCTAGTAAAATGACCAACATATGTACCACAACATAGACATGTCCAGCATACTCCAATGGCATCCAATTACCATGTACTCTGAAGAAGAATGCAACTCCCAAGATTTTCAGTACTAAAGAAACAACTCTCTTCTGAAAAATAAATTCATATTCCATTTCGTTCTCTTCCGTGACCCATTGCTTTAAATGAAGAAAAATTCTTACCATTCTCAAGCCTTCCATAAATGTGACTCGGAATTCGGTCAAGAAATCGGCATGAGAATTAAGCTTGCGTCGCCAAGCTTGTTGGGAAGGAGTTCCAGGATCATGATCCAACTGTGCAGGCACAATTCGTAATAGTAACCTCAGATACAATATAAATAATATTCTGCGTTGATGTTAGGCTTCTGGATTTGAAAATAAAAACACAATGTCAAAGTTGTAAAAACAGGAAAAATAAATAGATTGCCAAAAGATTTTGGGTTCAAGCTGCAATTAAGAATGGTTTATGCCCTTGACATAGCAAGAAAAAACTAAATGGCCAAAAGATTCTGGCAGAATCTAGCACGGTTGGTCCTTCCATCGTTGAATATATATTAAAATTGATGTTAGAAGTATTTTATTACCATTGCTAAAGTTGGCTTGTGCACATACTCCGCAAGAGGCCATGATGGCCGCCGCCCATGGAAAGTATTACCACGAATTGCCCTCGGAGAAGAAATTCCTCCAGGTTTTGCTCTAGGAGACGACATTGTTGCGGAGGTAGCGTAGATAATCCACTCCCTTTGTTAAATCTTTAGAAGCATATGAGGTTGAGAAAATTCTCGAGTAGAATACTTTCAAATATTAGCAGATACTGAATCATTGAGGTTGCACAATAACCTGCATATACGACAGCAATTTATAATCAATTCTCTAAACAGGGAACTAATAACTTTCTTAACTAATAGCTTCTTTACATCTTGAAAACAACAACCAGGAGTCAGAGTTCACCTTCTCGATTAAGACTGAACCAAATACGACACACATTCTCATCACACTCAAAGTACATGTTTCAGGATTCATCGATACAGAGGAAGAGAGACACCTCTCCACCAAGGTGCGCTAACGACCCACTGGAGGTCAGAGCGGTGTTAAGGAAAGCGACCTAACACTCGCAACATGCTAGGATCCACCATATGTTTATCGCCCAGGATCTTCAGCAGCGTGGTTTTGCCTGAAGCAACACAAAACAGTCTGCATAAGACCGCAAGAGTTGATTCCATGCTAATTGACATTACGCTGTAACTTACTCTATCCATGTGGGGCTTCCTGTTGAATTGCACCTGGATCGAGGTTTAGGGTTTATATTAGATGAACTAGGTTGCAGAGATTCTAATAAATCTTATGTGGGTCCAACGGTGTCGATTCTTGCCATCATTATCTACCCTCATTGTTACTAAGCTCGTTATAAAAGAGAATAAACTCCTGATACCTCCACATGGTCCATAATTGACGCCTGATAGTTTGATCCGCCACATTGACATTTAAGGTCTCTCAAAGTGAACCAAGTTTTCATATCACATTAGACCGGTGTCGAACATATGAATTCGAGGCCTAAACCCTAAATATGCGGACCTGGTCCAAAATCTCACTCCCGAGTGCAATTTCAAACCAAAACGCATAAAGTACCTAACCAGCAATCGAATTTTTTCAAAATCATTTTCCAAAACATTAAAAATCAAAATCAAAATCAAAATCAAGATGATCCTTACCAGCTCCATTAGCGCCAACGAGTATCTAGCGATCGCCCGCGCGCAAGGTATGCGAGAAGTCCTCGATCAAATTCTTCACACCAGGCGCTTCAGCTTCATCAATTCCACTTCATGTGAATTTCCCCATCTTGGTCTGCACTACCACAAGAGCCTGGTCACTCTTCCCTCCTGCAAATCATCCGTCTCTCACACTCTCCTACCACGAGGGAACAACTAGCACCAGAACAACTTCCCTCCCCCCCGCAATTGAAGCCCTTCTACCGAAATCCAACAACTAAACCTCTACGAATGAGAATTCGTCGAGAATTTGTACCAGAGAGTATCAAAGCAGAGCGAATTTAGCACCGCAATCATTGACGGGAGACAGAAAAGTAAAAAGCAACACCGAAATGCGTTCCCTACTAGAAAAACTCGTCCAGCAAGCGCAATTCCGCACCAAACGGCGCAAGCACAGGATCGGTAGAAAGCTCTGTACCACGGCAACAAAGATCCGCCCGTCCTCCGTGCACAATCTCCTCTCGCCTGGATCGCTAAACGCTTGGAAAACAGCCGATCACCGTCGCATTGCATGCCCAATCGCTCCTGTGAAGCTGCCAGGGCTGCCCCTGCTTCCGGGAGCTTTACCGAAAGGGGGCCACGAATCTCAGGTCTCAGTACAGTCTCAAACTCTCAATTGGCCACCTCTTCCTTTTCTTTTTTAAATCCTCTTTTTTTTAATTTTAATTGGGGAGTTTATACCAGGGGTGGAAGCTTCCAGGCAAGTGTCGTGGAGGTGGGGGTATTGATTGTGATAATGGTTCTGGGGCACGTTTTGGTGCAGTGGTTGGACGCCACGTTGGAATTTCTTGGGGTGAATGGAAATGTGACATGTCAGCACGTGGGTCAAAGGGATGCTGCCGTTGGTGTCACTGGTTGGTGGCGCAACAGTGTTGGAGGTCTATTTTTTAATTGTGATTTGTGATTTTTATGTGGTCATTTTTTGACGTTTGTTGGTGGCTTTGACTTACGTTATTAGTTACTAAGGTAGAAGATTCGAGAATAGTTTGGGCATTAAGAACTGCCCACCTGTAAAATGTACATGATTTGTACATGCTGTTTTTTCATAGCCTTCACTGATGTACAAATAGTGTACATTTCAGGGGTGGACGATTTTGGAGCCCTATGTTAGTTCAACTTCAAAATTTCATAACTAATTTCGAAAAGCTCCAAAAGATATGAAACGACTTAGGTTAGATGATTGCCAAATCCACTTCTCTTTCAAGGAAAATTTACTGAAAAATATTTCAAGAAGTTTCACCTTTCCAAAATTTAGTTTCAGCTCTTAGATGGGCGATTTCTGGACCTGTTACCTTAGTCAAGGTGCTAATTAGAGCATCTGCAGTGCATCCTGCAACAATGACAATATTGGCATTTTGTCAAGTGGTTTGTGGTTTGTAATTAAAATTGCACTCCAATGCCACTGTTATTAAGGCTCCACTTCCACAGCCTCCGGGGTTAGTAAATTTGCAAGATGTGAAGGGCCCACAAGTTGGTTCATGGTAGAAATAATCATTATTGTCAACCTTTTTCCACATTGTTATGCATGCCAATCAATTCAACCTTCCCTTGTTTCAATAAAAAAAAAAATTTTAATGTAGACCTCTAGAATTTCAATTAGATCCACCTTAACCCCTAAAGGACCGTGGTGCAAAATCCACTTGGTGGCCTTGTGGTCTTCTAAGTGTAAAAAATGTGGGTTTAATAATAATTTCAAGGTTCAATTTATTTCCAAATAGGAAAAAATTGTACTTCCAACATCATTGGGCCTTTTTGGAAACCCGCGACCTCTCATTACTGTAATGGTATAAATCCATTTTCCAAAAACTTTTACTATTTTAGCCAAATCAAAACCTTCAAAATTGGGCCCTCTTACCTTTCAATTTGGTGTAAACTAGGCTATCAGTGTAAGACAAGATTCCATTACAAGTTGCAATCAAGTATAAAAATCCATCTAAACTTAGGCTTAGAGGATGATTTGAAGGGCTCTACACTCTCCAAATGTTTCATGTGAACTACAACGCTAGCGAGTGCGCTTAGAAATGCATAGGCCAAAGAGCCTTGAGCCTAGGTGTAAATAAATCCCCTACAACCATTCAAGATGCCTATAAAATAGACATCTACAACATAGGTATCCAATAACCATAAAAGGTGCTTATAACATATGTGCCTACTGTAGGCTCTTAAGCTCATGAGCTCAAGATTCTAGACTTACATGCTAGCAACCCTACTCCGCATAATGATACAAATTGAATGATTAATATTATCCTTTTAATTTAAAAAAGATAATGCATGTTGTTACTGTGTTTGGAAAAAATAGAAAAGAATACAAATTGAATAACTAATTATATCTTTTTTAAATTAATAAAATAATATAGAGATGCATGTTGTCTTATTTCGAGGGGGGGAACGCAAGATATATCATAAGCAAATTCCATCCTATTGCACTAACTATGTAACTGAAATTGCATCCTAATCACCAATTGAAGACAAGAATAATACTAATTCCAACCTATCTTTTAAAATTGGCATAAATTAAGAGTTTAATCATCTAACATCACTCATCATCTAAAGCCAACCTAAGTTGAGTTTAGACTAAGGCATCAACATTTCACCTTCTATGGAAGTACAACAATGGCAAGTCCCATTTAGGTCCTAGAGAAGCAACGAAAATTGGACCCAATGCTAACAACACCTCCCACATTACCTTCACAGTTGTGGCACTTTTGGGCTCTTGCACTACAAAAATTGGTCTTTTGTTGAACCCTCCAAGCTCCTCTCTACTTCTTGGTCAAAAGAATCATGACGACAGTAAGAGCAGTTAATGTGGAATAAGATAATTGCCTTGTAGAAGCAACTTGACATTCTTTTTGTTTACGTACTAGCTAGCACTGTTAAAGCAATTTGTGGTTCAATTAGAATTTTTATTAGATACAATAAAAAAATTGATGTGGAACAAAAGAATTGCAAAGCCTTGATTAACACTACTAGAAAACTGACGTCCAAAACAACAAAAATCTAACTGAAATCTGTTGTTCATTTTAGTCGTTTCGATCATATTGTCCTGGTCAAAATCAGATACAAATCTGTTGTTCTTTTTCTGTTGTTTTGGACAAATTCAAGATTTTTAATTTTTGTTTTTTGTTTTTAAATTTTTTTTTGGTTGCCCGAAAATCCGGGCAGCCAAAAATTCGTTTCCAAACTGCCCACCACGCGAGCAAGCGCCGCCCATGAGGTTTGAACCTTGAACCTCATGGTTGAGGTTCAAGGTTCTTAACCATTGAACCATCTAAATAATTAAGTGAAAAGGTTTGAAGTATAAATTTATCTATTTCGATTTTTTCATTTTTTTTCATTTGCTTTGTCAAGTCAGCAGACTTTGAAGGTCATTTGGGCATAGTAGAACACCTTTTTTCTAAGAATTTGGAACTAAGAAAAGTTGTCAATTGAAGTTAACTTTCACCTCCAAAAATCCGTTTGTAATTTTGAGCCTCCAGTCAGAAGTTATGAACAATAGTCAGAGAGGATGTTTGAAAATGACAAAATAAATATTCTTCTCTGATTTCTGTTCCTAACTTTTTATTGGAGGCTCAAAATCACAAACAGATTTTTGGAGGTGAAAGTTAACTTCAATTGAAAAAATTTCTTAGTTCTAAGTTTTTTGAATTTTTTTGTTTTACTATGCCAAAATGGCCTTCAAAGTCTGCTGAATTGAAAAATCACTGAATTTTGAATGATTAAGTTTTTAGAAAAACCATGACTAATAGATGTAATTGGTTTGGAAATTTAAGATTCCAAAAGATTCCAAAAAAATTCCAAAAAAATTCAAACTCAACACAAATCTATTGATTTGGTCATTGCACTATTCAAATCAACAGAAACTAGGCACCATTCTGTTGATTTTTACAAAAACTTGAAAAGTAGTCATTCCACTGCTCCAAACAACAAAAATTAGTTGATCTTTTGTTGTTTTGGTCGTGCTTTTCTAGTAATGTAAGTCACCTTTGTTCTAATAGCCAGTATTGACAAGTTATAGTTTGCTTTAATTTTCTTGAGTAATTGTCATGCTTGGTCTTTGAACTTCTTGAATGTCCAGACTCTTCTTGGAAGCTCAACCTTTGTGCTTCTCACTTGAGATTGAATACTTTCTTTGGTATAAGGTAAATTTGCCTATAACAGGCCAACTTTGGACCAACCTAATGCAGGCCCAAAACTTCATGAGCAATATATGTGTCTTGTGAAATGTATTGCTTATGAAGTTTTTGGCTTGTATTAGGCTAGTTCAAAATTCTGTCTGGCATAGGCAGAGTTACCTTAAGCTTAATTGCATTTCTGTTAAGGATTTCAAGGCTATGTAAAGCTATTGATAGTCATGTCCTCTGCCTTCATCCTCCATAAGTCTATTTAGTTCCCAAAGACTGGAACGCTAGCAAACACAAATAGAAACGTAGAGAATTCACTTCTTTGCCTTATGGCATGTTCACACTTAGTGTTAGGGGTGATGTTTGGAATGTGAATCCAATCCAAAAGTAGGTCTAAATTCATTCTTAAGACCATGAGTAACAACACTTTTTAATACCAAGTGTAAACATACCTTTAGGAGGCAACCAAAATTGACATTCTACGTTAACTACTCTGACACACGAGCTTATGTCAACTAGTTTAAGATTCTAGTACCAGGATGAGTTGAAGTGCCTGAGTCTGGAAGTGAAACAACAACGAAAAAAGGGCATGAACTTGCTTGGCATATACCATTGTAGAGCCCGATTACCTATCCAAGATTGAGAATGCTCTTATTTGGCAAACACTCACCAGGAATGCATTAGGTCACCAAAGTATAACTAAGGTAACTCTGCCTATGACAGGCAAAAATTTGGACCAGCCTAATGCATGCCAAAAACTTCACGAGCAATACATTTCACAAGACACATGTACTGCTCATGAATTTCTAGGCATGCATTAGGTTGGTCCAAAGTTGGCTTGTCATAGGCAGAGTTACCTTAATCGCAGAACACTCTATCAATTCATAGTAATTGAAACGTAAGACTAATGTGAGCTACCTGAACTTCTACAAAACTTGATTATTCTCAAGTAGATCTACTACCGTAAGTGTAGGGCAAAGTCAACATTTCTTTGTCAAATATTTATTTATTTTTCAAAAAATAAGGTTTGAAAGATGCTACAAATAGATTTCTTTTGCCTATATTATTTTTTTCACCATACATTTTTTTCTTTTTTGAAGAATAATTTTCCAAAAAATTCTAGCATCTATTTTTAGAATTATTTTTCACCGCCCTTACCCTACAACTATGGTAGCACAGAATATTGAAAAGTACTAAACCCAGACCAAGACTCAGTTTCTTTTGAGTTGTCGAGGATTATAGCCAAAACCATGGAAGGAAGAATGCATATTCTCCCTTTCACTTCAGCATAAAAATGAAGAAAAAGAAATGTACATAATACTGGAAAAATATACATAAATCATTGCACACAAGTCAATTCTGTCAAAGAAATAAGGTGGTCAACTAATCCAATAATCACCTTGTGATTCACTACAAAGGTGTCTGACCCTGCATTGCCATGCCTTCCTAGAGCGTGCAAATTTACACCATTGTGGGTAGTAACAACCAAGGAGAATTGACCCCCTCATTGTCCCACCCAAGGATAATTAAAAAAAATTGCCCCTATTTTGTGTCACATTTATTGATAATTCTTCACTTCTCTAACCTAATTTGGTGCTTCTGATTGCAAATTTGAATTCAGAATTTCAAAATATTATTATATGTTGCAAATGAAAAATTTCAGTGTTTACCCTTGTGGGGCAATGAAGGAGTCAATTCACCTTAGCCCGTTGGTATCCCTACAGAGCAAGAAACAACATCTATAACATTGTTTACCAATGCTGGGTGGATCCATTTTGCTCCCCTAAAACATGGAGCTCTCTAGTGTTGCAAAAGGGTTACTTTCCATTGTTGACCTATGCCCAACCAATAGGGCCCCAATGATTCTGACCGAACCGAGCCAATATCATTGTTTATATTATAACTATATGTTGCGTAGGTATCTAAGGAGGAGTTATCCCTCTTACAAGAGGGGGTGGATCTGCCCTACAAACAATGTTATATCAGTTGCCGTAAGAATATGGTAGAACCACCGATAGTCGACTACTTAACCCCTAAAGGACCACGGATGTTTGAGCATAGTCCTTGTTTTCTTGACTAGCTCTTGTAACAAACATAATTCCTCATGCATGTGGAGTAATTTTGATGATCGCCACCGTTGAAATGAAACAAGATTTATTTAACTTTCTTATAATGAAAAAAAAGATCAACAAAATTGTACTATTTTTGAGGAAATGCCACTGTTGACAAGATTGATGAAAGATGTTTGGTTAAGGAATACTTTCATTAGAGGGAATTTGGGGCAAGGGAGGGCTATTTCAGGCCCATTCTCCTTGCTATTCCTAATGCAATGCGAGAACATGTGCATTGTCAAAAAATTAAATTTATAAAAATTAAATTAAATTAAAATTTTAAAATAAAATAAAAAAGTTAGAAAAAAAAATATTTTTTTTTAATAATTTTATTATTTTCTAACTCCGGCCATGTCGGACCGCTACAATCAACTACTGCCCTTGGGAACGCAGGGGAACTTGTAGCCCTTTACAAGTACTAAATCCCTTCTAATGGTATGTACGCTGAAATCAAAATGTTGAAATCGGAATGCTCAAAAGTGCTCCAAAAATTTTGATTTTTTTTCCACGCGTGCATATTATCACAATATTGATGTATAATTTTTTTCAAATCATTTTGACATGTAGAAAAAAAGATATGAAAATGTGAAGTAACGGTCCACTATGCCTTTTTTATTCTCAAAATATTCACCAAAAATTGCACACTTAATCATATTGAACCAATGGATTCAGTAGAGAAAATCATCTAGGGTCTCTTTGTTGCTTACAGACTGTCAATGAGGTTCACATATCAAATTATTTACAAAAGTAGTTGTAAAAGCCATATGGTGGCCTTATGGTTCTTTAAGGGTTAAGCAAATCTGCACAAGTTTTGGAACAATATAAAGCAATGCAAATTTTCTACCATGTAGGAAAATAGAAATGATGAGGATTGCAAATTTTTTTGTAATTTTATGCCTTGAATTGAAATTACTGTGAGTTTTGGAAGCCAAAAGTTGTCCTGGACCCATATAACCTCTTCTAATTCCAATCATTCAAGAACTATTTTCCTACTCACTACTTTGGAACATGTGTCATGATATTATAAGTCCCAACCTTGAAAAGGAAGAAAAAACACATCCCCCACTGTGAGTGAAAATTTGTTCCAACCTAGGTTGGAATTAGTTGCACCCTATTGGTTGGGTATGGATCCTTGGTTGGAAATGGGTGGTTCTACCATAATCGATATGTATCGTCATTAGCACTTTGTGAAATAAGATTAGTTTCCTATGATTTTGCAATTCTATTATTGTCAATATTCTTATTATTCCAATGCAAGAATTTGAAACTCATTTGGCAAAGACTCAAAAGTTGAGAGGAAGGAGTAGAGACATGATCACTAGTCCTTCTTAATTAATTACACATACAACTCTTTATAGAAGATTTTTTTATTTTGAAGCTATGCATTCCAACTCATCCTTTAGTAAAGGTTGAAGCGCAATAATGAATTATCAAGTTTAAAACTTGGATACTTAATCCATAAACACCACGGAAGACGTTTTTCAGGTGATGAATGATAGAGAATCTCTCCAAGCATGATAGAAGTGCAACTATTCATCTTCTAAATTTTATATGAAAAGAGAAGGTCTTCTATAGTAGCTTGACTTCCAATGAGTGCTTTTTCATTTTCTTAAGCCAACAATTCACATGGTACCCAAACAAATGATTTCCACAATGACCAACCTGGTGACCAGCCTATTGTTTAAGGGTTAAGAAACTTTAGCATACTTTCTATGAGGGTAGAACAAATATATCATGATCTTCAAGATCTAGCTTATGATTGAATTCTGATAATTAGCATAGGAACCAACAAGCGAGAATTTGGAAGGATCAAGCATTGGTTGTACGTTGAAAATCAATGTCATTTTTATGGGCATTTTGTTTTGTTAAGGTAGGAGGCTCTAAAATGGAACGGGCATTAAGAACAAACCCTATAAATGGTTGTGAAATGGACATGAGTTGGTTCTGAAATTGACATGTATAGTCATTGAATGAATCAAGAAAAAAATCATTAACCATTACAAGAGCCAATCATTTGCTTTGCTTTCCCCATCTTTCTTTAGAATTGCAAGTCATTTATAAAAGACCTAGGGTCATAAATAGGAACCTATGACCCAACTCGTTTGAAAATTCATAAGTAATTCAAAAATGCTTGGAAAAATACGATTAGGTTCCTCATCTATTTTTCTTTGTCTGAAAAATGAGCTAAAAGTATTCCCATACAATTAAATACACGAAAAAGGCAGACAACCCCTAGATGTGCCAGTTCTGAGCCTCTTACCTTAGTGGCAATCAAGGCCACGGTTAACAAAAATGGTTTTCAAGTAAGGTAGGAGGCTCATAAATCAACCAGGCTGTAAAACCGATCGTGGCCCAGAGGTACATTTTGCTTTCTTTCATGTACCAACAATGTACATTTCAAGGGGTGGTCGCTTTTAGTGACCACTGCGTTTCAACTTCAAAAATTCATAACTAATTCCACGAAGGTCCAAAAAATATGAAACGACTTGGGTTAGATGCGAATTCCATTTTTCTTCCTACTAAAATTTACTGAAAATTGTTTTGAACAGTTTAGCTTCCCCGACAGCTCTTAAATGATCGGTTTATGAGCCTCCTACATTAACTAGTCTACCTGCCGGCTCAAAAGGTTCAAACTTTCAAATAATTTAGATAACCATATCCTTAATATTGTTAGCTCGTCCACTGCCTCATCAGTCTCCAACACAAAGCTCATAAAATAACCATACATCTAAGGTAGTACGTTCTAAAACGGTGCATAGCCCACCTTCCTCAGATGTACACTATTTGTACATGTTTCTTTTTCGTAACCTTCATCAACTTACAAACAGTGTACATTTGAGGAGGTGGGCAAATTGTAGAGTTGTATGCAATTTCAACTTCAAAATTTGAGAACTAAATCCACAAAGCTTCAAAAAATATGAAACGACTTGGGTTAGATGCCAATTCCACTTGTCTTTCAAAGAAAATTTACTGAAAAATATTTCAAGAAGTTTCACCTCTCCAAAATTCAGTTTCAGCTTTTCAATGGGCGATTTATGGACCTCCTACCTTAAAGCCATCAAGAAGTGCAACCTCTTTATTGTCACTATGTTCCCCTTGGAACACACGGAAGCGGGTATCAGTTAACATCTGTGCCCCTGTTCCATCTGTGTGCGACCAATTTCCTTCCCTGCATCATCCCGAGTCTGCACTTGCAAACCAGCACAATTGCCTTCACCGAGTAAACAGAACAAAAACAAAAGAGAAACTAGATGCCTCAGAGCACCCATGCAAAAGGGGAAAACAATTAAACTACCTAAAGGAACCTAAAACTACCCTAAAGATATATGGAGTAGAACCGGCCTTTTGAAAGTGTCACTGAACCTAGCACAAGTTTGTGTGTGAGGCACGTACTATAAATGGAAAAAAACAAAACAAAGGTTGCAATTATATAATTGTATAACTAACGAGCCTCAAGATTTACAAACCTTGCAATCAATATATCATCAAATGAATCTCTATGATCTCGTTCATCGTTTGTAAAATCGAGGTCTTTTGTCGTGGATTTTGACAAGACCAACTGCAATCTGTTACCAAAAGAGTAGAGCAGTCTCTTTCAAATTACTAAGGTCTGGAACTACTGGACCTGAGTATTACTGCCACAGAAGTGTCGGTGGACACAACGTAATTGTTCAGTCGACTCAAGATTGAAGATCAGTACGAGTGTCGGTATCGAGTCAACTTGCCTAGCGGCTTATTTGTTAATAGACGTACGTAGCGGTGTCGATGACTGTGCATAATATGGCATCTTGTTGCACGTCAAGGTCCACATTTGCCAGTGATTCAGTGCAAATGAAGAAGTACTTCATTGCTCTCTGGTAATCCACATCTGGCAAATGTCACAATGGCTCACACAATTAGACGACTTAACTTTTGAATTTTCGAACTTAAATTTAAGTTCAAATTGATTCAGAAAAATCCTTGAGACAATAGTGAAAGACTAAGCATCAGTCTGTCTGGGATTCATTCAAGCAACAAGATATCACCGCTCAGAAAACGACACAAGGAAACACATGATCAAGATTGGCAAGACAAATACAAACCGCTCTTAACGAACTTCAGTGACATTCGGATCGCTCCATGCAGGATCCAAAGAAATTTCCCTTCGAGAAAATATATAGCAGACATCAATCATCACTGCACTCCATCTCGCTATTGGGTCGAAACATAAAAATGAAATTGCGCACACCTTTGGACTCGTTCTTCTTTTGAAAATCTTCCTTTCCAGAATTTTTATAAGCTGCTCCATCAGATCGCATCACATCGCTCAATTCATGTCCACAGAGAGAGAGGTACAGTAAAATAACACTGTTGATCCTCATACATTTCTAGAGCACTGGTGGAAGGAAAGATTTGCAATGATGGACATCCAATCTCCTCAAGGCATGGCCATCACCACCAATTTCACCACCAATTTTTGCAAAATCTGAAGGCAAAATTTAAACACGAGAATACTGCATGTGTCGGGAGAAACACAAACAAAATTGAACAAATCTCTTAGTCCATTTCAAATGGGCTCAAAATTGATGAGGCTCAACTGGCCTGTTGAACCTCTAGGGATCACAGTCTGTAGTTATACGGTAGTAGTTGATGCATTCCAGCATTGATTGCAAGCCATATCAATATCCACAAAGCTTCATGAAAGTCCAAGGAAGACCAACTTTTTCACTCCTGGGCTTCGTCAGTTTCAAAACCTGCTTCCAAAATGAAATTTGTGGACAGTCAAGTTCAGTTCAGGATTTCAAAGTTGAATGAGACGAAGTGGATAAGTTGGCGTGACAAGTTGGATTTTCTACTGTCCATTGACTCCATTCTAGATCACACTACGAACACTATGGCATAATAACTTTGCAACGCTTCTTTAGAGTGCCAGCATCTGCCTGTTCGGGGATGAGTAGCCCGCCAGTTGTTTGAATATTGGATGTGGACACCGCCTTGTAGCCATAGGTGACCTCTTCACCGACCTTCACGATGAGTTCATACCTCCGCTTGCAATTTTTTGCAAGGGCTATAATTTCAAGTCTTTCCCCAATCGCTGTTTCCTGGTGATGGAGAAGATGAAAGTCTTGGAACTGCATGTTCCTCAACATCACCAAAGCAGGTGAGGAATCCAAATCAAATTCTTTTGAATTCGTAGAATAATAGGATGAGCCACGGTAGGAATACTGCAATTCTCCCACGTCCACCAGAGAGCTTATGTCGTGCTCAGAGAACAAGTGTTCAGCAAGAAGATTCTTCACACCCGCATGCTTGCAACCAGGCATTGGGCAAAACATAGGCATGAAGGCGCAGTTATCCTCATGCTTTGACCTCTCCAATTCCTCGAACTTCATCACTTCATTGCAGCCCAACTTGGGAAATTTGCAGGTCACCACCAGAGACTTGATCATGTTTTCAACTGCTAAATTCCTGATGCGACTGACTGCCTTTGAACATGAATGACAAATGACGCCTTTCTGGGAACATGAATCGCATGCTAGGTGCCCTGTTTGGCACTGGAAACACAATGCAACTCTTGTCAGCATAGGCCGGGGATAGAATTGTACCAGTTTCTCGATCAACGAATCAGCTGTAGCTGTTCAAGCCCACTGAACGATTAACATATCCTGTTACTGAGGGCTCAATATTAATTACTTGGCGCTGCAAACTCAAAACTAAGAGGTTACAGCGGTTTGTCAAGGAACTAGTTTGTTTGGAGGAACTAATGAAAATACCTGAGAGTTTACAAATTTGCCTTACATGGGCAATTGTACACTATCGCAAGGTTACATCTTGCAAACAAACTTACAAAATCCAGTAAGCCCTGCGTCATGAAAATTTACTTTCTGCTACTCAACTTCGTTCTTGGATCGATCGCCGATGAAGGCCATCATGTACGTTGCAATGAACCAAACCAAGCACTCATATATATATATATGAGATTCTGCAATCCAAAACGGTCTTGGAAATAAATTAAACTAGTTTGCTACGATCGTAATGTATCGATCTTACCTGGTACACTGGAGTTCTGTTGATAGGTTCGTTGCAGTTGATGCACTCCCACTTTGGAGGCTTGGGATGCTTGTACTCTCTCTCAGACTCCGCAGCATTGAGTTTGGTAGCCGGAAGTAAATTTTCACTCCAATTCTTCAGCGCAGTTCGCAGCTCTGCTTGCGTTGGTGCATGCGACGCTTTCTGCACCTCCAAATATTCCATCTCCGCAGTTGCCTTTGGTGCGCTCGAGTTCGAGTCTGCACTCATCTCTGTACCAGAGTGAGAAGCACTAGGCTCACTCATCTCGCATTCGCTTGCAACACTTTCTAAAGGATGCTCAATGATGGAAACTAAAGGAAAATAGAACAGTCGGAGACACACTGAGTTCTGTCAATCGATTGCGCAGTTCAATAACACGGAGACACACACGAAGCAAGACACAGCTCCCTGAAGCCTCGTAATATACGAAAGTCCCAGGCCAGGGCAATAAAGTGACCCTAGCTAACTAAAACGAGGGCACTCTGGACCAGCCCTTTTTCTTTTTCTACTTTTTGAGAAAGTGGGCACCAAGATGGGGATCACTTAAAATTTGATCAAGCATTGAATTTTTACATCCATCCATCCATCTTTGGAACCAAAAAACCACTTTTGAATGATTTTCATACACTTTTTCCAAATTTGGTGACTTCATCCACATTTTAAATCAAAATGGAAAATTTCTAGCGGAAAAAAAATTTACTTTTTTTTAGCGAAAAGTAGAAAATTCTTTTGAAAGGGTGCAATCTGGCCCCATGGTGCCCCCCAAAAGGGTTGCTCTGGACGTGTCAATTTAAGGCCCGACATTGTCAAAATCAATGAATCGCTGACATGAAGACATTTAGAGGTGGATTTAGAGTAGACATCTTAGTACATAGGAGACATGATGTTTGAATGATTAGATATTTGGTACATTTGTAGTGTACTTTGAATTGCCCTATCAGTGATTTCTTTTTTGGCACCACTGGAAGTCGTGACACTTTAGTACAGATCCCTTTGCTATGCAATGTGATATAGGCCTACTCCAATTAAGAACACAAAATATACCTATTAACAAGAATGTTTTCACAACGAATTCAACCACCCAACTATAAAGAAAGATCAATCTCCAAAGAAAAGTCTCTTCACCCTCAAGCTCCATCTTATATAATAGAAACTATCAATAAAGACTATTAGTCTTTAAGAAAGACTAAGCAAACTTCTTAAGTTTTCTACCTTTCACTTTCTATCCTTGATTCTATCTAGAACCATCCACTAAACTAAAATTCCTAGTTATAATTCTCCAATCAGATCTTATCTAAATCATCTTGTATCCAAATCTTGATCTTCTACTTGGAATTATCTACCTTTAAGCTCCAACACTTGTGTTTAACTCTAGTACAGCAATCATCTAAGTGGAGTTACTTAACTCCAAGTTCCAATACACTTGTGTTTAACTCTAATGCACTAATCATCTAAGTGGAGTTATTTAACTCCAAGTTCCAACACACTTGTGTTTAACTCTAGTAAACTAGTTATCCAAAAGGAGTTGTCTAACTCTACTACATAAGTCCATCATTTGGAGATATCTATCTCCAGTCACTCCAATGCTTTTATCATCCAAATGGAGTTGTTTAACTTCAATGCACAAATTCATCATCTAGAGATATCTATCTCTAGACAATCTCTACTTGTCCACTAGTGCATATTTCATCATAAATTAATTCATCCATCAGTGCATTCATTCATCAAAGGTCATGGCACAATGATCATAAATTCTTTCATCTATCAATGCATTCATCCATCAAAGGTTATAACAAGGGTTATGACAAATGACCACTAAATTTTTTTGAAAACTTGCAACTTCATTAGGGGAGTATTAGTTTATGATTCTCCCGAAGTCATTATTCTTGAATTGGAAGTGAAACTTCAATGTGACTTTTGGATGAAAATAAACTTGTCATTCAGTTTCGAAAGATTGTTGAACTTTTTTTACTTTGTCTCAAAGATTGGCATATGCCTTTCCAACTAGGTGAAGGTTGAAGTGGCTACTGTGACTTCCTCTAATTGAAAAATTGAGGGATGTCATTAGAGTTCAATAATAGTGAATGGATGAAAAATTGTGTAGATGAAATTATAATATGGTTTGCCCTCAACATAATAGACGAGTGACATTTTTTTTTAATATTTCATTTAAAAAATCATATTTTTTGTGGCCAATCTTAATTCCGTGCTCCATAGGAGCTTTTCAACTTTCTGCACATTCGGAAACAAGTCAAATAACACTTTAATATATAATGTCACCTATTGCAATAATATTCATAAGAATAGAGAGTTTGTTTTTGGATCATTGCAAGAAACACTATACATTTTCTATAGCATTTTAGCAAAATCTAAATTTCAAATTTGGAGTATTAAGGAGCTCTAAATTTATAATTATTATAAATGAGGTCTAAATTAATAATAATAATAAATCATGAACAAAACCATTCTAAAAATTGGCCATTTAAAGGACTTGATGGTGATCAAATTTCACTAAAAATTAAAGTTGAAACCATCTTCAATGTTTAGAAATGCTTGTACAAAGGAACCCTATTTGTATGGACCTAGAGGACATTTTTAGATACTCTCAATAGGCAAACGTCCATCTATTGTGGGAATAGACCACCAAAAAATTTACATCTAAATCATTCAATTTGGGTACTCCAAATATAGTGAAACCTCCTAAATCTCAAAGTGTGACAAATTAACAAAATTGATTTTTAAACATAAAATGATTTTTTGAATTTAAAAAAAATAAGGTATCTGATTATCAACAAGTTAGACATCTCCAGTACGAATTTCATGATCATTAGACATGTGCTTCAAAATTTTATAGCAAATGATAACACATCACTCCAATTGTGATGAAGAATAGAACGGATGTTTCTTGCAATGATCCCTTTCATTCTCTAAGGTAATATAACACGTTGTGATCTTAGATGGAGTGATGAAATTATTTATAGTCATGAATGTGTATGTTATGGATGAGACATTAATTATTCAATTTTGAAATTAAATTGGGTGAATTTTCACAATATCATCCATTCAATAATGCAAAATATTTTGCAAAATACTATAATATTTTTCCAACATTGCAACTAAACACCAAAAAATTGCCACTTGTAGATTAGAATGTATCAATTTGTATCAAGTGCATTGATGTTCACTAGAGTCAAAACTTTGAAAATTCACTTTATTGTGTAGAAATTGAACTTGAAGAAGATTTTTTCATGATTGTTGGTACTTTGGATAAGGTAACAACATCTTAAATCGCACGCTTTTTAAAACCGCACATGCTAGATTCTTGCCTAAAATGTACTTCCACGTACTACTCATAAGAGTTTACAGTTGGTTATCCTAAATCCTATTTTTAGCACTTTGAAAATTCGTAGTTTATTCATATGGTGCCCAAAAAATGCATTTTTAAAGAATTTAGAATTCCTTTTGATTTCCAACAAGATCATACCAAAAGTTTTTTAATATAATAAAAGAAACCATATAGAATTGCTTATTTTGGCAGTTTTAGATGTAGTTACCTTGCTTAGCTTGTGTACTCCAAGTTCATTTGTACAAACTAATGTGAATTTTCAAGGTTTTGGACTCTAGTACACATCACTAAATGAAGACAACAAAATTGGTATATTGTAACATGCAAACATTCACAAATAAAATCTTATTCGAGAGGTTATTTTAATTTGCAAATATTTTGAATAATATTGATTTGTACAACAATTGATCTAACAATATGCATATGAATTTATGCATCAGATTTTACAACTTTGTTGAAAGTCATCATTAAATTATTATTCTAAATTAAATTTTATAATATATCTTCACAACTTTTGAAATCGAGACTATTATGTGGTCCTTTAGGGATACACAACATTTTTTTAATCATGAATGATGCGCACATGAATATTTCCAACATATTTCCAACATATTTGGCAACAAATTGCTAGAATCTTTTATTTTTCAATGTTGATGATTTTAGTAATTTGAAAGTCACATTTTAGGATTTTGACACTTTAGACTATTAATTTAGGGGAGGAGGGAGGGGGATCTACCACAACTCTTGTTGTTTTGATTGCCACAACTTTATTATTTCTCGTTTTTTTGTCTTTTCTTAATTGATGTATTTTTTCTTATCATGTCTTTTTTTGGTTGCTTTATCTTTTCAACTTGATGATGATCATTAAATAAATGTTTTAGAGTTTTACACTTGAAAATATAACTCTTTGCAATTTGTTCAACGATTTAAAAACATTCCAAAAATTAGGCAATATAAAAGAAAAGTTTTTGCAACTTTTCAAACATTTCATTTATAATAATTTAGAATTTTAAGTGTTTTCAAAAAAATACCTAATTTATTTCTGGACTTGACCATGACATTGGGTATCTACGCAATTGAATTTTGAAAATTTATCACCCATGATTATAGGATCAGGTAATTTTAATGTTTTTATTTTAGACAAATTTTGTCAGATTATATTCTATGAATTTGATCTTAGTTTTATTGAACTTAAAATGTGTGTGTATTTGGATGAAACCCCCCATTTTCAGTGGAAGGCATCCATTCTTCTAAAAGTAAAATGGAATATTACAAATGGAATCCAACTTTTTGTTGAGCAATTTTGGCTCACTTCATATAAAACGCTCTTAAACCATGTATAATTAATAGTAGTCACAATGTGCCTCTATTTTCAACTTCTTTTATTCATAAATTTGTCATTGATGAACTTAAAATACCGGTAGTCTCTTTTATAGCTATGAGTCATTTTCAATACAATAGCTGCATATGGTCCTATTGGAATGATGACAAGAACATGGATAGTTTTCACCTCCTTTCCCTAACTTATATAAACTTCCACTATCTTTAGTTGACATCATATTATTGAAATTTAATTAGCATAGTGGATTTATTGGAGCTAAATATATTATATTCTTTAAAGAAAATTAGAAGCAAGATACTCCTAGGCAATATAACAAATAGAATGGCAAATGAAGGAGGATGGAATATTGGTAGTGAAGTCTTCAATAGTGGTCAAAAAGTACCACCTAAGGCTTCTAGTGGTGTTCCTTTAGCCATATACAATTCATTAGCAAAATCTAAAGTTGAAAAAGATTGTGCTCCTATACTGATTATCTGCATAGCATTAAGAGTTGGCACCATTATATTTGGTATTGTTAGTTTTGTTATCCTTTCTACTACCCATGACCGTGGATTGGATTATTGTGATTTTGGTACTGAAGATTATTGTTGGTTTTTGTGGAAGGCCATCAACTCTTCTAATATGACCTAAGTGTTTATGAAAAAAATGTGCTTTTGTTACACTTTATATGTCAAATAAATATTAGTGTCAATATCAAGTATGATATTGTAATACTTTTGAATCTTATAATATTGTGGCATTTCAAAGCATATCAAAATTTTGGATTTCAAAAGATTGTTTAAGAGAATATTTAAGTGTCATATATTTCACCTTTCAAAAATTAATTACAATTTTTTTATGTAGGATTTGAGTCTCAAACTATATCATAACAATATCCTTAATAAAACCATTCTACAATTGTAGTAACTTTGAATTGAAGTTCATGAAGGGTGTTTTTGTAAAAAATTATAGGTGTTCTAAAAATAATGATAAAATGCCAACTTTCACTTGATGAAGCTAACATGACATCATTTTAAGTGATTTTTAATTTAAATGAGATTATGCAATAACTAGATTGCGAGAAAAGACTCAATGGCTAGTTTCTTTAAAAATGATTGTTTTTAAAAATCTATAAAATCTACACATGTGATTTAATAAGTATGCATCACACAGTTTATAAATTTATAAATAAAATATTAGGGTTTGAATATTTTCATATAGTTATATTAAAATATTTTCATTAAATCTTCTTTTGTGACAGAATATTGTCATTATTAATATTTTAAATAAACTATTATCCACAATAAAGGATAAAATATTATTGCACATGACATCTTTATGAAATTTTTGAAAACTACTAATAGAGAGTTTTCATCAAAAAATTTAGTAAATTGATATAGTTACTTTGTTGTCATCATCTAAGTATATATGAGTTTTTTTAATATTATATGATACATGCCATTCTATAATAAATTTTTTAAAATAAAATGAAATTAGAAAATATATATGACTTTAATTTTTGTTATTTATTTATTATTTTAAACACTTATAATTGTAAACATGAATTGATGAAGAAATGTACATTTATAATATTTAGGTATCTTTTAACTATTAATGTCTTAGTTTGTTTTTATTCCACTATACAACTAATGTTGTTAGTTAAAGCTGCATCCATCGGAAAATCATTACTTGCGAGACCTACTTCATCATTCTCCACACTTACTTTAATATGTGATAAGGTACATAATGAATAATATTGTTAGTGGGACTACCATAAATTAAAGTATATAATTATATCAATTTTTTTAGGATTTAAAAAGTCATTAAAGATTTTTTGAATTAAATCTTAAGTTTGTATTTTGTTTTGATTTATTAGTTAAATTATACAGATTTTGACATATATGTTGATGGCTGGTTGTGGAGCTAGAGCATGCAATGTTGCAAATTCAAAGAAAGAATCCATAGATTCAGGAATTTTTTCTTGTAGAAATGACTTTTCCATTTTCTGTAATAAAGAAGCTGCATCAGTAGCAATGAGTTTTATTTCATTCCTTTCTTCAACTTTTATAGCTGGTTTAGCCTATTTTCGTATGCATAAAGTGGCTAAAGTGGTTAGTTCATCTCATTCTAATTTATTATCAACACCAACAAGTGTCACACAACAATAAATTGTAAAAGAATATGATGCAAATTTGAAACTATTTCATCTCTTTGACATTGTCATAAGTTGTATGAGGATGTCTTCAAAGCATAACATTTCTTGCCAAGGTATTCATTTATCCCTTGGCCATTCTTCTCATTGCTTAGAAGAGAAATAATTTTGGAATACATACAATTATAATATTTGGATTGTGGCTGTTTAGATTGAAAAAATATGAACAATTATAATTTCTTTTAAATAATCACCTTTTACACAATATGATCAATGTTTTTTTAATTTGAAAACTCATATATTTTCAACAATTAATTAGAAAATTAGAATAGTTTGAGGGATGTATACAATCAAAATGTTGTACAAGTTTTTTTTAACACTAATATTTTACCCTTAACTTCTGTTAGGTCATGCAATGAGCACTCAAGTAGTCCGTAGTGTTTGAAGTAGAAAGATTTTTGTATCTTGGCATGGCATCAAAGGTATGCTTCTTATACAAAGTCAATCTGAAAATGTGTACATGTATCATATCACCACTGTACCCCCAGCTAGCACTTATTTTTTTAATTCTTTGAGTTAGTCAAAACATATATGACCAATCTAAATTTTGATAGAAACAAGTAAACTTAATGGTCTTCTAGTTACAATTTAGATTGGTCATAATGTTTGTTGGCAAGCAAACTGTGATTGGAACAAAAATTAAAACTTGTTGGGTATTCATTCTTGTGGTCATTTTTTTGGTCTTCACACGTGTTTTTTCACACATAATGTTTTCTCCTCGATGAGTAGTCTTGCAATTGATTCAAATTCATCCTTACATGAATGGATTCAAATTTCTTTATCTAGCACTCTAGTAATAAACTAAAAAAATAAACGTATTCAAAATCCAATATTAGAAGTCTAAAATACAATGTCTAACATTTGCTTAACTCCATATTGCCATTGTGGACACCAATATGAATGACAAAGAATCCTTCCATGTAAGATAGAAGTGTAAATGATCATCCTTGAAATTTGTGCATAAAGGGGAGGTCTTACACAATAGTTTGACCTCCAGTGAATGCTTATGGGTTTCTTTAACCCCTCAAGTCCCATTGGCCCTACGGGGGCCAAAATGCGATTTTGGGTAGGCTCATACAATCTCAATATTCATCATAATTTACTAAAACTTTGTGTAAAGCTAGAAAAACACACAAGCTTCTTGGATTATAATTTTTTATTTCAATCAGTGCTCAGAAGCAAAAGTCATTACACAAAAAGCCAAAAATGGAGTTCGGCGGGTAGCCCCCAAAAAATCACAAAAAGTCAGAAAAAAATTTAATTTTTTTTCCTAACACAATATATTTTTGTCTACATGTGAAACTTTGAATCATTCTATTTGGACTAGTGATGAAAAAGTTATAGACGATCTTGTTTTTTGGGCCATCTAAAGATGTTCTTGAAAAAAAAATTTGTCCAACTTTGAATGCTAATATCTTCCAATCCGTACGGTCAAATTTGATGAAATTCTTACCACATGATCTCAGACAAATGAAGTACAAGATACTATGGTTAGATTCTTTAAAAAATGTTTTTTTTGCTTTCTTGGGTGAAAGCAGCAGAAATGGCAGTTCTTAGTGTTTTTTGACAGAAAAATGGCCTAGGGACTTTTGGGGATTAAGTAGATGATTCACACTATACTCCAAAGGATAATTCCACAATGACCAGCTTGTCTTTTTAGGGTTAATAAGGAGGTCTTCTTATTCAAATAGCTTGTAAAAGCAATATACTCCAAAGCAAAGTTGTTTTCACAATATACTAATGGTCCCCAATATGATTTTCATAGATAGCTGAAGTTGCTAAATATGATGTTAAATGACCTAAAAAACTCAAATTTAATCCTTAAAAGACAATGCAAGCTCCTTTGGCATTTTGAAAGTCAAAACTTAAATTTTCATGTAGTTCTTGATTTTAAATGTTTTAAAGCTTCATTAAGAAAATATTTTTTCAATAATCTATTTTTTATTCTGTTTGAACTTTTTCAAAATTGTTAAAACTATAATTTTTGTAACACTTTCAAGATAGCATCTGGAAAGCTCAAAATACATCACTTTTCAACTTTTTCTACTAAATTTTTCTTCATGTAACCTCAAGGAGTACATCAATTACACCATGATGTTTGTCACTATTATTTCTATTTTTTTTTAATTTCATACTATTCAAAGCATTTTTATAATTACTGTAATTTTAATACAAAAAATTATTTTTAAAATCATAAAAAAATTAATTTGATTTTTTTAATTAGAAAAATATGAGATTAAGTTTTAGGCATATGTCACTACATGTGAAAAATATCAAATTTCTGAAATATATGTTTTAATGTAGAATTCCAATGAAGTTTGACCAAGTCCAAGCATGAAATGTCCTTTAAGGATTAACACTAGTTTTCACATTCTTTACAACTCTTACTCTTTGGAAGTCTTTTGACATTTGAGAACACTACGTAATCTATAATGTAGAAGTGCAATGTCTCTTGGTAGTATTTGCAAGATCAAAAGTTAATGTGATTGAGAAGACTGAGATACCAACCCTATTTTTGAAATTGTGACTATCAATTTATATAGAACTGGTTGTTGACTTTTCAATGCTAATGTGGCACCATTCCATTGGCAACCCATTACCATTGCCATTACAAGTTGCAACTCATAACCTTCTTTCCTTTCAATTTGCTTCCTACACCCTTGGATCATGAAGATCAAAGGTTGTGATCGAAAAACGTACAACCGGTTATGGACAATAACGTATTTGCTGCTAGCGTAGTTCATTTGGTTATCTAATACTCCCTCCGTCCCATAATGATCTTCATGTTGGCCTTAATTTTTTGTCCCAAAATAATCTTCTTGTTGCACTTTGTAATGTTGGAATAGGTCAAATGTGGCTTTTCGATTGCTTTTGGGGATTAGCAAAACAACCTTGAGTAGTAGTTCCCCCTCCATCCATGCAATCAGCAATCAAAAGACAAATGAAATGATTGGAGGGATCAATCAACATTGTTTGTTCTTATTTTTTGCATCTCTTTCAGTATTTCTCAATTGAAGGATCTTTGGGAGGCAAAATGGAGGTCCAAACATCATCTTGGACACATACTAAATGCCCATAAAATAAAAACTTCACACTCAACAATTAAATGTCCACTAGTGCTCTTTAAAAATGCCCCAAAAATTTCACTTTTCAATACCTCAAAACTATACTTTGAAAAGGGCTTTGAAGCTCAAAGTTCTTTGGATGCTAAGAGTGCACTGAACTCTACTTATAGTGCAAAACACATTTTTTAAATGATATTTTTAGCCTTAATTCATAACATTTTGTTCAACAAGAAGATCATTTTGGGATGGAGGTGGTACATAAATTACATAATGCTCAATTGTGAATTATTCTAGCAGCAGGTGAGCAGCTTCTCAGTCTTGCCCCTACAAGATAAAATTTATAAAAGAAAAATTAGGCAAGAAGTGTGGTTTCAATGTGAGGAGTCTACTTAAGTTATTAGGGTCATGCAATTTGCATTCATGTCAGCAAAACTATGGTGTCATCCTGTGCTTCCTTTGAGTTGAAAACTGAAGCTTCTACAACTTCATCTCTTCCAAATGAGGCAAACTCAACCTGAGAGGATTTCACCCATTGTTGATAATAACTACTACAAATGCTGTCGCTTTTCATTTCCTGAAATAGCGACAAAACATGGGGTGAGTGGAAAAAGTCACAAACAACAAAACGTGGGACTGACTTGACTACTAACATTAAATCATTTTCAACTTTTGATGAGTGACAAAAGACAAAGATTTGAATTTTTGGAATGAAAAAATGACAGGGTTCGCCGCAATGCCGCTTATACTCTGATATTGTTGATGTTTTCTGAACCAATTGTCCTTCCATGGAAAGAATTGATAAATCAACGTGTGAAAGTAGTGAAACCCCCAAAATTAAAAGTGGGAGAAATTTAGCTGAATAATTTATGTTGCTGAATGTTTTAGTAAAATAAAATTTAGTTGAAACAAGCTATATTATTTTGCTTATTTTGCAGAGTAAGTTACAGTAGCTCTCCTCTTTATAGATTGATGATGTGCACAAAAATGATGTGCTTGAAAGTGACCGGCTTTCTATCAGCGATTTATTGCTTTGTAGGATTTAGTTATCACACTATAGAATCCATTGTCAAGATTGATGTGACAATTTGATAATAGTAGGTGTGATGCTCTTGTTCAAGCTTGTCAACAAATTATCAAGAGGACCACATATTTGTAAAGAAACATGGAGGGACTAAACATTGTTGCATTGTGTTGGTTTGTGCAAGACAACATGACAATAGGACCACAAACACAAATCAACTTGTTTGTTGAAACATTACTTGGAAGTGCAGCTTGGGTGGTCACATATAATGAATACCTTTTGCATATGCAAGGTTCTTGAATCAAATCTACACGAGGGCATGTCTTGCTCACTTGTTTTCTAGTGTAGATCCAAATAAAATTGTTCCTTTTATTGCAAGACATGTTTGTTCAAAAACCAAGGGAAATTGTGTGGATTGCTTGGTTTACAACGGATAGTTTAGTATGTGGGAGGTTTGTCATGCCTTGCTTGCTTGTTTTCAAGTGTAGATCCAAATAGAATCTTTGCTTTTATTTGCAAGACAAGTTTGTTTGCAAAATAAGAAAAATTGTGTGGCTTGTTTGGTTTATGATGGATAGTGAAGTATGTCAGAGGTTTGTCATGACCCAAGCCTTATAAACACATGAAGCATCTATGTTCTTATAAGTACTGTAATATGGTTTTTTTAATGTATTATAGGAGTATAATATTATATGTGCAAAATTATTGTAGACCACTTGAAGTAATTGAGAACAATGCATATTATTGGTGAACAAAAAGAGATCATATTTTGAAAGTTAGAATAATTATAAAAATTAGAAATAGGAAGTTTTCTTGTTAGTATTAGCGTTTTTGATGTAGTATATATTTGAAAATTTGCAATGAATTGGAGGGGACACTAAGAACTTGACAATATTATTTTAGATTAATTTGTGGCTTACTTATGTGAATCTTAATATAAAATAATTTAGAAAATTGAAACAATGATTTTGGATTTTGGATTTTGGATTTAAGTTATAATGCCAATCAAATGCATAGTCCAAAAATAATGAAAATTTCTTAAATTTATATTTTTGAAAGCATATATTGTAGAAGCACCTACCATCCTACAAAATTTTATAAACTATTCCTTCTTATACAAATATATGGAATTTGAACAATTATTATCCTTGATGTACTAAGAAACCTCTTTTTGCATAGATTACAAAAGTAATGTAGTTAGATAGACTATTTATAGCTCTAAAAGTGTATTTTGATTTATATTCCACTACCTTTTTAAGTATAAGCAATTGCCCCTCTTATTCCTATTGCTCAAGTAGATAGAAGGTATGCTTTTAGTAGTCTATTACATGTACTTTCATTGGTTCTTAGTTGTATTGGAAGATGGTGGATTCATTATCCAATAGAATATACCATTCACAATGTGTTTAATTTAGTTGCAATGATATATAATTTTTATCTAATTATATACTTCCACATCACAATAGTCACCTTTGCATTTCATTTATGATAAACATGTGTGCATATGGAGGCCTTCTTTTGGTACCTTTATAGACTTACGATATTAACAAATTCAAGTGATCTTTGAAGTAGACAAAGCCATTATTGTTCCCAACCCAATTGCAATCCCAAGAAATAAACCCAAATGTCATAAAGTTCACTTTGTTGCCTCTGGTAGTAAGTCTCCTACTTAGTTTGGATTTGGGATTGAAAGATGGAAATAAAGAATTAGAATTGAATTAAGGGTCTCCAATTTATGAATTCAAGGAACATCACCATGTGGTTTCTATACACTTCTACACATTACAAAAGGTTCATTTATTATTCCACAATCTTGAGGGATGCATTTAGATTATTGTTAAAAGATTATTATCTAAGAAAGCCACAATAACAACCAAATGGACCATATTAGTCTCAACCTAAGGACAACAATGAAAGATTGCATGCTTCTACTTTGACCACCTATATTGTATTGTTTCCTCTTCAAAAATGAGTTGACAAAACACATGTTGGATTTCGTTGCAAAAAATATTTGTGAATCTAATGAGCCTTAAAACGTGCAATGGGTCATCCTACCTTACATACTCAATCTTTGAGATTCCATTGATGAGTGATGACTTGTTAAAAAAACTCTTCCCTACAATACGCAACTGATTCTTGGAGTCTTGCTCAAACTTCCGATATTGGGTGCAATTTGCTAGATGATGGCTTCTTGGAAACGCTTGCAAAACTCCAAATAATGATAGCCTGTTGGAAATCTCGACAGCATTTCTAGAAAAGACCAAAACCACTCTAACCATGTTAACAAATCGTATCAGGCATGTAAGCCTCTCGCCATTCTTGATGCAGTAATTCAAAATCTCTCAGGCGGCACACACCTTGAACTCACTATGATTGCCCTACGATGTAGTGCATTGAAGCTCCGACTTCGACTTCTCTGTTGACACTATTTGTAGATTATGAAAAATGTGAAAAACACATCACATGATCCAAGGCAGAAACTCACTATAACCCAAATGCGCCATCCGGTCTGCAAGCATGAACAGAGCCAAAATGCACATCAAAAGCATAAAATTAATTCACCTCACCCAATACGTAAAATGAGAGCATCTAATAAGTTGGTCAGTGGCATCAGAAATCAACATGAGTAACAGAAAGCTTGCACGTCTCCAGAATACGATTAGGGATACAACAGTCATCGTTAGAAAATACAGCACAAGAACCCTACCATCTGGAAGACTCATCCGAAAGCAGGCAAAGAGGGAAAAATATTGCCTAACACGATAGACACCTGACAAGAACTACAAATTGGAATCATACGTGTGCTTTCCTCCTGTACAGGGTGCCCGTGTCCAGTAGTACTTACGGTCTATTGTCAATCTGAGATCGCGGAAACAAGTCGCTGTGAAAGCAAGGAAAGCTTGTGTCACCGTGAACTCAAGTCGCTGGTGACATGCTAGGACATTCTGGCTGGAATGGTTATGCACCTAAAAACAGTATATTCATTCCCGAATATAAGTGCAGTGTGATATCACCGTTATTAGAAAGATTGGACAGGAGGGTGCAACGCAACTCCACGAAACATAAACATCTGTTGACAACACCCCTATTCATGATATCCCAGTCAGATATCCTGCAACATGGAAGGTGTGAACAAACAGAGGTCAGAGCAATAAACAAAGGATTGATCAAGAATCTAAACAGGGACTACCAGCAATTCACTGATCCGGATAATCACACCTAAACCCTATTGTTATCCTACTAGGTGAACCTTTAAAAAGCAGGAACATGAAAAGCCTTCGTCAACCCTAAAATAATCACAATGACACAACTGCAAAGAGATACTCTCCTGAAGTCGCCTCATTTTGTCAGCAACTAGGCAAAAACCGCAAAAATTAATTCGCAGAAAATACCAAGAGTATACGACTCACAATGAACTCACCTGAAAAGGAATACCGTTTCTCCATCAGAAGCATCCAACTCTGCACATTCCACCGACTAATATCTCATGGCAACATAGCTGAGGGAAATTCAACACAGAAAATCAAGCCTTCTTCCGCGTGAAGTTCCAAACCCCAAACTCAACCACCAAGTCGGTGTATCCACAGGAACCCGCATGCGAACGACGAAAATGAAAGAAGAGACGATATGTCGACTAATCTCGCAGAAAGAGAAATGAGACAAAACTGACAAAAACCAATCACCAGAAGAATCCAACGCTGACACAAAACATGCAGTTTCAAATTTTGTATACAGTTGCAGTAATAAAGTTTAATACAAGAATAAAGAAGAATATGCTGTACAAATTTTTCTTATAATCACAATTAGTTTCTAAATATACAGTCGCCTAAATGACAGTGCTCTGGAGCCATCTCTACATCTACCAATCTTTAGTGGCAACTTGGGGAAGAATTTGTTCTACTTCCACCTCCAGCTCAGGCTCTGGAATCTGAAACTCCGGTGAATCCAGATCCGAGAGGTTCTTCAAATCAATCACGGACAATTCGTCCAACCTCCGAACAACCAAGTCTCCAGCACTTAACTCATAAACAGGGTGTTTCCCTGCAACAGCCACACACTTCATGCGTCCGTCATGAGCGGCCTCCACACTCGAGTTCGAATTCCCAAACACCATGCAACGCTCCGGCACGCTCCCAAATCCCAGCCGCTCAGCTGCATACAAATACATCTCAGGATCGGGTTTGCCCCGATGCGCATCCTCCGCAGCAAGAACAAGGTTAAAAAAACCCTCCATGCCAACTGCTTCAATGGCTCTCTCCAGATACTTCATTGGCCTAGTAGAAGCTACAGCAATTGGAATCTTGTGCATCTTCAGCGTTTGTATAAACTCTTTCGACCCTGGCCGCAACCTATACACGCCCCCTTGCATTTCCTCATACAACTCCTCTTTCCGAATAGCCAAGCGCCTCATTTGTTTGTAGTCCCTACTCCAACAGAAAACCTCCGAAATCGCCTGCTCGTTCTTCATTCCCTCCGCTCGTTTCAGCATATACGCCGGCGGTGGTCTCTTACTCTCTTCCTCAGCGAGCGCAGTCCATGCCTTCCGTTCTAATTCCGAGTCGTCTTCCACAATTACCCCTTCCCATTCCATTACCACAGCGAACCATCCGCATCCTAACCGGTGCTGCCGCAGCAGAGGATTGTTCAAAGACGGATCATCCGCCTTATCCTTCCGTATCAACGGGCTCGTTTCGCTAAAGTACGTCACCTCTAACGATCGCCTATCCTGCTCAATTGGACCAGGCGCCTCCTCCAACCCCGACTGCGACCGCACGTGCTCCACACGCCACAACCTCCCGGAGCTTCTCCCCCGCTTCGGAACCTCCACAATCCCCGCAAACGAGCTTCGCAAAGTGGCCACCGAACTCACCACAACGCCGGATCGAACACTACTCGAATTCTTCACAAACCCGTGCGAAAGCTTCACAAACCCGGACGACGAAGGGGAGCACGAGCCATCCAAACCGCGGGAAGTTGTTGTCACGGTCTGCGGCAACCCTAAACACCGCTGGCAAACCTCCCCTGCACCCGCTTGCAGTCGAAACACAAACCCCAGGGTTGCCATATCTCAGTCCACAAGATCTCAAACCTCGTATTCCTCCAGCGATCTACAAATACACCGAAACCTTTCTTTGCAATCCTCTGCTCCACCAAATCCCCTGCTTCAAAGTTCAAAATTCCGGCAAGAGCAAAGGATGCAAATGGGGTCGATGCGCGTCAGTTTCCTGAATCGAAGACGACAACAATAATGAGCGAATGCAGGCACGCCACCACGTAATAACCCTGGATATGAGTCGGGGCTTCGGCATGAGGGTGTAGTTTCGTTTTAGGGTGCCAGACGCTGGGCTGCGAGAGGGCCAGCCCCCGGGAGGTGGCGTGCGAGGAAAGGCGAAGGAAGGCCGCGGAGAAGACGGCAACGCAGACAGTCGCATTTGGTGGGGGGCAAACTGAGTGGAGCCACGGAAACGCGGAACAGGACTATGGCGGAACCGAGGGCCACGTAAAAGCGTCCATGGCCATGGCGGTGCTGGTGGGTGGGCGGAAGGAGGGCAAGCCAAGGACAAAGACAACTGACGCTCATAAAGGAAACGCAAAAACTCTTACTTTTACTTTTACTTTCATTCCCAAGGGCCCTCCAAGGGAGTGCCTTGCAAGGAAGGAAAATGGTCTCAGTAACCCTGAAAGGACAAGACCTGTCACCAAGGTGCTTTGCCAAAAATGATCTGATTTATGGATCAATAGGTGCATTCTTCATTTCTAAATACTTTCAACCACTTCCAGTTACATGTAACAACTTTTACTTTCATTTCCAAGGGAGGGCCAAGGGAAGGCCAAGGAAGATTGATCCATATATTGTCCTTTGTTTAATCCCTATAGAAAACACTGGAATTTTTTAATTACCGCATATGATAAAGTTTGCAAATTCTGAATTCATATTTGCAATCAGAGGCCTCAAGTTAGTTATGAAATGTAGAGAAATACAAAATTTAAGCAGCACCTAATAAGGGATAGTTTTTACATTTATCCTTTGATAGGGCAATACATAGGTCAGTCCTCCTTGGCCCAAGGGAGTGTCTTGCAAGGAAAATAGTCATGATAACCCTCAAAGATAAGACCTAACTCTTCCAAAAATGATTTGATTTGTGGATCAATAGGTGCTTTATTCATCTCTAAATACTTCCAACTACTTCCAATCACATGTAACAATCTCAATCCAAATACTTCTTTAACCCTTAATAAAAACATGCTATTGAAGATTTTTGTCTTTCAGATGACTTCAAGTGGAATTAATAGGATGGAAAATAATAAATATAAAATTTTTATCCAATTCTTTTTGGAAGGGGGAGGGGGAGTTCTTGGAATGCATTTTTAGTGAATAGTATTGCATATTTTGTCATAGTATGGTATTATTGACTTTCTAATGACAAAAAAGTTTAATTCATGGACTATCCTTCTAGTGTATTTTGGCCAATTTGTCCTCTTTATTTTTTATGTAAGTTTTAGCCATAAAAATGATAATTTTTTTAATATGAGGCCAATTGATGAAATAAAATTTATCAAGTTTAATTTATATTACAATTTGAAAATTTGAAAAAAAAATTCTTAAAATTCATTGTTTAATTGCAATTTAAACTTTGATCCTATAACCATGATTTGTTGATTTTAGAATTTTAGAATGACATGGTAATTTTGATTTATTACACAATGTTTTGCACCAAAAAATATATCTATATTGACAATTTTACATTTTTTGAGCATATTTTGTATTTGATATTAATTTTCTTCACTTTTCTATAAAAAGAATTCACAATAATGTCAAATTTTCACAAAAAAATTTAAGTTTTTTTTCTTATAGAAGACATGGGATTTCATTTTTGAAAAAAAAATATAAAAAATTTCATTCATATTTAATTGCAAAATGGCAACAAATAGAGAGATAATTGTGAAGCTTGAATCCATAGACATAAGCCAATCTTTTAGGAGTTAAGTAGGTTCTCCACTAAATTATAACAAAAAAAAACAAATATCAAGTCTACTTTGGCATGAATAACCCAACCACAAGGCCCAAACTCTAGGGCCCTCTCTAATCACAAATGTATTATGAAAACAATTATGAATATACACTAGAGGAAACCCATATTTCTTTGTGGTGTTTTTAAAGACGTAAAAGTACGTTTTCTTTCAATTGAATGCATGTCAACTCTAATATCACCTAAAATATGGCATAGGCAATGTTTCTATAGACATCTAAATCTTCTGTAACGTGCCCTGATGTCTATATGTTTTACAAAAATGGTTGTTGTTACCTCATGTTTGCATTCTCCAAAAGCCCGCCATGTGGATGTCACATGGCGGCTATGTAATCTTTTTTTGCTCAAACAATGTTCTTTTTTTAATAAAAAAATCATTGTGACAATGTGGCACATGACGTGGCTCATTGAAAAACACATATGACATTAATTGTATGAGATAATTATTTAATTATCTAAGATTATTATTATTTTTTAAATCCAAAAAGATTTGAAATTTTTTTTTGGTCAAATTCACCAAGATTTTATCATCTACTATCAAAAAAAATTTTGATAGCAAAGTTAAGTAATTACTTCATTGACATTTAGTGAGAATGAAGGGTGAAAAGGTCCCTTTTATACTAAAATCCATTGTCTGATCATGAAAAAGGATATGGGATAATTCAAAGATGGAAACTTGATCACATTGCATGTAGATGTTATTTTAGATATATGGACATTTTTTCCAACATTTGCATGTTATTTTAGACATCTAGATGTTTTTCTAGAAATTCAACTTTGAACAAAATTCTTGCTTTACATATCCCATATGGATTGTCTTACTTCCTACCACCCCTTTCATATAAAGAGCTTCTATTTTCATCCATAGTGTACATCCATCCATTTTCTTTTCTTTTCAAAAAATGCCACATGGATGCCCTTCTCCTATGTTTTTCACATCCGGTTTGTGTTTTACTTCAACTTACAATAACTTACAAAAAAAATTCCATAGTGAATTTGGAACCCTTAGTCAACGTGGTACTTCCATGTTTTTTAGGACATTTAAATAATTGGGACCATGTTTTATTTGATATTCAGAAAAACATACACATCCTCTATGTCATCTATTTGTTTTTGTTTTGACATCTCCACGTCTTAAGTTTTCCAACATCCAACAAAAATTTGCCTCCCATAGGCTCAAAATTTGTGATGCACTAATGTCAATGAAAACATGATCCGTTTCTTTATAACACCACAAAAAACACAGATTTTTATAGTGATAATTGATCTCTTTCTAGCCATGGCTGTTTTTATATGCTTCTTATCCATGTCTAGTAGTTGGCGTATATAAAGAGCTTGTTTGTTTAGGACTCCATGTTGGGCTTCGAAAAGTCAGTCTAAGTGACACTTGGACTATGTATTTTTGTAAGAAAAGAGATTCTATACTAACTAATTCTAATTTGAGAACAAAAAAAGAAGTGGTTGAGAGTTGATTAATTTGTTAAAATTGTAAAAGGGGGTGCATTGAGCACATGATTTTAATAGAAGAGGTTTACAAAGCATTATTTGTTTTAGAATAGTTTGTGTATAATGAGAAGCGATTGATTGTTTTCTAACTTTTGTTTGGATAGCAGTATGCAAGTGTATATTCAATTGTGTGGACCCTTTTATAGCTAAATCTTTTTTTGGAAATTTGTACATTTTTGCTAGTATTGTATCCTAGTACAAATATATTCTTAACCTCAATTTCAAGAGATTGGGTATAAGGGAAGGTTGTGTATTTAAAGATTCAATTATTACTTTACTTTAGATGAATGGAAAGTTGTTTCTTCCAAATAACTTTTCATTTATCCCAAATACTACTTGAATCTTTTAACATATGACCAATCTTTTGAAATCGATAAATAATATATTTACATTATAATGCATAAGAATCAAAAATATGCAAAAATTTCCAAAAGAATTTGAGCATTAAAGATTTGATCTAAGAATATTAGTTGATACAATTGTAAATCTAACCTTATAGGTATGATCTATTAGTCATTCTTTACAATTAATGTTAAAAAATTATTATTGACTTATTCATTTTATTACATATCTTCGCTGAATTTTGAAATTAGGACAATCACAAGGTTTGCCTAGGAATTAAACTTGTAATTTGGACCATAGAGTAAGCTTGTAAATTTTTTTTGCATCAAAACTTAAATGCTAGTTATAAAAGAAAAATAAATAAAAGAAGATTAAAAGGGACCTTTTATATCACAAACAAACTTAACTCCAAAGCATGCATGTGCTTTCTTGGTGAGCAAGAGGGACATTGGAGGTGACTCCCAAAGCCTTGCAAAGACTAGGCAAAAGCAATGAGGAGTCTCAAGGAGATAGAGTGTTGTAGCACTTGGATTGGGACAAATTGGATTGCATACCACACCTTCTTAGAAATATGATATGATCACACATCCATAGGTCTAAAAAGCGTGAGGATACAATTTGTAAGTCAAAAGTTATGAATCCTCAAAGTGGACACTATTCCAATCAAAGTGTGGGACATGGAAGTACAGATTAAGTGAGGATCCTCATCCAAATAAGGCATGTTGCATATCCTTGAAAAACTATTGAGACTAGGAATTTAGATTGTTGAGATTCATGAGGAACTTAGCTACTATGAACTAGAAGTTATGGACATACAAAGACGGTAGAATCTTGAATAACAAAGCTTGAAAGGCCATAAGGCCCCAAACCCTTGAAGCCTTGGAGCACTTGGAGAATTAACAAGAAATTGTTGTTTGTTGTTTGTTGCCATTTTTGTAAACAAGAGCGATCCAAAATGTCAAAGCTTAAAGCCAAAAGCCAAACCTAAAAACCCTAAAGCCCTTGGAGAATTCACAAGCAACTAGTGTACATACCCTTAATCAATATTTACATATTGTGAAAGCAATCCAAAATGCTAAAGCGAAAACCCCAAAGTCTTAAAACCTTGTAAACCCTTACATAATTAATAGCATCATAAACCCTAAAATTCCTAAATCTAAAACACTTGAAAAATCCTTGTGGGATTCACAACACCATCTGGTCAGCAACTACAGAAAGAATGAAGAAAAGCAATTCAATTCAATTCAATGATGTTAGTTGAAAGAGTGCAATCATGCCCTTGATTGATATTTGTTATCTATTGTGAAAGAATCACTTTTAGGGTAAACCTTGAGACTTCAAATACTTGTGTATGAGGTACCCAATTATAGTAGGATCATCTAAATCTGAGCACATTCCAAAGAGCGAGCCGGTTGATCACTAGAAGGTGAACAAAAGCCAATCTTTATTTCAATTCTATTTCTTTTAATTAGATTGAAATCTAATCAAGTACAACATGAGGATGTTGCCGCCAAAGATTTATAATATCCAAAGAGTTGAAAAATAGATATGAAATTACAAAGATTATTTTCAAATGCCCAGGCAAGGGAGGTACCCTCTAAAATCACCATTTTGAAATGAAAGTAGAATTTTTTTGAAATTGTTTTTTATTGAAAACTCTAGACATAAGATTTTGTTCAGCACTATCAATGCAAATTAAAATTTCATTAAAATGGCGGTTTCCACAAACTTGGCATTTTTACATTTAGACCGTGCGGTCTGAAATCTATACCACTTCTAGATTTTACAACTAAAGAAGGAAATTAATGGAAAAATGGTGTATGAAATACCGTCATTTTAACAAAAAATTCTCGGGCGGTGCACTTAGTTCTATTACAACAAGCCACGTGTGAACAAGTGGTTTCTAATAAACTATAGTTTCAACCTAAAATTTTGAACATTGTTTAATAATGACTATAGGTTTCTATTGCCAAAATTTCCCACTCAAATAAAATATGAAATGATTTCTAGAAGAGGTTGAAAATGAACTAAAAGGACATGTTTTTCAACTCAAATAATTAGAGATAACACATTTAGGGTACGTTTGCACCTGTTGTTAATTATAACTTTGGTGTCATTAGGGGGGGTTGGTTACACAGAATATCGCACCGAGACTCTTTCGGGGGCAGGGCTGAGATGCGGGCAGATTGGGACAGCCACTGACGGAACTCCAGTCACCCCACAACCTTCTTTTCATTTTGGTTTAAAATTGATTTTTCCAACAAAGTAGAATAGAATGAATTAGTACAAGATTTTCCATTAAGAAAATTGAACCAATGATGTGGATCTTGTGCCACTAATTCGCCTAAGCCCAATTGTCAACCTCGTGTGGATGTGGGAGTGGAGAAAGGCTTTTTATACTAGTGGAGTAGTGATGGGTGAAACAAACCATGTGGGATATGTGAATTAGGACAAAAAAGAGCTCCTCCACTCATGGTTAAGTGGAAACGCAGGAATTGTGATAAAAGTCAAATTTTAGACCTCATTTAGACATAGTAGACTATATTTTTTCAAAAAACTTCAAAACAAAACAAGTTGGGGAATCAAGTACACTTTTATCTCAAAAAATCCGTTTGAGATTTCAATACTCCAACTAAAAGTTATTAACAAATTTCAAAGGAGGTGTTTGAAAATGTCCCCCAAAATGTCCCTTCCACCCTAACCCCACTTCTAGAATTTGTTTAGAACTCTTACATGAGGATTCAAAATCTCAAGCGGATTTTAGGAGATAAATGTTAGCTTGCTTCTCCCACTTCTTCTAGTTCAATTTGTTTTTAAGGAAGCCATAATACTATGTCCAAATGAAGTCTAAATTTCAACTTTGAACACAATTGTATAAGAAGTTTTTATAAGTTCTCATACCTTCTCATAAGAAGTTTCATTTCTTATAAGATCCCCTCTATGTGATAAGAGCTCTGACATGCTTTGACGTGCTACTAAACAAAAACAAAAAGGGTTCTCTTTATACAAACCTAGTAAATAAATAAATAAGTATTTGCATCACATCTTAATATTCAAACCCAATATAATTAGCTTGAGAGAGGAAATAGACTCCTTTTGCATTCTCAAGTGATTGGAATTTTAGATATTGACAAGTTTCTTTTATCATCATAAATCTATCAACAAGTGCTTGCAATACATGAAGGGCTGAACAATTGGCATAAGATATCTACCAACATTAAAACCCTAGAGAGCTCTCTATTACAAAAGTTGAAAGCAATTTTATTGCAGAAAATGAAAACTTGACAACATTCTTGAACTAACATTTCAACATTTCAAATTTGAAAGCATGAATCGATTAAAATAGAACAAGCACTTACAAGCACCCAATGAAGTGAATACTTTTTTGATTTTGAAGTCTTGAGAACCCCTTGTAGAATATGATTTCCAAAAATTCAACCATGAATAATTGTTGATTCAATATTCTACACCACCACATT